>CM050214.1:15797706-16040206 GCA_027475355.1 Coilia nasus
CCGGAGCGCTGGACGTTGACGATGGGCGGCACTCCGAACACGTGCTTGTCCCGGTAGTCAGGCACCTTTGACCTCTTCATGAACTTAGGCACCGCCCTAGCCGAGACACACACACACACAAACACCACGCCACATCAACACACTGCAGTGCTGTATGTCACACCCCTCTGCACCCCCTCACTCCAGTGGCAGTGCCATGGTAGTGGCAGCAGCAGCAGTTGTTATTAATAAAAATGTTTCACCTGGCAGCAGGTAAAAAACTGAGGCATAAAAGTGTCTATTCTCTCTCTGTCTCTGTCTCTCTCTCCCACATGATCAGCGAGTGCAAGACGCTCTTCCAGGTGAGAGACACCAAGCATGGGTGTGAAGGCCTGGGATCAGGAAAGTTTACTTTAAACTCTTAAAACTGTGCACTTCAGACGAGTGATTCCACTTCCTTAATCTACCTGTCTAAAAACTTGGGATGATTAGCAACAGCTGATTAAGGAAATGAGCTGGGTTTTTAAATCTCTTACACTTAAACAAAGAAAGAGCAAATGTTTTGCATTTTAAACATGCTCTTATGTAACCCTTTGGCGTTTAGTCTTACTACAAGTCCCCTTTAGGTGACTTTCAGCTGGCATTTCTAATTCTCTGTCACTCAATCTCAATATCTCTCTCTCCACCTCTCTCTCATTTTTTTGATTACACAGAATGGCACATCGTACACATTTTCTTCTTTTTCCACCCTTTTAAATCACCCCACTTTTATTTATTTTTTTTAAAAAGTCAACCCTTATTTGGACCCGTTTGTCTTTGCCTTGTGCATGTTGCAACAGAGAGCGCAGATCCCAGAGGTGCCGACTGTCTTACTGAACGCTCACATGGATTAACCCCCCCCCCCCCCCCACGCCCTCTAACTACTACTTATATCTATATATTTATGTACAAATATCTTTATTTAGATATCGTATATTTATTTTACTTTATTATTATTACTTGTATTGCTCTTGTTTTAGTTTTTTATTTTACTTGTTTATTTTTATTTTGCTTTATTATTATTATTACTTGTATTACTTGCTTTCGACTCCCTCAACTGGCACTGGCCTTGGCCAAGGCCAGTGCTGTAATAACAACTCCCCTGGCAGGCCAAGGCAGCGAGACGCTCTTGCAACCCCAGAGACTTCCTTACCTTGTCTTACATGTTGTTATGTGTTTGATTATGTGCTCTGTTGCTGAGGTGTTTTTTCCTTTCCCATACCATGCTCCCTTTAGAGATCCCTTAAGAACATGGTCTTGCCTGGGGGGTGGCTTTTTTCTCCTCCCCTTCCTCATGTGATGCTGTATGTGTATGCTACTGGACACCGAAATTCCCTTCGGGATTAATAAAGTTTCTCTACTCTACTCTACTCTATCTATATTTCTCTTTGCACCAACCAAGAGCTATTTTCACTTCTTTGCGATTGTACAAAGACAATTTTTGATTCTAATTCTGTCTGGAGCTGGAGCCATAGCCCAGTCCAGTCCAGTCCACTCACACAAATGACGAGACATCCATCAGCTTGACTTCTCTCATCTGGTGCTGCACATACAAACAGCAGCCCTTCCAGGGGCACTTCCATAGCCAGGAGGAGAGGAATGCACTTCTGCAGTGTTACTGCAGGAAACACTAGGCAGTGCAGCCTCTCTTGGCCTGTGTGTTGCGGGTCATGCAGCTGCTTGGAGGCAAGTAACAAAACGTGGCAACATGTGCTCGGCTGAGTGACGACTGGGGACTCAAAGCTTTTGAGAGGGAAAATGTTGCGGAAGTGTATGATTTATAGCCACAGTCTGAGAGGAATATGGGACAAACTGTTCTAATACAAGGCAAGACAGGACAGGGATAACACTTGCAGTATTGTGAACCAGGAGCGCTGAAGTAAGGCTGAAGTAAATAAAAACAAAGTTGTTAGTTGTTGTTGCCAATTACTTTGGCACTGGTACAAGGTTTGTGTTCCACAAACTATGCTGCTTCAATTTTTAGTTTTTAGGTGTCGTTTCTTGACAGCTGTTCAGAATGTTCATATGCATATCATCAGTATTCTGCTGTGAATAGCTTAATTAGCACAACATTTAATTTAATTACAAGAAGAAAATAATCACTGTATTTTTGTCCTGACACAAATGATCATCTGCCATCATTTCAGTGCAATTATATCAGCAGCATTACAGAAGCAATGACCGAGTGTAAATTAGCTGAAGTAATGGCATCATTCTGACTGAATTGTAAATGCGAACTGATTTTGTGTAAATGGAGGGAAGAAGTGTCTACAATCATGTGTTTTTCTGTGTTAGTAATGTTTACCCCCAAAGCAACACCTGCAGCTAAAATTCTAATAGCTTTCTAATAGAGTAAAATTCTAATAGCATTTAGACAAACACACACACACACACACACACACATGGACTACTGCCTCATCACCCCATACCACACACTGGCCTCATGTTAAAGTAGACTCATTTACACACACACACACACACACACACACACACACACACACACACACACACACACACACACACACACACACACACACACACATACACACGATAAGCACAGAGGAAGACCAAATCAAGCATATCATTATTTCTGCCAGGCCAGGAGGTCAAACTAAGCTCTCAGTTGTTGGCCCAGCTAACTCCAAATTACCTGCCTGATGAGCTGACTACTTCCTGCTGCCTCATTGGCTGAAATGACACCAGGCGCTGGGGAAGGGGTGGGGGGGGATGTCCCATGAGCGAGCCATACCATTAAATGTAACTATTATTTTGACTAAAGTGGTCCTGACAGAAATGACAGTTTTTTTGGCTAAAAAGTTTTAGCAGTAAAATTGCCAAAACATTTGGCCAGGAATTTATATATAACCCAATTTAGAGTAGGCCTACTGGTTCTGTAAGCCCCCAATCCGTTTGCTTTGATGGTGTTTCTGAGTGATGGTCTGTCAAAATGACATTTGGGAGAATCACAAAAAAGGATGCACACTGGTGTCTGTTCCACAGGCGCTAGCTAGACACGAGTCTGGCAAAATTGGATCCATTTGCCATTTCACTCATTTTTGTTTAAGAACTTTAAAGTCACTGTTTGAAAGTGTGTGTGTGTGTGTGTGTGTGTGTGTGTGTATGTGTGTGTGTGTGAGAGAGAGATGGTTACTGTTGGCTGTGACAGCTGCAGGAGAGATAATGCTTTCTTTGAGTGCACAGTGGAGAACTGCATCATCTATTAAGTCCTAAGAACCGTGTCAGGCAGATGGACAGTGCACACACACAAACTAGCTAGACAGACAGCGCTCCCTGGACGGCGTGCGCACACACACACACCCCCACACACACACACACCCACACAAAGTCCAAACACACCAAAGGATGGAAGCACACAACACACATGCAGCCCCAAGAGAATAAACCCACATTCCCAGAGGACATTGTTAATTTTCCTTTTGCTGCTGGCCTCACACACACACACACACACACACGCACACGCACATGCACACGCACACACACATACACACAGAGAGAGTAAATGCTGGAACACTTCCAGCAATGGCAGTTATGATATTGACCTGGCTCATTAATCGTGGCTTCAATCGTTTCGTAACAAGAGTAATCTCATACATTTTGAGGCTTTTTCTCAAAGCCTGCTGGTGTTCTCCACGCTTCATTCTCCAAGGAATCAAAGCAGAAGGTACAGTTTAGAGACTGCCAGATGGGGTTTGTTTGTGTGTTTGTGTAGGTTCAAGAGTTTCTTTCTGTTCTATTTTACAGTGTGTATTAAAAACACTATGTTCGACGCCAGGCTGCTCTCAATGATATCAAGAACCTCTTCAATCTATATTTTCTGTCTGTAAAATGCAATGCATATGTGCACGTCATTGTGTGGGGCAATCTGTTTTGTGTTAAATGAAGACATTTTTGTTTGACACCCTTACCATCAGGGAAAAGGTTCAGAAGTCTTACATGTAGAACATCACGCTTTAAAGTACCTACCTCAAGCCATACGTCACCTGAATATGGTTTCATGTTGTGGATGTATGTGTGGCTTACAAAATGGACGACTTTTGCATCTGCATGGTCATGGATTGTGTCCCGTGCACAAAGCACTTCATGGACTTCCTCATTTTGCACTACTCTACTTACTACTTGCATTCCCTGTGAATTATGCATTATGTGTTGTTTGTGGTTACTGTTGTTTTGTACACAACACAAGACATTGTACACACAGCACATTTAACATGCCGTGTACATGTGAAGTAGCCTGGTAAACCAGCCCCTCATACTTCTTTTCATTTTGTATAGAGGGTCTGGACCAGACACCGTCAGAAACGATTTGTTGGAGATGTGGACTCTGCTGAAGTTTAAAAAAAGTGCCTCTGCCTTTACCCAATCGCTAACGCCTGGTCGTCAGGTATGCAATTAGCCTATCTACGCACTACAATTCAAACGTAGCACACAAGGTCAACGTCACGGCTAATGAACACACCCTCTGTTCGCTGATTGGACCGGTCTTGCTGGGACCGACTAAATGACCCTCAAGAGATTCCGGTCCAGACCCTCTGTACAAAATGAAATGAAGTACGAGGGGCGGGTTTACCAGGCTACATGTGAAGACCATAGGTTGTGTGAATTTGTACATGCATGTTCTCAAACGTGTGTGTGTGTGTGTGTGTGTGTGTGTGTGTAAGCCATGTATTGATTCTCCTTGTGCTCCTGACACAGGTCATTCCTCTCATTAAGCTCATCTACCTGGCTGAAGAGCTGGGCAAACTAGGACCAGCTGGCTCATTGAATTTACTAAAAAATGTGTGGCTGGGCCTTTACTTTCTGAACCCAGGGCGTCCTTCTCTGCACACTATGCATATATTATTAAGCGTTTGTGAGGGATTTCACAGATACACGTAAGAGTGCATGCCATAATTACACAAATGCACCGTGTATGTGTGTACAGGCACACCTTCTTATACAGTGCATGTCTGTGAGTGAGTGAGTGAGTGAGTGAGCTTGTGTGTGTGTGTGTGTGTGTGTGTGTGTGTGTGTGTGTGTGTGTGTGTGTGTGTGTGTGTGTGTAAGCACACCTTCTCACACATACACATACAGTGCATGTCTGTGAGTGTGTGTGTACGTTCAGGTACACCTTCTCACACATACACATACAGTGCATGTCTCTGAGTGTGTGAGTGTACGTACAGGTACACCTTCTCATACATACACATACAGTGCATGTCTCTGAGTGTTTGTGTGTGTGTGTGTGTGTGCAAGCCTGTGAGTGTGTGTTGGTGTTGCTCACCAGTTCCAGCCGTGCTTGCTGGTGTCGCAGTGCTTCTCCATGATGGCGGTGAGGCGGAGCAGTGAGAGCTTCTGCAGCAGGTTGAGCTGTGCGGCCGACTGCCGGTTGATCTCCAGGGAGGCGGCCGTCACGCTCGGACGGTGCGAGTTCTGGAAGCTGTGCCAACGGAGCTTCCTGCAGGCGCCACAAAGAGGACGAGCACACACACACATTACATTACATTACACTTCGCTGACGCGCTTATCCAGAGCGACTTATAGTTATTTTAGGTACTATGGAGCCAATGTGGAGTTAGATGCTCATGAATGAATTATTTAGTCCTCTTCCTAATGGTACGGGATACGAACCTGTAATCCTAAGAGCAACTCCCTAACCATAAGGCCACAGCTGCCCACATACCAGGCCCGCTGACAGTCTTGGCTGGGCCCGGGACAAGATAATCTGATGGGCCTCCCCCTCTCCATATTCCATAATTTAAGGATGCACCATTTCTGCCCCTCCCCCTTTCGCTGGGCCCGGGACAAGAGACCCGTTTGCCACCCCCCCCGATCGGTGGAATACTGCAGTTAGGAGAGCCTGAGCTGGGGATACTGCTAGGGCTGAGCGATTAATCGATCGCAAATCAAGATCGTGATTAAAGTCTGGTCACGATAATCAGCACTGGTGCATATTTAATTGATTACATGGCAGATCACCGAAGCCGATGTTATTTTCAACAAAGAAAGGTTTCATCAGTTCATGAGTTGTGTGACGATGGCTTGGTTATGGCTGTTTTCAAATTATCATTGTCAGGAGCGAGAAATTGATACTGGAGGATATGGGAGAAAATATTGTGATCATATTTTTTGCTGTACAGTGGTCCCTCGTTATTCGCGGGAGTTACGTTCTAAAAATAACCCGCGATAGGCGAAATCCGCGAAGTAGTCAGCTTTATTTTCTACAATTATTATAGATGTTTTAAGGCTGTAAAACCCCTCACTACACTTATACACTTTTCTCAGACAGGCAAAGTTCACACTTGCAAACATACAGCACTTCAGAGTCACACAGCTAGCGGTGGAAGATTTATGTAAATTTTACAAGCTGAGCGCATTCTGTACTGTACAGGAGACTGCATGCGCTAAAAAAATCCGCGAAACAGCGAGGCCGTGAACGGTAAACCGCAATATAGCGAGGGACCACTGTATTCCACAGCCCTAATGTCACCACCCCTCCAACACCAAAAAAAGAAATGTCTATACCCAAGTCAACGACAGAGTAAGAGAGTAAAAGAGTGTAAGGCTGGAGATACTTTTGCTAACCTTTCCCCTCCCTGCCCGCACCGACTATCCACACCGACTACCCCACCCCCCCTAAATAAGCTTTACATCCAAGTCACGAAGGGTGCGGACAAAGTGCTGCAGTATTTTAGTAATTCAGCATATCGCTCTAGAAACTTTTTCTGACCTCCCTCTCCCTGTCAGCACCCCTCCATTCACCAACCACCCCCAAAATATGGAAAAAAAAAAAAACCTCAGGACTCAAGTGACTCATCCTTTTTCATCAGCAGCTAATTAAAAAACAGTCTTTTTCAAGCACTCTATGTGACAACAGGAGAAGCCAAGAGACGCTATGATCATATGCCGAGACCCAAAAAAAGCCAAATCATGCCGATTAAGGTAGAGCCTATTTCCAAAACGGCTACGGTAATTAGAGCTGACAGGCACATCTGACAACCATGTCTGATGAAATTCTTCAGCAAGTCGCTGAGCTGCAGTGAAAAGTGTAATTGGACAAGTTAAGATGGTGGATCTCTATGGTCTTAGTGCACACGGCTGGTGCAATGTGATGCCTCAGGCCGTACCGATACAGGTGTGACGCCACCCAGAGAGCCCTGAAGCACTGGTGCGCTCCAAGGACGGAAATTCACTAGCCTGGTAAACCAGCCTCTCGTACTCTGTACATTTCATTTTGTACAGAGGGTCTGGACCAGACACCATCAGAAACAATTTCTTGCTGGAGGTGTGAACTCTGCTGAAGTTTAAAACAAGTGCCTCTGCCTTTACCCAATTGCTAACGCCTGGTCGTCACGTATGCAATTTAGCCTACCTACGCACTACAGTTCAAATGTAGCACACAAGGTCAATGTCATGGCTAACAAACACACCTGTTCGCTGATTGGATTGGTGTTGCTGGGGCCAACTACATGACCCTCAAGAGATTCCGGTCCAGACCCTCTGTACAAAATGAAATTAAGTACGAGGGACGGGTTTACCAGGCTAGAAATGTTGATGTGTGGATCTCAGCTGTGAGAAAATCACTGTAGCGTTACAATTACCCACTGCTAAAAAACTCGACCCAAACGTTCAACCGATTTTAACTTGGAGCTACAAAAAAGGCAAGGCACAAAAATCAAACTGTGTCCTTTTATAAAAAAACAACTGAATTTGAGCACCTGGCAGCCAAAAACGTGTGCCAGTCTGTGTGTGTGTGTGTGTGTGTGTGTGTGAGTGTGTGAGAGAGAGAGAGAGAGAGAGAGAGAGAGAGAGAGAGAGAGAGAGAGTTGTGGGGGGGATTTGTCCATGTTTTTGTGCCATGCCGGGGGACTGTAGATGTAAATTAGCCTGAGGCTAACTCTGCTACAATGCATCAAATGGCAACATTAACATTTAAAATTGTACGTGGTCCCTAATAAATAAAAACTCAACCCAAAAGTTCAACCGATTTTAACTTTGAGCTATAAAACAGTGAGGCACAACAATCAGACTTCTTCTGAGCCGCATCTTTTCAACAACTGAGTTTGAGCACCTGGCAGCCAAAAAAGTGTGCCAGTCTGAGAGAGAGAGAGAGAGAGAGAGAGAGAGAAACAGAGAGAGAGAGAGAAACAGAGAGAGAGAGAAACAGAGAGAGGGGGGGTGTATGTTTTTTTTTGGGCCCTGCCAAGGGACTGCAGATGTAAATTATCCTGAGGTAAATTATCTGCTACTATGCATCAAATGGCAAGGTCCCTTATAAAGAAATAAATTACAAAAAAACAGCCAAAAATACACAAGGTCTCTAACACATTTAACTCTGTTAACCCGCAGGCTAACCCAGGTGTGCCAGAATCTCCTACTGCCCAGTCACAAACCAAGATGGCACCTCTCTGTCCCTCTGTTTTTTTTCTATAAATGGCATCTGTGGTCATTAAATTGCCTAAGGTGTTTTCTAACTTTTGTGGCAAAATGTAAATCAGAGCACAAATATGTCTATGATTTTGCCTCGAAGACCTAACTCTAAGTTTTAGTGATGAGATGTTCCGCAACACTGATCAAGGCTCCCAAGAAGTTTCATTAGTACAATGTTTTGGACGCTCAGTCCTTTATCACAGTGCAACGTGGGAGCCTTGATCAGACCGTTCTTATCACTTTAATTTTTGTCTGTTTGGCCCAGCACCTGCACTACGGATGTGCGCACATTCTCTGTCTTTTTAACTCTAAGTTTTACCTGCTGGGTCTGGTGAGCGAGGCTCCAACACCAGAGTCCCGCCTCTCCCTCATCTCGCCCTCCCCGTCACCGTCGTTGAGCGAGTTCCCGGTGCTGTCGTAGTCGCTCACGGTTGTGCCCACGTCCGACATGGAGCGCTCCTCCAGGTGGGGGCTGCTGGGAATCGTGGTGTCGACGGCGGAGTCCTCCTCTGCTTGAGACTTGTCAAGCTGCCGCGACCACTGGTCGATGTTGTGCTGGAGTCCGTGAACTTGTCGAAGAATGTCGTCAAGATCCAAGTCTTGTTCGGCCCCGGTCAGATTAAGCAACTCGCCCGAACTTCTGTCTGCTTCGGGAACGTTGTCGTAAATGCTGCCGACGGACGACGTAGAGTTGCGCCTTTTCCGGAAGGTGGAGTCGTCGTTGGAGAAGTCCTGGGAGTCGCTGCGACTGCTCACGCTCCCCACCGAAAAGTCGACGTCCTCTCTGTGCCAGCCAATGGCGTTCCCGCTATCCCCAAGCGAGGCGGGACACAGGCTCTCAATGGACAGGGAACGGGGGAAGGTTCCGGGCTTGTGATCCTTGGGCAGGTGCACCAGCCGCCCTCCCGGCTGCCGTTTCCGCTGCAGCGTGCCGCCGCTGCTGCTGCCGCTGTCGGCGGCTTGCGGTCGGCTCCAGCCGAGCTGGTAGTCCTCCAGGTACAGGCAGCCGCGGCGGGGCACGCCCAGCCGAAGGTCTGTGGGCTTGCTACGGCCTCTGAGGCTGCTCCTGCAGATGGTGTGGGCCTTCACCGCCTTGGCCTTAAGCCCCGGCAAGCTCTCGTCGGAGGTGCAGCGGAGGCTGTGCGGAGGCATCCTCTCTGCCGCGGTTGCCGCGGCGACCACGTCCCGTTCCTGGTCCTTCCGCCTGAGCGACTCCATCCTCCGCAGGAAGGAGCGCGAGCACCTTTTTGGTTTCTCCCTCGTCAGCGACGACGTCCTCTGCTTGTCCTCCTCCTCCTCTCCGTCCGCGTCCCCGTCTCGGTGCATGTCGGCCGGCGCCACGCCGACGACTCCTCCGTCGGTGAACGCGGACGCGGCCTCGGCCTCGGAGGGGCTGGCCTCGCGCGCGCTCTCCACACTCAGGCTGCTGTCGCTCAGCGCGGAGGCAGCCGAGGTGACGGAGGTGACGTCCAGGTTGCTGAAGTCGCTCAGCACGCTCTCGCTGCTGGCCGACGCCCTCAGGGGGCGGAGCTGGGTGGTGCTCGCGTCGCCGGGGGAGCCCGGGGAGAGCGGGCGCAGGCGGGACCAGGTTTTGCTCTCGCGCTGGAAGGCCCAGCGGTCGCTGATGGCGCACACGTCATCCTCCTCCGAGTCCTCGCTCTGTGCAGTGTACAGACACACAGAGTGCACACATACAGGCGATCATGACAAGTTTGTAGAGAAAACATTCAGAGAACATGTTCCATTGCCAAGGCATGCAGTATATCCTAACAATAAAGAATCCTAAAAAAAAAGTCATGGATTGAGACAGTGATCTCAATCACCACCAAAATCGTACCCTTTCTTCATTGGCCCATTTCCAACTTTCTCAGAAAATTGTATGCAAATCCACACGTTGCTAACTAACAAACAGACACACAAACCCACACCGGCAAAAACAATCTTTTGGCCAAAGTTTTAAAAAAGACAAAACATGCCAACGATAACACAAAGGGAACGCATGAGTTGAATATTAACCCAGAAGGTCACATTCACACACAACTGGCACACACACACACACACACACACACACACACACACACACACACACACACACACACACACACACAGACTTTATGGATTTAATAGCATCAAAAACACACACCACAGACAAGACCTGGGAGACAAATGCCAGAGAAACATAATGACCAATATGGCTATGCATATCACGCAGAGACAGTGTGACCAAATGATCCAGTCAGTCACACCGCACCCACCTGTTTGCACTGAAAGTGAACCTCCAGCCGCATAGCAGCACACTTGTTTAATGTCGTCAGCCTCCTATTGGGGAAAGACACACACACACACACACACACACACACACACACACACACACACACACACACACACACACACACAGACACAGAGTAAGAAAAATTTGACAATCACCAAATGTGAACACCTGTCTCCTACTGGGATCATTTTTGTGAGAAAAATCCCACTGTTTTTTTAATGTGATGTGTGAAATCACACACGAGGAGATATATGCTAATGAACAGCAGAGGCCTGCTGGCAGTCTCACTGTAATTTAAGATCTAATTTTAAACATTCTCGGCAGCCACTGTGAACAGCCACCAGACACAATGACACTACCCAAACAAAGCTGTGATTTGGTCACTAACGTTCCAAGCGGCAAGGGACATAGATAGGACTGCGTTCCCTTAAAGGCTGATAGCTACGCAGTAGACAAGACTCATAATTCACATCTGATATGCACAAGGTTTCTGTATGCAATTCACACTGGGGTAGATAAAAAAAAAACTATTTCTTATCTACAATACAGAAAGACCCACCCCATCCCCAACACACACACACCCCTCCCCCCTTCCCCTTCCCCAGTACTTTTTGATTAACGCTTGGAGTTTATCAAACTAGAATACCAAACTGAACACAGAGTGCACAGAAGTGTTTGATTTAGTGTCCAAAACAAAAGAAAAGAAAAGTGTGGGGAATAAAATCTCTGAGCCAACTATGTAAATTACAAACAGAGGAAGAGGGGATATAGAGATGGAAAGGCTAATTAGGTACCTATGCTTGAATACTCACGTATGAAAACACAGTATTTACTGCTTGAGGTATTTAAATCACAAAAAGAAAACACAAGAGACATGAGATCTGTGTGTTGCACAGCATAATATATTTAGTGTGGACTTCAGTGTTTATCATAATTACCAATGGTAAGATGATGAAACATCTGCATTTCTGTATAACACTTATTACACTAATTTATGTGAGTTTGCTGTGTGCACCAAGATAAAAAAAACTCTGCATGTTTATTTATGAAGTGCGCATCTATTTGTTAAATGATGTTAAAATGAATGCTTGCACTTGTAGGCATGGTATATTATGCAAACAGTTTGGAGATATATTTGAAATAGTTATATATTAAGTCTGTTAAACATCTGCAAATGTTCTTAATATTTATTAAGGCTTTGTTTAGGATGATAAATGGGAATTAACAAAGGGCCTTCCTCTGGATATGCATGGCCCAACAAAATCACTGCCCTGGCGTACTTCTGCAGACACATCTTAATGCAGTAAGGACACAGACAGCCATTTCACTGTTTCCCTAGTATAGCGGTTTTATGTAAATAGCTAAATAGCAATTTCAAACCTAAAACCCTACCTCCCTTAAAATACCCTGGCTGGCAGGTTAATCTAATCAAGACTGTATTTTGTGTGCTGTGTTTTCGGTGCATTGCTTGGTATGAAAGTCTCTGCCACAGCAATTAATAGTGTGCACAGATTGTGTTCTCCCAGGGGCAGCTGCTAGACAATTGCTATACACATTTCTAGCCAACGTGCAGAGTTTGTACGAACACGTGTTTTGGCTGCTGCACAGCCATAGTGTGTGTCTTCCACAGGGTGCACAATAAAACTGCGAAATTGCAACTCGATTCAAGTCTGGTACTCCTTTGGGTGAAAGAGTAATAAGCTTGGCTTTTTTGCCCTGCTAAAACAATTCTTTTCATCTGTCTCCTGTGTGTGTGTGTGTGTGTGTGTGTGTGTGTGTGTGTGTGTGTGTGTTTGTGTGTGTGTGTGTGTGTGTGTGTGTGTGTGTGTGTGTGTGTGTGTGTGTGTGTGTGTGTGTGTGTGTGTGTGTGTGTGTGTGTGCGCGTGTACATCCATGCATGTGCTGAAAGACGGTCTTATCCCATAACCACACATTGTTTGTGGTGGGAGTGCGTTACTGTGAGTTTATATTCAGGTGGGGTTTCCTGGACAAAATGAAATCCAGCAGGATCACCTGGCTGGCTGCCCTTGCCAAACACACAGCCCGAAGAGCGGGAGCCCCCGCTGGGCACCAGAGGCTTAGGACTCTGTCCGACTGTGTGAACGCGTGAGCCTTAACTTTGTCGCAGCCCATGCCTTCAAACAAGTGGGTATCGACAGGCACATTTCCCTGCCTGGAATCATCTATTTATATGTGACTGCGAACCTTCTGAAAGCCAAGTTTGAAGTCAATCGAAAAAGAAAGGCATACTGGGTAGGGACTCACTGTGACAAGAAAGAAAGAAAGAAAGAAAGAAAGAAAGAAAGAAAGAAAGAAAGAAAGAAAGAAAGAAAGAAAGAAAGAAAGAAAGAAAGAAAGAAAGAAAGAAAGAAAGAAAGAAAGAAAGAAAGAAAGAAGTGATAAATAAAGAATAGCAGTAAGTGAGAAGCTGCTGTCTAAAGCCTCAATGTTGTGATGCTCTGTCTGCCCTATGACAGTCTGCAAAATACCTCTCCTCAATCTGCACCAGGCAACAGTATGGTTTGCTCAGGGCTAAGAACTATTTGTGGACCTCTTGTATGCAATTTCTTGATAATATGTGATCCAATCTGATTTGCATGTTCAAACAAGAGAGACTACTTAGAATTGCATTCTGGTGACTGCAGATAGCTGTAGCAGGAGCAGACTCACTGAAGTGTAGCGCTCCAATATGTTGTCAGTAAAAAAAAACTAAGATGTCCATCACCACAAAGACTGTAATGCTCCCGTTCTGGCTGATACGGCGCAAGGACGCAATCTTCTGCATGACACGAAATGTGCATCTTATTACATGGTTAAAATAACACAATCCTACACTCACGCAAATGTGGATAAAAAAGATAACAAAAAAGCAAGAGAAGATTAGAAGGAGAGCTGGAAGCACAGAAAGAAAGATGAGACGGAGAGAGACAGACAAACCTTGAGAGAATGTGAGTACGCTTTTAGGATGGAAAAGCAGATGCGATAATGTATTCAGTTGCCGGAGGTATAACCTGGTTGGTATAAAGTGGCATGGTGTATTGGCATACATTTTCTCCCTAAATATAGCTTGTTTATGTGTTGGAAGACAAAAGACATATCATCCTACAGAGTCCATTTTCTGTGAATGCCAGAATAGTTAATCCTCCTTTATGCCCATTTATTGTGGATCTTACCTCAGGTACTACACTGAACTTCTTGTATTTCCTCCACAAACAGAATTAATTATGTTCCAGTTACAATTAGTCATAAAACGTCACATATGCAGAAACCTCACTGAAACCTGACTTTTGCACTTGTCTTCATGTGCAATTTGAAATTGTGTTGATGAAAGACTACATTCACAATAGGGCTCTGTCATCAGCTTTTTTTCTTGTAACTGGTGGAGTCGGAGCCAACACAAATGAAGACCCTGGCACATGAGCCATTTGTAAGAAGGGGGGGCAGGTAGCGCAGGGAGGGAGTGCAAACTGCAAGCTATTAAACCCTACGCTGGCTCAAGGTCAAATGACTTGTAAGATAAAAAATAAATCTTAAAAGGAACTATAGGACTGGCTTTTCGAAACGTGATTCTCCACCTTCATAACTCACACATTTTGCACACAAAAAAAAACATTTTTCTCTATATTTCATGACCAGGAATAGTTTTTTTATATTACATGTTTTAATCTCCCACCGTTTTAATGCAGCACTAACAGACGGATCCTTTGCACCAGGTCTCCACAGACCTACTAAATATTTTCCATTTATTTTGTCTTTCTTGCTACAAAAAATTAGCCTGGTAAACCCGCCCCTCGTACTTCATTTCATTTCGAGGGTCTGGACCGGAATCTCTTGAGGTACTTTTGCGATGTTCCAGAAACATCGATCCAATCAGCGAACAGAGGGTGTGTTAGTTAGCTGCGATGTTGACCTTGTGTGCTACATTTGAATTGTAGTGTGTAGGTAGGCTAATTGCATACGTGACGACCAGGCGTTAGCGAGTCCACCTCCAGCAAATCGTTTCTGACGGTCTCTGTTCCAGACCCTCTGCACGAAATGAAATGAAGTACGAGGGGCAGGTTTACCAGGCTAACAAAAAATGGGCATGGCAGATAAACCCAAACTGGACTAGCCACCTGTTTCAAAGAAAAAGAAAACATCTACAATGCTCAACTCAAGTATGTAGGCTATGGAATCGAGTTATTAATATAAATTACTTTAACTGGGAACCATTAATTAATTCAGAAGACTGAAAGAATATTTTAACAGCTAAGTAGGTGTGCCTGAGTCTGCCAGATTGTTGGTGGGACTTTGGTGTTAGAGAATCAATAGCCTGCAGCTTGTTAGAGGATTTTCATTGCCTGTCGAACAGGTGGGGAGAGAGCGTTTGTGTCCTAGGGCTTCATGTATTCATGTGCACACCATCCTTATAATCCCAGGTTTGAGATTCCCACAAGGAATCAATCACATTAGCATTTCCATGGGAATATCCAATGCACCCACGCATCTATGATCACAAAACCATAATGAAAGTCAATGGGGAAAATTGACTGGGTCGGGCCTTAAGGTTCGTTAAGGTGCTGGAGAGTATTGATTTTCCTAAAGAACTCCGAAAGCCTGTGCAGGCTAAGCAAATGTAAGAAAGGAAAAGGACAAGAAAAGCCAAATAAATGAACGAGCTAATACTGAATCGGCAACCGTCTGAAACAGAGGTAGGGCAGGGTGAGCACAAAGTACTCTTATGCTCTAGCTTGCTCTGTGCTCTGCACTCTGCTGCTGACTCTCTTGCTTACTCTCTTCTTTTCTGCATATCTGTAGCTTGACTTGGGCCCTCTATTGTAAGTCGCTTTACATAAAAGCTCTGCTAAGTGTAATGTAATGTACTGTAATGTAAGTGCAGCATTAGGGCAAAGCCATTGGTTACACACAGGTTACATTGGTTCAGCAGTGAAAATCTCCTCGGTTGTTGTTTTTCAAATATTGCAATTTTGCTCGGATCAGAGAGCAGCCTTGATGTAATGTTCGATCTTCAAAGGGCAACATTTAATGAACAAAGAACAATTAACCTGTGTTTATTTTATCCTAACTCTGCAGATATGCCACTAAAGTATTAAAACATTAGTTGCAGATCTACTCCCCCAAAGCAAGTGATTCAACGACTCAATGTGATGTAAACATAATTTTAATTTAGAGTGTATTAGTCTTGTGCAGGTCACAATTGTTACTTCTGTCAGAAATGTATGACTGTATTGTTTATCTCAGTGTTTTTATTGTCCTCCGACTTTGAAAATTATGTGAATGAAACCCAGATAAGAAGGATTTATCCTGTAGGTCCCAGGTAGGTTACATCTGTCCAATGTTGCTATAAGGACAGTGTTTTGAAATTGATGCTGTTCATGAGTCATTCATTCAAGTGATCTGTTTCACTTAAGAAATTGTATCTTGCTGTATTCTATCTCAGGACCAACTATACCGGCAACGTTCTCCATGTGATGATGTAAATGTAGAGAAGTGATCTGGAAATAAGCAGTGATTAGTCCAAGCTCCTGACTGACAGTACATTTTACATCATCACATGGCATCTACACTACATTGAGACACTGCAGGTAATACTAAAATCCTGCTTAGTCTCTCTATGTTCTCTACTTTCACTCTAACACAATCTAGTGTCTGTCTCTCCCTCCCTCTCTCTCTCTAATACAAAGGTAGAGAGAGACAGAGAGAGAGAGAGAGAGATAGAGAGACGGAGAGAGAACAAGAAGAGAACTCATGGAGAAAGCATTGCAGGATTGCCGGGCTTCAGTGGTGCAGAGAGTTTAGTGGAGCACAGCCTCCACTTTAGCCACGGAGATACTGGACATTGGTATGGCAATTTTGTCACACCCATTCATCCCTCCCTTTACAATTTTCTCCTCCTTCCTTCCTTTCCCGCCCTCTACATGCCAGTTTATCCTCCCCCCTTTCAAAACTACCACCTTTCTTTCTATTCCCCCCACCCTCTGCAGCTGGAAAACCCTCTGCACGCAAGGAAGTCTCATTATCTGCCCTGGGTCCTGTGTTTTGTGCTGGGCTCCTTTGGGAACACACACAGCTGAAGAGCGGAAGTCAAAGTGAGAGGAAACGAATGAAAATCATAACCAAGAGAGAAACAGAGAGAGTGAGAGAGAGTGCAAAAGAGAGAGAGAGAGAGAGCAGAGAAATAATGAAAGAAAGAAAGCAAGAAAGAAAGCAAGAAAGCAAGAAAGAAAGAAAGAAAGAAAGAAAAAAAGAAAGAAAGAAAGAAAGAAAGAAAGAGATGTGGCCTAAAGGAACAATTGAATCATCGTCCTTTGGCAGTGAAATGCTGTGGTTTTCATGCCTCTCGCCCCGTCCAGCCCCATGCAGAGTCCAGGAAAGTGGCTGGTTGAGCTTTCCAGCTGAGGTGAGCCTTCCCTGAGGAGAGCCAAGTGCCAATTACACAGCCTCTGTGAAACAACCCACCGTGGCTGACATTACCTGCAGAGGGATTTGAGGGAGTCCTGGTCCAGGAATTCATGGTCCTTTCTGACAGAGGCAATGTCAATGGGGAAGTGTCCAGCTGCAAACGAAACAAAAGACAAAATAATTACCTGACAGCGAGACAAAGGAAAAAAAAACAAATGAAAAACAAACAAAACAGGATGTGACAAACGTCAAAAAGCAGAACAATTAAAATCAACAACCATGAAAAAGAAAAGAGGAACAAAAAAAAAAAAACACAGAATCAAGAAAAAGAAGCTCTAAAAAGAAATAAAGACGTTCAGCAAAGCTCTTCTGTGGTAATGAAATGTCCCACAGCTCCCATCACTTTAAGCTGCTCTCCGTACTGCCTGTCGAGCAGGTGTCCACACACTCGCGCTACCCCGTCTGCACCTTTCACAAATCATAAAAACAAACTGTCTGAGAGAATGACGGCAGTAACAAGGGCCGGCCCTCTGTCTGCCTCCCTTCCACCCGATTCTGCCTGACACAGTGACAAAGGCACTCTGTGTGATGGCAGTGTCAAATGCTTGCCAAAGACCTGGCAACCAGGTGTTATTGTGGACGGCGTTCTGAAGAAGCACACAGAGCGGCAGCTGGACAAAGGCACACTGCGGTTGCCAGGTGTGCGGCTTTAGCTTCAGAATCCCGCGCCCATCGCATCTCGCCACATTCCTTGCGACGTCACATTTCCCTCTTTTGTCTTGGCTCACTTCCCCTTCCAGCTGTAGTGAGACAAACACCACTGAAAACACCCACCTATCAGGGACACGCTAACGAGCCAAAATGACTGAGGTCATAGACAGTAGTCTTAGGACACTAATTAATAGCAATACATTTAAATGCACCTCATAAACTTGATGCTCACTGAACTGAAATTAACTCTGGCAAAGACTAGCGTTTTTGCATTCAGGAGATGGTGGCATCAAGAAACAGGACCTGCAAGGTTGTGTATGACTTCATTTTTAGACACACTGTTCAGAGGGCCACATTGGTTTCTAGGTAACACCTGTCTGTTGGGAATTACGACAGCAAGGTCACCGAAGGATGACAGCCAAGTCTCTTAAGGCCTCTCTGCTGAGACAGAAGTTCAAACAGTCACTTTTGATTTTTTTTCTTCCCCCAGTCTGATTTTATCAAAAAAAAAAAAAGGTTGCTTCAGAGACAGCTACAAAACTTTACCCCCACATCAAATCAAGACTTGCAATTCCGTTCTCACCGCAGTTGTTGCCAGCTGCATGTCTGAGTAAGCTAGCGTACCGCTGATAATTTAGCCAGGAAACTTGTTTGCCACTCAAGCCTGCCAAATCAGAGATAGAGTGGGGACTTTGTGCCTTTCACCCCTTCCCAAAGCTGTGACAATGGCTGGTTCAAACAACATCAGCTCTGGGTTTTTACCTTTGCCAGCAGCAGCATGTTGGTGTGTGTGAGTGTGAGTGTGTGTGTGTGTGTGTGTGTGTGTGTGTGTGTGTGTGTGTGTGTGTGTGTGTGTGTTGAGAAGGGCTTGAATCATGGCTCCAAAGGGATCCAGAACATCTGGCCACTTGTCCATGTGTCTTCCCTACCCACCCTGGCCTACCTCTACAATCAGAGATTAGCCCTCTGGCAGAATACCCCACCCACCCCCAAATACATACACATAAACACACACATATACACACACACACACAAACCCACACACACACTCAAAAACAAGCATGCGCATGTACACTGGCACACACCAACAAATAAATCCCACAACCCCCAAAAGCAAAGATGGAAAGTGTGTGTGTGTGTGTGTGTGTGTGTGTGTGTGTGTGTGTGTGTGTGTGTGTGTGTGTGTGTGTGTGTGTGTGTGTGTGTGTGTGTGTGTGCGTGCGCGTGAGAGAGAGACAGAAAGAAAGAAAGAGAGAGAGACAGAGAGGGCACAGAGGGAGAAATAATGAGAGAGAGAAAAGAGAGTTGGGGAAAAAGAGAGAAAATGGGGAATGGTGATGGAAGAGGCAGCAGCTTGTATTCCATTCCGTTTCCCATCATGCTAAGCTGTGGTGCCGTCATGCAGGATTACAAACCATGTTTGCTGTTGGACACTTTACTCTCCTAGCCAGATCTCTCTGCACTCCACAGACGCAGCAGAGATAGAGAGAGCGGTGATAGAGAGAGAGAGGAAAAAAGGCAGAGGGGAAGAGAGAACTGAAGGGTTAAAAAGAAGAGTTACCTTCATATAGCGGCACATACTGGGGAAACCCGGCTGCCCGTAGCCAGTCGCAGGCTTCCTTGGCCTCCAATTCTGTAGGAAAAAGAGGGAAAGAAAACCAATTATAAACACACACTTTCTTACATGCTACACACTCTCTCCCTCTTTCCTTCTCTCTCTTTCCCTCTCTCTCTCTCTTTCCCTCTCTCTCTCCCGATCCTGTGAAAATGGTGCAGGGCCTTTCTTAGCCATTTGCAGTGCTTTTATTGTGGGCATGGCAACACAAATCATCCACTGCACGTCTTCCATTTCACACAGAAGATGAAGTTATTCATTCTCATATTTGGCTTAAAAACATTAACGTTCATATCTGACATGTATGCATTTGTGTGTTATATCTGTGTGTGTTCAATCACGCCTCTCTCTCTCTCTCTCACACACACACATACTCACACTAACTCTCACATGACGGAAGGACAGTAGAAATTGTAATTCAGCACCAGTCCCACATTTCTGTGAGAGTAGCATGCACATGAACATGTCTGGGTGCTGGACCATGAAACAGGCTTAGAAAATGAAGTAAGATTACAGTCCACAACACCTCACAACAACTCTATTTAACAGCGATGTTTCGAGCATCAGCCCTTTGTTAGATGTACAATAGAGGTCAATCACCATTAAAAATAATTGTTGAGAGCATATTACAGGTGTTACAGACTTAATGTACTTCAACCTCTCCCTCCCTCTATCTCTTTCTGGCTGTGTACGAAATGAAAAAAATGCTGCCTTCGAAGACAGTGTTTGTTGGTAGCATGACATTGAATAAATGTGTAAAATGCTGCCCTCAAAGGTACCTTCATTTTGCCCAGTTTTGAATGCTTCAAATCTATCGAATGCTGCTTTTTAATGTCCAGAATTCTATCGAACTATGAAGTCTGTTGTTGATGCTATGGCAACAGCGTTCTGTGTTGCTGTCTAGCCAGGCCATCCGAAACAAAGATTTTAATCGGCACCTTGATGCCCACTTAAGGTGCGTGACTTGTTAAACAGTAAAGGCAACAAGTCATTAGCTTCCCGTTTCAGACATAGCCTCTCTGTCCCATCACAGATAGCTTGTGTGCACTGGTGTGTCAGTCTCCACAGGCATCCCCCAGCTCTTGATTGGCAAGCTAATGAGATGGACTCGGTGGCACTGACGGTGCCAGTGACGGTGGATGCGCTGACGCTCTGCGCGGCCTCTGGGCTGCTGGGGCAAGTCCGGCGGGCATCTGTGGTTGACCGCGGCCAGCTGGCGCAGCAACCCCTCCATGCCCACCGCACCACCACCATCACCCGCCACCACCATCACCCGCCTCCGAGCTGGGCTGCCAACGAAGAATGAACCCAGCGCCATGTCTAATCCGAAAGCGCACCCAATTACACGTTCCGACTGGAACACGTGACAAATTTAGTAACGCTGAACAACAACAGAGAAAACCTCTGAGTGGGGTGTCATCCGATCATGAGAGATGAGGGCAAATGTGGTCTTTGGAGGAGGGGAAAGACAAATCGTCAAAAAAGAAAAACAAGATGACTTCTTGGAATAATCCTGAGTTTATTTTCAGATCAGGGTTATGAACTAAACTGATATGGTAACAGCTTCAGTACTAAACCCCACACTAATCCATAGCAACAAAGGTGGCAACACACACACACACACACGGGTTAAAAAACTGATTAGATACACCACTTGTATCCCTCTAGCAAGGTCTATGAAAACAAGGCAATCTTCTCACCACCAAAAAATGATTAATTAATGATTCTTATTTTGGAGCAATCTATATTGGATAGCACTTTCATGATTGTGTGCGTGTGTATGTGTGTGAGAGAGAGAGAAAGATAGAGAGTGAGCGAGCGAGAGAGAGAGAGAAAGAGAGAGAGAGCGAGCGAGAGAGAGAGAGCGAGCGAGAGAGAGAGAGAGAAAAAGATTGTGATGTAATGTGATTGTGTGAAAGAGAAAGAGTGTATTTATGAGTAGTTTTTATGAGTGAGTGTGTGTGTGTGTGTGTGTGTGTATGTGTATGTGTGTGTGTGTGTGTGTGTGTGTGTGTGTGTATGTGTGTGTGTGTGTATGCATGCTTATGTGTGTTTTGGTGGTAGTCTGCATCCTAGCTGAAGTGGGACAGGGACCTCGGGAGGGCTGTTGTGCTGCATTATCCCAGCCTTGATTGGGACCCCATGGCAATGCGCTCCTTTTCCTCTCCGAACGGAAAATTGCGAGAGGAAATATCTCTGATGAGCAAAGCGCTCCGATAAGGACCCGGGATGTCCATAGGCGTCCCAGATCACAGCCCGACTCAAAAAACCTCACTGAGGCAGCTAATGCCTCCCTCTGACGCTTATTCAAATGAGCTCTTAATCTGACATGGACTGATGAGGGAGAATTAGGAGAGAGGAGAGAGAGGGGCAAGAGGGAGAGAGGGAGAGAGAGGGAGAGAGGAAGAAAGAGAGAGAGAGAGGGAGAGGAAGAGAGAGAGGGAGAGAGAGAGAGAAGGAGAGAGGGAGAGAGGAGAGAGAGGGAAGAGAGAGAGGGGAGAGATGGAGAGGAGAGAGAGGGGCAAGAGGGAGAGAGGGAGGGAGAGAGGGAGAGAGAAAGAGAGAGAGGGAGAGAGGAGAGAGAGGGGCAAGAGGGAGAGAGGGAGAGAGGAGAGAGAGTGGCGAGAGGGAAGGAGAGAGGGAGGGAGAGAGAGAGAGGGAGGGAGAGAGAGAGAGAGAGGGAGAGAGGGAGGGGGAGAGAGAGAAGGGGAGAGAGAGAGAGGGAGAGAGGGAGGGGGAGAGAGAGGGAGGGAGAGAGAGAGAGGGAGAGAGGAGAGAGAGGGGCAAGAGGGAGAGAAAGAGAGGGAGGGAGGGAGAGAGAGAGAGGGAGAGAGAGAGGGAGAGAGAGAGGGAGGGAGAGAGAGAGAGAAGAGAGGGAGAGAGAGGGAGAGAGGGAGAGGGAGAGGGAGAGAAAGAGAGGGGGAGAGAGAGAGAAAGAATCCTTTCTATGCTTTTCAATGGTGTTCATGACAGCCTCTTCAAGACTGTATTGTGAGTTCACATCAGTAAGCGTGCCGCATTTTGTGACCTCCAATTAACTGGTCATTTCATTTCAGCTGTCATGCTACAGAATAGGCCTGACCTTCAGCCCATACATATACATGCATACATACATCCAGTATAAGCCACTCTTTGGACATACAGCCCCTATGTGCTATGTATGAAGGCCCCAGAGGGACAATTTTCAATCTGCTAACAATAGAACCACATTACCGCAGCTATGGTAAACTGGTAACGGAAAAAATAGCGACCATTTTTCATCAAATGCGCTGACAGGTCTATTCAAAACTGGTGCTGGTTCATCTCGTTCCGTAACCCTCTGCCCCAGGGTGAGCCAATGAGAGTGTTTATTTCAGTGCTTCCGAATGATGTTACATCAAGTCTAGCTCACGTGTTCATGAAGACACTGCACTGTAACAAACTAACAATTACCCACTTGACTAGGACGAGGATACATACACTTCCTACTGCCTGCACTGCAACACGTCAATGGAAACGATAAACATGGACTCTGTTAAGTATGTGTGAAAAGCATTTGTGCAAATTGACCAATGTAATATGGTCTACTGCTCCAGCTGCAAATAAAACAAAACCAGCATTTGTAGGAAAAGTCTGAAACGGTCCTAATACTACTGTATTATTACATTACTGAATACACAGACATACTTCCCCACCAATATATTGACATTTCATTTGCAACCACTAACTAACCACACACCTCACACACACACACGCTCACACACACAGCACAATGATTGAGCCGGACTCCTCCTCTTTACGACATTCCTCAAGTCCCAGACTCCCTAAGCTGCAGCTCCACTTCCCCATGTGAGCCCAAGCCTTCCCCTGCCCACCTCCCACACACACACACACACACACACACACACGTCTCTAACTGCAGGCAAATCAGTCCTGGCGTCAGCCCGAGAGCTCCAGCTACCTGCCTCTCAGAGGGACGCTTTAAGTCTCAGGCAAACAAAGCCAAATTGAAATGCTGTCTTTTGTTTCTTTCGGTCTCGTACATAAGAAACAAACCACCAAATGCCACTCCCTCTGTGCATCTCTCTCCGTCTCTGTCGATACACACAGAGGATAGAAAGCCCCACAATGACCAGCCCACCTCCGCTTAGCCACCCCACCCTCCGCCCCTCTACCCCTCCACCCTCTCCCCTTCCTCTCACTGCCTCTCTCTTCACCTCCATCTGCCGCTCCAAAATAAACAGGAAGTCTTTGGATTTCTGTCATTAGAATAAGGGGATGGCCACGGATTCCAGCAAACAGGCTGCTTTCCGTTCAATTCCTTTTAGGGAGTTTCGCTCTTTAAGCGCATTATACGCAGCTTAATGCCGTTTCCACTTAACAAACAGGACTTTGAGATAAAATAAAGGCATGAAGACAAGGACTTGAAATGATGAGCAAAGTGCAATGTCTAAACTCTAAGTACAACCAGCTTAATAACTGCAAAATCGTGGCTATTTCCTAAATTAACATAATAATCATGATCCCAAATGCAAACACTGGTGAGTCAGCTCAGTGCTTCAACATGCCATGCAGTAGTTACAACACAATTACTGCGGAGGACACTGCTTGTTCGCCCAGTCATTTATAGAGGGACCAGAGAGAGCTGATGGACTCTGCTGCCTAGAGCAAGACTTGTTACCTAATGAGGCTTTTAAAGGACTTAGTCAATGGAGACTAAATCATCCATTTCAGGTATTATATACTCAATGTGAAGCATTCCACTCTACGCCACATGGGTTTATTCATTAACATCGCAAATTAAGGCACAATTACTTTGTGGTGACTGAAACACAGAAACTAATTTCGGGTAGGTGTGGGAAACGCTGCTTATCGTCCATTATATCAATAGTATTGACCCTTGGTAAGCATTGTTTTACGAGTCATGTAACTAATCTACTAGTCTGCTGCTCAAAAGCAAAAGAGAGATAGATTTTTTTTTCTTCATATCAAGACCATGGTCTGATCGCATTGCTCAAATTCTATTTGGTAAACTTTCAGTGGGGTCTGATTGAATGGGTTCCATCCAGAGATAGTCAATACTGTACATACTAATAGCATATTGTTCCCCTATAGGTCATTGGGTGAGTTTTCACAGTAAGGACAGAATGAGGTATTATCTGATACTGTGTGAAAAAAGGGCAGTGCTGGGCAGTAAGTCATTCACAGTCGGGACTGAGGAGATTTTCACAGCAATGCTTCAGTTGATCTGACTGTGTTTAAAATAGTGTAAAATAGCGCATTATATTTTTTCCAGATTGAGAAATAAATTTAGTAATCACTAACCAATGGTCAATGCTCTGGCCAATGCTCTTCACTGCAGCCAACAGTGTAAATCGTGGCAACAGTTGGAGACAGTTTACACAATTTCTAGTAATAGCCTGTAACTTTGTTGTTACCCTCTCGCAGAAATCAGGCCTGTCACCTTCACTGTAAATATGTAATTATGCAACTGTTCATGAATGACCATCCACTCCTCCAAAAGGATTCTCCCAGCTTTCCATGTCAGGACAACATTTACTCAGGAGGCAAAGGCTCAGTCAAAGCTTCCAATACTGGAATATTCTCCCAGCTTTCCATGTCAGGACAACATTTACTCAGGAGGCAAAGGCTCAGTCAAAGCTTCCAATACTGGAATATTTTCCCAGCTTTCCATGTCAGGACAACATCGACTCAGGAGGCAAAGGCTCAGTCAAAGCTTCCAATACTGGAATATTCTCCCAGTATACTGCTCCCAGTATGTGCTGACTGACACCTTGCATGACAGCCCTATGCCATCGGTGTATAAGTGTGTCTTGGTGGGTGAATGTGAGTCATCTGAATTGAGAAATGGCTTTGTGTCACTGCTAAGTGTAAGAAGGCGCAATATAGATGCAGTCTATTTACTATTAACATTTGCCTTCTGCGTCACTCACCTAAATGCCAGAGTATGACTAATCCTTAAAAACACCTGCACAGACCAGACATTCATCTCAGACATTAATCTTTAGCTACAGGCCTTAATCTGTGTCATAAGATCCTGATTATATGAATAATAATTATTACAATAACTTTAAGTGTTTTTTTAATCTTTTTAAAGAGTAAGTCAGTATGAAAAGTCAGAGGCTGGTTATCTTGTCTTGGCAGTTGAGTGCAAGCCATTTTGCAGAAATGTAAGACTTTCTGACTGGCTACTGCCAAATGCTTTAAAATCTACCGGGTTTATAAATTGCTAATTTAGTCTTTTAAAATGTATTATAAATTGCCAGTTTACTTTTTAATAAGTATAGCAGTGCAGTGATCTATTCATGTTCAACTTGTTTCCCGAGCAGAAAATGAAATGGAAAAGCTTGAAGCTTGAAGTTTTTTTCAGGATTGATTTTGCCCCTGCTGATTCAGATGCTGCTCCTGCTGCTACTGTGACTGCCTGCCATGTCTCTTTGCAGGCAAGGTCACGTATGCGGTGCATTCAAAACTGTATCAGCTACACAGATCGTAAGCTTCCCCAGAACCCCACTTTGCATGCTGAACCTCCTCCCACCCCACCCCACCCCTTCCTCTCACTTCATCTTTCGATGGCGTCCTGCTTGACGTCCCCCATTCCTCTGCGGATGCCCACAGCGCTGCCAGCGCAAATAAGCCGTCCCATGTCAATCACCTGCCAAGATTCCTGTGCAATCCACCTTTGAGCTACCTGCGGCTGACGCCATGTACCTCTCTCTCAAGCCGGGAGTTATGACAGGAAGGCTGTATAGGCAGGCTGCTCAAGATTGGCCGATTTACCAGCCTTGCCACAGAAAAGCCTTCATGTTTGCAGAAAGCTGCTTTACGTAAGCCAGTCCTCCCGAGTTTACAACCAATTTCCAATGACTCAACATATTAAATACTTCCGCTGTTTTAGTTTTGTTAGCTTTTGTTGGGCAAGTGCCCTCTCTGTGTCTCATGTATTTCCTTTTCTACAGGCGATGGTGATGATAAAGTCTCTGTTGCAATGCGAATCGTCAGAGCACATTGATGGAGAGGAATCGCAGTGCTATACAAGAGACAGCCACCGTACCACCACATCAAAATTTAAACCATTAACTAAATCCAGGGGCCAGAACAGAAATTGAAGTGGACTTGTTCGGCGCATGAAGTAGACCACACTAATCCACTTGGAGGCCGTCACCATGGAGGTTGGAACGGGCTGAAACAGGAAGGCTGAAATGTGGGATTGAGAGAGGAGGGGAGGGGAGGGGAAGGCTGAGGTCATGAGTCTCTGGGAGTTATTAGTGGATTACAGCTTTGGCCAACAAACACAGGAATCTATGGGTATATACTGTGGACAGGCACAACACACTGTAAATTGTACACACTGTATATTGCAAACACGGTAGGGCTGTATTTTTAATCTTCAGTACCAGAGCACAATGCGCATCAACCCCTACGGCTGGACGAGAGATGATTGGCTTTTTCTAGAAAGACGGCCTTTGTCTTTGCCTTCGCCTTCAGAGATGGAATACGCACTGCACAAGCCTTGCAATATCTAGCAGCAAACCCAACAGTACTCCAGAGCAAATATTGAGGATGCAGAAAAAGCCATATAATTACTGGAAGAGATAATAAAGTGAAGGTAAAAGAAAGATTAGCAAAAAACGGTTGGCATGGTGCGCGCGAGCACGCACACGCACACACGCACGCACGCACGCACGCGCACACACACACACACACACACACACACACACACACACTACAGCAACCCGAGGAGGTGATGGCTGGGAGTTAGCTCCAAGCAATGAGAATACATTACAAACCCCAGCCTTAGCAACATTTTGCACCCTGTGCTATAGCACCATATTTCAATAGCCACAATGTTCAAATGACGACATACCCCCATATAGAGGGTCCCCATGGAAATCAGATAGAAAAGATGAGCAATTTCGCACTTCTTATAAGCCATAATACTGTTAGTGACAAATGCATGCAAACAAACAAACAAATAAACAAATATACACAGATCCACACAAACAACACAGGCGCACAGCCCACAATGCAATTCCATCTCATTGTCCTTTCAAGCAGAAATCCTTTTGAAAGTTCTCCAGAGCGGAGAACGGCAATGCTTTGTGCCTGTATGCACGACCACAACCATCGCTCACAGGAAAACCCGTTTCCTTCCCATCTCTCTTCCCTTTGCAGCTCCTCCCTGTAGCTTTAAGGCCCCAGGGAAAACACACTTACAGAGAGAGAGAGAGAGAGAGAGAGAGAGAGGTGTGATTGAACACACACACATATAACACACAGATGCATACATGTCAGATATGAACGTTAATGTTTTTAAGCCAAATATGAGAATGAATAACTTCATATTCTGTGTGAAATGGAAAAGGTTCAGTGGAAGATGAGTGTTGCCATGCCCACAATAAAAGCACTGCAAATGGCTAAGAGGGGACCTGCACCATTTTCACAGGATTGGCCTAAATATATATATATTTTTAAAAGCCCAACAACGTGTCAAGGGTATTGGGCTTTGATGGCCAGCTTTGACAACCCATAGTTTCACGCGAATCTTCCTGAGTCAGTCTCACAACCTTTCAAAGTTCCCCTCACCCTCTGATTCACCAACACTGCCCTGTAATCACACACATGGAGACAGCTGGAAAGACACAGAAAAAGAGAAGGAGAGAGAGAAAGGGAGTGAGGACGAAGAGAGGGAGCGAGAGAGAAAACACGTCAACCTCTGACATAAAAATACCAGAGGCAGTCGAAGACTTCTGTCTTCTTATGAATTTGCTGGCCCCTCTCCCCCACCGCAAACAGACAGTAAAAAAAGGAAACAGAAACTCTTTAGTGGAGATCTGCTGGGGTTAATTGGAGGGTAGCGTTAAATGCTAGGCAAGCCAGGACTACTGGAGTGGAGCTTGAATGGGCTGAAAAACATCTGAAAAATGAAGAGATGGCCATGAAAATGTTCAACCTGTCACTGCTTTCATACTCTTGACATTCGATAAAAATCTCATCAACGTTGCATCTCGAACACTGTAAATGCTTCAATCTAAGTACAAAAACAGACCACAAACACTGCTCAACTTAATTAAAATCAAACTGAGATCCTGCTGTGAAATAATGGCTCCAAATGTTCAGCTGACGTTAGCCTTAGCACACAAACAAGCCTGTGTGTGGCTCTATGATAACTGCCACCCCGGTATGGGGCTTAGTAGGCCATTAGCCATCTTATCAGGCACTTTATACTGCGCATCTCCACAATGCCCCCATTTCCCTCCATAACTTGAATGCTGATTAAAGCAGCCTGTGTGGCAGTGGCAGATTACATGCACATCTCCAGCAAACAGGCTTATAGCTGCAGATAGCATCCTCGGTCCCAAAGGACAAGTATATAAAAAAAGACTAGGTTAACCCTGGCGCTGATGATATGGGATTGCACAGGAACAGACACGCGTGGATGGTTCTTACCTTTAATTAACAGGCATGAGCGTGGGCATAATTACAATGTCACGTGTCAAATACTGGAATAGAGAAATCTACAGGCCTTAATTACAATAATCCTTTCGGTTAGGGTCTCCTCCATATTCTACCTGCACGTGCCCTCCGACTTACAGACCTTTTTGAGCAAGCCCTTTATTTGCCCTCCATACGGGGGACACACATACCTGCACACACACGGGAGAGAGAGAGAGAGAGAGAGAGAGAGAGAGAGAGAGAGAGAGAGAGAGAGAGAGAGAGAGAGAGAGAGAGAGAGAGAGAGAAAGTAGAGAGAGAGAGACAGAGAGAGTGAGTATTTGCAGGGAAGCGATAAACATGGTTTGCTCTGGTTTCTAGATCAGTGTGAGAAGAGAAACTGTTTGCTCGTCAACACTGGGGAAGGGAAGAGACAGGAAAAGATAGGGCAGCACTCTGCTGACCGCTGTTTGAGTGTTTGTTGAGAGCAAATGGCCTAACACAACAAGGATCTTTCCATTTGTCAAGGAGCGATCAAAAGTGTGTGAAGCTGTGTGTGTGTGTGTGTGTGTGTGTGTGTGTGTGTTTGTGTGATTGCTATTGCTGAGCATGTTTGCGAAGGATAAGCAAAATGTGTCCCTACCCCTGTCTGTCTTAGGCACACTGTTGCTCATCAGTATGCAAATGCTATTGACCCTCCATCCAGGGGGTTCCTCTGAACGCCTCTGTTCTATCACAGCTGTCTGATCCCTTGTCACACTTATGTTATGGCTCCTAACGCGACCCCAAGATGTGTGTACAAGGCCAGTCCCTTCAAGTCTACCTACTTCCAATTGCTTTGCCTTTGCTCGCCAGTCCTACAAATTATGCCTTACGGTGTACACAATGATGTGATGTAGCCTTCAACTGTGATGAAGGTCTGACTGACCACCAAAATGTCAGTTCACAGTACAGTGGTTTGTCCATCTAGCAAGCATTTTTTTCATTTGTTTTTACTTAAGTCGTAGCCTAAAAACGCACCATCTCTCTTTGCCCAAGCAAAGACAAGTCAGGGCAGGATGACTCCGTGACTGATGGCAGGTTGGCTTCGTGTGAAGTTTAATTAGCAGGAAACGCATAGTAAATGAATAGGAGAGGCAAACAGAGAGGCCTTCAGTTTCCTTGCCTTGATCTCTCTGTGGTCTGAGCCCTACCAAGCAGGAAAGAACAGCGAAGAGCTTTTCGGAAAATAAAGACATTTGGTGTGACAAATCGGAGTGAGTGAACGCCAACCGTGAAGGCCTCAAAGGGAACAGAAGGTGGGGAACGAACAAGAGGGGTGTACGATGTCAGTGGAAAGCAAAGAGATGCTGAACAAAAATGAGCGCAAAATGGGGCTCGCTTACTAAAATAACCCACACGCAAAAATATGCTCTTGAAACACAAATCACAAAGACACCCAACGCACATTCCAAAATACACCCATCGGCACACGTCCTATTATACACACAAAATATTCTATCTCTGTGTGCATGTGTGTGTCTGTTATGTGTGTGTGTGTGTGTGTGTGTGTGTGTGTGTGTGTGTGTGTGTGTGTGTGTGTGTGTTTGTAACAGAGCATTTCTTAGAGAGGATATGTTCCCTTTCTGTGATCTCAAATCCCCATTTGGACGCTCACTCTTTTCCAGGCTGAATAATGGCCATTGTTCCTGCTGGCTGTATGGCTGCTTTTGTCTCCGCGACGGCAACACAGCTAAGACCCTGGCCCTCTACAATAGCCTCTTTTGATTCGTGCGTGCCCGAGGCCTGCAGTGCGCATGAGCCCTACTGTACATTGCTGCTCGATTAGCACTCCAGCCAGCACCGTCGTGTGTGCCGACATCAGATACAGGTTCAAAAGGTCACATTCCCCCTGGCTGGAGTGGGGGGGGGGGGGGGGGGTGCTCGGTCCACCCACTGTCCCAGGGTTAGTAGTAAATGTCAAACGAAAACGGTCAAGGTCTGTTCTGAGGACCACAGCCACAGGCATGGAGACAGACTTTGACAGGCACTTCCCCCATCAGGATACCATGACCTACAGGCAGTATTAATATTTTTTGTGTATGTAATAAAAAAAACAGCTAACAAGGTGCCAGTCAGGTTGATGTGAGTTATGTGGGTAGCCCTGAAAATCCTTGAGCCCTTCCAACACACTTAGAATTACTGAAAGTCTCTTTCAACATGACACATACTAAATTTGCTTCAAGAGGCAACATTCCAGCCTTACTGAAGCCTTTGAAATAATAACTATGTATTTACAGCAAGCTCATACATATTCATAAATGCATGTCCAAGATTTTCCAAGTACTTTCATCTACAATGCCCTTTGTTCTCACAGTACAATGTTTACTCCACTGTGTCTTTGAAACATTAATTTCAGATAGGCCAACATATAGCGTGAACAATACCCCCAATGGACTGAAAACCAACAACAAATCAAAGAGAGCTTTAAGTTAATACATTGAGTCCGACCAAAACCCAGGACTCTTAATTACCCGCCTCCACCACCACTTCCCCTCATATTTATTAAAAGTAAGCAATTATGGTTTAGATTTTTGATAGGTATACGTGATCATAGGTTTGTTTTGTTTTGTTCTTTTAAAAGGTTAAAAAAAAAGTAAACCTTGAGTAGTCAGTCACTCACCATTCTTCCCCCCTAGTTTCTGAAACTTTTCCTCTTCACTCATGAGAGTACAGCTCAACACTCAACAGCTCAACAACTGAAGACATGAAGTCCAAACTCAGGAAACGTCGTCTTCTCCGCGCTTAAAAGCTCCCAGATCACCTCGGTACTTATCCCACAGCTTCCCAAGACAAAAATTTTCCTCAGACTTGCACAGAGAGACAGAGAGAAAAGGGGACCACAGATTCCTGAAGCTAACAAATGCCCTTCAAAAAAAGCAGGGATAGCACAGACTGAGAGTGCTAAGTATGTACAGAGCTATGGTACTGGAGTTGCTCACAAGCTGGGGGGCAAGCCTCAGAGAGAGAGAGAGAAAAACACTGCCCTTCCTGCTCCCATTCAAACAGACCACCATCTGGTTCCTCAACAAATGTCCCACCTCAATTACCCCCCACCCCCCACCGCCCTACCCCCCACCTCCCGCTCCCAGCAGGAAGACCAAACCACTTTAGAAGAAGAGAGAGGGGAGAAAGCCAGAGGGTTGCAATGGGCCAAAACAACCAAAGAAACACATTTACAAGCCTTGTGTCTTTTTCCCCACAACATAAAATGTGGCTTTACCTCAAATAGTGTTCTTGAGTTAAAATTGAGACAAAGACGGCAAGACCATAAATTAAGAGATGTGTATGGCTTCATGAAAACATAAAGGTGATCACCTCTGTATAGCCACTCACATTAAGAGGTTGTGGAAACTTAAGAAACTGCAGACTGAGGCACACCAAATGGCCCCCTGCCATTCCCAAACACTTGCCAAGTTTTATGAGCTAGAAAACGTACTGCTGGATCAAGTTCTCAAACCTTGAAACTAAGAGTCCTATTTTTAAGGTGCTTATGAAGCTAGAGTATTTCTGTTTTAAAACTTAACAGACAGAACACAAATTATGCTTATGTCTTAATGTTAATTGTGTTTTGTGTCTTGCTTCTGGAGGGGGAGCAGTGCTTTACAGTGCTTTTTGAATTTAACTGCAGTACTACTTTTGGCCACAATCCTACATATAGCGCCTTTAAGGCTTCAGTAAAAAAAAAAGGTAGATGCAGGGATCTACTTTAAACACCATCACATATTTAATATGCTTTTAACAACCTTGCAGATTCCATCACCATAGTACACATTTTGTGTATCTAGAACATTTTTCAGACAAAGATTTCAAAGATTCATGAATTGATGAAAGCTTCTGATAAGCCAAAAAAGCCAAAATAGTCTTCTGATTCCAATGTAAATGACCACACATCAGTTAAGATATGCAGTTGACACCTGTGTCAAGGCAACTTTTCTTGCTGCAGTCCCTCTGTTTGGCCTCTTATCACCCCCTTATCTACCCGAATGAAAAGGTGTCAAGAAAAGTACAATGGCTTCAGAAAGTAAAATGGATTGCCATGTATTTCTTTTGCCTGGGCACTTAAGACAGGTGATTTTACCAATTAGTTGATCTACCTGTCTGATTATTTGTGCGCTTATTAGGATCAACTGGTTTACAAAAAAACGGCTGGATGAAATATGGGGTAGGGTTTTATGGGGATTTCACACCTGTGCTCTGATGTAGGCTGTGAGACTCGAGATTATTAGCCACATCAGGTAGCCTTGTGAGAAGCCTCACACTTCTTGAAACGAGACAAGTTGACCTCGTGTCAGTACTTCCTCCTACAGCAGCACAGGCAGTCCTTGTCATTAACTCTGTTGAGCAGCTCCTGCTCCTCTTCTCTCAGTGTCATCAAGGACTTTCTTGACAGTGTCAGAGATGTCGGCGAAAAGATGGCGACATGAGCTCTTCATGCTGATTACAGAACGAGGCTCGGCATCAAAGGCAGTCAACCGTCTCTTGCCCTCCCCTGTTCATCGCTTAACCCTGTTCCAACATTCCTCCTCACTGTAAATTAAAAGAGGAACAAGGACAGGATGACAGCAGTTATGGAAAGCAAAACAAGGGTCATGAGGAAACTCCTGATCCATCACCCTTCAGCAGTGTGACACAGACGATGACTCATCACATGGAGAACAGTAGGGGAGCAGAGAGGTACTTTTGGGTCGAGGACAGGCCATTCTCCTATTATGAAACTTCCCCTACGCGTTCCTCCACAGCATGAGTGTCACAGTTACTGTCTATGTATGTCACTCTTGCTGCAGCTGCTGTCCCCAAACCTGTGGGCACTGGCAGCGGGGGTGGGATCACCTCTCTGGGGGATGCAGTGAGCCCCACGCTTACCGGCGAAAGGGAAGAGGTGTGGTTCAGGGCTCAGGCCGAGCAGACAGGAAATGGCAGACGCGACGGAGGATGAGTGTCTAGGAAATGTCATCAATGCTCACATCACCAAGCACACCCTGCCCAGTCTTTCCCTCAGCGTACTTCATAAGTGTTTTCATCTGATAATATCAGAGTGGTGGTGGTGGGGGTGGTGGGGGTTCGAGGTGAGGGGCGGCGGTAGTTCCATCTGCGCTATCTCTGATGCCCCATCGTCTAGTGGGTGATTATGTAAGCGCGGACATACTCTGCCAGAGAGTCATCAGTGCTAGGAGATGCACTGGTAATGGAACAGAGGTTAAGCGCGAACGACTGGACCGAAATATGTTTGTGTGCAAGGCATGTATGATGTTTGGTGATGTTTTAAAAACATGGAGATGCGCTTAAAACTGTTCTTCCCTGCCACATTTGTATGCAGTGCTCAAGTGTTTTTGCAAAGCTGAATGTAAAAAAACATTTGTAGAGCACTAGAGCTGTAAAAATGTAAAAATCAATGGTGAGAGGTCTATGTGCTGAAGAAATGGAACGGCAGTTCAAGCTCAAACTGACAACTTTCTCCTCTAAGTTTCTGTAAAATTTGTCAGAAATTGACAATGTTTTAAAAATGTGAGCAGTTTGATGGCCTATAAGCTAGAAATAGAGAGAGAGAAAGCACAGACAGAATGTTGACAAGGTTTTGACTCAGTACTCTGGAACTGTTTTTTTAGCTGAGCGAAGCTAAGGACTGAAGAAAGCTTTCAATGCTTTAAGTGCAAGTGTGTTTTGAGAAGATTCGTCTTTTTTGACAGGAGTACAATCTGTCTATACGTGGGCTCGCCTTGAACAGAGGGAAAGAAACAGGAGGATGCTCGCAGAACAGCAAAGCGGCTTCCTGCCAGGAAGGGTAAAGCACACCTATGCCAGTCAACCCCTACATCATCGTCCCACCCGTGTCAGAACCAGCCAGGCCCCCTTTTGATGAGTGAGTGCGCTTGTGTGGTGCTCCTGCTGAGTCGTCACGGAGAGACCAGCTCATTCACGTACAAAAGCCGTTACTCCACTCGGCAGCGAGTAGGAGTCAATTTGTGCCCTGATGATGAGCACACAAAAGAGGGGAAGCTGCTCAAATTTCATGCCAAGTCGTGCTCACCTTTGTCCAGAGTGCCAAGTGGCGAGTACAGCTCATTCAATGTAATCATGATACGTAAGCTAATGACTGCTTTTCATACAGCATAAATTACGACAGGTACCATAACCATATGTGCATGTTCACTGGGAAGATTGAAGAAAAACGACATGTACCTTTGCAAACTATCCCATATAGTTATCAAACAATATACTTTTAACACAAAATCGGATCAAACCACTGTGATGACAAATGTGATATATAGGTCTTAATGTGTTTGTATGATGAGCCCTAAGGAAGATATAAGGACAACATATATGAAAAGCACACAGTTATTACATTTTACTCTCCCCAACAAATACAAATACAATATGAGAAAAAAATCATGCCAGAGCCATTCTGTTTTATAACTGACTAGAGTTTTGCTTACAGGCAAGTTACAGTCTTTAGGCATTCAGGCATATAACCAGATATAGATCAACCCACTAGTGCAAGATCACTACAATGATGCCAGAGGGACAGATTAAAAAGATTTTACCATTCTGCCGTTTTACCCAGCCCTGGTTATTATGCCGCTCCAGTCCACCCACAGAGAAAGAAAATAAGAGAGCGACAGACTGAGAGAAAAATCATCTTTAATATCGAAATAACAAAACTTGCAAAAAAAAAATGGTTGAAGAGTTTACCGATGGAGTGCATGAGTCTCCAAGCAACCTGGCGCCTCAAAAATGAATCTAAGTATCAGGCCTCCGAGGGGACCAAGTCTATCTTTTATAGTCAATACGAAACACCCCCTCACAGATGTGCCCTGGCATACTGTATATGCAGACAAATATCAAACCGCATTATTCTGTCAGGTTTGGTTACAGACATAAGCATGTTTTCCGTGTGTAATATGACAAGTTTTGTCCCTGTTGTAATGGTGCTGATTAGATTTGTATTACAGACCTCACCAACCAGCCAGGCCTATTTTAGCTCAACAGAAGGTATTTGTGGCACCATAATGACTACATGATAAGCCCGTAATACAAGCCACTACAATGTAATGTGCCTCTCCCAAATTGTTCAGCAAGGCCGTAGTGACAAAATGCTAGATATAGGATTTCTAAACGTAATCATCTGTCATCCCAAAAACCAACATCACAAAGTTAATGGCAATAATCTCACAGTCGGCAAGCCGAGTGAGACAGATCTTTAGTGTGACCTGAAAGGGCCTAACATCAGTGACATAACAAGCCCTGCTAATTAAAACACGGAGTGAGGAAACGAGGCCTCAGGCAAGGGCTTGGGGGCGGCCTGACGAGGACACTTCTCTGCCCAGACAACATTATCACATTTGCGGCCAATTCATCTCCTCCTGTCAGAACCAACTCCCAGGTTAAAAAAATATATCCTTGAAGCAGCAGCAGCGTTGGCGGACAGTGGGTCAACACTTCATACACTTTCACCTTCACAAAATACAGAGCACAGTCTACCAGCAGAATATGCTAACTAGGGTCGGTTGTTAGGTAACTCATTTTATACACCCACCTGGGTACTGCCATTTGGCATCATCCTGATTTGATGACTTCAACTTGTGTACACAACATAGGCAAAATGATGCACAGCTTAAATGCTCAAGAGACAAGACCAGTTTTTATAAGCTATTACCCTCTCCTTAGTCACAAACTCTGCCAACGGCAGAGTCTATGGTTATCTCAATTGGGAAAACACATCTCCTCTAGAGCTCAGGGCATGACACACACCACTGAAAAGGCATTCACTAATTCAATCTGCTCATTAAATGGAATATGTGTGTGGAACATGTGAAAAAAACATCCTAGTAAACATATTTCATTCATTATTCCGTAGTCTGACATGCTGTATCTTTTGAATCCATGAATGATTTTGAATCATCACAAGTTCCGAGTCAAATTCATGCACAAAAGAATGTAGTGTAGCACCAACACTAAGCTTTAGTATAAAAGAAAGGGCAGACTCCCAAGTGTCCTTGAAGTGGGTTATACCGTCACATCCTTGGTGGGTGGCACCTGTGTTAGCGGAGCAATTTACCCATGTCACACTGGGGCTCTGTTTGGGATAGCTCAGTGCTAAGAGCATACAAAATCTGCAAATCTCCTCTTAGGCTTTTAGAGATAAACATACGGTTTCTTTTTTGTGGTCAGTGGTGACTCAACAAGAACCCCAGACAGCTACATCAAACCAATTTAATCTAATCAAACGGGTTAAGATCCATCTGCTCAATCAGATGTCAACGCAACACACTGATAGCATGACAAAACCACAGTCACAAGGATCACAAACTGTTTCACATGTTGCATGTGTCTGTTTGCGCTGACTTTGACAATGACATTGGGACACTGCCATTGTCTGCTATAAGAAACACTTTGTTACTGATCAACTGGCCATCAATCAATAACATTCCTCACTAAAAGTAAAATAACATTACATAACGTGTGGGAAAATAGGCTGGCAATTAGCAATAGCTGATGGAATTTAAATCTTTAAATTCCCGTGCTATCTGTTCCATTCTTTGCAACTAACAGCTACTTTTCTCCTATAATGAGAGGTTAGACTGAGCAGCAAGACCTGGAGAGCAGGTCTGGAGAGGTTATCTTAAAGGCCATTGTGCCTCTATGACCTCTGTGGGCTTGGTCAAAAATGGTTTTAATTTGCTGCCCATCACTCCTAGGCCTTGGCCTTGAGAGAGGGTCAAGTCCAGATTACACTTAAGTGGAGTGTATCGGTTTCCCCATTTAGGCTGACTACAGACAGTAATGGAAAAAGTTGTGCTGTGCCTTAAAGCAAAGTAGAAGAACTTTCCAGTGGGCCCTTAGGGGCTACACCAGCCACCAATCAATGTTTGGGCTATTCAGACAGGGATGAACAAGCAAGTACCAGTAACTAAGAAAAAAACTGTCCAAACTATAAAGTGAATGCTCTGAAGTCACACAAAGGTATTTTTGAACAAGTTAAGTTAGTTTTGCTAACCTGGCCATTAAGGAATTATAGCCTACATTAATGAAATTTTACAACAATTACCCAGGTTTCAAAAGTTCCCCTTGCAAATATTTGACGAATAAAACAACGACATGGGATTAAAAACAGGAGGCTCAGGTGGGACTTCATTGCTAAAAATAAAAATAGTGATAAATGTAATTGTAAACCACTTTACATATAGAAGACATTTCATTTTAATAAATAGAACTATTAAAGTCGGTTTCTGATTTAAATGAGGTTACATATTTAAAGAACCATCTCTCCCTGACGCCCAGAACAGAAACGCCTTTTTCTGTGGCAGACCCCCACTTATTAATAGACCTTGAGAAATCTGTGGAGAATGACTTCCACTCAGCGGACGTGGAATATACACCTCGCAGTGAACAAGGAGGGTAGTGTCTAGGGTTCTCCGGCGCTCCACACACGCACTCTGTCACACACACGTTTTCACATCAAATGAGTACATGGGCATTTGTTTGCATAACCTTACAATTTCACAAAAGTAAAATTTTCCCATAGTCGTGTTACTTAAATGTAGGGATAGACCCGTAATATTTCTGCAGCCAACGGCTTCCACATTTTCCTTATTTTTAAGTTTTAAGTTTTATTTGGCTTATTATATTACCCATTTGGGATAAACAAGTGAAAAGGTCCCAATAACCAATGGCTTGCACATTTTACTTGCATTTTTACATATAGGCTATATTGTTGTATTAAGTTACCATAAGGGACTATTAACGTTGGGTGAGTTCGTGGAAGGCTGGCAATTTCCTGGGTAAGCTACTGGAACTTTGACTCTGGTCTATCTGTAGACTAGCCTACTTAATAAAATACCTTGCACGAGATTAACCAAAAGTGAGCATTTGACCTTTAGTGTAAGTCTTTGTTTGATTACCTGCAATTTGTTGTTGGGTTAACTTTCTGCGAAGAAGGTTAAATGCTTTGAAAGTGGAGGCCCGAAGTTGAAGACTCCGTGGTTTTGATTGAAGCCCATCATATGTTTTACCATCCATTCTCCGGAGTCCAAAAACTTTACGCACCGTTGTCCGCGCTTAACACTACAATCAATGAGGTAAATTCACAAAGGTGTACCTAACGACGACGCGAAATGTATGTTTATATATCGATAATAAGCAAGAGCTGGCCATGTTTCTTTCTTCGATTACGTCCTAATACAGTGGTGCCATGAGGATTTAGTGTTAAAAAAAAAAAACAAAGTTATGGGGGCTTCCTGGAGCGCCTCCTTGGGGCTGGCCATAGCCGCTAAGCATCCTGGGAAAAGAAGTTCATTGACTGGGCACTTTGGAGTCCGTACCATACAGTCTATGGTCCGCACGCACTAACACTCACACGCATCACCATCTTTGACGTAGGTTATTGTAGCCTACGTGTCTGAAAGGACATAATGTAGGATATTGGCATTAGTAATGTAGAATTGTAATGATTAATTAACAATTTACAATTAATTTGTATATTTAATAAAAAATGTGATTGTCCTGTCGTGGCAATCTTCTTTACCACAAAGAGTCTATTTAGTAGCTTCTATATTAGGCCAATTATTGGTCTTTAGGTGGATGATCCAAAGGGAGGAAAAATATAGTGTAAGACAACATTAAGTGCAATTTATTTAAAACCACGTTGAGCTTCTCATCTTGCCCGCTCCACAAAAATGGCACTACCAGAAAATCAGTCTGAAAACAACACACTCTGCTGCACTTACAATTCAAGATGATGTCCAGTCCCCTTTTTTTTAGTTTGTCAGGCAATCTTTAATGAGTTTTCTGTTTCTTATACATCTGCATTTTTTATTAGTGTTGTCCCTTGCCTTCATAGTCTTCCAAAATCATTTTTTATCTATGGAAAAGTATACATATGTACACCCTGCTGTTAGGAGATGCGAGAAAATCGACCTCCATCTGCTTACTCCAAGTCTTCAATTTATATCAGTTCAGTATGTCAGTCACTATTAGGCCTCATTTCCATCGACTTGAGCGTGTACAACACGTAACCGTGTACAATATTGTGTGTATATATGACAGAATACGTGTGCGGTGGGGAAATGGTCGAATCTGTTAACCTGCATTCTAAATGAATACGGACAGTAAAGGGGCATTTGCTGTCTATGCGCTGTATACGAAGAGTGTTTGGTGGAAATGAGCCAGTGGACAAGTAGCAAGTGTGGTATGTATAGATTATCTGTCACAAGCAAACCAAACATTTATAAAACGTTTATTTTTGAAGGTGTAAAGGATACTAGTCAAAGTGTGCTGTAGCATCTAGCTGCTGAGTATTTAGAACCACTAATGAGTCCCCTGGAGGTTTGAAGTCCTAATTTTCTCACAAATACTGTCCAGGCATGAACCATGTTATAAACTATTGTTATTGCTATCATATAAAAAATGCATGTGTTTTCAGGTCGTGCTGAATTAGTTTAAAAGTCAAATTCAGAATTAGGATAAGATTAACATTTTTAAACATATACTACTTTACTTTCACACCTAAATTGATTCTTTAGAAGTGCAGTAAAACTGACCACCTGTAGTTTCAGCCTTTGTGCGTTCAGTTAGTCAAAACAAAAAAATGCCACTTGTTTGTGGATGTTGTGTAGTTATTGTTTGTTTATTATCGACTGACAGCATAAATGAATATAAGTGAAATGAGTATAACTGAATGGTGTCCATGGCAGTGCCTAGCAGCTCCAACAAGGTAAGGTAAGACTCTGAGGAGAGGAAAGACATAGCTGAAAGCTTTTTTAAACTCTCCACGCACAAAACAGTATTCTCCTCCTCACCACTTATCTCTGCCCTTTCACCCCTCTCCCTCGACCTCGAACAGCAGGCCCAGGTTCACCTCAGGGCTCCTCAAAACAAAAATATATTTATATGTTTGAAGCACTTCTATCACCGAGAACAAGATGTCAAGGTGCCAGTGTGAGTACAAGAAAATGGACTGAACACATTCGTATGAAATGCTGTGGTGTTGTAAACACGGCTGTAGCACGTAATTCTGGGCCTGATACACCAGCAGTATCAGAGGGCCCCTTCCATTTATTACTACATATTTTTAATGCATCTGTCTTACTAGGACTGTTACCCCCATCGGGCCCCTTGCCTGGGGAGGCAGTCCCAGTTTTCTCCTTATTTTAACACCCCTGGCTGGAAGTAGTGAATTTCAACACAGACAAAGATATCAAAACAAGGATGTCCATCATTGTCTTTAGTGCCACACCTCATTATCCAATTTCATCATGCAAAAGGACACTGTCAAAGCATCTAAATTATGCACCTAAATTATGTAAGGCAGTCAGCGGGAAAACTGTCTGGCCTGAGATCACAAAATGTCTACCGTATGCTTAATATGCAGGGAGAGCAGGCTGACCATATAAAACATGCCCATCATGTCAATGCAGTCCAGTCTCAAGGGCAACATTTAGGCAGATTACCACAACAAACATATGTACACACTCTACAACAGTTACATATATAACTTCAATATTTGCAATGCCGATAGATAGATTTTCTTAATGGGAGAAAGGTTACAGTTACAACATATTCTCAGTATTTCTTCTCACTAACTAACTAACATACTACTTCTGTAAAGCCCAGAGGGAGTCAAGGTCAACTTTACTGTCCTGTCAAGTCCTTGAGAATGTTGCCCTTCAGTCAGTGGCACAAGGTTGTAAAAGAATATCTCTACCTAATGTTGCATTTAAGACTGGAATCCCCCACTTTTGTGTGAGAAGAAAGAAACCATTTTAAAAGCACAAAACGGGTACTGAGGTACTGTAATAGCCACATGTTCAACTAAGGCAATTAGTTTGGTTTCAAAGTCACATCAATCTTCTTTTTAGAATAATGACAAACTCTGTTGCTTATCACACAGCACTGCACCACATGCAAAACAAATTAAAATTACTTGTGCAAGCTATGGCATAAGGGCTGACAGTGTCTCAGTAAGTAGAGGAGTCGCCCAGCAAACGAAGGGTTGCTGGTTCGATTCCACCTTCTCTTGGCTAGGTCAACCTGAAGCCCACACTGCTCCTGGTGTGCTGTTAAGCGCCTTGCATGGCAACCTTCACAACCAGTGGGTGAATGAATGGGTGAATGTGAGGCATTCAATGTGAAGTGCTTTGGGTACTCTGCCGAGTATAGGAATGTGCTACACACACTGTATAAATGCAGTCCATTTACCATAAAACAAAGTTGTGGCATTGTGCTATGGTATGCCTGACAGCCTTTGGATTCATACACAAGACCATGAATCAACCTTTTCTCTGCAACAGCTGCAGATTCAGCATGTTCTTTTCGTACCTGAGTCTTTGAAACTCCGTGTTGGTGACAGGGCCTGCAAGACGAGAGATAACACATGATTAGTCAAACGGTTGCGTCTCTGTGTTAAAGAGAATCTAGACACTTCTCTGTAGCTTCAACCCTGAAGTGAGTTTGTGAGTTTGTGTGTGTGTGTGTGTGTGTGTGTGTGTGTGTGTGTGTGTGTGTGTGTGTGTGTGTGTGTGTGTGTGTGTGTGTGTGTGTGTGTGTGTGTGTTGTGTGTGTGTGTGTGTGTGTGTGTGTGTGTGTGTGTGTGTGTGTGTGTGTGTGTGTGTGTGAGTGCATTCATGTTGGCTTTTCATGCAGGTTTGATAAAAAGATGGATACTTCTAAGGACTTATCAAAAGCCTGGACCGATGCCTGCTTATCGCTGTATAATATACCAACGACCTTTCAGTCACACAACATCTGATAGATTAGACAATTAGACACAGTAAATGATGAGAGTTTTCCTGGACATGTAATGGTGCTAAGGAGGAGAAAAAAAGGCTCTTATATACTTGCACATGGCTGCATGAGCGCAGTACACACCGCAAGTGCTAGGCGTACTTGGGGTAGTTTTCTTGTTCTTGGCGTCTGGAAGCACTCAACAAAGCATAGCCCATAACTACAAACTGGGAACATGCACCGTATCCAGGTTAGTTCCAGGGGCAGGCCAGGCCTTATGACAAGTTCCTCACTGTATCATCCCAGAAACAGTGGAAAAATACTGCAACGGTGTTCTCCGTGGATGTGGAACTTATGGAAGTTCTGTTTTGTGAATGCGCTGTCCATGTGCACTAAAATCTGGTACATGGTAGTCTCCACATGCCACAACGAATTTCACAACGCACTCACACATTTGTGATGCATTGCCATAGAAGAATACTGCGGCCCCATTAACATCCCTTCTGCTCCATTACTAGAAATGTCCAGACAACTTATTAGCAATCCTTACATTTCCATCTCTTGGAATTAGGGTTTCATTTAATATGATACCATAATCAATCAGGATCAAAGAATAAGCAAATGGTTTCATTGCCATTGCTGGTAAAGAAGCGAGTATTTTTTGTACGACCTTCTTAAACCAATATGCCAGAGTTGGATATGTTCAGTCCTTTAGTGTGCCATCACAGTTTAGAGAGGGCTGACAAACGATGTGAAGAGGAAGGGAAAAGAACACAAAAAGGATTGGTGTAGGATTACTGGACTTTCGTCTTCCTGTCTTCCATCACTGGGTGAAAGGAGTGATAAGGCCATCCCGTGCATGTCTCTCACTAACATACGTCAGGGCGTCATCCATCCTCTCTGCATGGGTTCATGCTTGCAGCCCCTACACTCACAGATGGGCTTCCTCAATCTGGGCCATCATATACATGCCCAGAAGCTTAGGTATAACCTCAAAGAACCCTGAAAGCAAAAACTCTCTTTTAGACCTCTCACACTTGTATATAGTTTTGTCTTAATACGCTTACAGGGTTTGTGCTTTTGAGTATAATGTCAATCACTGTAATGTTTTTCATTCAGGTTTTACTGTTATAAAAATGTTTTTACACATAAACTAACTTTAATCAATGAATCTAAATCAAAATAAGAGTATACATACAGTGTGTACTTTATTCATTGCTCTAGGGAATGGGCGATGAATAAAGCGGCATTTATTATCATTTTACGCTGTCAACTGTTTTTATTCAAACTGTTATAAAAAATGTTTATGTTAGTGTGGAATGCACGTTGGAAAATCAGTAAGAAACAGTCTGCCTCTGAAGCATTATCCACAGATAATTAGGTTATGATGACACGTGTTGAAATGTTGCAAAATATAAGCCGTAAAACAGGGCGACACAAGGTAATAATGTTTCACTTCATGTTTGATGCCTAATATGAGGAGGACAATTACTTTTATAAGCAGAAAAGATGGAATAGTCTGAGTAAGGTAGGTATAAGAATGTGCTGTCGAGTCTATACATTTTTCAAGTCTTTTTTTTTCTTTGATTTTCCCCTCGGAGCCATAATTCAGTTTGTACAAAAGCTATACTGTTTTTCAAACTAGCACTTGTGTTTTGTATGCTATAAATATAATCGTGTATATGGGTCCCCTTTTGGGAATGACGTGATGTCATATAACGGCTGAAAGCATGGTTCAGAGTTACACCATTGGCTGCGCTAAGCGCAACCTCAGTGAAAAGCTACTTTTAAACTGCGGTTGCTCCGGTAACCAAGTCCTGGCAGGCTCTCGCTGCCCCGCGAGAAACAGGCCAGCATTCACTCCATTCCTACACCCACTGCACTGCAATGGAATGTCCGCTGCTCACTCTGTTTCTCACATGTTCCATAGCAGTGCACACACACACACACATACAGTCACACATACACACACTAAGCTCATTTTCCCATAGATATTGCCACTTTGAAAAGACTACATACATTTCTGTAAGAGCAGCATTCTCACTCTGTAAAACTCAAACTTATAAAAGAATAAATAAATACCATGCAAGCGTAACGGAACAGAAAGTTTTTCTGAACTTTGAAGACATATTTTTAGACTTTTGCAACGCAACAGGATGTGGACCGAAAGAAAAGGGGGGGAAAGTGCATTATAAAAGGAAGCGGCTTTCCACCCCCTAACTCATCAATCAGAGGCATCTCACGTACCTGTCACTCACACCTGACAGAGAGCAAAGCCTCACCTCACCATCCTGTCTCCCGAGATGCGATTTATTTTTGCTGGTTCGCAGCCTCTCTCTCTCTCAAAACACTCCTCTGAGACAAAAAAAAGTGCCTCGCACAGATAGGACTGTCAGCTGCAAGCTTACCTTAGCCCTGCTGAACAGTGAGCACAGACAGCTTAGGAAGGCCATGTTCAGGTGTGTGCCCCTCCGTGGGGCTGGAGCTGGTGGGGTCGAGGGTTATGGGTCATGGAGGGGCTGTTGTCAGTGTCGAGCGTGGCTAAAAGCTTTTTCCTCTGCGCTGCTCGGCAACAACGTGTTGCTGTGGGAAGAGGCAGAGAGGGTGGGGTCAAACACTGTCAATCTCCGGCCCCAGGCCCCAAGCCAAGGGGACGGGTGATCTCTGCATACCAATGAAGTTAGCAGCTCCGGGGCTAATAAATATAGCTTAATATGTCACACTAAGCGGGCCAGCAGTTACAGTTAATTCATCAAACAGCAGAAATGCCCTTTCGGCTTGTACAGACTGTCATGTTTAAAAAAAAACAGGCTTAATTTTTTTTATGCATTATGCTTTGTTTACATATTTTACTGAATGACACAATTAAAATTTATACAGCAGAATTAGCATAAAAATATAGTGAACAGCCCAAAGGTACTAAACATGCACACATCACATGACACAAATAAACAGAGTGCATCATTCTTATGTACAGGGTCTCATGTGCAATGAATAATAACCCATATAAAAATATCTTCCAACCTTCACTACAGAATTTGCATAGTGTCACAAAAGCGAGTTTCAGTGTTTCAGGGACCACTACACTTCTCTTCTTAATCCCTTCAGAAAAAGACAGGGCTGTATACTTGTGTGTGTGTGGTTCATATGTGGTTCAACTGTTGTTAAACAAAATCATTTATGAATGCCTTCGTATTCGGAAAATTATTATTTTTAAGCCTTCAACTGACATTCTCCTCACAAATGTTATGTAGCATTGGCAGTGGGCATACTATTAAGCATTACAGTGACCGACAACCAATGAGATGGATAAATAGATTTCTCATTTGTCCTTTAAAGCAAAATGTGAATGTAGACAACCAAACAAAGCCTAGTCTAATACACTGTTTGATTACAGGCATTTTTTAAATAAAAAGAAAGTGACAGAAATTGCAGTGAGTGGAGGATTCGGCTTTATGACTTGTGAAGATGTACCAAAAACAAGTTAAAGAAGGGTTATGCAAGGGCTTCTATTGAAATTACACATAACAGTACCGCTAGCCTGGTAAACCAGCCCCTCGTACTTAATTTCATTTTGTACAGAGAGTCTGGACCAGACACCATCAGAAACGATTTCTTCCTGGAGGTGTGAACTCTGCTGAAGCTTAAAACAAGCCTCTGCCTTTAGCCAATCGCTAACGCCTGGTCATCACGTATGCCTAACTACGCATTACAATTCAAATGTAGCACACAAGGTCAACGTCACCGCTAACGAACACACCCTCTGTTCGCTGATTGGATCGGTCTTGGTGGGGACGACTAAATGGCCGTCAAGAGATTCCGGTCCGGACCCTCTGTACAAAATGAAATGAAGTACGAGGGGCGGGTTTACCAGGCTGCAGTAGCGCTGCAGTAAACACACCAACAGAACCTACATGAACGATGAGAAAGCAGTTGCATTTGCCAAAATGTATTTCAACAACATAGCCTGGTAGATTGTATGCTGTCACAAACACTACCATGGCAATTAAAAACCAAGTGAAACCCAGACCCTTATCATATACTTAATCTTGTAATTATCTACTAGAGGTCCTACCTTGTAAATTAATTTATTAGACAGTGCTTCAGATATCAAGGTGTTTCCTTAAATATTACAGGTAATTTGGCCATAACTGGAAATTCTACTAATTAAGTATGAAGCAGAAACTAGTTGTATGAAAATCACACACATTACTCACAAACCCTAAAAGCAAGTGAATGTCCAACCAGATCACAGATGGTTCAGTTACAACAGATGGTTCAGTTACAACAGATGGTTCAGTTTCCAATTCTGTTTTCTTTTTCTTTTATTACATTCTTCTATGTGCTGTATATTCTAAAAGCTCAGAAAAAAGACTCACAAACCACAGAAAGTCTGAGCTCTTTTGACTTACGGGTCCCACTTACTGACCTTGCTTTAACAAACCAATAAAAAAAAACATTCTTCATTTTATTCCACCTCTCTCTTGTTCCAACCTCCCATCACCTTGAATCACCACTGGACCATCATTAAGCCGGTGGGATAGCTCAGTATGTGGCTTTTTAATGGATTCACAGTGTTTTTACACACTCCCACTGGCCCACATGCCAGTCACCTTGTGTGATTTCCACACACACACACACACACACACACACACACACATATACAGTGAGATCGACAGAGTGTAAGACTTGGTTCAAATCCCCCCTGAGATTTCATACCTGTGTAAAATGAAGCACTCAACCACCTTCACACATCCATGGCTTGCATGGATACGCTCATTAACTTGAGGCAGGTTGGTATTCCACACACTTGCAGAGGCTGAACTTACACAGCCTACAGACAATCTATATCACACACCTACATGCACACCATGGCCTACATGCAAACACACACACACACACACACACACACACACACACACACACACACACACACACACACACACACACACACTTACATAAAATAATATAAAAACACAATGTTCTCTGGACCTTTACCATGCCTCATCAAGCACACTACGTAGGAAGCGTGACAGTTCAACAAAGAGAAACTCTGTGCTTGCCCCCCTCAATGAAATCCCACCACTGTTTCTAGACTTTTAGACAGAGGAACAAAACAAACCATTGTACGATGGCCAAACATCTCCCAGGCAGCCCACACAGGAGCATTTCAGCACAAATCCACAATTTGTTTTCAACCCACCTTCCCTCCCTCCCTCCCTCCCTCCCTCCCTTTTTTGGTAACAATCCTCCTGGGCATCAATTGGACTCCACTTTGAGTGTTACTCGGGAAAGAAACCTTGCTCCTCCATTAATTGGTACCTGTCAAGGAACTTAACCTGGGGCAGCTGCCTTTATTGCCAGGACCAATAAACCAAATGACAGCTACGGAGGGGCCAAGCACTGACAAGGCCTCCGTGGGCCGGCCGGCCTGCTGCCTTTGGCGGTCCCACTTACCACCTCCTGGCGGGCTGGCTGGCTGGCTGGCTGGCTGGCTGGCTGGCTGGCCACACCCAGAGGAAAGCTGAGAGACATGAGAGAGGCATTGCAGCGGTGGGGCCAGGAGGAGGAAGATGAGTTATAAAAAGAATGGCAGAATTGACACGTGAGAGTGAATCCAAATGCAGAGCAGGTAGGAATGTCTGCAGTCTAGCCCAGTGGCCTATATTAGAGGGGTGTGTACAGCATACTGTATGTCTGTGATGGTATGCAGACAGAGGACAAGAAATGCATATGTATATATACTGTATGTGTATATGTATATTATATATAGATTATATATATATATAATATGTAATAATAATGTTTGTGTGTGTATATATATATATATATATATATATATATATATATATATATATATATATATATATCCACCCACCCACACCCATACATATGGAAATAAATAGGCATATACTGGATGGATGGGTGATGGGTGAATGAACACATGCAGTAAAAAAATGTTGTTTATTAGCCTTTTAAAATTACAAAACAACAGTTATTCACCTTTTTGTGATGGCTAATATTAAGGGTATGAATACCTTACCCACCATTTGTTCTGCATATTTCTTTACCCACCTTTTTCACTACTACACCACTGATTGTAAGTGTTAATAGCATGGTGCGCACATGGAGGATAAGCAATGCATGTTTTTATATATGATTTACATACCAATGGAAACACATGGACATACGCTGCTAGAAAGACCGCAGTAGCCTAGAAGCATAAAGGTTGTACATATATGTTTGCAGAGTGGACTGTTGGCCAAAACCTATCTACAAACCTCCACCCCCCCAAAAAAGGTTGTTAACAGCTGAAAATCTATGACCGCGCAGCAAATCCAGTTCTACAAACGCTGCATCACCTAACTTTGAAAGTACTGTACCTCAAAGGGATTGTGCCAAAGAGAGACCCCTTTTTGGGGACTGAGGAAAAAAAATGGCAGCATGAAAAAAGTCACTCTGTATGCAACACGCACAGCAGACTATGTGACTCTTTGTTCATTCCATTTGGCACCGCTCGATCCTTTCCATTTGGCACCACTTGATTTCCATTTCCTGCCACCCGGTCCATATCCCTGTCCACGTGGCCAGGAATGTAGTGGAGGATAAACGCAAGTAAACAGAGTGTACCCACCTCTCTAATTTCAGAAAAAGAGTTTACCCACCTCTCAACAGAGTTTATCCACTTATCAATACGGTTTATTCACCCTATAATAGCATTTATGTATCAAATGTAATTTCTAGCATTCCAAAAACACACCATGTCATCTTTAAGTGCACTAGAGACCATTAAAATGCACTGGGACTGTTGAAACATGTTTTGCATGTCTTTTTAAAACATCTGGTGTTGCACTATGCATCCACCTCACCATGATCACCACATTCATAGTTTACCCACATCTGATTTTACTGCTACACCTCTGCATGTGGCAAATGACAGGACATTTTGAGCCATCTTTCCCTCCACATCAGTTCATCTAAGACATGTTTGTCACCACGACAGAGGGATGTACAGCATGTAAAATGGAAGGAAAAAATCTCAATTTAAAACTGCCTTGATTTGTGTACCCAGCTGCCCAAAGGCACACAGTGCTAACAAGTGCTTGCAGTCTGAAATAAGTGCCTGTCAAACTTGCAGCAAGACAGGTCCTCCACTGAACACTCACTCACACACACACACACACACACACACACACACACACACACACACACACACACACACACACACACACACACACACACACACACACAAACACACACACACACACACATAGACACACTCACTCACACACACAGGTAGCACGTAGCGCAGGCTACACTACATATCTCTGCCTCTGTCCAAGAGCAAGCCATTGTGGCACATGTGAATTACCTGTCAGTCATTTTTAAGTTATCTTGACCTCTTTTATAATCACAGAATCAGAATCAGAAGGAAGTATTGAATCAAGTCTTCACTCTATATTAAATAACCACACTCAGTATTCCACAGAGTGCTGATGTGCTGTTTACATTCTCATGTACATTCAAATGATGGCGCAGGACTGCATTAAATTATGGTAATGTGTTCTGAGCGATGCCACGGAAGAGCATTAAATGACCAGGGAAAGTAGAAAAAGAATGAGAGGCAAAACTGTCACAAACAGACATCGTCACCAAGACACTACGCCAAAGTGACAGGCAGGTACCAAATCACTATTTCTATTTCCCTGGCAGACAGTCAGTGACTGCTGCTGACCTGTTGACATGTGGCTTATGACAATCACAGTTCAGCCGCCCCAAGCTCTTGGCCAATCCCCCCTTTTCCTGCTCTGCCCCTGCACTCTCACTCAATAAAAGGATTGCCTGTCACTTTCAGACAGTATTACTGTAGGCTCAGGTTTCTGGGCCTCTTATCAGCTGCTTTTGTCTTATGTAAGGGTTTTAGAGAACGAGACGACGTCCCCCAGTCATCTTCACTCCACCTTCAATCACCCACGGTCTATTACTGCAGATAGGCAATCTATCCAATGGCTCAAGAGGAGCACCCTAATGAGAAAATGAGCAGAGCAATCCCTTCAGCTCAAAGGGTCAATGCAGCTCAAAGGCTTACAACATGCAAATGTTTGACAGTGTTATCACAAAAAATTAATTAGAACTTTTGGTTGCACTTAATTTTGGATGGTCCAAAAATGACTGTCCACAGATGCTGACACTGTTAATAGACCATCTGTTAAAATGCTGTGTGTTGTTAAGATTGGGGTTAGGCATTGAGTTTGATAAATAGTAACTAAAATGAAAATTAATTCCAATAAACTGTCTGTAAAACCTCTGTGGATGGACTACACAAATAAAGTGTAACAAGCTTCTTTTTTATTTTTCTCTCTTTCCTTATGCTCGGTTCAGTGTGAACTAGTCCTGAGGAAGGGTTGCCTCACATGCAAGCTGTGGCCCACCAAACATCAGAGAACAGCATAATGCCTAGTCTTCAGGAGGGAACCATTTGGTCTTGTTCCTGTGTGGCTTTTGACCCCTGACATTTGGTGATCTGTCAACATATCAACAAGAAAGAAAGAAAGAAAGAAAGAAAGAAAGAAAGAAAGAAAGAAAGAAAGAAAGAAAGAAAGAAAGAAAGAAAGAAAGAAAGAAAAAAGGCCTTGGTGATGCCAATGCAGTGAGGTCAGTGGTGGCATCACAAATCCAATACTCACAAAACCGGAAAACAGTGATGGGCAGAAACTGTCAATCATGCATATGTGATGTTCAAAAGGAATAAGATTAAAGGTAGGCATTTTAAACATTGATTATTTAAATGGTGTGTTCCTGTTAAAAAAAATTCTCAAAAGGCGGCAGGAGATAAGCCAGAACATAGGATGCACTTTTATCTAAACTACATACGAGGGGGGGAGGGGGGAGGGGGGGGTGTCAATCCAGGGTCAGAGTCCTGAAGGAAACAGAGGTAGATTGTATGATCTCATCTGATGATTTCCCACCCAGATGTAATCATCAGGTAGAATCATGATTGCGTTTGCACAAGAGAGAGAGAGAGAGAAAAAAGCAGCTCTATTACTGACTGTGAAATCAAAGCATTTGCCAAAGCCAGTATCCAGGAAATACACTGCAGGAAAAATCACAAGCTTTTCTTTTTTTTTTTTTTTTTCAAAAGAACACATCTTTAAAAAGCTCCTCCTTAAAATGTCAGGGAAATAGAACTTGTTGTTTCAAACAAAGCCCAATACAATTTAATAAGCTGCAGGGTTTTGCGTTTAGCTCTTGACCAGCGCATGGTGAATTTCCAACCCCCAAAAGGTATCAAAAAACAGCTTGCGTCCATGAGATGATATGATACCTACTGTTTCCATCGGTGGAACAGCCTAAGGCTGCAATGACTTCATTTACACATTCTGTCAGACCTTGGCTGCAAAAAAGAGGCAACAAACATGCAAAGACATGTAGAGAGGAGGCAGTCATCTAGCAACAGGCATACTGAAATGACAGAGCAGGAGAGGAGGGAGGATTGGGGGGGGGGGGGGGGGGTAGACAAGAAAGCAACAGATAAACTGAATGGTGAAAATAGGTGGGAGAGTGAGAGAAAGCAGACAAGGCAGAAAAATGATTAAAAAAAAGAGTCAAAGTGAAAAACAACCACGGAATCTGACAGTGGTAATGGGGTGGGGGGAGTGTCTCTGTGGGTTGTCACCTAAGCTTCATCAAAGACAAACAAAAAATACACACACACACACACACACAGCAGATCAGCTTCAGCATCTTTAATTTGTACCATCTGTCCCTGGCTGGGGTGCCTTTACAGCCTTGACTTTCTCAATCCAATCAAATCTTCGATTTGGCAAACACAATTAGCTTCATGCACATCAGTATAATCCAAAGGAGACTTTCCAAAGGACTGCTACTATGCTCTATATCACTTCCTATGTACACAGTTAAGTGGATGCTTCGAGTTCCGTTTTTCTCTTATCTGACACCTTCCTCCCCCCAAGGAGAATTCCTAAAGAGACATCCATCTTTATTTCTCCCTTTAAAGTGAGCCCACCTACTACTTAGAGGTGCTTTTCAGGTGAGAGTGTGCCACTGTCTGCACGTTCATTCCTTTGTAATTGCAGGGTCAGCAGTTGTGCTGAGAGCATTGACACAGCTTTGATGACCATGAGTAATTCTCTCGTCTTTCTCCTTCTGCGACCAACAAAACGTTACCTTGTCCATATAACCTTTGCTCTCTGAAGGAGAAAGGTAGGTGGTATAGTATAGAGTAGCGATAGTGTACTTGCACTTGCATGTCTGGCCTAGAAAACCTCTGCTCATGCCTAAAAGGAACAGAATGTGCGATAACCAGAGGTGGGCAGGATTTGGTTGGTTAGCTTCGCTGATTAGCAAGGTACTTCCTCGTCGCCATTTTGTAGATATTGCCACATATCCTCCCCCGTTTTCCCCATGCTGATTTGTGGGTGCTCCACTCTCAGCCAATGCACGAGGGTGTTCCTGAACTATGTCACTGTCCATTTTTGAACTTCCCATGCCTTTCCTCGATATAGCTTTCTGCTCTACCTGACATCAATCAGTAATGTGGCAGTTAACTGGCTGAGTACTATGGGGGCGGAAATGAGCCCCGTGAAGCTCCATTTTGAAAACTGAAACATTTGTTCAATTTTGGCGGAATTCACTAGCCTAGCATTTCCATTTAAATGAATGGGTGTGGGACTTCATCCCTTTCTCCAGTTACTATAATATCTCCATAGGCAAACCAGCTTGAGAAACCTGAAGTCCTGCCACAAATTTGTTTTAGTCAATTCACTGAACCAGTTAAACGTAATTAGCACAACTACTCAGTCAGGTAGATGGGCTAATTAGTAAAATCATCTGTGTTAAGAGCTCAGACAGAAGGAATACATGGCAGGACTCTATCAAGTGGGTTTGCCCACCTTTAGCAGTGACTGAAAGTGATGATACATGGGACAACTTTCTGAGCAATGTTGTTGGGCAACAACATGATAGGCTCCTGATATCTTGATTCAGTTATCATAAGTTGCATACTGATGATTTCAGTTTCCCTGATCACCTAATATGTCAGTGTGAGCATGTCCAAACATCATGTGTTACTAGCATTGCCCAGCAGAATTGCGCAAAAAGTTACAGTGCCCTGAGTATCATCACCTTTGGGGTGGCCACACCTGCCATGAGCCTGAACATCACTGTCCCCTACTCCGTTTCTCACAAGGCGTTTCACCAAACACTAGCTGTTGCAACAGGCAATTAGTGTTGTACCTTATTCCTCTACTTAGTGTTGTATCTTATTCCTCTACTCCTCTACCCAGGGAACAGTGGTGATATAGTGATAGTCATTTTGCAGACCGATAGGATGGGGAATGTAATCTTGCCAGCACAGCTGAGACTGACCAGACCATTAGCGGAAGGTAATAACTGGCCAATCAAAGCACTGAAGAGAATAAACGAAGCCACAGATGGGGCTATTATGGTGAGTGGGTGGAAACATACCAAGGTCTGTGAGGACACCCAACAAGCAGTAGTAAGCAGTAGCAGAAAGTAGAAGTCCCGCCACATATTTGTTCCAGCCAGTTCACTCATCCAGCCGATCCAAGGTAGATGAGGTAATTGGTGAATTTACCTGTGTTGAGAGCACAGGCAGAAGGAATACAGCACATGGTGAGACTTTTTACTTTCTCAATCCGTTTTGTCTGCCTCTGCCTAGAACAAACCCCACAGTATCCCTCGTGGAAAGACCACATGCACCCATAGGCGTAGCCACCCAGTCAGAAGGCTCTATAAGTTTTAGTAATAAAAATAATGTGTTTTGGGTTAGGCCTAGCCTGGTAAGACCCGCCCCTCGCACTTCATTTCATTTCGTGCAGAGGGTCTGGAACAGAGACCGCCAGAAACGATTTGCTGGAGGTGTGGACTCTGCTGAAGTTTAAAAAAAGTGCCTCTGCCTTCACCCAATCTCTAACACCTGGTCGTCATGTATGCAATTAGCCTACCTACGCACTACAATTCAAATGTAGCACACAAGGCCAACGTCACAGTATAGGATGTCTATGCTCTGCATGAAATGAAATGTAGTGCGAGGGGCGGGTCTTACCAGGCTGGGTTAGGCCCACCTGATTCTTTTCTGTGCCCACCCATTTTATGATTTCTGGCTAAGCCCCTGCTTGCACCGTCAGTCAGAGGCACACCTTTGCTGTTATGAGCTAGGCTGGGGTATGTAGGTTTCACCATCCAGTGGGAGAGATGCTGTTTAAACAATGCCCTTCTATGAGTTGGACAAGCAAAGCAGACCAGACCACAACCTGGTCACATAGCTAAAACATCCATGTGCATGAAATGTATTTACCCAGCTTCTTCACCAGACACAGTGAATATAGATGGTGAGACAGCAAATAACCAAAAGGCACTGACCTGTAAGACATGTGCAAGGCTCTGGGTACATAAGCAGCATCAGGGTATAAACCACCTGCACCTCCTGCCACCTGGAACAAGATGTTCAACAGGGTGAAGCCAAGGCTCATTTACCAGTTGTCTGATTATCTCCAAACACCATTACTGCACTCGCCAACAGAATGTCACATTACCAAAGACCGACACACATGCACAGGCATGAGTAGAATCAGTTCAGGGTATGTGTCCAGAAGGCACTTCGCCTGTCTGTGTGCCAAGGCATCTACTCTGAATATCTGGGTGCATCTTGTTTTGGATGCAGAGATCAACTTTGGCTCCTGCAAAATTCTAAATCTGTGCCAAGAACTCTGGGTGATGTGACAGCTACACTTTTCCATAAAGTGAGAGGTCTGTGGCAAGACTGAGATAACTTGGGACTTGAATAACTCTGACTGACAGCAGAGGTACCAGGAGACACACCAGGTTGGGAGTGGGTGAGAACATTTCAGAAGCAGGAGGGAGCGTGTATCTGCTTTTTTGTTTTGTTTATAAAGACACATCTTTTAAGATAATTTCTACCCTGATTAGAACATGATGACTCTGCAGAGCTGGGAGAAAATGCTTGAGGCTAAACAAGTGGTTAGGTGCTCTAGGTAATCCAAGATGAGGTGTGCTTATCGCTCTCTGATGGAAACATAAATGCTCACCATTTTATAAAACAAAATTCTGAGGATGCTTTCTGGCAGTGTAACTGGTGCTGATTCATGCAGAAAGTGTCTTAAGAGAAGTTTTAGAAAAACTTACCACTAATCTCATGTGAAGAGGACATAACCTAGCCTGGCTATAAGTCTGCCTATGCACTTCCAATCAATTATTTTCTTCCTACGAAATGCAGCATAGTATGAGGACCTGTTTACCAGACTAGACATACCCTGCATAGACAGTGTGAACCCAGCAGTTCTGCCTGTATCTCTCACACAATCAGGCCCAAAAACTAATTTAAATGACTGATAATGCAGTCTGCCTTTTTCCCACAACTGAGAAAAGCAGCTAGTGTGTACTTGTGTGTACCTGTCAGATTGCGAGGAACAGTCAACTTCTTTTGGGACTGGGACCTTGAATAAAAGATGCATACCTTTTGGGTGGTGGTGGTGGCACTGGGCCTGAGACTGTGATGTCTTTAGAAAATGACAGTCCCCATGTTGGAAGCCATAGCTAGGAAGAATTCAGTTCCTCTCTCCTCATAGCAGCTTGTTATAGGAGGTCAGGCCACCGTGCTTGTTTATACCTGTGTCAAAAATATCCTCATTATCACATAGTTTGAGTACTGCTTGCTGCTGAGACTGGGAAGACAAAAGGTGTTGGCTGACCCGACAGTTCCTCTGCCCAAAAAGGCAGCTTGAGACGTGATGCCAGATTCAGAGAGGCAAGGATCGGGCTCAATGGCAGCTTAACCATGGAGGTTTCTTTAACCAAATATTAGACACTCCTCTGGCATAGCACACCTGAGCCAGCAACAGCATGCATATGACTAAGGCTGAGGCTATACTCATACTACAATCTTTGAGCAAGATAAAAAAAAAAAAAACGTTAAGATCCTGAGAGCGAGGGCAAATGTGTGATTTTGATGCAGATGATATAAAAGCTCCAAAGTTCATTATAGACAACTAACAGCAAGGCTGAACAGCTGCTGGTTGGAACAATGCTACACTGTAAATTTGCTGTTAAAATTAATTATTTCAAAAAGCATTTGGCAAAACCTTGACAAAGCAGATGAGAATATCAAGCAAACCCTGTATGACACTGGTTCACAACTCAAAAAAAAAAAAAAAACTGCTTACTTGCACACTCAGTACCAGCTACCTGGTTAAACAGTGCTGACTTATGCTGTCCACAGTTAGGGCGACCAGAGAAAGAGATGGCACCAACTGACCTGGCCTTATAAGCAGTCAGGCTCTTGCAACCTTCTTAGCACCATCTACCTTTTAGGCTCTTCAGCCTGACACCTGAACGCATGATAATCCCTTACTATGTGTTGTGAGTGAATCCACTGAGAGGGAACCCTGACTGTTGGCACTGGACTCCACATTATGGCACAAGTGAATGAAAACCTGAGTTGATGTCTCATGTCACAGTTGAGAGATGAATGCTGCATTCTATTATCATGTTTATTTTTACTAGTCATTAATAATAGAAAACTAATTAACCAGCAAATCAGGATGTTGGGAGGATGGATGTTCTAAAAAATATTAGGACCCCTAGAAAATGTATGACATTACTCTATAGCCTTTACAGTGTATTACAGATTACTCACCTAGGGTTTTACCTTTCAGTATTTGACCGTATATGATTTTCAATTTCAACACCACAAATACTGACACTGCTATGTGGTGACTGTAATCCCCATGGCCTCTGGTCATGGTGATTTAAGAAAGGAACAACACTTATGACAGATCATAGCCTTTCTTTTTGATGTCAGAAGATGACAGGAAATGAGTACCTTGAAGATTTCATTCCATCAAGCACTTTAATTAAAAATGAATTTAGACAATCTCCATACCTAAAAAAAAAGAAAAGACCTCAATGTGACTGTGATGCAGCAGATATGATGTCCTCCGAGTTCAGACTTGTTAATGTGATACAGACAACATGCTGTGAAAATTTCATCTTTCCCCCTTTCCTCTCTCAAAGGCAATATCAGCCAATTCCCATCGTGTGAAAAATCAAGCCCCGGACAATGAATAACTCACTTTGTAGGTGAGACACCTCAAGCCTCATCACACATAGTCCATCACTCCTAGCACGGACCCATCACTAATACGCCGGAAGCCGTCCGTATGTCTGAATGAAGATGACACACGGACGAGCACAATCTCCGTCTTTCTCTGGAGCTGCGGCACCTGAAAGACTTATGAAGCTAACTCCACTACACCACATGCTTGTCCTTCCTGATGCTGTTCAGCAACTTTAAATAACAAGTATCACAGCTCTGACTCCTGCTTCACGGGAACGAACAGATCAGAGCCACAGGTAGCTCACTGTCTCATGCCACTGACCACAGGAAGACAAACAGTTGCATCATAAAGTCAACCCAAGTACAATATTGATTCCGTTGAACCTTTGCACTTCATAATCACTTAGTATTGCAATTAAAGATGTAAAAAATTTAAAACAACAGGGAGGAATATACCTTTATCACATTTTAATTATATCACATTAGGCATAAATGTTCTGGAAAAAACATCTGTCCGAACAAATGTGGAAATAAATATTATCTTTAACATATGTAAAATAAAGAAAACTTAAAAGAAGATGTAGCAAAAGAAACAAACACCAAAGACAAATTAATACTACAGGTTAGTATAGTCAATCACTACGACGACCACCAAGCTACACAGTCCCATGTGTAAGCCAATATAAACTGAAATTTTCAGTTTCATTTTTGATTACGAAATTAAAACAGAAATAAATCAATAGACATTTCATCAAAAAACCCTTTGACACCCTCTGAGTCAGACAAATCCACCCACAGCGAGGCACTAAGTAAGGTGTACTGTGTACACACACACACACACAAAGACACACACACGCACTCACACACAAAATGAATGACCTCAACATGAAAAGGTATACACATGGGGATGAGTAGTGTGATGCATTTAAGATGAGCTTTGTGTGTGTGTGTGTGTGTGTGTGTGTGTGTGTGTGAGTGTGTGTGTCAATCTTTAACCTCCAAGAGACATTCTACATTTGAAAAATGCTTCTTTAAAAAACACTTGACACACCACCCCACCAGTGGCGAGGCACTTAATAAGGTGCAGTTCACACACACACACACACACACACACACACACACACACACACGGCTAAATGAAATCAATACAACAAACAGTGGTGGGTGAGTCATTGTGATGGGTCATGTCTAAACCCATGCTAAAGCTCAGTATGAGCTGAACTAGTGTAGTGTGTGTGAGTATATGCGTGGTGTGTGTGTGTGTATATGCGTAGTGTGTGTGTGTGTATCCTTCACATCAATGATCTCTCTTATGATTCTCTCAAGGAGAACAGCTCACCAGGGGGGCATCCTTCAGAGTGATTGCAGGGGAGGGATACCAGCATGATCACCTCACAACTACCCACAAGCGCAGATAGACTCACATAAACACACATACACACGTACACACACACGGACTGTTATAAATTTCGAGAGCGACTGCAGTTAATCTACACATCATAGAAATGTCCCCTCACATAACCAATAATTGAACTAGATAAGGATGTCAAAAAAAATAGATGTCCAAAAAGAAATGAAAATCCCTTCAAAGACACAAACCAGTGTTCACCTCCCTGTCCTGGATTAGCCACGCCTGCAATGGAGCAAAGCTAAGGAAGTAGGGAGAGAGAGAGGGAAAGAGACAAGTAGGAATGACATTCAAGTGGGATTATAGTCTATGACGCTGGATGAACTGTGGCCTGTGTCCCCTGCATTCCCTTCCCCGGAGAGTGAGGAACACGCCTCGGATTATTCCTCTCCGTGTCCACAAGGCTCCGCTCGCCAGTCACCTCTGACCAATGACGATCAGCGGATCACACACCTGCTGGCCAATGGGGGTGCTGCGCAGAAGAGAGTGTGTGTTTGTAAGAGGTGGGGGTTAGGGGTTCGGCCAGAGGGAGGAAGGGAGGCGTACACGGAGCATGACGTTGCTGTGCACGTGCACACACACACACACACACACACACACTCCGACTTCTTTTTATATCTTTAGGGGGATGGTGAAAATGTCAGGATCATCCAGCCGATGACGAAGTAGAAGAGGAAGACGGGATACACCACCAGAGCTTTGCGATTGGCGGGTTGGCTGTCAGCTAGGAAGGCTGTTGAAGCTGTGGAGTACAGCATGCGTGCACACACACACGCACACACACACACACACACAGACACACACACATGGGAAGAAACAGCAGTTGAAGAGAGTTTCTCGATGACATATACAGAGCCCAGAGCCTCCAGACTGAACGACAGGTGATTTACCGCACTAGACAGAATAATCATCTTCATCCACGCACTCTTACTGGCAATGTGAGAAACACCAGACTGCTACCTGCCAACAAGCTCTCAGGCCCCAACCAATATCTTGAAAATGAGCCGCCAAAGTATGCAGCATTACTCTTGATTGACTGCAGCATTAGCCAAGTGAAGTGCTGATGCGTTTCGTGTCGTTTAGTGGTTTTTGACAGGATGTGGAGTACAAAAAAAAAAAAAAAAAAAAGGCCCCAATCAGCATTGGCATCCTGTATGTGTACACTCTACCTGGGTGTCACATTTCCACTCATTAGTTGGCTCCATCCACAAGCTATTTGGCTCAGCTGTGCAGAATGAAGGCAGGCACTGATGCTGGCAAAGGAGGGAGCGAGACTTGCGAGAGGACGCCAGCGCGGTGCCCGCTCTTCACCGCTGCCACTGTGACCGCCGTGACAGGTCTGGCGTGACACAACACTGCCACCTACAGGTGCAATGCTCACTTCATCCGTGGGACCAGGGAGACTGGTATTTCATAGTGAAGGGTTTTATTGTCTGAGTCTCTCTTTTTTCCTCTCTCTCTCTCTTACACACACACACTCACTCACTGAGTCAATGAATCAGCACTATTCACCTACTAGTGGGATACGTGGTAATTCAGGGAAACAGCTAGGCTACACTTTTTTGCATCACGGCTGAAAGAGATGACTGTTCATACTGGGGGGAAAATATTCAATGTTTTGCTAATGCAATGTCCATATTTTTATGTGTCCCCACCTCAAGAACGTACACATGAATGACACACCTAATTCACTGAGATACAGGATGTCTGGTGTAAGCTGGTGTTAAATGAAAACTATGGCAGATTAGCAGAAAAATGTTTTAAGATAGAGCAGCCCGACTAGCAGTCATAATAAAGAGGTCTTATGAAATTGTAAAATGTTTGTACTTTCTGTGTGCAGGGTAAATTTAAACTGGCAATGATTTTTTGCATTTGTTTATTTGTTTGTTTGTTTATCCATCCTTTTTGGTGGGGAGATTCAAATTTCCAGTAACAAGTACTTCCCAATACCCAGCACTTATTTACTGCAGAGTTTAAATCTGATGACTTAGGAGGAAAAGCAGAAGCAACAACAATGTGTAAAAAATGAACTGCAGTAAGAGTCAAGTGCTTACCGAAGGTCGCCCAGCCAAAGGAAGCGGTCACAATGATGAGGCGGACGACGAAACTGGCCGTCCCCGACGAGACCAGCAGCAGAACCAGCCGACACACCAGCATGGCCACCGTCAGGGGGAGAATACAGTAGCCCAGCACACACAGGCTCTGGAAGAATGATCTACACACACACACACACACACACACACACACACAAACGACCGTGCTTAATATGGACACCAGGGGGAAGTACACTCTGAACAAAATAACCTTGAAGCAGAAACTCACATGGTGCCTCCAAGGAGTTTGGAGTTGAGGGTGATGATGACAGACCCGAACCAGATGATCACAAACACTTCAGCAAACTGAGGCCCTCCATCCTCTTTGCTGTCTGCCGATCCTCCCTGCAATAGCCTGGAAAACAAAAGGCACTTACAGGACTTGCTTTACTGCAGCATAATATATATTGATTGCAGCACATTATATATTAGCCTTTATTGTTTTCCTTCCTTTTACTGGGCAGGACATCAGGGACTATTTGTTCTTACAATAACAATAATGGCAGCGAGCCTGGTGTATGTGTGTGTGGTATTACAGTTCTCTTCAAATACTGCTACACACACTTTCATCGAATATACACTAAATGTATATATAACACTAATAAATAAATACAACCATTGTAGGTCTCATTTATTATGCATTACATAGATACGTTTGAAAATATATAGATATGTATGTGTGTCTGTCTGAAGTACAACACTATACTGAGATATTATGCAACAATGATGAACGTCTACAAGGTCTGTTTTTTCTAAACCGGAGCCTTGGTTGATCAAAACAATGTCTTGGTGCCAATGATCAACAACATGTAAAGTGGAGATGTATCTCAACATATCAGACAAGTCCTCTCATACTTACAGAGCAAGTGTGACACACAGTAGCAAAGGTCCCCAAAGGTCCCCTGATACAGAAAAGATCAAATGGCACATTCAGAGAGAGCAAGAAACAGCAATCTTTAACAATATCATTTTGAAATCTCCTTTATATGTTAATGCAACAACATGCAGGAATTGGTCTGAGTCCTGTTTAAAGTACTTGGTTTAGAAGGAAACTTCCAAACGGGAGAGTCCTGCAGCTTGGTTCTGCTAGAAGGATAAAGCCAAAGGCATTTCCTATCAGAAGGAACTGGTTTCTATTCTTAGATAAACCTGTCAATCTTCTTCCGGTCATGTTTGTTCCATTCAAAATCCAATTTGAATCTCACTGACCTCCCTGCAGTAATACTACAAACGCTATTAGTGCATGGCACACAAAGATTACACCTCACATTTATGGAGGCTGAGTGGTATGAGAAATATGCATGCTTATGAAAGCGAGAGAAACATAAAACAATAAAGTGGAGTGAAAAACAATATGTATCTGATTTAAGAAGTAAGAGTACAAGATATTATAAATATTATATAATGTAAAAAAAGTGCATTACATTAGGTAGGAACTAAAACAGACTCATTATAATGTAAAAAAGTGCAGTGAGGATAGAGTACACATTTAGACCTCAAATCACAGGCACGTGAAAGGTGAGATGTTTTTAATCTCATGTCTAAGTTACTACATTTGGGACATATCTAAAAGAATGCAGAATAACAGTTGCATGCTGCATCTGTTTGTTTTGCTCAGTCTCTGGACTCTACTCACTGACTACATGGATCAATGCTTTCTACTTTGTTTATATTTTTTACAAACACCAGAGGTTTATAAGGAATCCTGCTGGGTACTCACAGTCACGGAGAAGGGCTGAGCTCTTCTTGGGGTACATGACATGAACAAACTTGTTCCCCACTGCTTTCAAATCCCTCAACTGCAGAGGAAAAAAAAAAGATTTCAGTTTAACATCTGCACTTCATCCTATGACAAAATGTGGTGTGTCTTCAAGAACATGTGTTTTTGTCGTCGTTCTAATCATCATGGCTTTCAGGAGTGACAAATCGGAATCCTGAGATGGACAGCAAATAAATAACCTTTCTGAGGGAAACTGCAAAAGTGAGGCAGCCTTACAATGGTGTCTTTGACCGGTTCATCCAGGGTGGAGAATTCATCATCGGCTCCCCGGGAGGTCACCGGCACAGCAATGTCCCCTTCCACCGGTATGTCCTCAGATATAGATACATCTGAGAGACCGGCAAACTATGGCAAAAACACACACAGCATACATTAATGGACATACATAATGCACAACTTCTACCTGTAGCCATCTATGATTTGTCAGCATAGCTTGTATAGTTTATAAGAGTGATTGTACTAAAGAAAATACACTTGTAGTGCAGACAGAAATGAGTGGTTGCCCTCAGTGTTTGTGATCTGTGCATCTAATATGTCTGTTCGCAACATCCATTGCATTACATTTAATAGAAACTTATATACAAAGTTACTTATAAGTGAGACGCAGGAATTAAGCCACTAAACTGCGGGGAATCTAGCAGTTAATGCTAACCACTTGCCTTGCCCAATAAAAAAATACAGCTGGAGAAGTCCACAGCCAATGTGTGCAGGCTACAGCTCCTGCTCTTGTAGCGATTGACAGCTTGTTCCACGATTATGAAACCACTACTGGGGACAATCACAACTAGGAATACCTTGTGTTCAGGGGTGTGACTAGCCTGGGTAAACCCGCCCCTCGTACTTCATTTCAAGAGCAAGCCCTTATCGATAAGTAAACTGGTGCAGAGACACACAAGGCAGCTTTGTGAGCATGTGTTTACCACTTACATTTGACTCCAATGCTAGCTAGTGGATGTCAATAAACAGGACAGTGGTGTGTGTGTGGCTTTGTAAGATCACTGCAAACCAAACAATCCTGACCAAATCTACTGTCAACCCATTCACTTTGACGTAAAGAGAGCAATGGGTTAGAGTACTCTCAAGGTCTCATAATTAGACACGTGAAGCATTTCATTGAGCATGGTCTCGGGTAATGTAGGATAACAAGTAAGGCCAACGACAAATGAAGTCAGTAGTCTTATCTACACATGAAGTAGAGACATAGCCCACTAAACACATATGGCATATAAAGGATATGACGGAGATGTATTTACCGTCAATTTAAACAGATGACATGCATGTTGACATAGCTAATCTTCCTTCACTTAGGCTGCTAACGTTAGGCAAGATACATTTTTCCGCATGTCAAACGGCTTACACAAATATATGAACGGCTAGCTAATGCTTATCAAGTCAGGAAATTACGTGTCTTGCTGCAGTCATTGCAATAAAAACAGAATACATGCAAAAGTTATGTTGTCGACAAGTTAGCAATGTTATAGCGCTAAAGGCTAACATCAGCTTATGTTATCCAGACTGGATGCAAGATGTAGTTTATTACGAGGTTTCCGTTTTGACCATCTTAAGACCATGTTTGATTTTGTAAAAGACATCACAAAGTGCTTAATTTTGAAATCAAAACAAAACAGCATTAAAACTGTTAAGACATGTCTCACCAAAGGTTTGTTGGCTTCATCAACTTCCGCCATCTTCACAACTCTGCACGGGTGTAATGTGGGTACGTCATCTGTTTTGTCGTTCACGTTTTCAAATAAGACGTGTCAACTGTACACCCTCACACACTTCAATACTGCGCTCAGATTATGCAAACGGCACTAAATTACAATGAAATCTGCGTCTGTATGAAACTCATTATTTAACATTAGTCTCAAGTGCATTGTGTCTCCAACATAAACTAAATCGGCATCATGCATGAATCATAATAAGAAACTAAATACAAAGTTTAGAAAGGTTTAGAAAACCCCTCAGTCAGCACAACGCTATGGGTTTTACATAATTTTCAAACAGCAATTATTGAGTTTTATTTCTGAAGTGCAAAATGGCTTAGGTAGACGCAATGAGTCCCCCTCCTCTGCACTGACATCCTGTATAGGATGTCTATGCTCCTCTGCATACAATAGTGCCTGTCTCTTTAAGACAGGCGATCGGCTAGAGTAGGAGTTTCTCGCTTTTTCCTTTCCATGGCCCAACCCGCATTTGTCCATTCACTCCCACAACAAGGAAAAGTGTCAGGGGAATATATTTGACTCTTCATACGACTGTAAATGAAGCAGCCGTAGTATATATATAAAACATTTACACGTAGCGCAGGCTTCATCGGAGTACTTTTTGCATACTGGATTACTTGAACAAACAACTAACTCAGCACATGCATATCGGAGAGACTGGCTATTCGAGCCTATTATCTGCAATGTACAGCAAAGCTGAGCTGACGGATGAAACTTCATTTAACCAGGAATACTAAATAAACGCAGACCATTTTGCGGACAACAAGCTACACCATCAATACACCATCCTCCTCGTTGGGGACGCACTGTACAAAGGCAATACCCAATTCGTTCTAATAAGCGTGCCGTGTAAAGAGCAAGGGAGATGGGGCATCCTCCTTTGGAGTTCAGCGACTGCTATTCAGATAGTCCTGATTTTAGAGAAAGACTGAAATGTTACGAGCAAGAACTGGAACGAACCAGCAAGTTTCTTAAGGAAGTAATCAAGGATGGAAATAATGTTATAAGCGCGATAAAAGGTAAGTTGGCTGCCTTTCTTTTCTCACTTTGGAGGTCCACTTTCTCCTATTGTAGGGGGGCATTTCAGGGAGGTCTTTTGAATGTGTGCCTGTGTCCAGGCAGTTAACGGAATATGCAGAACATCTCTCGGCACAATAATTTTGGTTGTTACAGTCATTGTTTAGAAGTCAGCCGAACAATTCTGAACTAATTTTCGTTGCTTGTCATATCATGTCACCCACGTCTATGCTAATCGGTTTAAATGAGGGATTTGAAATGGGATGGCCCTTAATTGTGTCGTTGAAGCAGATGGGTCACCGACATTGTCTCAGGCCGCATTGATTGGTTCAAAAGCTGTTTATAGGGAACTCGATTTAGCTATTTTTCAGTTGGGTTAGGCCTACGATGTAGTTTCCCAATTGCCAAACTGACATGTCTGCAGATTTTGTTTCCGTTCCAAGGGCCAACAATGAAATCAACTTCTACTCTTGCTGAAATTGCCTCCACACATGGACCATTTAGTTTGTGGAGATACGTGCTACCAGAGATTGTTTGTAAGACCTCCAGGGATGCAGAGGGATAGAGTTCAACACAGCAGAGGATAAGCCATCTGCAGAGCATCTGAGGGCAATTTTATTTAAGCTTATAGTCAGATCTATAGGCTGTCAAAACAGTAAACTCTCTCTCTCTCTCTCTCTCTCTCTCTCTCTCTCTCTCTCTCTCTCTCTCTCACACACACACACACACACACACACACTCGCACACTCACTCACTCACTTTCCCCATTGTCCTCTCCCTCTGTCTTTGACACACACACATACAATCACAAATACACACAGTGAGGGTATTGAGTATATTTTGCAGACAGAGACCAGTCTTACTCTTAGCGCTGTCTACACTGAGGTCACACAGGCCACTGAGTGGAGGAGTGGGGAATGAAAACCTTCATCCAAAAAAGAGAAAAGAAGGGGGGGAAAACTCCCCTCAGCATCATGTGCCACATAGGCGGATGGCCAGGCACACTCTGGATAGAGGAATAAAAGGATGGACTCAGTACTCAGTGATGTTTCACTGGAGCAATGTGTTTGGCAGCCTTCTTTGGCTTTTTTTTTTTTTTTTTTTTTTTTTGAGGCAGAAGTGCATGTTGGGAAGTCGTGTGAGAGCAATGTATGCTGCTGAACAGTTGCAGTTCTCCTCTGCCTCTCTTACCTGTGGTTATAACAGTTTCAGTTCCTTTTCCTGTTTTAAGAAACTACCAAGTGCCGAGGTTTTAATCATATATGCGAAGAGTAGCTTGCATTGTCCACAGTAGCAAATCTGCCCAAGCCAACTAGGCATTTCACTGCAGAATTAAAAACACATGCATGTCACTTTGTGGGGCTAGTTTGAATAGGTTAGTATCTACGTAAACTAACGAAAATGCCTGCTGAGATTGTGAAGTGTGTTGCATTATGTTGTGAGTGATCATCATGCTGCGTTGTGCCAAGCCCAGATCTGAAGGAGGAGGAGGTGACACTCCTTATATTGACGCAGCACTCAACAACCCACAGGTCATGTGGTCAGAGCTGTGGGGCTGGACAGGTCAGGTGACCTGATTCAGTGGAAAAGCCACATCCGACCATAGGTGGATGGCTATCTTTGGCTGAAGAGTAGAGCTCAGGAGCTGCACAGCAGTTTTTTATTTGTTATTGTACTGTTTTCCTTGGCTTGAATATATTACTGCTGTGGTCAACCTGTGATTTTTTTTTTTTACTTGGCACTGGCATTTCTTGCTTACATACCAGAAAGTATGTGTGTGTAAGGGAGGGAGGGAGGGGGAGAGAGAGAGAGACAGACAGAGACAGAGAAACAGACAGAGAGGCAGAGAGACAGTGAGGAGGACACAGAGAAACAGACAGAGAGGCAGAGAGACAGTGAGGAGGAAGATGGTGGCCCGACAGACAGCGCTGGCATTGTGCCCTAGGGGAGATGCCACTCTGCGGAGCCTCTCACCCCTCTCTCACCCCTGTGTGCCATTTCATCTGCCGCACAAAAGCGCCCTTTGTGACAGGAGGCTGCGGCTGGATATATTCATTTAATCTGTCCAGGCTAATTACCCGAGCTCTCTTCAGGGACAAGTCCACCATGCGCCACATTTGAAGTGAATAAACTTAACGCGCTCAAGGAGAACAGTTGGCATAGTGTGTCTGTGAGTGTTTGTTTTACCCTGATGAAATTGTGGTTGTAGTATTTTAGCCTTTAACAGTTGATAGCGAATGTCACAATCCTGCTTGTCTAACGAACATGTGGCTGACTGATGTTGTAAACACAACATCGGGTGTATCACAACCATATGTGTATGACCGCATGGAAAACTTTGATTAGCTGCGTATCGTAAGCTAAGAATAACATTGAGAATGAGCTAGACTAGATTCCCGTGTTTGATTAAGGAGGTTTACTGTTGTAGTCTTCCATGACAGCCTTTGTTAAGTAACCACTATTAAGTCCAATATGTAATGAAGGGTAGCCACACTCGTAAGTCTGTATGGATATGTTTATAAATCTTAATTATCAACAGAATGTTGTAACAGGATAGTTTTAACGTCCATAAAGTAGATTTAGTTACTGTAGGTATAAGCAGGGTGTTTATATTCATATAATCCAGTCCATCTGGAAATGGCAAACATCTCAAACATGAATAAATTAAGGAGGTGGAAAGAACCTCGCCACCCTCTTTATCCTCAGTGCTTCCTGGAAATACCCTATTTTGAGCTGAGATGTGCTCTTTTGGAGTGTAACTCAGATGTATGTGAGATTCTTACCTCAAGCTCCATGTGAGCCTTGCTACCTCTCTTACAGTACACACATGCAGAAATGAGGCCCAGACATGCGGAATGGGGGGGGGGGGGGGGGGGGGGGGTACTGGGACTGAAGCCTGGGCCTCTCCTGCTCTCAGCCCCTGGATGGGCTGAACACCCTGGCCTGAACTACATCACCTTATCATACCCTGATATGATCCTAGCTGTTTATGTTCAATACTTGGTATATGTTAAGTACATATACTTGGTAATGCACAATTGATGCGCATCATGAAGTGCTTTACACTCACAGCCATTTTCACATGTACTAATTAAAATAATCCGATACTAAGATTTACATGGGGTTAGAGGAACTTAATTAACAAATAAGGACAACAAGACAAACGGTGTAAACAATGATTAACACTAGCACAATAAAATGGATGGCTGTTAAACATTAAACAGGAACAGTTGTGTGTGTGTGTATGTGCGTGCATGTTTTTGTGTATACTGTGTGTGTGTTTGCTGTTGTGTTGGGGGGCTGGTGTAAAAGCTGTTTTTTAACTGTGGTGAGATATGTTGTGAAAGTGTTAGTAAGGAATGTGCAAGTGAGAGGGAGTGTGTAAGTGTGAGATAGTGTTAGTGAGTAGAGAGTGCATGAGTTTCCATGTCCTTGTATGCCCTTAGTTAGGTGCAAATGCCCGATATAACATATATACTGACATATCATTTCACATGTCTCTGCTTTTTTCTTTCTGAAGGATATTCCGTGGCTGTGCAGAAGTTCTCACAGACACTTCAGGCATTCCAGTTTGACTTTATCGGTGACACACTGACCGATGATGAGATTAATATTGGTAGGTTACCTGCCTCTGTGTTTGGAAGCCCTTGCTGTAGTATCATGCATGACTGACCGTAATAAAGTAATGCTACTGGGAAGTCATTTTGAGTTAACGTGTTACATTGCCTGGCACTAATATTATGTTGTGTTTGTTTTGTTTCTTCAGCTGAGTCATTCTGTGAGTTTGCTGGGTTGCTCCAGGAAATGGAAGATGACAGAATGATGCTGGTTGGTTATTATCACTTCCTTTTGACTCTATTTAAAGATTGAACCAATGTTAATATGTCAGTCATTTCTAACTTGTCTGCCAAATATAACAACGAAAAATGATAACTAAATGTCTGTGTGTATTTAAGCATGCAAATGGAAACTAATAAATGCTTTTCTACAACCACAATAACAATGTTATAGCATCACTGGAACAACTATGTCTTTGTTGTAGCAGTGAAGACAGCCATTTGTTAATATTATAGCTGTCAACATTGCAGTTTACTTTGCAGTCTTTAGGGCTTTCATGTTTACACAGGTTGTTTGCCCTCACTATTGTCCCCTTTTTATCTCTGGAGAGAAACTCTGGACACATTTTCTGGTGGCTTTGTGCAGTGCACGCCCAAATTCACTGTGTTACCTCAGTGTCATAGCAGCAGAATGCTTCTGTCGAAGGCCATACGCTCCTGTCAGACTTGTAGGGCAGGATCTGCCAGCTGTGAACTGGGACAGGCGCACCTGTAATAGGCTCTGGATGCATTTAACACAGTGACCCGACCCCGTGTGTTTGATGCTCTTCCAATACAGACATGTTGATGCTTAATGACAAACTACAAAGCCTGTGTGTTCCAAAAAAAGGTTAGTTCTAAGTTTGCACATGTGTAAACACAGACAGAGCTCCCACTCCACATCAAAAAACAGAGATGCACATGAGACGATGGAATGAGGTCAGATGCGAGACGCACTGCAGAGAAATATTTGTTGTTGTGGTTGTTGTTGTTGTGTGGATTGGAACAATAGCAAAATGAGTAAATGACAGTGTTGAGCATATTCAGAGATACACAAGGCAAGGTCGTTAAAGTGTGAAGCCATTCTCTCTGAAAATACCCCTCATATCCCCTGGCAGAGATGTTCTTTTCTGAGTTCCGACGGGCTGTGCTCTTGCAGAAAGACCACAGATAGGGGCGAAACATGTCATTAACTCCGGGCTTGCTCTCCAGAGGAGGATTTGCTGCTCTTAGGATTTTGCCCTGTATGGGGATGAGAATGTGTGTTGGCGGGGGGAGTAAGAAGCTGTGTTTATGAATGTATTTGTGTTCACCATTTTTATTGTGTTTACTCACTCAGGTTCAGAATGCCTGCGACCTGCTCATCAAACCCCTGGAGAAGTTCCGCAAGGAGCAGATTGGCGTGACCAAGGTGAGTGGGGAGAGCTGAGGGAATGTTCCAGAAGTGCACTCACACCTTGCAGACAGACATATTACATTTCAACACCCCTGACAAACTTTCCACACTGATGCAATAGTTTTTCCACAGATTCAGGGGACCATGAATTACAATCCATGTATTTAGATGTGCTTGCTGAGTGTGTGTGTGTGTGTGTGTGTGTTTGCGCGCGTGCATGCATGTGCGTGCGAATGAGTTTGGTAAATTCTGCTGTCTAAGTAGCAAGGGTGAAGAAATCCTTGGTGAAGGGAGAAGTTCTGATTTATTAGCTCTAGGTTTGTTGTTGAATCTCTCACTTTCTCTCTGGTTCTGTCTCTTTCTCTTTCTCCATCTCCATCTCTGTCTCTGAGACACACACACATACATACACACAAACAGGCTTAGAGACATGGATGCATGCACACACACACTTATACACATTCAAACATACAAACTGCTTCCCAGCCAAGCTCCCCATTCTCATCACAGTTCCTTATATTGTTCTTGTCATTACTTCCTGCTTTTCACATTATGCAATGCACTTGCCTACGCATGTAGAAACATGTGCACACTCACACACTTACCTACTTAAGAGGACAGCTGAAAACTTACATTACCAAATCGAATTTGAGTAAATATTTACTTCACAATGCAGTGCACAGCACACAGTTAATATCCTCAGTGGCCACTGGCAGAGCTTGAGATGTGGAGGTGGAAACAATCCATAACATTATTTATGTAGAAATGGTAGCACTTCAGTTTTAGTGAAGTCAGTGGAAAAAGGATCAGTATTGGAAATACAGAAGCTGGCGTGTGTCTGCGAGCACGCCTCTGTGTGTGTGTGTGTGTGTGTGTGTCCTTGTGTGTAATATGGGGAATTAGGGGAAGAAATCATATTAGACAACCGCTGGAAAAACAAGCAGTGAACAAATACTCCTCCAGAGCCTTTAGTCCAGATTCTGTGTGGCTATGAGGCTGTGTGTGTGTGTGTGTGTGCAGCCGTGAGATTTCCAGTGACAGGACTCAAATTTACAGCCTCTCCCAGAACAATTCTATCTCTCTCAGCTGTGTTTGCTTTAGCACAGACCCACAAACACGGTTATCACATTCAGCAACAGAAGCATGTTCAGAGGGCACCACATAAGATATTAGCTCTTCACCTTTCCAAGCAGATCAAGTTACAGCATTGCTGGCTCATTAATGGCTGCGCTATGAAGGAAGCATTCAATGCTGTTGTTGTAACATCCTGGCTCACATATGCACATTGAAGGGGAGACCAAACGCAGCTTTGAAACAGTGTGAAGTAAATGTATGAAATGATGAAGGAATTTAACAAAGACTTAGTTTAAAGCATAAAGATAAAGAAGGGTAATGCAAGTCAGTATGGTTTAGAGTAAACATGAATGTGGTGTAAGTCAGCCTAGGGGAAAAACAGCAAAGAAACCAAAAGCAAACGCAAAGCTTGGGAGGAGGAGAGCAGTCTGCAATGTAGGCCAAGCAGGCCTTATATATTTCTCCCAAATAGGGCCCTTATTCACAAATACTCTTTAGGCTAAAAGTAGCTCCTAACAGGCAAAGTTAGGAGAAACTCTTAAAAATAATGGTCGTGTCAGTCATTACTTTAGGACTTCACATTTTTTTGACTAAGAGTAATTCACAAAGAAATTTAGCGCTAAAAGTTGCACCTATGTCTGGGACAGCTTAGAAGTAGTCCAGAAGACACCTCACTAAGATGAATTCATAAAACATTCGAAGGCAGCAGTTTGTATACAGCACGTCTGTAATTTTTGGAAATGGACATGTGGAATCATGTATTCGAGGTATCTATCATCAGGGAATAAATATGCAACTCGGAAGGAATGCAGTAACACCACCAAAAGCCCTGTAGAAGTATGTGTGCACTTTGGTCATAATCAAATTCAATTAGTCATCACTAATGCATTTTAAAAAAAATGGTGCATAGATACTTTGTCAATCCACAGTGTAGCTATCCCGTCATATTTCATTTGTGTTCTCCATTGTTAGCACAGCACACGCCTATTTGCACGGATCTGTCACTCATCAACCAATCACGGATGTAAAGGCAAGCAGACTCTGCAAACAAGCTTTTATCTTATCTTAAGAGTTGTCATTTTTTACTGACAAAAAATAGGTCTCAGCAACTTTGTGAATAAGTTTTAAGAAAAAACTCATGGTTAGCAACCTTTAGTGCGATTTAGGAGTCATCTCAGTCCTAAGATAAAATTCTTTGTGAACATGGACCGAGGTGTAGCTCGGCAGCAGATTGACAGAGGGAAACAAGCACCCTGCCACATAAGTACCAGTGGGTGGAGTTAGCAGAGCACATATGCAAATATGCTTAGTTAACTTCGAGCAAGTGGTACATCTCCTAATGGAGGGGTCTTATAGCTTCATTCTCATTGCAAAACAAAGCCATGGAGTACTTCTATTACCACATTTACTACTTGTCTGAGTGAAGTACATGTAGGTAGGTAGCCTACTAGGTAGGTAACCAGGTAACCAAGTGACTAAACCCACTTGGAATACACCCCTGCAGGGCCGAAACTGGTATACGGCGAACAAGCCGCCAGATGACATTTTCACCTCTTTTGTGCTCTTTGAGTGCGTGCGTAGGTTGTTTTATTTTATCACTTCCCAAAGTCACGCAGAGCTTTGTAGGGACAGACCACGGGCAAATCAATGACACGTGGTTATCTCTCAACAACAGTCATGTCTGAGGAGTCCTGATAAAGCTGAGGGGCAGAAGCCATTGGCAAGGCAAATTGCCTGCCATTGATTAAAATATTGAAACAGCATGCTGATAAAAATGAAAAAAACACTGCCTCGGTACCTGCGTCTGATTGGGAGTTACTCAACAGGGATCAGAAGGAACAAATGTATACAGAGCATCTAATTGAAGTCATTAATTATGGGAACGTGGTGATGATTGTTATGCTTCAGTAACTCATCTGAGCTGATGTACCAATGGATAAGCAGACAGTCATTTTTTGTGCATTCATGCAACAGAGTGTGAAAATTTCAAGGTTAAACATTTAAGAGTTCACTTTAACTCCCAAAGTGTAGTTTTAACATTTTCAGATCTAAATGGAGTGCAAAGTCTGGGTTATTTCATGTTTTGAAAGTGTTAATTAGCAATTAATAAACCCTCAAGAGTTAAAATGAACTCTGTGGGAATCAAATCAACACTGGTCTTTTTGCTGTGTGTACATGTGACTTTAAGCAGTCAGCATGTTCATATGAGTTTGGAACTTTGTGTTTTTTATCTTTTGGTACTGCACTTAATTAACTTAATGAAGCGTTGGAAACACAAAGCTTGGTGTTATCTCCAGCTCAAAAGAAGATAAAAAAAATCAAAATGCAGTGTGCGGCTACTTTCTTTGAAACTGTTACTGTTATCTCCAGCACAACCAGACAGTGGGCTTGGCCCTGCCTTACCCAGACACCATGGCTGTGCGTGTGCGTATATCCATATAAAGAAGACTTATCATTTGTTCCCATAGCTGACTCAAAGATACACTGCTCAGAAGGTTCCTATTGCTGCCTAACCAAATGTCTTATTTTGGCTTGTGTGTGTGTGTGTATGTGTGTGTGCACGATTGTGTGTGTGTGAAAATGTGTATGGCTGTGTGGAAATGTGCGTGTGTATGTGTGTGCGTGTTTGTGTGTGCTCTCCGCATAGGAACGAAAGAAGAAGTTCGAGAAGGAGAGTGAGAAGTATTACTCTCAGCTGGATAAACATGTCAACCTCTCCTCCAAGAAGAAGGAAACACAGCTCCAGGAGGTTTGTGCTGACCACAAACACGTGCATGTGAATAAAGCCAGGCCAATGGTGGCAATGCCAGCCACTTCCCTGTGTTGTTGTCACACTGACTGACTGGCTGCCCCGCAATGGCCAACTGTGTTGTTAGGTGCTCTGCCTGTTGCTGCGGCCAAGCTGTAAATAAATAATTAGTATCAGTTTGAGCTTCTATATATCCTTCCCCAATGCCACCTATTGTGTGCCTGGGCATATTCTCTGCAGGGTGTGAGTGGTTTTATGAGACTCATTGTGCCCATTGTGTCATGTGTGTATTTGTGTGTGTCTGTGGTTTTGGGTGTGCATGTGTTTCTGTGTGTGCCTCAGTGCAAGAATAGAAATGTGCACTCCAAGTGCAACAAGTTGCACGTTCACTGGTAATGGTAAAGAATGTGTGGCTAAATGTTCTTTGCCATTATGTATTCATGTGTACATACATAGGTGTGTGTGTGTGTGTGTGTGTGTGCGTGTGTGTGTGTGGGTGTTTATGTGTGTGTGTGTGTGATTGATTGAGTGTACATGCCTGAATGTTTATGTGCATAAGCCACATGGATGAATATTACACTTGTAATCCAGGGGTGTTAATCTATAATCTTCACTTCTAATAATACCCAGGCAGATGAACAACTTGATAAAGAGAGGCTGAACTTCTACGAGTCATCTGTGGAGTATGTCTACCAGATCCAGCAGGTGCAGGACAGGAAGAAGTTTGATGTGGTTGAGCCGGTAATGTAACTTCCTGCTTCAGTGTAATTCATTTCCTGTCCTTGCAATCCACAACTGGCCAAGCTTTTCTGACCCAGGCAAACTTTTATCTGATATTCATTTTAGATATGGGACAATAGGCTTTTAGTGTGATAAGGCTCCAATTTCCTAAAATTGATTAAAAAAATATGTAGCAGACCAAAAAATACAACATTAATGTGTTTGCCCAAAAGTAACGAGATATGGAGATTATTCAGGGACCTGTTTGTGATTAGATTAAATAAGTCATTAGCTGTTGGAAGTAATCCATAGCTTTCGGTTTTACAGTTAAAAAACATTTATGAACTTTTGTATTTGTCCTGAAACCCACTTTTACATTATGCTTATGAACCATTTTAAAGCCATTTTATTGATTTCCATAATGAGATATTTTACAGAAAAACAAAGTAGGACAGTTGGATTAATCATGATTTAGATAGTGTGACAAGGCAGTCCCTTAAGTTTGTTCAAGAATTTGATCTTGATACACTGAGGATTTCTCCTCTAGCATAAACGCTTCTCCAGTGCGTCCTTTGGACAAGCTCATGCTGTGTCTGGATTAATTTAGCCCTGATAGGGATCAAAGTCAAACATTTAACAGCCCTTAACAGTTTGTGTCAGGGTCCTGCATAACTCTGCCAGGGCTTATTCCACCACAATGGCCGCCTCACAGAACATTGTGCCTTACTTAACAGTTGTAACCCTTAGCCCCCCTTAACCCTTCACTGAACTTGGCTACATTTTCTATGTGTGTACATGTGCACATGCGTGTGTGTGTGTGCGTGCGTGCATGCGTGTGTGCGTGTATGTATGCATATCTGTGTGACTGGCAACATTTGTTTGGTATTTATATAATAACTGTGCTGAGTGTGTATTACTGTGGCCTGCTACCTCATGCGTAATGAAATATTGAAAAGCATTTGGCAAAGTATCAGAAAAAAATATATCTAAAACTAAATCAATATGTTTTGTTATGCTTGGTCATCAGAAAATTGATTGCCAGGTACTGCACAGCTGTATGTGTATGTGTGTGAGTGTGTGTTCATATGAGTGTGTGTTCATATGAGTGTATATTTGTATGAGTTTATAATGTCTAGGTTGTGCTCTTTTCTTTATTGTGTTGTGATTGTCGCTGCGTCCCTGTATATCATGCTGTTGCTACACTACACAGTCTGTCTGTCTGTCTGTCTGTCTGTCTGTCTCTCTCTCTCTCTCTCTCTCTCTGTCTGTCTATAAATGTGTGCAAAAGCACAAACATTTATTTTCATGCAATCTGACTGTCATGGCTGTTGCCAGGATTTAAATTCATTGTAAGATTCTGATTGGCAGGTGTTGGCGTTCATCCAGAGCGTCCTGACCCTGAACAACCTGACAGTGGAAATGACCCAGGACTTTATGCCCTACAAACAGGAACTGCAGCTCAGCCTCCAGAATGTGAGTGAGCAGAAATGACAGGAAGTGTTGAGTGGGTGGATCAAGACTCGTAACTAACATGGAGTTACAAAACACACAAAATGAGAGATTAAGTGATGTTGTTTCACAGAACCATATCTACATTGTCAGGAACTAATACCTAAAGATGGAACAGTCACTTTTGACGTTTCCTCTTGTGGAAAATACTGTATTTTTGTGTGTCATAAGAGAAACAGGAAGGATACTGCCAAATGCACCTTAAACAGTTCCTTAAACATTGCTCATAAAAAAACATAGCCCATTGTGTTGTAGCCCTGTCTTCAAATGAGAAATAATTCAGCTTCCATTGGTCTGAGAAACATGTCATATTAACAACAGCATACATTGAGCAGAATGTCATACATATAACTAATATTGAAGCAGTGCAAATTTTTAGAAAAGGGATAAAGAAGTCTCATCATAAGAGATAAAAACTTGTGTGTGTGTGTGTGTGTGTGTGTGTGTGTTTATGTACGTGTGTGTGTGTGTGTGTGTGTGTGTGTGTGTGTGTGTGTGTGTGTGTTTATATACGTGTGTGTGTGTGTGTGTGTGTGTGTGTGTGTGTCTGTGTGTGTGTGTATGTGTGTGCAGACCCGCAACCACTTTGAGAGCACCAGAGAGGAGATGGAAGAGTTGATGAAGAGGATGAAGGAGCCCTCTCAGATCGGCAAGATGCACGGGCAGGCCAGCATGCAGGGCTACCTCTTCGTCCATGAGAAGTGTAAGTGCAGACTGACTGTGCATTAAGAATGGAATAAGAGACGTGATTGTCTGTTGACTGGCAGCCTGCAATTTTCAGTTGACTGGCCACAAACCTAACTCCCAATGCAGAGTTGCGTGTCTGGGGAAGATTCTCATTCATCCAGGTCATGGTAGTCAAAGCAGTCAAAGCAACTGGACCTCTTTTGAAGCTCAAAGATATTTCACCTTTCATCCAATCCCCATTTCCCCATCATCAGGCCAGAACTAAAAAAGCCTTTTGGATGAAAGGTGAAACGTCTTCAAGCCCCAAAAGAAGTCCAGTTGCATACAACTTTGACCCGAGTTGTTGTGAGGTCGCAGGTTCGATTTCTAGGGCTAGACTGCGTGGGATGACCTTGGTTGCATAAGTACTGTGAACGCTGAGGTAGAAAACTAAATCATACACTAAGGACTATGACTAAGGACAAGAGGAGGGCTTTTCATCAGCTAGTGTATGTACGTGTCCCTGCTATGAACTGTGACGCTTTTCTCTCACTCTCCCTCTTCTCTCACTGTCTTTTATTTTTTGTTTCTCTCTTTTTTCTGTCTGTTTTTTTCCTTCTTTTTGAAAATTTCAGGGGCTTTGGGAATGACTTGGGTGAAGTATTACTGCAAGTACCTCAAAGACAACAGGCTTTTTGTCATGGTGCCTGTTGAACAGAAGACTACAACCAAACAGGTAGCTTAAACTCAAGGTGTACATACCCACATAAATATACACAAGGCCAGTCACACACACACAGACTTAACCAGACAGAACTCAATTAAAGTCTTTTAACACAACCTTGAAAGTAGTTAGCACTTAAGTGCATGCAGATGTTTGTTGTCATGTGGTAAGTGAGGACAGTAAACAGGTTGTTTACATCCATCAGACCACCTCTACGCTCACCCTGAAGTCCTGCATCCGCCGCAAGACTGAGTCCATCGACAAGCGCTTCTGCTTCGACATTGAGATTGTGGAGAGGTGAGGCTTTGGGCTACTCTAAAGGTGGATAGCTCCTCCAGCTCCAGGCTACTGTTTGGGTGGGGGGAGGAAGTGTGACTGAAAGGGGGATACAGAGGAGGATAAACAACTTAACCCAGCGGATGATTTATTTCGGGTTGTGTGTCTGTGTGTGTGTGCATGTGTGTGCGTGTGTGTGCGTGTGTGTGTGTGTGTGTGTGTATGTGCCCATGTGTGTGTGTGAACAACTTAAAAAAACTAATAAACAACTTAACTGGGCAGATGATGGAGCAGTTGGAGCTCTAGCGGGGCCAAGGCAACACAGCAGTGGGTGGTTGGGGATGGGTGGAGGGTAGAGGGGTGGGTGGAGGGACGGGGAAAGATGGGAGCTCTATGACATCCATGCTGTGCCACAGACACAGCTGCCAAAATAGGAAGGACCACATACACCCATTAACAGATGGCCCAGCAGGCAGAAGAGGAGAAGAGGGCAAAATAGGCACGATTATAAATCACCCACACACAAGCACACACACACACACACACACACACACACACACACACACACACACACAAGCAATTCTTTGTTATTTACACATTTATTTACAACTACATTACAATTATTAACATCTCCAGACCTATGTATATAACATTTTCACTGTACCAATCGTGTTGGGAATAAAAGATGTATGTGTATTGGTACAGCTGGTTGGCAATACATGTCTGTCTTTACAATGACATTACTGATCTCAGCTGTGTGATGTCTCTGGGTTGTTGCCATAGAAACAGCCCCCTGACCCTGCAGGCAGTGTCAGAGGTGAACAGGAAGCAGTGGATTGAGGCCATGGATGGGAAGGAGCCTGTGAGTGTCTCTTCCTCTTTATATTGCCATGGTTACTCAGAATATGTCCACACCCCCACCCACACACACAAACACACACACACATTGATTAGTAATATGAATATGTATATTATGAATTAAACAAATTCCAAACCCATTGTGTTTGTTTTATTTTCAGATTTACCATTCCCCAATTCAAAAGCAAGCTGAAAGTAAGTATATTTTTGTGCTATATATAGCAAAACATCAGATATCAGTACATCTAAATCTACCTCACTGAAATGAAGTATTCTACAATCAGTTGTTATTCTGGAACTGTCTTCTTGACCTGTTTTGGGGTGTTTGTGCAGTGGAACTGAACGAAGTTGGATTCAAGTTTGTTCGAAAGTGTATCAACTTCGTAGAGACCAAAGGTAAGATGCATTCTGAATTCTATGAAACCCCTCAGTTAGTTATACCATAGTTTCTGTTTGCCTGACATTAATGGAAAACAGAGTGATGTCGCGGTAGTTGGCCTGCACCACGTCTATTCATTCCCATTGAATCTTGTGGAAGAAGGCGTTCCTACATTGACCAGTAGAGGGCAGCCTTGCTTCACGTCTTCAGTTCAGAACTTCCTGTGTCCAAGTGGGTGTTCATGCAGGGGTCTGAGAAAGAAAGATGCATCAGGGCAGTGTGTGTGTGTGTTCATGCTTGTGTACATATGTGTTGATGCGTGATGACTCAGTGCCTATAATCTCTTCTAAATGCACATTTTGAGCTATCGCCAGGGGTGTCATTAAAGCATTTGTTGAAAGGGGAAGAATCTGTGGCACGTGGTTAATTGGCCAGGACTTGCTTACTGCACAACCCCAGAAAATAAGAACTGACCCCACCACAACTTCCTGCCTGAGTGTGACCTGTGTCCATATGCATGACAGTTGCGTCATCATTTTAGCACTCACCTTAACACGTTAGAGCGTATGTGAGATGCACACATCAGGTGTGGACAGAGCTGGTCATGGGAATATGTGACATCCAGCTGTTCTGCAGGAAGTGCTATTTAGGCTTCAGGCTAAAAATGGAAAATTAGTGGTAATGTGAAGGACTTTGGGAGTTACTGCAGTTACATCATTTTCACATTTGTGTCAATGCAGTGTCCATTTTTTCAAAACCCTTGGCATAGTGTGGTTTACAAATACACATCTGAGCACATCAGCTAAAACTTGCTGCAAAATGCACTACAGCAACCAAAACCGTTCACACAAAAATGACCTCTGCTGCTGTGTAACTATAACACATGCCGTCACTCAGCAAGACTACAATGGCACTCAATGTACAATTATATCAAATCTAATTTGATGTAATACTTTAGCAAATTTGTGCAACTCTGACAATAAATGAATAAGGCATAAGGCCTATACAGTGGACAGATGAATGACTGTTTTTACATGGGTGCTAACTAGTAGACCTGTAGTTGTAAATACATTTTGTTGGTCATGAACATACACTGAGAGAAGTAATCATGAATTTTAGTTGAAGTGGTGATCGAATGCAGTTGTGTTAAAGCAAGGCAAAAGAGAACACTGTTCGGCTCCTATAGCCTATGGTTGGTGGAAATGTGTTAAAAGTTTTCAAAAAGTAGGCATGGTATTGAGAAAAGAATTAATGAATGCATTTGGAGGACACTTTAAACATCTTTAATACAAAATACAGGTTACACACAGTAAAGCCACCCATCTGTATTCCTTCCATTAGTAACTGGAAGAATGAGGTCCATGTCTAAATCGTCTCACTCATCTGCATTTATGAGTTAAATAAATTGATGTGAAACATTTACACTGAATGCCACCATATCTTAAAAGTGTGTATATAGCTGTAGACAGGCTATGACAAGAAACTGTATCACACAGTCTGATTGTTACAAACAACACTGTTTACCTGACCCTCTCCGAAAACACACACTGACACTCATGCACACACCCACTCACATTGACACACACACACACATACACACACACACACACACACACACTAAAGCGCACTTTTTCCCTGTCTGCGTATTGCTCATGTTAGTTCCCACCTGGAAAAAAGTCAATCAAATTCCCCTAAGATTGCCTGTTCTGAGATGCATCAGTTATAAGCTGTGGCCGCAGTATCCACTAATAGGTCAGATATAATACTGACTCAGTGTTAAAAGCACGGCTGTACCTCGTCTCTCCGAGATGCCAAATCTTTCCATTCCTTTTCACTCTTCCAGGGATGCTCCACCCTCTCTCTTGATTCACTGTAAATCTTCAGCCTCGGCAACATCTTTTCAGTCTGCTACGGAAATTCTTTGTGTGTTTTTTAGGTTTTTTTTTTTTTTTTTTTGAAAAGCATTGAAATGACACTGAGTTTGATATAAAAAAGAAACGTTTCCATCTGTCTGTTGTAGGCCTTACCCAGGAAGGGGTGTACAGGACTGTTGGCAGCAACATCCAGGTTCAGAAGTTACTGAACGCCTTCTTTGGTGAGGAATCTCTCTCAAATCCCCTCACTGCGCTCCCTGCATGTATGACAGTATGTGCACAAACACGCGCACACAAGCAAATACAAATACGCACAGACACACACACACACATACACACACACACACACACACATGCCCAGATTCTAACATTGTCTTCATTCTTTTACATAGACAGACAGATGCACACCCACATACACCTATACACACACACACACACACACACACAAACACACAAAATGCACATACACAGACACACACACATTCACACGCACACACACACACACACACACACACACACAAACAAAATGCACATACACAGACACACACACATTCACACGCACACACACACACACACACACACAGAGAAAATGCACATACACAGACACACATACATTCACACGCACACGCACACACACACACACACACACACACAAAATGCACATACACAGACACACACACATTCGCACGCGCGCACACACACACACACACACACACACACACACACACACACACACACACACACACACACACACACACACACACACACAAATAAAAAGGGAACATATGGGAAGTGAAAGGGAAGTGAAGTAATTCATATTTAGTATTCGTGTGTTTGTATTCTGCCTTAATGAATGTTCTGTGTTCTGTACCTCGGGTACAACCACCTGTTTCTGCCCTACTCTGCCAGACTCTAAGTGCCCGGGTGATGTGGATCTCAACAGCAGTGACTGTGACATCAAAACTGTCACCAGCGCCATGAAATTTTACCTTCGGTGAGTGTACACAAGCACAAACAGTACACATAGACTCACACACTCACTTATAAACACACACACTTATACACACTTACACACTCACTTATAAACACACACACTTACACACTCACTTATAAACACACACACTTACACACTCACTTATAAACACACACACTTACACACTCACTTAAGGACAGACAGACATACACATACACACACACACACACACACACACAAACATATACACACACACTTGTACAACAATGACATAGCACTGTTTTCAGCGTAATTAATTAGAAGGGTAAATAGTGCATGTATGTTTTGTGATTGTGTGTCTATGTGTATGTGTGCATTTGTGTGTGTGTGTGTGTGTGTGTGTGTGTGTGTGTGTGTGTGTGCGCGCATGTGTGTGTGTGCATATGTGTATGTGTCCCTACAGGAGCCTGAGTGAGCCGCTGATGACTTACGGCCTCCACAGGGAGCTCATTTTAGCTGCAAGTGAGATACTTTAAACACACCACTTATTAAGACTGCACGCATGCCAGACTCAGTTTGCAGTGGACTTACAGTAATTACCAACACAAGCTGTGACAAACGAGGAAATAAATAGGCGTAAGGTTATGTGTGTGTGGGTCCATGTTAAGGTTTGCTGCGGCTGTTACACCGCATTGAGCACATCATGATACACACTCTAGTCAAAGTATTCTACAAATTATTCATGTATATCTACCCTGTGTGTGTGCGTGTGTGTGAGTGATAGACAGAAGTCCTTTTTCCATCAGATCTTTGAGCGAATTAACTCTTAAATCGCGATACATATATATATATATTGGCCTACTAGATGGTTTTCCATCAACATTGCTAAATAGAGAACCAATAGTCTCTGATGAGAACATAGGGAATTAAAAACTAAATGTGCGAGCGACAAAATAAAGCTCAGAGTGAACTGCCATGAGATATTCGAATTCTCAGACTATACATACATTCTGTGCTTGCATGAGTTTCTTTTCTATCACATAACCCTTTTCTATCACATACACATCTCTCACAAATCTGCCTCTGGCAAGTGCATTAACTTAGCGGAAAGAAAACTGTCATTAGAGTGACACTTTTTAACTCTTTTTCCAACTCATATGGCACACCAACTTTTTGATGCGCATCATTTTTCAGAGAACTATCTTTTTGATGGAAAAGGGACTAGAGAGGGAGAGCGAAACTCTGCCATAGTATTAAATGTCTGTCTGCTATGTGCAGCCAACCACATTTCACATCACAGGGTTCCTTAGTACAGGGCAGGGTTTCCCTCCCTGTGGTGGCTTAACCCACAGAATAGGGAATAGGTCCCTAAACAGGTTTACCAGTTAGATACTCTTATTTCACCTTCATTAGAGCCTATTGTACTGCATTGAGGTGGCACACCATACTAAGCATGTGCAAGGGCAAGACGCCACATGCCACAGATCAAAAGCTGGTCAAATCCCACAGTCACTATGACAGATGATACAAGTAGGAGAAATATAAGATCGCGGCATGCTTTTCTAGCTGCCCCAGATTGCATTGTCAGTATGATTGATGGTATTGCAATGTTAGTATTATGGAGTGTATAGCCTCACCAGGTTTTTGAGAAAAAAGAAAGTCTTTGGTTTAAAAGTGACATATAGCTCGCATATAGCAGACTTATAGGTTTTCATTAAACCACTGAAGCGTCTAACAAATGAGACAAATCATGCAGCACTCCAGTGTTTTTCTTTACCCATGGAGTGTGTTATCATCATTGATTATTGTGTATATTTGTCACACTGTATGCAATATTTATTAGCCAGTGTCCATTTATATTTGTCTTACCATCTGTATGTGTGTGTGTTTGTGTGTCTGCATGTTAATGTGCTTTGATAGAATCGGAAAATCTGGATTTCCGGTCAGGAGCAGTCCACTCTCTGGTCTACAAGCTGCCAATGGCAAATCGCGAAATGCTGGAACTTCTCATTCGTCATCTGCTCAAGTGAGAGGGTTTGCATGTGGGGGGAGAGAGAGGTAGAGAGAGAGAGCGGTGGATGGATGGATCCATTCATCCATCCATCCATCCATCCATCCATCCATCCATCCATTCATCCATCTATCCATCCATCCATCCATCCATTCATCCATCTATCCATTCATCCATCCATCCATCCCAAGCTGGGAAATTAAAGTGTAGTAGCAGCATGACATACAGAGACACACAGAGACAATAACAACACAAAGAAGAAAAGAGCACAACACAGACAAAATAAACTCATACACTCATACGAATGCACACTCATATGCACATACACACACAGAGTTATGCAGCACTTGGCATTCAGTGTTGTGATGACCAAGCATAAAAAACATATTGATCTAGTTTTAGATACATTTTTTCTGATGCTGATGATTTTCTGAGAGAGGGATTGTTAAGTCCATACTGGGTCATTTAAGTAGCCTGGCTGTCGCACCAAGCTCATAGACGGAGCTTGGTCTGGCAAACCTCCCATACACAGGGTGTTCTGAGAGGCAGGATCAGCGGGTGTTTTTCAAATGCCTCTGGGTACTACTGGACAGAGCTACAACCAATCAGACCACTGATTCGGATGACATACGTGTAGCATTCATTTTTCATTGGTTCCTGTTTTTTTCCGGACCAGGAAGGACTGAGAATAGGCAGGTTAGACACTGTCTTGAAATTTAATGTAGCATCACAGACAGTATGGGTGGGCCCGGGCTACCATTTAAGTACTCCATCAAGTCGCACTGGATGCTTACTTTACACTGTACCAGACCTGGCTTGGGCATACCAAACCTTTTCACACTGTAACAATAGAAGTGTACAGAAATAGAAGTGACCATCTTAGTAGAATAGAAGTGTTCGTAAATTTTTTTTGCAGACCTCACACATAGGTAAGCAATTTGTTTTTTTGCTCTTCCGCATTGTGTGAGCAGTGTCACTCACAGGGTGTACCTGTGTGTGTGTGCATGTGTGTGTGTGTGTGTCTCCAGTGTGTGCAGTCACTCAGATGAGAACTTGATGACGCCATCAAACATGGGTGTCATCTTTGGTCCGACGCTGATGCGGGCCGAGGAGGAGACTGTGGCTGCTATGCTGGATATCAAGTTTCAAAACATCGTCATAGAGATCCTGATCGAAGACTTCAAGAAGGTTGGGGTTTATTCAGTAGGATAAAGAACGGTTACATCCAACACCAATAATGGCCAGTAGCTAAACAACAACTGGCAGACAGTCATTTTGTGATTGGAATCTACAACTTACAACTAAAACAACTTCTGTGTCTCAAAGAATAGTATATTTGCATGATTCCAACGTTATCTAACAAATTCAGACAGGAGGGTAGCATTCACAGCAAACTATTGATGTGAATTAACATAATAGTCATGAGGATAGCGTAGTGATAATGCCCATTAACAGAATTATATCTGAGAGTCTATAAGAAAATATGTAGATATGTACAGCTCTGGAAAAAATTAGGGGACACTGCAAATGTTCCCAAAATCAGCATCTCTACATGTATGAGAGCCATTCCTTTCCACTGTCAGTTGAATTTGGAATTCGGCAGAAATGTTGTCAGTAGTTTACAGAATAAAACAAAAATGTTCACTTTACTCACACGTATACCTATAAATAGTTGAACCAGAAAAACTGACCATTTTACAGTGGCCTCTTAATTTTTTTCCAGAGCTGTGTATTATGTCATTGGTAGTTAACTGGTGAATGGAATTATATTTGAACAGCATAGTTTTATGATTATGATGTTACAGCAGAGATTATAATATGTGTACATATTATACATTTTCATGAGGCCTGTATCACTGGTTTGTGTCATCAGATCTTCTTTAGTCTTTGTTATTTAATATTTATTTGCTGTTAATTGTTCTTAATATATTTATGCTGCTGCCGTCTTGGCCACGTGTGCCTTGCACAAGAAACCTTGGTCTCTTGGTTAAATGCAGATAATGTAACATGGTTAAATGCAGGTAAAATAACAGCAAAATTAAAATCTTTGGTTTGTGTCCTCAGATCTTCAGCGGGCCCCCAGAGGAGAGCTCAGCACCCCCAGTGCCTCCCCCAAGGGCGGCGCCCAGGAAGCGGCAGCCCATCACCATCTCCAAGCGGCCCCCGCGCTCCTACCCGGCCCTGCAGATGGCCAGCGCAGAGTGTAATGACATAGCTGAATAAGAGCCCCGGCTGTCCCCCTCTCCCCCAGTGTTGCCATCTTCATCATCACCATCATCATCACCTGCTCCATTTTCATCATTATTTGTTGCTAATTTGCCTTAATTAATCTATACTCCCCACCCCTTTTCACACTGGGCCATTATGCACTGATAAGTCAATCAGCAGTATTTTATAGGCTTTTATCTAAAAACTTTCTTTTCAGTCACTATTGTGAGCGTTGGGATTAAGTGGGTTTAAGCTTCTTTGCCATTGAGATTAGTCCTTATTCATCCTATCTCAGCACTTTCATAAAGCCCACATGCGCAACCACGGCTCCATTTTTGTTTCTTCCTCGGTTTAAGGTGTCCTTGAACTCTCTGTCTGAGGGGCTAACGTTATCTGCCTTTGTTTGGTGGACTGAATCCATTCATGCTAGGGAGGGTGGCTTAGAGGGTTTCCTTGGTGTCTTTTGAATGTGTTTTTAATGCATTTTTATATACTCAGCACTTCTAGCACAGTATACTAACCTCCTTACATGCATGCATTCACACAAACGCATGCACACACACACAGACACATACACAGTCACGAACACGCATGCACGCACACACACACACATATACACACACACAGATTGATTGGAAATTCATATGGTTTGACAGTAGATCTAGAACTGAAGGGGTTAATGCTGTAGCATGTGACAGTGAAAAATATTTAGACCTTTGTGTGTGTTTGTGTGTGTGTGTGTGTGTGTGTGTTGGTGTATATGTAATTTGTCATGATAGAAGTGACACTGGCAGTTTGTCCACCCATCTTAGTTCGCCACTTTGTTTTTCTCTGGAAAAACTAATAACAGACTCTCTGGGACATGAAAACTAAGTACCACCTGTCTGCTTGAGTCTAGGTTTGAGGAGCAAGTGTGCTTTTTTTGTGTTGTGTCTGATGTGTGTGTGTTTGTGTGTGGTGTGTGTGTGTGCTTATTGAAAATGTGTGTCAGGCATTGTGTGTGTGTGTGTGTGTGTGTGTGTGTGTGTGTGTGTGTGTGTGTGTGTGTGTGTGTGTGTGTGTGTGTGTGTGTGTGTGTGTGGACACCTTTTTTTTTGTTCTTTTGAATAAGCCCCATCTGCATAAGTGCTTAACATGCTGTCATCCTTAGTGCTCATAAACAGTAGGGTGCTGTGTTTTTCCCTTTTGCCTAACATTTTAATGCACCATTGATTCATTAATGCCCTCTTTATTCTTTAATTATTTGGCTTTTGGCTGTCATTAAATGCATGCTTCCCCATTAGTCATTAATGTCTAGTGTTCTCTTTGTGCTTTCTGTAGTTTGGAACTCAAAAGTAGTTTCTTCATTTTGTGAGATGTCACACACACACACACACACACGCATACACACAAACACAGACACACACACAAACACACACACACACACACGCATACACACAGACACACACACATACACACAGGCACAGAGACACACACAAACGCATACACACAGGCACACAGACAGTGTGTGTGTCACACACACACGCATACACACAGGCACACACACACACACACACACATACTTTTGCACAAGTTCCCGTGCGCACGCAGACAGATGCAGAGGGAGGGAATGAGAAAGAGATGATAATGTTGCTGGGACACAGATGTCACAGCTAGACATAACAGCATATGTCTCCTGAGATACACACAAACAGTGCGGTTTGACTTGATAAACTTCTGTAGGCTCCTTGTGTCCAATCTGGAACTCGTCATGAAGTAAAGTTGTGGGAGAAGACCCCTGTAAAATGCATCGCCGGACTGTACGCTCACAAATGTTTTGCCTGCAAGCTAATATTTCAGCACTTGTGCAGAAAGGCTACCCTTTCTGTAAACTACAAGGCCACATGAAATATCACCAAAAAAACACTGCATGTGACTAATTGCAACTTGGAGATATAATTAGTGATGGTGTCTTTACTTTGGCATCTGATGTTTAGAGGAAGTGTTTGGGATGTGTGTGTGCGTATGTGTGTGGGAGCAGTTAAAGTTGTTCAGTCTAAACACACAGATGCAGCCATGCAAACACTGTAGGGTCCTTGGTTCACATGGCAAAGTGGCCTTGATTGCACTTACTGTGCTTTTGCCTGTGCCAGCACAATCCTTACACACAGCAACAAAAAGACGCGGCCCCAAACGCACTGTGCACCCTAATGATGCGTGAGGACATTAACAGCTAAGTTATCACTCACACTTCTACAGTTATGCATCAGCAGGTGTAGAAAACACATTTGAAGGTGTTACCAGGATATTTTCACTTCCTTACTTTCTTTCCTTCTTCATTCTGACTCGTTTCCTGTTTTCTGTTTTTTCTTTTTCCTTGTGTCTTACTTTTTTGCCTACTTTTTTTTCATCCTAAACTTTTGACCCGTTTGCACTGTATGTGTCTCAACAGACATCAACCGCTTTCACTTCATTTCCTGTTGCTCCCTCTCTGTCTCTTCCTCTCTTTCTCTGTGTTTCTCTGTCTCATCTGTTGCCTTCTTTTCTTCTAATGTCACGCAGTGAGGGAGTTGAACGGCAGTGGCCACAATGGCGTAGAGTCGGAGGGAGGGGGCCTGCTCCCCACCAGCCCTACCCCACCGCAAAGAACGAAGCTCGTCCCTCCTTCCTGCTCTCCCCCGTCTATCCCCTCCTCCTCCTCCTCTTCTCCTCCTCCCCCATCTGGGTCCTCTGGCGCCCGTGCTCCACTCCCGCCGAAACCCACGCCAACCCCCCGGCCGCAAGACAGGCTCTCCGACGGCGACGTCGCCAAGATGGTCGCCAGGCTGCAGGAAGGAGGAGGGGGGCTGCGCCCTGACGCCACGGCGGCTACGGAGAACGGGGAGTCGGGAGTGACGGTCAGCCGAGCGCAGTCCTTTCAGGGCAAGAAGCCCCAGCCACGCGCAGGAAACAGAGAAGGTGTCTACACTACCCCAACACACCACAGCACACAGATACATACATCTGGATTATAAATTGACCAGTGAACATTGTTATAGGATACATTTTATATTTTTTACAAATTCAAAAAAATTGTTCCGCAAGATCTAGTCTCCTAGTATGGCATCACAGAGAAACATAATAGACACTAGTCTCTTCTAACATCATGCATTGATTCAACATTGATTCAACATTTTTGTGTGATGTTGAACTTTTGTATTCTGGAGAAATTATGTTGCTTTAACAAAATCCACATTTTATATACTACAGTGATGCATTCACCGATGCACTGCCAGACTTTTGAAAATCTCCAAACACCACCACCAAGCGTACCACTAAGCGTATGCAGTGTTCAGTGTAAAATACTTCTGTCCCTGGAGTGCCTTGTACTGTACATGTCTGTACTGTATATGCAGTTGTAACAACACACTAACACGCTTAATTAGATTAAACCTGGCATCAAAGGAGTAGTAAATAATAACACATTGCTGTGGCATGGCTCAGTGTGTGGTTTAGTATTTCCCGTTAGAGAGTCTTCTCTGCTTCCTGAGATATGCCTGGTTATCTCCTGTCTCATCTGCGCATGTGTTCTTTCTTTCTTTCTTTCTCTTTGTTTTTTAACTTTCTCTCGTGAAACAGGAGACGGTGAGGGCCTAGTAAAGGGTCGCTCGTTCTCGGAGAAACACTCCATCTGCAGGCCCCCAACCAGACCCCCAGACCCTCCCAATCGCAACGCCACCAAACCCCTGTCCTCCCCCACCAGTGAAGACTCCGCCGCATCGTAGTGAGTACCACACACACACACACACACACAAACGCACTAACACATAGTGTGAGAGAAAGAGAGATACACGTACTGGTATCAGCATTTTGTGAGGATCAGTCTCTCAGTTGTTCCCATTTAAAATCTTAATCAAAGGAACAATCAGTCAGTGTTACCCCCTTACTCTGGTCAACCTAGTCTCAGTCCAGTTTCCTTAGACAGACACTCACATTTCCTTTTGCCCATTTACCGTTTGCCCTGACGCCACATGAAACATTCCTGCCTCTTTACCCAACTGAACTGTGTTGTGGTACTCATTCCAAGTGGAGACACTGATTCCCTTAAGAAGTAATGTCCATGAATCCGTGTGTGTGTGCTAAAGGAACTGTACTTTAAGGCCAAGCAGCTGCAGGGACTCGCATTTAATTGTACCTACACTAGCTGGCCTGCTATTCTGATTGCTATCTTGCAAACAAATGCTTTAAGAGTAAATGGTCCCTGGAACTCTACTGGATTGTACTTTTTTTAGACTCTCAAGTTTGTCCACAAATCCAAAAAAAGCTACAGTCACATCCCTGCTTGTGATTTACTTAGTTACATTCACCAAACAATGAAAGTCAAGAGATGGAGCAATAAATTATCATTGGTCACAGAGATTGTGACTGTACTTTCAATATTATTTCTTAGCCAACTCCGTACCCAACAGCCAACAAACTGGCAACCCAAACTAGCCTAAAACATGCACGGTTGGATAGCTTACAGTTTTTTTTTCCTGGTGATATACTAGGTGACATCCTCCTTCACAACCGGTTTTTTATTTACATTTCTGTAGCTTTTCTATCTAGTGCACAAAGTACATGACTAAAACACATACCAGATGAACTAGGATGCTGGTTACATAGTCGTCACCTAAATTATTTGAGATATCACTTGCTTTCTGCTTTTAAAAGACAGAGGCTGCAAAAGTGATAAAGATCCTTGGACCTTTCATCCAGCACTAAAGACAAATTTAAGATGCTCACAGCCAGTTATTTTGTAAATTTATTACACATGGAAGGGTCGATGTGGATTTCTTGTGGACGCTAAGCTGTAAAATTAGCAAGAAATGATAACATCGCTCATGACATAATTTAAACTGTATTTCTGTTGGAAGCAACGCTGTGAAGATAGCAAGAAATATTAACATGGCTTTGGATATGTTTAAACGGCTCTGTTGTTCATTAAGTGTCTGTTGGTAACTCTCCACTACTTTATAAAAGCAGTAGTGGCTGCAGGCTGAATGTGTTTTTGTAAAAAAAACCTCCCTGATCGCACACTTCCTGCGGTCCCTCAGCCAGCAAGCCCAGAGTGTTGTGCCAGATGCAAAACAGACAGTGCGAAAGTTACACATCTGGATTCCTGACTCTTTTTTTCATGTAGAGTTTGGCTCTTAATGATAACCAGCATGGTTGGTCTTTCACTTGTGTTCTGTCTTTGTTTTTTTTTTTAATTCTGTTGTGCCATTGTCTTTGCAGTGTTGCCTCTAAGAAAAAGTTTTTTGAGAATGCATCTTGACAGATGGGAAGGTGAGTGAGAGTGAGGTGTGTGTGTGTGTGTGTGTGTGTGTGTGTGTGTGTGTGTGTGTGTGTGTGTGTGTGTGTGTGTGTGTGTGTGACAGAGAGAGAGAGAGAGAGAGAGAGAGAGAGAGAGGGAGAGGGAGAGAGAGTTAGTGATGTGCATGTTGCCCTGGTCATCAATCTGAGTCTTGACATTTTGGAACAGGGATTTGCTGATCTGGTGAAAGAGTATGAGATACATAAGTTTCTGTGGTCACCCAACTGGCACTAGTGTGGAGCACCGCATGCAAAAACCTCAGTTTGGGAGCAACCAATTCCTAGGAGGCGCAGGCCCCCTACCTCTCACTCTACGCCATTGTGGCCACTGCTGTTCAACTCCCTCACTGCGTGGCATTAGAAGAAAAGAAGGCAACAGATGAGACAGAGAAAGAGAGAGAAAGACACAGAGAGAAAGACACAGAGAGGAAGAGACAGAAAGGGAGCAACAGGAAACGAAGTGAAAGCGGTTGATGTCTGTTGAGACACATACAGTGCAAATGGGTCAAAAGTTTAGGATGAAAAGAAAAAAAGTAGGCAAAAAAGTAAGACACAAGGAAAAAGAAAAAAAAAAAAACAGAAAGGCATAAATTGGCATAATGTATCAGGTTCCTCCAGTGCGTAAATGCATTCGATTCAGACAGACCGTTTCAATTTGCGAGGCCAGATCTGTGTAGTTTTTGGGAGTCTGTGAATGTAGTCAGTGCATCCAAGAACCCCAATTCCAAGCAATGATGCGTTTTACTGAGCCCCTTGTGTCAGTGAGCTCAAATAGTTTCTGAAGAGAATCCAAAAGCTTTCTGAGACCTGAGTGAAATGGAAGGAGGGTTGTTGGTAGCAGAAGGCCTCGATGTGGCGTGTGAAGCTGTCAGGGCTTGAACATAACATAACAGAAGAGAATGATACAGTGAAGTGCTTTGTAGTTTTGGATTGTTACTGGATTTTCATCTACAATGAACGATAGGGAGGGGGGGCACACCAGGGGTGGGGGGAGGTGTAAGGATTTTTCTAAGGGGCCCAGTATTGACAGGGGGGCATTTGAGGACTCTGTTAATATTATTGTCGATAAGCGGGCCCATATTTTTTCATAGGTCCAAAACTTTCTAGCAGTGCCCCTGATGAGTACTTCCTTCAGATTGTTTAAATTAGACAATAATATTGTATAATTTCATATGATATGTTTGTGAAAGGGGATGCAAGTGTGCGCATAGTTGTACATGCTTAGTTGTCATCTGTAGCAAATGGATTTGTTTTGAAGCACAAGATGTAATATGAGTGATATGTATCCTTGTTCTTTCTCTTTGACAGATCAACAGTCTCTTTTGCAACATTTGAGGTACAAGGAAAATGATTAATTAACTCATCTTCTTTACTGAATTACGAAAGGTCACACTGCACTATAAGCATGGCGAAACATTTGTACAAAGTTAAATTTCAGTTGTACATGGTAGTTAATGGTTGTCCTGTTTGTTCTTTTACAGAATTCGAAATGAGGCGACCTATGCTCTATATATCAAACTGGCTCTGAAGATTAATAAGCTCCCTCCCCACTCCACATACACACTATTGCTTTCCAGCACTTTTGCATTTCTCTTGTGTCTGTGGTGTTACTTTGATGAGAGCTGTGAATTAAATCACCGGTCTACATCAGCATGTAAAGGGAAATAGACAGCAGTTCACTGTGACCCATACACTATTTATCGCTATCTTGAGAGAGGCAGAGACAGACAGAGAGAGAGAGAGAGTAGAGACAGAGACAGAGACATAGACACTTTCTTAGCCTACCTTTCAGTGATAGCAGTGTGTGTATACTTTTGTAAGTACTGTAACTGTAGGACCTTACCAACCTATGCTACATTGCATTGTTAGCTAAAGGGAGAGAGGAGGAAAGGGGTTTCTCCATGACATGCATTCTCAATCACATTTGAAGAAGAAAACAGACGGGTTACGCTTTAAACATCCCCTCCACCTGTACACACCTTTACCTTTGTGTGTGTGTGTGTGTGTGTGTGTGTGTGTGTGTGTGTGTGTGTGTGTGTGTGAGAGAGAGAGAGGGAGAGAGAGAGTGTGTGTGTCATAATGTCATAGTGACACTAGTCACAGTGGCTAAATGTCTAGGAGGTCCAATGGCATTCTACAGTTGTGTCACCTGCGTGTTTTGGTCAGATTAACATTTTGGTTCTCTTTACATTTTGAGTTTGTTTTTTGTTTTGTTTTTTTTTGTAAAGCACTTCATAGAAGTGATCCGCTTTGGGATTTCTTACATTTTGTCTGATCTGATGGGCTCAGTCAGACTAACCTAACCTGTGTACAACATTCTTGCATAAGCTTCCACAAATGTTTACTTACTGAATGTCGTTCGTGTGAATTTGAAATGTGAAAACAGGCAAGAGGCTTTAAATGGACCAAGATGTGGAATCGTTGAACATCATTTTGGGAAAAATTTATTTATTGATAATTGCTGATTTCATTTCATTTTGGTCTCCCAGCTTGTTTTTTTTTTAGTTGACTCTTACAGTGTGTACAAGTGAGAAGCTTAAAACATTCCTGAGCATCTTCTTGTTTGTGCATTTAAACCTTTGTCACTTTTGTCTGCTTGATGTTTACATAAATAGTTACAAAAAACATTTCCTTGTGAACTAAACTGGCTCTTCTCACCACTACAGTGCAACACTCATGTTACGTGTATGTATGATTGTCTTGAATGTACTGCAAGAAAATCAGAAAGAAAACATTTCTATACCAAATAAAGTGGTCCAAGTTGTCTTTTTGTATGATCGTGGAATGCAGGCTATGTGACTTAAAACTTAAAGCAGCACTATGCAACTTTTTCAACTTAATCATCTTCCAAAGTCGGTAGATGCTTAAATGAGTCATTGCCAGGTGAATGAACTTTCTCGACCGCCCCCACTGTCTGTGGACAGAGTACCATGCTTGCAATGTCTGGGTGTCCCGGTAACCCTCAGTCTCACAAAGTCTCGAATATCGCAAGAAGCAGGATCACGTCAAATTCTGATGAAATTCTTACTTCACTTACCAGAGTGGACATGACTACTTTCGTATTTGCTGATTAATCTGTTCAGTTGAAAACACATGCACATGGTAAGGGGAAGGGAAAACAGTCCATTTTTACAAGTGTCCATTTACTTGGAGACACTAGGGGGAGCTCCGTTGAGAAAAAAACACAGAGGAACACAAAGTTGCATAGTGCTGCTTTAATGCTCAACAGTTACATGAGCTAATATCATATGTAGCTTTCGGCACTTATCAAAGGTGATATCCACAAGCAATTACAAAGTTAACGTGTGACCTATTGACTTTAGTTATTCTCAGTTCTTAAACAGTCTGATGTGTCAGCCCAGAAATGTGGCCCATACACTATTTATCATTATCTTTAGAGAGACCGACAGAGAAAGAGAGGAAGTAGAGGCACTTTCTTAGATTACCTGTCAGGGATAGTAGTGTGTGTATACTTTTTTAAGTACTGTAATTACGGGCCCTTAGCATAGACTTTAGTTATGGTCGGGTGAAAAGAATTGTAAAACAATCTGATATGTCAGCCCGATAGACAGTAGAAAAGAACTGTATACTTAAACCCACTCTCTGTCTTTGGTGTTTGTAAAGAAAACTTAACTGATTGAATTGAGCACAAGGCTTTGTCTCTGGCCTACAAAGTAACTTCAGGGTCCGCCCCTGCTTATCTGAGGGCTACATTGAAGGCTTATGTCCCATCCAGGCCGTTGCAATCCTCACATACGAACCGTCTGGCCTTGCCCTCTCCTCACACAAGGCGATTTCAGTCTAAACTGCTCTCTGTTGTTGTCCCTCAATGGTGGAACAAGTTAGCAGCTGCTACGAGAGTAGGGTCATCCCTCTCTACCTTTGAGACAAAAAAGAGAGTGTGTGTGACATACACACACACACACACACACACACACACACACACACACACACACACACACACACACACACACACACACACAAGCTGTGCCAGCTTTGCCACATAACAATGAACTTAGTGCAACATCACATCTTGTTTTATTATCCAAAGACACCAATAAAGAGACATTTAAATCTTCATTTACAAGACAGTCAGCATGGAAAACATGGGTCACCTCAGGTGTATGATTACACAGATTAAGTGGACCTGGGGCTTTTAAGTAATACACCTATCTCTAGTAAAAATGAACACATCCACGGAATTAAGACTATAAACTTACAAAGGTTAGATTACAAATGTAATTTATAGATTTTTTCCTTCCATAGTTTCAAAAACACTTGAGAACAGAAAAATTAAAAACAAACAAAAAAACAATTATCCACCCTGTGGAAGGTACATTATAAAATGCAATACGAATCAATTTTGAACATTGTTTTAAGCAACAACAGAGAAAAAGTTCACTTTTAACCAGATTCAGTATACAGACATTTCTTGTTCACTTTCAGAATACCACATAAAAGCATCTGCACAAATGGAAAACTCACATTTATTTTTCTCAGAATCTCACCATGTATTTAACTTAGGGGGCAGCTGTGGCCTAGTGGTTAGGGAGTTGGTCTTGCAATCGGAAGGTTGCCGATTCGAATCCCGCCATACCCATGGTTGAGATGCCTTTGAGCAAGGTGTCTAACCCCACACTGCTCCAGGGACTGTAACTGAAACCCTGTAAATATCTGTAAGTCGCTCTGGATAAGAGCATCAGCTAAGTGTAATGTAATCTAATTTAACTTGTACCATTATTTTTCTCAGGTCTTAATGTGGAACATTGCCTTTAATTACAGCACATTATTTTTGTTTTTGTGTTGCAGTATAAAACATGCTGGGATGAACTATGTTGTTATGTTTCAATTGCTAATTTATCCATTAAACTCTGAATCTACAACAGAAAGGGTTCCATCTGATTTTTACTAAAGCTTTTTGGTAAAACTGTGCTTACCTGACTAAAACCCAACCAGAGAGGCACTGAGGGTTATTCTGACATATAATCATGTTATTGCTAGTGCATGTTGCTAGGGAAACCCCTAACTGCTGTTATTTGTTATTTGAACCTTGGCTTGTTGTGTGTACGGTGTGCCTTAGTGGCTTCTTTGAAAGCTTGCTATACACCCTACTAGCAGACCTATCTCTTCCCCTGTATGCTGTATGCTATACTGTATGCAAGCAAGCACGCAAGGCCGTCCACTTTCGTTAAGAGCATATCGCACAACCACTTGCTGTTTACAATGCTACAAAACTCTAGAGAACGGTACACTGCTATTTGAAGCAATACTGCGCAAACATTTTTTGTTCCATTTAGCAACAAGTGTTTCCATTTAGCAACAAGTTTGCTGAGCTGAAGATGAACTAACCACTATACCATAGAAGAAAGCAAATTTACTCTCTTTTTTTTAAGTTTCTGTTTTCATTCAACTAAAATAATTGGTGTGACCTACAAAGAGCACTTGTGAATAACACCATATGTACAATCTATAAAATTCTTACAATAAACTTCACCTCCACCACATATACTAGGTCTATTCAATTCTGGCCAGAATTAGTTAGCCTCTTGAAGTGCTGACTAATTGTGAAGGATGACATTAAACTTCATAAATTAAATCAAAATATCCAGCAGTATTTCACCACCTACGTAAGTGAAACGTTAAGCAAATTGTGAGTGTTGATTGTTGATTGAGCAAATATCACACTGACTCTGAAGTCTACAGTATGTCAGACCTACAAGACCTCCAGTCAGGGTCCCTCTCTTCTCTTTTTCACTCGTTTTTAACTGCTGTCAGCCCCCACTTACCCAGACCTATGCGGTGTGATACAAAGGTAAATGCAAGATGGGGCTTTTTGGACATCTTGAGAGGAAATTGTTCATAGTCAAATAACCGCAATCACAACAAGGAAAGGCAGGAGGTTGATGCACTATACGAGACATTACAACGGAAGCTTACAGGCTGGCTCAACAACAACATTATTTACACCCAACTGAATATAATTATTTCAGCATGATTTTAGTTGCCAGAATATTTTTATACAATTCACTACATCTAATCTATTAATATTTTAAATCAGTTTATATAAAAGCAAAACATTAATGTCAATTAAGCCATGGCTATGTGTTTGCTAGCAGGAATATAACAAGGATAAGCTGATTGCACATATAAAGTAAGCAATGTGATGATCGAGGATATCCTAAAAACATGCAGCTGTCACTACAAAAAATGTGATGGAACTATTTACAGCAAAAGGAGAGGTGATAGAAATATCAAATATAGGTACATAGCACCACACACAGTCATGAGTTATGAGTTATATATAAATAAATCATATACATCACAGTATAGTGCACACGAACCACTTACTGGTTTTAACATGATTTAAAAGTATACATACACATGCATCTGCATTTCAATGAATATACCCAAAAACCTACACAAACCACAATGACTTGTATGTATTTTTTTGTTTCAGTCAAACTGCAATGCTTAATTCCTCATGTATGAACCTATACATCTGATCGAGACAGCTTACGTAAAAATGAAAGTCACCACAAAGTTAAAGGTAAGATGTTCTTGTACCACGATTGTCAGCTGGATGTAAAGGTTTATCAATGATTCATGATTTTACAGTTGTACAGATTAGTGTGTTCAGTGTGTGATAAAAAAAAAAAAAACATGCAGCATGCAGAAGTATGAAGTTAGCTATGTCTATGAATAGGTAAGGGATAATGGGCGGCATGGTGTTCGTATATTGTAATATAATGTACTCTAGTTAGTTATTTACTTTCCACCCTAACTACTGTATCTAGGAATTTGTTAACCTCATAAATGGTGGCTTTGGAGGTGAGAGGAGCCCTCTGACCGTTTGTGACATGACGCCAGAAATCCTAAACCCCACCCGATGAAAACAAAAAAGCACATTTATGCATAGACATGTCTACACCTGACTTATCCACCTCTATCTACTGGCTGGGTGTCGCTATCAGAGAGTAGGGAGCGTCTCGCGGCAGGTTTCATTTTCCTTTCAAGCTGTCTTGTCCCGAACTATCCAGTCCTGTGACAAAAATGTCCTCAATCATTTTTAAGGAGGAGACTGTAATCTAGTGTAATGGCCAAAATTGGGCTTGGGCTTTTTGTTTCTTTCATTTTTATTTTTTTTTCCCCTCGATATTCTCTTTTCCTGAAAAAAAGGGGGGCAGCGGGTTGCGACTGAGTAGAAAGACAAATGAAAAAGTGTGACTAGTGAGAAAAGGCAGCCTATATCTGTGTGTGTGTGTTTGTGTGTGTGTATGTGTGTGTGTGTGTGTGTGTGTGTGTGTGTGTGTGTGTGTGTGTTTGTTTGTTTGTGTGTGTGTGTTTGTGTGTGTGTGTGTGTTTGTTTGTTCGTGTGTATGTGTGTGTGTGTTTGTTTGTTTGTGTGTATGTGTGTGTGTGTTTGTTTGTTTGTGTGTGTGTGTGTGTGTTTGTGTGTGTGTATGTGTGTGTGTGTGTGCGTGTGTGTGTGTGTTTGTTTGTTTGTGTGTGTGTTTGTGTGTGTGTGTGTGTGTGTGAGAGAGAGAGAGAGAGAGAGAGAGAGAGAGAGAGAGAGAGAGAAAGAGAGAGAGAGAGAGAGTGTGTCTGTCTGTGTGTCTTTGAGTGTATGTGTGTGTGTGGGTGGATGGGTGAGTGTGCGTGTGTCTGTCAGCCTTTGGCTATGTGTGTGTGTGTGTGGGTGAGTGTGTCTGTCTGTCTTTCACTGTGTGTGTGTGTGTACTGTATGTGTGTGTGTGTGTGTGTGTGTGTGTGTGTGTGTGTTCATGTGTGTTCACGTGTGTGAGTATGTACAGTATGTCACAAAAGTGAGTACACCCTTCACATTTTACCAAAACAATTGCTATATCTTTTTAAGGGACAATACTACACAAATGAAACTTCGATATATTGTCAATGTACAGCTTGTGTACCAGTATTAATTTGCTGTCCTCTGAAAACAACTTTACATATAGGCATTTTTGTATAAATAGCAGGCCACAAAAGTGAGTACACCCTGAATGATAACTGTACATATCATTCAACCATAAAAACACACTTGTCCTATTTATGATTTTTGTGTTTTGGTCTGCTCAACTGGACCATACAAATTTGTGTGTCATGTATTAGCTAGCTATACATTTTATTGTTTTGGCTATAATTCTGTCATACTATCCACTGGATGAAACAACATGGCTCCTCATGGCAAAAAAGAAAACTCAGCACTTGAGAAATGGAATTGTTGCTTTACAGAATGATGGCCTATGCTACAAAAAAACAGCAACACCATGAAACTGAGCTACACCATCATGGCTTGAGTCATTAGGTGGTTTTCCAAAACGGGTGCATTGTCAGAACAGGCATTGACAGGATCAGTCAAAGAAGTTGGGTCCACACATTCGAGTCAGATGCATCGAGTTGGCTTCAAATAATAAATGCATGAGTGCAGCCAGCTTTGCTGCAGAGGTTGCAGAGGCGGGAGGTCAGACTGACAGAGCTAAAATAATACAGTATGCGACACAGTGCAACAACTCGGTCTTTATGGTCGTCCTTCCAGATGAAAGCCTCTTTTAAAACTTGATCACAAAAAAGCCAGAAAACCATTTTCTGAAGACATGCAGTCCAAAAGCATGAATTTCTGAAACCATATCATGTGGTCTGACGAGATTTAAATAAACTTTTTTGGCTTAAATTATGTCAGTTATGTGTAGCAGCAGCCTGTTTAACAGAACCATTATAATTGTGCCTTGCCTACAGTAAAGCCTAGTAGTGGTAGCATCATGGTTTGGGGCAGCACCAGTGTCTAACATCTCCCAGGTCCATAATGCCATAATAGAGGAATAGAAAAGGATCACAAAAACAACCTGTGCAGCTCTGGTGAATTTCATATTAAGGCAGTGGTAGATAACAATGGTGCTCACTCAAAAAATTATAATTTTGACACAATTTGGACATGTTCACTGTGGGGTATACTCACTTTTGTGGCCTGCTATGTACACAAAAATGCCTGTGTTTAAAGTTGTTTTCAGAGGACAGTAAATTTATATTGCTACACAAGCTGCACACTGACTACTGAAAAACATATTGAAATTTCATTTGTGTAGTATTGTCGCTTGAAAAGATATGGTCCATTTTTTCCTGAAATGTGAAGGGTGTACTCACTTTTGTGAGATACTGTATGTCTACAGTATGTGTGTGCATCAGCGTCTCTGTCACTAAGCTCATACTCCTCTCTCCAGGCAGCAGAACCCAACAGCAGTCTGAGCAGAGTGCGCTGGGCTGACGCTGGCTGCTGTGGTCATGGGCTGTGGTCACTTAGAGGGCCTAAGGCTTGTGGAAGAGGATAGGCTTGGCCAGGCCCGCCAGGATCTTTGGCACCTGCACTGAGACGATCTCAGCCATCATCTCAGGATAGCTGACCTTGGTGTTCAGAGATTGTGCCCTGATGAACAGGTCAAAAGTGAACTGGTGAAGCCTCCTGACAATCTGAAAGAGAGAGACAGAGGCAGAGAGAGTGGAAAGGAAACCAAAACATCACTTTAGATAATGTGAAAGCTACAGGATGGTTAAAAAACTGGACCACTTTGTAAACTATTATATCGGCTTAATCATTAGGGCTTCAAAACCACGCAATTTAAAGTTCTCTTTTCTGTGATATCATGATTTATCATCATCTAAGGAATGGTATGGCCACCATTTGATAATAAAAAACTACCCATGAAAAAAAAAAGTCATATACTTTCTCACATTTGCATTCCAATTCTGCCAAGTTCAGATCCTGCTTCAATCTGACCTTTAATGGTAGAAAGGGTTTCAATGTGTCCTCCATTTCTTTTAATGGCCTCAATGATAGAGGAGAAGCAGTCATTTAAAAGTTGTGCAGTTTTTTTTTTTTTGGTCCACCATGTATATTAATAAGATCTTTCATATAAAACAGACTTTGACAAGTTTGCAGTTACTGCATAGATTGTACTGGTAATATTGCTCACCCAGTGATAGCTGAATTGCATGTAAGACTGTGCAACATGTAAAACTAATATGGGTCAATACCGAAGACTCAACATCGTTCCGTGATCAAATAATTTAATGATAACATTTGAGCAATATTTACTCAGGAGGCACATCCAAACATTCTGTGTCACAGTGATAGCGGACGCGGTCCAGAGTTACACAGCTGACTCACTGTTGCCCAATGTGTGTGGACATGTTCTTTGCTGGCCATTGTCCACTGGCACGCACCAACCTAGTGGACCTGTGATGTAATCATGTTCAGTGTTTTCGACAGTCCTGTGTTGAGTTACTGATTTAGTAGATAGTTTTAGAAAACAACAGGATAGGTGGCATCATGTATTCCAGATTATATGTGTATATGTGTTAAATGTGAAAGGAAGCTTGTTCTAATTGGTGTTGGTGGTGAGGATTTAAAATGATATACAATTTAAACAACCCCATAGATTTCAACACATAATAGTACATGGACAAAGCTAACATAACCCTATGGTGGATTAATAGCTGTTTTATGAACTGCAGTCACATATGCCGTCAGACAATGCCTGTGCCAATGCCAGGATGATGCTCCCTTTACGTAATGGTTTTTACGAACCACAAATCCACTTCCCTCACTGGGAGAGTAAGCCTATGGAGGGAATGTTCTGCCAATATCAAAAAACAAGTCTCTTAAGTAGAGTATAGGCAAACAAACAAGCATTTACATGCTTTTTATATGTAGTCATGGGAAGCCTCGCTTCAGAAGCTACAATCCAGTACTATGTAGTTGGTTCACTTACTCACTAAATCAGCTGATTCAATTAGCACAACTCTTCAACTCAGTGGAACAGTTAATTAGTGGCTTTACCTGTCTGAACTGTAAAAAGGGTTCAGGTAACAGGTAAGACCAGAAGACGTGTAGTACATGCTGCTGTATTGTAGCTTAAGATGTCAGGTTTCTCATCACTGGTTTGATGTTACAGGAAGCACTCAAACCATGAAGACTTTATTTAGATAGTCTGCCCACGGAGACTTAACAGATGGTTTATTAAAATTCAGTTTCATTTTGTTTATTGTCTACTTTGCTATCCCCTTTAATCAAACTCAACCCCTAAACTTAACTTTAACAAGACACATAATTTCAGGAAATTGTTTATGAATATAAACCCTCAATCCTGTCTGGTAAAACAAACACATGCATGTCAAAGAGGTGACAGACCGGTTGCAAGTTGTCCATTAGCTGGGTCAGCTGGCTGAAGCGCTGGGCACAGTTTGTCTTCCTCTGGTCACTTATCAAACGATTCAGCTCACTGATGTAGGTCGCACGCAATTCGTCAAAATACTTCTGCGTCTTCAGACCTTCCGTCGGAACTACGGCCCGAAAGACAGGTGGGTGAGGAGGGGGTGGCAGGGAGAAACAGAACGAGAGTGACAGAAAAAATGCTGTCATTTCCACACATTATTGGAGGAGGATGTGGAGGATAAACTGCAATGTGACACTTCCTGAGAGTGTGTCAGGTTCATGTAGTGTACATCTGCGCACTCTTGCCTACAGGAACTCTTGCAGTCTCAGGAGTAGTTATGTTGTCACACAGGCAACAAAGAGCACAGCTGAGCTATAAACATCTATAGATCGCAAAGACCAACTGAACTTTTATATGAGAATGCAGGTGATGTCAGACGAAAGGCCATCGCGAAGACTAAAATTAGATATTACTTGATGTTGAGAGTGGATATTTTAATACAATTGTACCAACCACAATGCCAATATTGTGCCACAGATGCTGTCTACTCATGATACCATAGGTCGGCTATGTAATGTTATAATCCCAGTCCCAGTCTAGGGTGAATGAGGCGTGTGTTTCTGCAGTGAACCAGATCATGGTGATGTAGCTGATGTGACTCACTGATGCTGAAGAGAATGAGGGCCTTCATGCACAGGAACTCCTCCTGGGTCACCTGCAGGAGCACCATCTCCTGGGAGAAGTGCTTCAGCTGCAGACAATGCTCATACATGCTGGTGACCTGCATTCGCCGACTGACATATAGATAGGAGTGGAGGGAAGAGAGTGGGAGAGAGAGAGAGAGAGAGAGACAGAGAGAGGGGGGTTGAGAAAAGAAAGTGGAAAGGAAAAAGAGAAGAAATCAAAAATAGGTGTGAATTTAAGAAGGTACCATCAGCATACTAAGTTTTGTATTTCTTTCAAGTGGCATTAAATACAAACATAAATAAAAACATGAAGCTAACCAGCACCGCACACAGTATGAATGACTGAGTGTGCAGATTACATTTCACATTCACACATTAATCACACAACGCTGTTTGGTGGCAACAGCTTACCGTGATTTGAAAGCATTTTTGGCACAAGCATCGGCGAAACTAGATTAACTAGGTGTACAGCATAGTGCATACCGCATATCAAATACAAATGTAATAGGTTGTAAAGGCCAAGTACAATAAAATATTTTGATTGGCCCCACATTCACAAATCCTAGTTTTAAATGGTTATGCTGTGTAGGTCTAACTGGTGGACTAACTGGTGACCACTACAGGAGCTCCCGAATTGGAAATCGTGGTGTAAACCGCTAGTGCTAGGGAATTCTATGTTGATATTTCCCCCATCAAGCAGGTTTGAATCCTGTTTGTCCTATTTTGCTCACTTCATTTTGTTCTTATATTTTGACATTTTCATTGTTGGAAGAGGGCATGGACAGGATTTTCATGCAAGAGGTTCCACTGAATATAAGGACAAAGAATTTTGATTTTAAACCATAGCATTCTACAGATAATAGACAAAATGGGATCTTGTGAAATTACAGTGCCTCCTACACATGAAATTTCACAGTACTTGCCATGTTTCCAGAGGTTGTCTTGCTGATTGTACATGACGAACTTGCAGTTCCCGTTTTCTTGGTCCAAGATATTGGAAATGATTAAAAAAACGTTGTATTGGGCATAATTTTTCGTGAGTTATTCAGCAAAAACTGTTTTCGGACTTGTAGATTCGACGGGACACAGCGTCCCCTGGGACGAACTGTCACAAAATTTAGTGCACACTCAAAGAAAGCTGTGTAAAGTTTGGATGTCAAGTTTGACCAAATTTGGGCAATTAAAAGCCAAGATATGGACTGCCAAACAATTTTAAGCTACGTCTTCAATTTTGAATTTCTGTTGGAAGTTGGCGTGGATCAGTGTTTTCAATGTGTGAGATTCAATGGACTTCAAGACAAAAAATGGTTACAAACTGTTGCATATTCAGATAATAGGTAAAATGTCATTTCATACAATTACGGCGCCCCCTATTGGCTAAATGTTACGGTGCTTGCTTTTAGAGGTTATTGTGCTGATTGAGATGGCAAGACATATCTTGTACAGTTCCCTCATTCTCGATCTAAGATATTGGCAATTCAAAACCCCAAATTTTGCATTTATCCCTTTCACTAGGTGGCACTATGTTACAAGTGAGTGTGTATGGACTGGGTCAATACTTAATACTTAATAATTCGGTCTCCATAACACCGAATATATCACAAAATCAATATCACAAAAATTTAAGTTTGTTGGGTGAAACGATCATTGAGCTATTCAGCAAAACCTTTTGGCAGTCTCCCACTCTTTCTTGGACACTGGCACAACGGTGGTCTCCGGGGACCAAAAGCTCTGCCAATCGTTTGGAAACAAAAAGTGCCAAAAAAAAAAGATCTGACAAAACCAATATGCTTGCTAATGCTAGCTTAGCTAGTGGTGGTCATAGCGAGGTGATTAGCAACAATGGAACACAAAGCTAAAGCCCTTTAAGTGTAATTAACAAACACTTTGAAAAACACAATTCTGTGCGTATTTGTGCTATAAAATAACCAGATGAATATTGACAAAAACAGACACAGGAACTCAAACCCCAAACCCCTTCTTTAACAATGAAATAAGTATGCCAAAATCAAAAGAAGGCTTTCTAATTTGAAGGTGTATACCATGATATAGAGAAAAACTGCTCATTCCCTTTGTGGCCCTCAGAGGTGGAGGCAATGGAGGACGGCTCTAAGACATGAATCCAATTTTCTCGGGCGATGCCAGTGCCAAGGCAACACAAAGAGGGGGTTCACCCTAATCAGACTGCATGTATTATGACTCAGTTCCCCCTCGACAGCTGCAGACGGAGCATGACAACTGGAGGTGGAGACATGAGACGTGTGTGTGTGTGTGTGTGTGTGTGTGTGTGTGTGTGTGTGTGTGTGTGTGTGTGTGTGTGTGTGTATGTGTATGTGTGTGTGTGTGTGTGTGTGTGTGTGTGTGTGTGTGTGTGTGTGTGTGTGAATCTATGTGTGTATTTGACACAGTGATAATAGAACAGATGAGGAGATATATCATTTCATTAGATGGCCGTACGGCAGATGGAGGAAATGGAAGCTGGACTCACTCGTTGAAGATGAGGTCAGGGGCGAAGTAGAGCATCTTGGCATTGACGTTCTTGTAAGATCTCCATCCCATGGCGAAGACCATCACCCCCATCCAGGCATATTGGATCACCATCATCTGGTCATCCACGTCCAGATTACGGAACCCTGACAAACAAAACACACACCCACACATCTTTGAATAAAAAACTACCTGCGTAGTTGATTTCGGTCATATATCTACTTAAAACAAAAATAAAACAATTGTATTGAGACAAAGCTTTTATGAAGTCCTGATGGTCCAGTTATACATGTGACATGTATAAATATGGCGTGGTAAAAAAAGACTGGTACTTAAAACATAGGTGAGCATCTACTGTATGTACAGCATATTCTTAACGTCAGTCATAAAGGCAAGTGAATGTGGTTTTGTCATTTTAAAAGGTGGGTTAAGAGTGTTTCCATGACTCTCCAATGCACCACTGATATTCCCTTTTCTGTACTGCTGTAAATCCAATGGCTTGCTGTTGTTCCCCACTGGTACAGCTGCAGGAGCTTGGGTGTGTGCAATTGTGTCTCAGCGGAAAGCAAGAAATAATTCTATGCCTGACATTACCAAACCAAAAATTATGATATCCACTACCAAATGGTAAATGTAGCCTACTGTCCCATGCCTGACTTCAGGCACCATTGCAGAGCTCCTTCAGCCCTAGTGTGTGTATGTGTATATGTGTGTGTGTGTGTGTGTGTGTGTGTGTGTGTGTGTGTGTGTGTGTGTGTGTGTCTGTGTGTCTGTGTGTGTGTGTACATGTGTGTGTGTGACTGCGTGTGTGTGACTGTGTGTGTTTGTGTCTGTGAGCATTGTTTGTGTGCATCTGTCACCGAGTGCACAGTTGCTCACCTGGCAGCCCCTTGGCCCACTTGACCACCTTGACCAGGTGCCTCTCCCCGAGCTCGTTGAGGCTGGTGAGGAGGACGGCGTCGGAGTCGGGCTGGCTGTGGTCGTGGCCCGCGTTGACCACCTCTGGCTCAATGACCTGCAGGATGTTGAGGAAGACGGGGTGCGAGTGGAAGGAGAGTGCGGGCTTGGGGGAGACCAACCCAGGGGCCTCGGCGTGGCCCTGGGCACACACCACTCCGTCCTCCTCCGTGCCCCTCAGCTGGCCGATCTTCTTCAGCTTGCGGGCTTCACGGCGGAGGGACACACACACAAAAACACAAGGGTTTGTTTGATTTGTCAACTGTGTGCGCTGTGCTGTGTGCTTCATGCTTCCATGGAATTTTAATATCCTGTGTCCCCTCCTTGTCCACACACACACACACACACACGCACACACACACACACACACACAGGGCTGTTCTATGCTTAAGCTGCTCTAGGCTGCTCTATGCTTAAGCTGGAGGTCTGCCCACATAGCACAACAATGTACAAGTGTTTTAGACTTTAAGCTGGAACAAAATACAATTGCCCTTTACTTAGCCATGGCACTCAGCCTGAGGGAAAGGGCATGGGCAAATCTGTCGGAGCTGTGTGTGTGTGTGTGTATGTGTGGCACAGTAGTAGAGCTGTATAGTAAATTAAGACCTAACAGTTGTACAGTGCTATTCCCCTCCCTCTTTCCCCTTCTTCCAACGCCAATAGTCAGCATGAAGAACGACTTTGTCTTCCACTCCTTGTATATTGTTTTGTATATTACATTACTGTTTTACATTACATTACACTTAGCAGACACTTTTATCCAAAGTGACTTACAAAAGAAAATGTCTTTTATGTATACAGTGGTCCCTCGTTATTGGCGGGAGTTACGTTCTAAAAATAACTCGCGATAGGCGAAATCCGCAAAGTAGTTAGCTTTATTTTGTACAATTATTATAGATGTTTGAAGGCTGTAAAACCCCTCACTACACACTGTATACACTTTTCTCAGACAGGCATTGACATTTTCTCACATTTCTCTCTCTTCTACTCTCAAAGTTCAAACTTGCAAACATACAGCATAATTTTAGAGTCACTCGGTTAGCGATGGAAGATTTATGTACATTTTACAAGCTGAGCGCATTCTGTACTGTACAGGAGACATGGCGCGGAGGGGATTGATTGACAATTTTCGACAGTCCCTTAGCCAATCGGGGCGCAGAACACAATGTGCTGTAAAAAAAAAAAGCATGCACTAAAAAACTGCGTTACAGCGAGGCACCACTGTATTTACATTTGTGATATATATGTAACATAATGTGTATTATATTATTTACAATTGTTGTCCCTGTTGTACATTAAGCCTTATACATCACTTTTGTCTGTTGATAACAACATGTCTATATGTTGAAGGCATATTAGAGAATCAACATCTGCCGACAACATTCCTTGTGCATGTAAGCATGCTCGGCCCATAGATGTGATTCTGATTCTGATGGGAGAGAGGAGGGGAGGAAAGAAGGAAAGGGAGACGAGCCCTCTCCTGACCCTGCCGGCGCCCTGCCACATACTGTAGCCTACTTTCTCCTCCCCTTCAGTCTGCTCAAACTGCTGCTTGTGGCCGGGTGAATCGTCAGAGGCATTTTTGGCTCTGGTGCTTGACAACCACAACCTGCTTCATTTTCAAAACGGTTCTGAAAGAGAATGGACAAAATTGACTGAAACATAAGCTTTCTGCTTTCTGCAAACTGGCAACTGCCACAATGCATCTGTGTCTGCTGTTGGAGCACTTGTGACACAACCCGTGGTTTACTGGACAAATTATATAGCATACAAAGTTATACAAAAATGCACAAGATAAAACTATAACACTGGTAGTCTAAAGCTACCCAGGAGCCTACTGGAGAAGGTGTGTGCACAAGTAACATTTTGCTTTACAAAAGTAAATAAGTCAAGGGAGTGTTGCAGATGCGAGCTGTGATAATAGCGCCATTATACTGCCAAAACCTTCAACCGTTGTTGCACTCATGCCAGCTTTGTGTGGAGTCTGAGAGCTCACTAAGGTAGTACAGAGAGATGCTAACTACAAATTCAGTTTAAAAGTCTAGAAATATCTAATATTGATGAGTAGTAGATGAGTTATTTAAAGTTATTTAAAACATTTTGGGAATGCTATTAACTCTCTCCATATACTTTTGAGGAAAACAAGTTATAGCAATCATAAGAGATTAAAGTGGACGTGCAAGTAGAACAGGTAGCTAACTGCAGTTATAGTTTTAGGAGTTATAGTTATAGTTTATGCAGTTATAGTTATAGTTTATGCAGTTATAGTTAGAGTTTTAGGAGTTATAGTTATAGTTTATGCAGTTATAGTTCTAGGAGTTATAGTTATAGTTTATGCAGTTATAGTTTATGCAGTTATAGTTAGAGTTTTAGGATACACATACACACACACACGCACACACACACGTGAGCGCGCACACACACACACACACACACACACACACACACACACACAAACACACACACACACAGACACAAACACAGACACAGACACAAACACAAACACACACACACACACACACACACACACACACACACACACACACACACACACACACATCCTGTTGTTCATTGCTGACAACACAGCATTATCTGTTCAAGACCATGTCTACCACTCACATTAAAGTAATGGGGGCAATTTGCGAATGCAAACCAGTTTTCATAGATGTCAAGCTCAGCGGACCTGATCAACACAATAATGGGCTAGTTAAACGCCTCAGAGATAAAGATGTAAAGTTTGTCCTCCGACATGATGGCTTAACTAGGCTTCCCAGTGACAGAGGGGCTGGGGAGGGAGGGCCTGTCTATAACATTATACCCAGAATACCCACTTATATCAGTCACCTAATGTGCACATGTTCAATAACTTACGGCTTACACACACAGAACCACAAACACAAACACAAACACACACACAAACACAGCAGGCTCTAATTATGTCAAACTACATTTATCAGTATTTAATGCTTGCATGTGAGTGTGTCTGTGTGTGTCTGTGTCTGTGTCTGTGTGTGCGGGTGTGTGTGTACTGTACGTGTGCCTACAACCCATAAATGCATATTATTACCACCTACAAACATTCAATGTTCCACCATCAAACTATCAAACAAGAATCTCCTGTCCCTGGAGCCCCACTTCAGACCTCCTATTAAACCCCACATCTTCACACTCTCTCCCCCTGTAGCTTATCTGCAATCTTTCATATGTAAATGTTATTTTGACCTGGCACAGTTCTACAGTCAGTAGTGTCAGGACCCAAAAATACTGTTTAACTAGGCCAGGGAGACAAAGGGCAGTGGGAAACAGCACTGCGCTTCAAGCACATTTTAAGCCGATACAAACCCACGAGTGGAAAGTGAGGCGCTGAAAAGAGCACGAAGAGAGTGTCAGTAGGACCGTTGTTATGGTGACATTCTAATAAGCATCACGGTGTGTGGCTAATGTGTGACAAGGGGTCATTGTGACAAATCGGTAGTGTGTGTGTGTGTGTGTGTGTGTGTGTGTGTGTGTGTGTGTGTGTGTGTGTGTGTGTGTGTGTGTATGTGTGTCAGTGTGTCTGACAGAGAGAGAAGGGAGGGAGATAGAGACAGAGAGAGAAAGAGAGAGAGAGACAGAGAGAAATAGAGTGACGACAGGGAGAGTTTGTCCATCAGCATCAAAATTGGCCCACAATCAATAAACACATAAATAATAGTATAAATAACCTTTCAGTGCTAAAGTGCTTTCTCAGTCATTTCAAATGGGATAATATAAAAATCAAAAAGTCATAATCCAGAAATGATCAGAAGAAGCTTAGCAAACCAAGAATGTTGAAACAGCACTGGTGTCTAATTTACCTAGGGATGATATTTATATCTCCCCAGTTAATGAAGCAGTCTGCGGTCGGATCTAAGTAGTTGAGGAGCAAAGATGATTAAAAAGTCTTGCTTCTGTTGCTGAACAGGTGGAATGTAGGGGCGATATCAGGGACGCCGATCTAGTAAATAGGTCAGGTTGTGCTGACCTTTTTTACGCAAGCCTGTCCGCCCACTTTTGCTTAATGTCAGTGTACACACAGTGAAGCCATGGCCTTGGGATCATTAACTAATACCAGGAATCTCTCTCCGCTTCCCAGTGTCTCTCTCTCTCTCTCTCTCTCTCTCTCTCTTTCTCTCTCTCTGTCTTTCTCCCTTTCCCTTTCTGTTTCCCCTCCCTGTTTCACTTCTTTTCCCCCTCGCTCCCCCCTCCTCCTCTTGCTTTCTCCTCTATCATCTCTCCTCTCTACTAATCTCGCTAGTCTTCCCGTCAATCTTTCGTTCCCTCTTTGCCCATCACTGCTGAATACGCTCGCGCTATAATGGTGTGGCTGATCGTGTTGCTGTGTTGTGCGTTGCTCTGCTTTCCTTGAACAGCTCGTGTCAGAGTGACTTCCAAAATCTATGCAATCACTCAGCCACTTCACTTTGACCTTGCATTATCTGCTATCACAAACACACACACACACACAGGCTCAAATTGGAACACACACGCTCACACTCACACACACACACACACACACACACACACAACACAGCACAGCACAGCACACTAAGCTTTTTTCACAAGCCATCTTCACATGGTATTACTTTGCTACTACTGACACACATATTTACAATACGACCAACTTGTATACGCACTGGCATAACATTCTGGATAGACTCAGAAAACTTCATCTGAATAACAATGCCAAACTAGTACTACAAAACGTAGTACTAATCCACATACGGTAACTACACGACACAAGAACAAATCTCTTTAATTGGTCTGTATAGAGTGAGATGTTTTTCTTTTTTTACTATCTGTTTCATTCTGTGTGGTTTGGATTTCTGCCTGCAATGTGTCTTGTGTCATGTGGAAGCTTATCTCAACATGCACATGACCATCTGCCCAAAGACAGCAAGACTGTTACTGACTCTTACTGAGTAGACTGCAGTGTTGCAAATGACTCATTTTCCCACTCAAGGTCCACCTGGCATTCATAGGCATTAGTGCTGAAGTCAGGCATTGAGTATCACGTAATGACATTCAACCATAATAACCAGCATGAGAGGCTGGGCAACACTGTACCATGTACCATATTACAGTATAGTAAATCAAATGCTGAATGAAAAAGGCTAATGACTACTGTGGAACATGACATAGGCAGAGAGAGCCAGGAACAAAGATGAAGCCATACAGATAAAAAACCTAGTAATAACAGAAGTTATAACTAACATAACTGATTTGGAAAAACGTTAAAACTCTCAGACTGAAGACACAGAGAACTGAAACCGGGCCTACAACCTGCATTTCCTACATGTTCCTAAAAAGGCCGAATGCCGAGACATACTGAGATTCAGGGGCCAGCTGATCTTACTTCTTCTCAGTGATGAGAACTTCTCTACGCCAGCAGTTATTGAACACGCTCATCGCTCTACCATGATACAGGTGAGGAATTGGAATGTTGCTCCGAGACCGATTCTGGTGATATTCCTTTCTCTCCAGGATGAACGTAAAATATAATGATTTGCCCACGACAAAAGGGAGCTCAAGTTCAATGGTGACAGCATTTACATTTACCCCTGACTACATTGCTGGTCTACTTTTGAAGCACCCACAGTTTGATCACATCAAAACTCCCTGCTCTACCTTGCCACCCTGAGAATTATTACTGGTGGTAAATCTATGCTCTTTGATAATCCCGAAAGAGGCCAAATCTTATGTTCGACACATTTCTATCTTATCTCCACAATTATGAATGACTTGAATTATGTGGGAGGTGTTTTTTGTCTGGTGGGTAAAAATGATTGTCTATGTTTTTGTTCTACTTATTAATAGCCTATAGCCTGATTTTTTATGAACAGGCTACTAATTATTGCCTCTCTAAAAACACACAAAATAAGTATAAAATTAGTAGAAATCATTAACAGAAAGCATCTGAAAATAGTTTGGTCTTAAGTCTAGATTTGAAACTGCCAACAGTAAGAGCATTTTTGATGTCTTCTTGGAAGTTGGTTCCAGACCTTTACAGCATAGCAGCTGAAAACTGTTAGAATCTCTTAAGAACATGGATTAATTATAATAAGCCTATTGTAATTACAATTTCTGAGACCTGGCTGAGTAGTAGTATTTCTGACAGTGAAATTAAACTTGATATGTATGTTTTGTTAACAGGAGTATCAGAGGTGGATGAGAAACATATGTTTCTGCAAATTTATCCTCTGAGCTCACTGTACCCAGGGAAGAGCCTGAGTTTTTTGAATGTGTCTTTGTCAAAATTACTCTTCATAAAAATACACATTCGTCTATATGGAATATTGACAGACCTTCAAATTTTTTCTTCAGATTCCAGAAAATATATGCCATCTGCCATAAACTCCTTGCGCTGTACAAATGATATCATTATTCTTGGTGGCTTTAACAGTAACTGGTTAGATCGCTCATCTCTTGGTGATAGAAACTTTTTTGATAGCCTTAAGCCTATTCCAGCTTATTAAAGCGCCTACTCGGATTGATCACAGATCTAAGTCTGTCTTAGAATAGATTCTTGTTATTCATTCTGACAGAATTACAGACTCCGGGGTATTATTTGACTGTCTTAGTGACCACTCCATTGTCTTCTGCGTTTGGAAGATTAAATTACATCGCTTGCCACCTAGAGTAATAAAAGTAAGAGAAAGTAGAAATGTTGACACTGATCTTTTTATTCAGGGCTTATTGAGTATAAATTAGAATAGGTTTCAACTAATCCCCTTTGTTGAAGAAGCATGGACTTTTCTCCATGGTGAAGTCAGGAATATAATCAATAAACATGCCCCATGGACCTCAATGAATGTCAAGGGTAGGCATCAACCATGGAATAATGGAGAACTCATACACCTTTTTAAACAGAGAGACAAGGCCTACTGATTTTACGTTTTATACACAATTAAGGGATTGCTGTACAACCTGTACAACACAGATGCTAAAGTTAATTATTATAAGGATTCTTTATCTAATAATTTTAAAAACCCTAAGCACTTTTGGAAAACACTTAAGAATCTAATTAGTAAATCTGTTAAAAATTAGAGTGAATAATGATACTAATAGTGATTCCTCTGTAATTGCAGACACATTCAATCAGTATTTTTCCTCCATTTTCAATTTACAAACAGCTGACCTTTCCCACACTAACATTAGGAGCGACACCTCTGCATGTGGATGCTTCTTTGCATTCAGAATGATTCGTCCTACTGAGTTCATTAGGCTTGCTTCTCATATTCTGGCATATCCTTTATCTGACTCATTTATCTTTATCTACGCGCGTACTACCATCAATGTAGAAGGGTACCTGAGTAACTCCACTATTTAAAGGTGGTGACCAGTAGCGGTTCTTGACGAGGGCAAGTAGGGCAGCCACCCTGGGTGGCATTTTGTGAAGGGCGCCAATGGCCTGTGCAGCTTTGCAGATCTGAAGTTACAAGTGCAACTCTGAGATGTGCTATTCACAAGTTGTGCAATATGCTTGCAGTTTGTGTTTTGCAGATGTGTGGATCTGGAGTTACAAATATAAACTGTGTGATGCGCATTCACAAGTTGCGAATTACGTTTTTTACAAGTGCAAATCATAGTCTCCTCTTCTTTGGATATATGGCACTATTCTACCTTCATAAAAGGGGAGGAGGCGCTGGGGTACAGGGGACAGTTCACCTCTGGGTCTCTCAAATGCAACGCACAAGCGGGCAATACTCTGCAATTAGTGAGCGAAAGTCAGTAACACACCAGCTTTCTTCCCAATAACGCACATTTCATTCATAATATTATATTTACAGGTTTATAATTCGTGCACGTTTTTAATTGTGTGAAAGGGTCCTCGGAGGGAGTCTCACCCGGGGAGTAATTCAATGTAGAACCGCCACTGGTGGTGACCGTCTTGATCTCAATAACTATAGACCTATTTCCATTGTTAGCAGCATAGCAAAAGTATTTAAAAAGATCATATTTAACAAATCTGATTATGTTAATGATTTTTCTATTTTATCAATATTTCAGTCAGGTTTCAGACCAAACTTTCCTACTACCACTGCTCTCCTAAAATTCACTAATGATATAAAAAAAAAATTGATAATGTCCGGTATGTCTACCGGTGCAATATTTATTGATCTCACCAAGGCTTTTGATATAGTCAACCTCTGCTTGACAAACTGTATGCTACTGGTCTTATGGTTCAATTCACATGTCTCCACCACAGACATCAATGTGTTTCTGTTCTTGGCTGTCTATCACAGTCTGCAGTAATGGTAAAAGGTATACCTCAAGGCTCTTCATTAGGACCACTTTCATTTTTTATTTTTATTAATGATCTAACACAAATATGCTCTGACAACCATGATCATCTACCATCTACCATAATCATCTACAGTATATTCTCATGATAGAGAACAGAGTCATCTCACAGATCCAGTATACACTTCAATCTAAATTAAATAATATTCAAAAGTGGTTCCTTTCTAATAAACTTGAAAAATTACGATTAAACATGAAAAAATCATATAGTATGTTTTTTACCACTAGGTCTGCCATTAAGCATAAAGATGATCATCTATTTGTTAGGTTCTTAGATAGCTGACCACTTAAGAAAGTGGAGGACTTTAATTATTTGGACTTGATTCTCAGCTGTCAGCAGTTGATTTCCCATCTATTACTTCCTATTACTAAAATCCACATCAAGAGTACAACAGTACATTAGGAGCTCATATTCTGCACGCTGTATGAAGTGTGAACGTAAATGTAATTCCAAGCATGGCTCCTGAGTTATTTAGCTCACCTAGCTTGCTAGCTAAATGAATTGCCGTCTGACCAGGCTGAACTGGCTCTTCCCCTCACTAATAAATGAATTGTCAGCCTCTTTTACAAGTGCTGGATAACTTAATAACAGTGTTAACTGGAGTTAAGTTTTTTCATAATTTTGTACTTTGACAGCATAGTCTACTTCACAAGCTCCTGACGTAGGCTAGCTACTTTGTATACCACATGATAGCTGGTTACTTGGATACTAAAAGTGTGATGTAAGCCACAAAAAGCTGGTCAAAAGGCACTTCTATCTAAATTACTGGATAATGGTGCACACGTGGCCTTGGGTTTAATTTTGGTCATGGCATAATGAGGAAAATGATGTAATTTCCAACCAATTGCTGACATAAGAGAGCATGACACGCCAGAAAGGAAAAGTGGGAACACGATCGTGACACTGTACAATAGACAGAGGGAGCAAAAGACTCAGGGACCAAGGAACAGAAAGAAAAAAAAAAAACAATGTCAAAGTCTGGGAATGGAGAGGGGGAAGATGGCACGCCACCCCATTTTTAGCTAGTTGTGCCTTTTATTAGGCCCGCTGAAAGGAGCAGAGGGAGAGGAGAGGAGAGAAGAGGAGAGGAGAGGAGAGGAGAGGAGAGGAGAGGAGAGAGGGAGGAGGAGAGAGGTGCTCTTTTATGGGGCCTTAAAGGAGGACCAGTGAGAGGAGGTGTTGGGGCGGGGAGTGGTGTTCAGAGGCAATCAGCACATTACAGAATTACGTCGCATTTCAACCCCCCCTCCACTACCACCACAACCCTCCAGGCCCCCATCACCCAATCCTAAGCCTTATCCAGCTGCTGGTGGCCAAATTACCCCCATTCAGAGACTGTTATCCTCTTCTGGTGGAGCAGTCACACCCACCCCTGACACCCCACACCAGCCAGCCTCCCCCTCCACGCGCCCCCCTCCACACGATTCGGAAAACACCAACGAGGGTGAAAATTGAATAGAGCTCCAAGGCTGCCTTTGGCGTGGCCATCTTTGAAGAGCAGGTTTCTGGGGCCCTTTGTGAAGGCAAGGGGGGAGGAGAAGGGAATGGATGGAGAATTACTGGCAGGAGCTGAGTTTGGTAGCTGATGTCAGGTAGCCAATATCAGGCAGCAGCTCTCATTCTGACCCCCTGGTGTTATACCTACCTGTGTGTGTGTGTGTGTGTGTGTGCGTGTGTGCGTGTGTGTGTGTGTGTGTGTGTGTGTGTGTGTGTGTGTGTGTGTGTGTGTGTGTGTGTGTGTGTGCGTGTGTGTGTGTGCATGTGTGCGTGTGTGTAAGAAAGTGAGAGTGGGAGAGATGGAGAGATGCAAAGATGGAGAGAGAATGATGGAGATAGAGAGACTGCATACAAGCACATTCATGATGGTATGACATAAGTTAGGGAGAGAGAGAGACAGAGAGAGAGAGAAAGAGAGAGACAGAGAGAGAGAGAGAGGTAGGCCACTGAAGATGAGACTGACTTCAACATCTAAGCTGCAGGGGACGTATCTACCAAAAAGTCTTTTTCCTCACATTAATTCCACCACCATGACAGCACAATGTTTATGTGGTAATCATCATGGTGAGGCCAAATGGCAGCATACCAAATTTGTAAAACTAATTCAGTTCCATGATTGCTTTTCATGATGAAATCTCAAAAGGTGATAACTTTAAGTTCAAATAAAGTCTCTCAAAAGTGTGTGGAAAAGAGAGGGCATGCTGTTTGACAGAGTTCAGAAAATGCTATGTGTACCGTAATGACCAGCGGTGACTGACACACCTTGCAAAATAAACGTTAAAGTACAGAATGAAATACGAAGGCGGTTAGACAGGTGAGCATGCCCTTTGCAGAGCAAAAGTTTGGATTCTGAACTGTGTTTTACCTCCAAGGCTCATGCCTGCCTCGAAACACTTCTTCAGGCGACAGGATGGACAGTTCTTCCTCCTGAGCTTGTCAATGGTGCAGTCGTTTCTGCTCGCACACAGATACTTCTGTTTACCTGACAGTGATTGACAGCCAGGCAAGAGAGGGGGTGGGAGAGGCGGGAGGGAGAAGATGAGGAGAACTTTCAGCTCGGCTGTGAAAAATTGACAGCTACATTATTTGAACAGAAGTGCATGTTCATTCGAAGCTTCTCTTTTCAGGTAATAGCCCTGAGCACAAGGACAACCTCAACCAAAAATATATTAAGGTATTTAACAAGATTTTTATCAAGCTAGATGGTTGGCTCTTGAGCCTTTAATATGCAGTCAAATACAATTTAATCTAACCAGTAGCATGAAAGGCTCCAACATTATTAATGGGTCTCAGTTTTAAATTTGCCTTTGTTATGCTGCACTCCTGACCATTTTGTGCCATGAAATAAACCACAAAAGAAAAGGATTTGAAGTGTGTGGACCTACTTCCTTTCATGATGTAAAGCAACCTGTTAAGCAACCTTTTAGGCTGCGACTCCATTAAGCGGCTCACAACATACTTCACAGCCAAATATCACCACTTGTGGGTGGTGACTTTAAACAATGTAATGTTTCATGAATTTCATGTTACCACAGTAATTCACTAAGTCAGCTGACAAATAGGTTTGATGTCAGGAAAAAAAAGGTTACACGTCAGGAAGTTCTTTCTGCTCACACAATCTTTAGGACTCACACAAGCTATCTCACGATGCAACATGACAAAATGTGCAGATGGTGTGGAATAGTAGCTCATGTCTTTGTTATTGGCCTTTCCTATATGATAACTACTTGATCATGGATGTGGTGGTGACTGCAAACAATCTGGAAAATCTCTTCGATAACGTAATACAGTTGGACATAAGAGTAGGGAAATAAAATATTAACCAGGATTCAGTCTAGTGAACTGCAAAACATGGAATGTTGTAAATGAATACAAACTAAAAGTACACACAATTAAAAACTTTGAAACTCTTAAACTGTTGAAACACTGATCTGATTTCCAGTTCGAGAGAATATATGAGCTTAACCCAGAGCAAACAGTGAGATAATGTGGCAATATACTGTAACTGTCTCTGTGATGAGAAACTATTAATGCATGGGACTAGATGAATGCAATAATACTGCTAACTCAAATACACAGAGTATATTAGGACTGCTAGTCAACTACACAGATCTAACATAAAATCCCAACAAATGTAGATATGTGTGATGAAGAATGAGCTGACATTTTCTTCCTGATAGGCTCATGTTTACAGTGGATCAAAGTCCCGGATGTGAAGCAGAGAGAGACTATGACGAGTGTGAAAACACCAGCAATCACAGGTCAGCTGTTGTTGCTCCTATCAGCATAACTGCAAATCTAGATACTTATTCTGCCTTTTATTGAGAGCACTAAATCAAAATGGAGTGTGATTTCTAAACTCTACGGTTACATAATGCAGCACGTGCAGCAGACTATTTGATTGCGTGCCTATGATAGTGGCAGCGTTTGCTTATGTATCTCTGAGTGAGTGCATGTGTCCGCATACTGCCTCTGTGATTGCACAAGTTGTTGGCGTATCCCTGTGAGTTTGTTTGCACAACATCTGTGATACACATCTGTTAATACATTTCCGTGTGTGTGCATGTGTGTGTGTGTGTGCTTGTTGTGTGTTCTGCGTGTAAGTGTGTGTGTGTGTGTGTGTGTGTGTGAGTGTGTAGAGTGTGTGTGTGCATGTGTCAGCATGTGTGTGCATGCATACACACGTGCATGTGTACATACGCATGTGTGTGCGTGAGATACGTATGTGTGTGTGTAAGTGTGTGTGTATATGTGTGTGTGTATTTGTCTGTGTGTTTCAGTGTGTGTGTGTGTGTGTGTGTGTGTGTGTGTGTGTGTGTGTGTGTGTGCTACCTTCTGCTGCCCTCTTGAAGAACACTTTGCAGCTGCCGCAGGTAAGGGCTCCATAATGGCAGCCAGACGCCTCGTCTGAGCAGATGAGACAGGTGCGATGGGGTGGGAAGAAGAACTCCATCGGAAACATGTGCTCACGTCCTCCATCGAACCTACAAAGATGCACACCCACACACACACACACACACACATACACAAACACACACACTCACACACACACACACACACACACACGCACACTCACATACACAAACACACACACTCACACACACACACACACACACACACACACACACACACACACACACACACACACACACACACACACACACACACAAAGCAGCAAAGATGAAGATAAACCAGCAGTTTAATCATATCCACTTACAAGCAAAAAATAAATGTTGGCTCCTTAGTGAAATTCCTTACATCTGTGTCACTGTAAGTGCTCCAGTCAACATTGCATTTCTGAATAAGATGCAGTATCTGTTACACAACCTAAAATCAGTATGCTCCCATTTCATAGCCAATCCAAACAAAGCCATCTCAAAAATGTTTGTGCAAGTTCATGCTCCTCTGCTTCTTTGTAACTGTGCCTGTTTGCTGTTTGCCTGTAACTGACAAACCAATGGCAGCAAACAAGGGAGGATGTGTGTTTTTCTGTGAGAATTACATGATTGTTTTGTCTGTGAGAATTACATGAGGGGAAGAGGAGGAAGATGGCACCTGCATTTCTCTCTCTCTCTCTCTCTCTCTGTTTCTCTCTCTCTCTTTTTCTCTGTGTGCACATGTCTGTTGTGCGTAAACGTGTGTAGATTCTGTGAGGAAGAAGATGAGGAAGAGGAAGATGGCACCTTACAGGCACACTAAACTCTACTGACACACACGTCAATTATCACTTGATAATCAGAATGTCTTAGCTGAGTCATGTTTTACAGTTGTGTTCAACAGACAGGTATGTGTCTTCATTTCGATGCTCCTCTACTAAAAATACACTCAGCACCATTGAGCCACAGACTGATGACATATACTACACAAACACACACATACTGTACATACAGACGGTTGTGCTTGAACACACAAACACAAACCGTCTATTATATTTATTACACTTATATTTATGTGCGTACAAGAGCTGATTACTGAATGTGTTCTGTACACATGAACACACACACACACACACACACACACACACACACACACACACACACATTTCTTTTTGGACTATTATCACAACTTCTCACTTCACCTGTGATCTTGATGATGCACATCACTTTGCACTAAGCACCCCCCCCCCAACACACACACACACACACACACACACACACACACACACACAGGCACACTCATTTATTTTCTTTCTATTTTAGGTTTCACACACACCAGAGCATCCGACCAGAGCATAAGCATGACCAATTTTAGCACTAATGTACTATGTTCATGACATAATTTCTGTAACACCCTGACAGTTTTTCTCAATTGTTAAAGCACTAAATCTTATCAGCCAAGCCATTTTCTCAATTACTTACCATCTTTCTCAAAACTGTTTGCTCTTTTGTCACTACCTTAAACAATTTTCCCATAGTAGAACCAAGTTTGCGAAACTCACTTTGCAAAACTCCGCTTTGCAACACTAAACACATTGTCATTATATTCTCATTCTCAAAACACGTTTGCATTGTTTGACACGTGATCCAACATGGTAAACATTTTTCTCAACATTAAAATCACCAATAAAACATAAATGCCATAAGTTGAGCACAATAAATCAGAAATGATTTACAGTAACTTCATTTCAAATGAGCCGCCAGTACCAATATATGCCAGTTGAGAGGGCAAGCAGATTGATGAAGGGTGCAGCTTGAAAATGGATGCCAATCAGAGACAAAGAGGAGATTCTGAATGTGAGGGGGATATCAAGGAAGAGGAAGAAGAGGTAGAAGAAAAGCAGGAGGAAGATGAAGAGTGGTAATTTTCCACCAAATTACAGTCAATTATTAAAGCACTAAAACCTATTGACTGAACAACTTTCTCAACAGCTTGAATTGTTTTACAGAACTGTTTACTCTTATGACAATACCTTAAACAATTTTCACATAGTAGAACCCAATTTGCAAAACTCACTGACTCCTCTTTGCAAACCTCATTCTCGCAAACACATTCTCATTCTTAAAACAACATTCTGCATTGTGGGACACATGTAATGCAAAATGATAAACATTCTTCTCAACATTTAATCACAAATAAATCACAAATGGCATAAGTTAAGCACAGCAAGTCAGAACTGATTTTTCTCCATTTCAAATGAGCGTACACCACAAATATAAGCCAGTTGAGAGAGCTACCAGGTTGTTGAAGGATGCAGCCGGGAGTCAGGAGAGGTAAAGAGGGGAGAGGAGAGGAGAGGAGAGGACAGGAGAGGACAGAAGAGGAGAGGAGAGGAGAGGACAGGAGAGGAGAGGAGAGGAGAGGTGGGTACAGGAGAGGAGAGGAGAGGAGAGGAGAGGAGAGGAGAGGAGAGGAGAGGAGAGGAGAGGAGAGGAGAGGAGAGGAGAAGAGAGAAGAGGAGAGGAGAGGAGAGGAGGGGAGGGAAGGGGGGGAGAGAAGAGGGGCGAGGACATGGAAGAAGGGAGGTGAAGAGAGGAGAGGAGAGTAAAGTACAGGAGTGGAGAGGAGAAGAGAAGACAAGAGAGGAGAGGAGAGGAAAGGGGAGAGGAGAGATGAGGAGAGGAAAAGAAAGGAGAGGAGAGGAGATGGGGTAGAGAGGAGAGGAGAGGAGAGAGGAAAGGAAAGGAGTGAAAAAGAGAGGAGAGGAGAGGAGAGGAGAGAGGAGAGAGGAAAGGAAAGAAGAGGGAAATAGAGAGAAGAGGAGAGGAGAGGAGAGGAAAGGACAGGAGAGGAGAGGAGAGAGGAGAGAGGAGAGGAGTGGAGAGGGAAGAAGAGAGGAAAGGAGAGGAGAAGAATGGAGAGTAAAAAGACGTGAGTGGCAGGAAATGGAATGGATAATGGCATGACAGCACAATGGGGGCAAAGAAAGGGTGATGGGGACATGACATCAGACGGGTGAAAGGGTGATGGGGACATGACATCAGACGGGTGAAAGGGTGATGGGGACATGACATCAGACGGGTGAAAGGGTGATGGGGACATGACATCAGATGGGTGAAAGGGTGATGGGGACATGACATCAGACGGGTGAAAGGGTGATGGGGACATGACATCAGACGGGTGAGAGGGTGGTGGGGACATGACATCAGACGGGCGAGAGGGGGAGGAAAGCAGAAAGAAGAAAGTAGTGAATTAGAGGCCCAGGGGTCACCAGGAAAAAAGACCACTGTCCCAATGCGACTACCCTGATTAAAAATAAATAAATAAAATAAAATAAACATTAAAAAGTGCACAAAAAAGAGAAGAGGAATTGGCCAGACGGCTTTGTGGGAAGCCAGCAGGGGTGAGGGACAGTTTATTATGGTAAGAGACTATCCATGCATGTTTCAGTAAGAGGTCAAGGTCAGAGAGAAAGTGTGTGTGCCTATGTGTGTGTGCGTGTGTGTGTGTCTGTGTGTGTGTGTGTGCTTGTGTGTACATGCAGGATGAAGAAAAGGGAGAGACACTTTGTGTAGACACAACTATTAATCAAGGACACGCAACTTAAAAGTCAAGGATGAGAAAAAGATAAGTACAAACACTTGACCACAGCATGACAATCGCAGGCCATTTCTACTGCAACAGCCATCTGTTGAAGTAGACTGATCTATAAATTATTCTCTCAATTTATCAAATCATTTTGCCTCTAGAGGGAGAGGAATATTTTGCAGTTTTTCACATTTGAAAATCCTACCTATAGCACTTTTAAGACACTGATACTATTTTATTAGTTGATTATTGGAGAAATAATCGGTGATTTATTGCAGCTTTAATTTCATGATGATTAGATGTTTCCATGCTTTTCGATCACCATCAACAATTATCATTCCATCTCTGAAAAGGATATCTCCCTTTTTTCTCTGAGTTAAGATCTCAGTTTGCCTTTCATAAACCCATTTCTGTCTTTCACCTTCATGAGCTTGGCAGCAGTAACTCTAATGCTGGTTATCGCTGTCTTCACTGTCATCCAAGAGCATTATATCAACTGAAATGGGGGAAGTGTGTCGAGAATAAGAATGTCACCAACACAGACATGACCAAGGGTTGTGACAAGGCCCTGCACATTGGAGCTCTCTCCTTTCATTTCTCCAACATATATACTTTGTATCTTACACACATACACACACACACAGACACACACAGACACTAATTATACATGCATGCACACACACACAGATGTGCGCATGCAGACACACATGCAATTGTACACAGAATCACATGCACACACAAATACACACATGTGCGCACACACACATACAAGGAAATATTCACTAAGGACAACAGTAATTTTAAACCACTTGTCATTCTATCTCGTTCAATTATGCATGATAACTACAATGAGTAACTGCTCTCAAGTTTTGTATTTCATTGTATCTCTGTCCTTACACTTGTTCAGAACTCATGTGTTTGCCTTAATTACAGGGTTACACTGTGTAATATGAAGCAGGAGTGGGTAACACATACATACACATACACAGATGCTGCATAAACTGGTCAAGTAGCAAGCTGTGGCATGTGAGACACTTCATTAACTCATTACGTAACGTGTTGCATGTTTGCAATGGACGCTATTTTTGGTTGTTGTTGGGGGACATTGTTTTCTCAGCACTGCTGAAGCTCATTCGGAAATGTATCGTTAATAATTACTATTGATCAGTCAATTTAATTATAGATGTTTCACAACAAGCAGTGTATTTTTCCCCTAGACCCAAAATCCACGGTAAATCTTTCATTGACATAAATTCCAGAAACACCAGGTTTTATGTGTGATTACAAATGGACTGTCAAACAACTGGCTTCTCACTTCCTCACTGTAGCGAAGGGGAGGAGAAGTCACCCCACCCGGCTTTGACCCCAGGTCTCTGGCATACCAAACGAGCACCCGTTGACCGCAACACCAAAGAGCCAGGCTCCTTGGTATGACAGTCAGAGCACACCCACAACCCTAGTGATGGCACTCCATCACACACACACACAAGGTGTGTATGCACACAAAGTGTGACTCTAAAAACATGGGAAGGGAGGGAGAGAGGCGGGGGGTGATGAAGACAATGGTGGCTAACCTATGCACTAGGAGCTTCACGTTGTCTTACTGTAATCCATCCTGAGTGCTCTCCCTAATGCTTCAATGCCAGCTAATAACATTTGTTTGAACTAGAGAGAAAAAAAGAAAGAAACTGGAAATCTGGAAGCAGCAGGGGCTTCATGAGGCTGATCCCTTAAATTAATTTCGCTTATGGTAACATTGCAGCATGATTCGCTACTTAACTTGGGCAGAGGTTTGTGCTTTTGGAGGGCCTGTCGAGCTTCTAAGCTATTTCTTGTTTTGTTTGTGTGTAAATCTCTCTTCTTAAAGTCCTCTATGTCTCATCACCCAGTACAAGCCTGTAAAGGAAGAAATTTGTCAACTAAAACAGCTCTGACCGCATATGAGATTTATAAAACCCCAGCCCTGCTGTTTGGAAAGCCAGCTGGAGAATTTATTGTGGAAACCCGATACCGTCAACAGGCTCAAGGGACCACTGAACCAAATAGCGTAATCACTGCAGTAAACATGCTCTCTAGCAGTGTCAATGTGCGAGTCCCTTAATTCTCACCGGGGGACTGTGCTGTGTGGACCACACAAGTCATCGCGATGCCAGCTACAACTGCAATAAACTGACAGCAGAAAGATGTCTGAATGTAAAAGCAGTCACTGCTCGCTCGCCTCTCTGCCAGTAATGAACTAAAACCTGGCCAGCACCGCATGGCGTGTCCTCAGACCTGAGACAGGTCACCCTGACCTGCTATGATATTTGCTGGGCTTAGATGGGGGGTGGTCAGGAATGAATCCAGTGCAATGAGAATATCCAGAGGCATGTTAATGCACTGTATCTGTGTATAGGGTTAGGAATTAGAGGATAAGAAAGGAGCTGTTTGGTTGCTTGCGAGCTTACTGAAAGAAACAGAAGTGTCTGTTTAAAAACTTTTCTAGGTTATGGTATTATGTCAAAATTCTCAGCCATCAGCCATCACTTTAGTGTTCCCATTAACTTACATTATGACTGCCTTTCTAGACTAACATATTAAGATGTCTGTGTAACTGGTGTGTGTGTGTGTGTGTGTGTGTGTGTGTGTGTGTGTGTGTGTGTGTGTGTGTGTGTGTGTGTGTGTGTGTGTGTGTGTGTGTGTGTGTTTGTCATCCCTTCTCTCCCCTTTCCTCTCCTCTACTCTCCTGTGTGTGTGTGTGTGTGTGTGTGACATCGCTTAATGCAAAATATCTATTAAATCTGTACAGTATGAAAGGGATAGATGCTCATTTTGCAAAGGTCAGTCATTACGTATTATTATTATAAACCACGACAATGTTGTATGAAACCCACAGGTCAAGCGTTCACATTTCAAGCAAGTTATTTTTCTCTTCATTAATGGGGAAATATGAATTTGTTTTGAGAACAGACTTATCATAAGTTGCTAGATTGGATTTATTTTGTTACTAGGGCTGTTGCAACTGCGACTAAATTTAGAGGAAAAGTTGCTAAATTGTTAACACTCTCACTTGCCCTAATTTCCCCAGACTCTTTTGTTGTCGTGCTCTCACATGAGCCCACTATCAAAATGTCGGACATTCCCACAAGGGCTCAGCCTAGGGCTGCTCAGCTAATCGAATTCTAATTGTGATAACGATTTCAGGGCCAAACGATCTCAAAACAAATAAAATCGAGGGCAACAATGTTTTTTCCACTGTTTGTACTGTACATTAGATGTATACATTAGACATTTCTACTGTTTGTACATTAGACATCAAAGGAGACTTACTAATGTTTACGAAGAAAGGTATTAGGGAAAATCCGAAGGTACAAGAATGTTTTTTCGAAATGTTTTTGAATACATTTTCAATAATCAAGGCATGTTACTGAGGAAAACAAAATAATTGTTTGAATAATCGTGATTTCAGTTTTGGCCCAAATAATCGTGATTCAGATTTTTTCCATAATCGAGCAGCCTTAGCTCAGCCACAACAGTTGTGGATATGTGCTGAGGACAGCTTACCCAGAAGTGTGTGCACACACCTACAGCACCGCCCCAAAAAGCCAGAACTCTATTTCAGTGTGTGTTTGAGAGCAGCTTCAGCTGTGCATGCATGCGTGAACAAACACACACACACACACACACACACACACACACACACACACACACACACACACACACACACACACACACATACACATACAGTACAGGCCAAAAGTTTGGACACACCTTCTCATTCAATGCGTTTTCTTTATTTTCATGACTATTTACATTATAGATTCTCACTGAAAGCATCAAAACTGTGAATGAACACATGTTTGATGGGTAAATGAGGATTTTGAGCATTATTTGTAGAGTTATGTGCAAAAATGTCCAAATTGGCCCTGTCTCTCAATGGTGAAGAATCCTATAAATGAATGGACAGACAAACAAACAAACCTCTTTGGAGGTAATTATGTACTTAACAAAAAAGTGTGAAATAACTTAAAACATGTCTTATATTCTAGTCATGAAAATACAGAAAATGCATTAAATGAGAAGGTGTGTCCAAACTTTTGGCCTATACTGTACACACAACCAAGTGCACACACACACCCACACACACACTCCAAGTCACTGCAGCAGACAAAGACCTACGAGGAAAGTGTACAAATGCTCAGAGGAGGTGGGACTGAGGTAAGAAGTGGCTGTAACAGATGTTTGGCAGAAAGTGGAAGACTCATTTCTATACTGACAGAGGCATAACTCTCACACAGTTATTCTGTACTGTGTAAGTCAGTCCCATTTGTCATTATGATCACACAGTGAACAAAACAAAATTCACCTTTGCATTTAACCCAACCCACACACGTGAGCAGCCATGACAACGGCACCTGAGGAGCAGTGCGTGGAGACAGTACTATGCTCAGGATACCTCAGTGGCTACGGGTGCCCTGGGATTCAAACCTGCAACCCTGCAGTCACAGGTCCGATAGCTTTAGTGCTAGGCCACCACTGTGTAGGACAGTGAGAGCCAAGAGAGAAGAGCAACAGGGGCCACAACAGCGGAACAAGGAACCAGGAATTTCCCGCTGTGTGCCTGTTCAGAACTGCACTTATTATAGCACAATAGAGGGCCAGACCTAAGGGTTTGCAGATTATGTAAGCCAAGTGAATACCATAACAATTGTGTAAATAAATGAGCTTTTGACAGGAGGGGGAGCCATTCTTTATTCACAGTGGTCAATATCTATTACTACAAATGCTGTAGCAGAGGGTGCTCAGCTCCGGCTGGCTGTATTGCTGAGATGGGGAGGGGGAGCTGAGCTCCAGAGGGCTTTAAGCCCAATTTAAACTCTGATCATAACCACAAATATTTTTCACAGAACAAAGCTTGGTATCTCATTAAAACCATTTTTATGAATTATATGTGATATTACTAACCTAATAACCAGCAACAAGTTTTTCATCCAGTGTGATTTGTTTCTGAGAGCTCCTTGTTAGACACTTTCTAAACTGAAAGAAATAGCTCCATGGCAGCTATTCATAGCAAGATTGTTTGCTGTCTGGAATGTGATGCTTAAGTGTGTCTGCCAATAGAAATTACCTCTCTGTGTTCAAACAATTAATTGCTTGGTGGGGTTCGAAAGAATTTCTGCCAGGAGTTATTGTCCCCAAACAATCCAGCTATTGTGTGCCACATCTAAATCACTAAACTGCCGCTCAGAAACACACGCTACCACTTTCTCAGATGGTAAACTGAATGGCCTTTGACAGCTTAGCTGTTCTACTTTTCTTTCCAAACAAAAACAGAGGGTAGTGAGAGGGCGTGAGAGTAAAACTGGTAGGATATTCAAGCTGAGATTACACAGCAAAGTTAGAACAAATGTACTTTCTCGAAAGCAGAAAAAAACGACATTTTCCAATTTGCTCACTGACACTGTTATCAAAGACAGCCTATCCTCAGGTCATAACATTCCAAGCTATTCTAAAGTAAAACATCTTTCCAAAATATTTTTCCAAACAATCCATACAGTTATGTCTCTTGCTTTTTTAAACAGAAACATATAATTAATAAAAAAAAGTTTAAGGGCCAATTTATTTATTTATGTCTAGATGTTGAGTTTGCAGTGCAATTATAAGGTCAAGGTTGAGCACACTGAATTTTAAATTTACCAAAAAGATTATCTAACGAATAAGCACAAAGGCATCATATTCATCTCAAGACAGTGATTATAACTCAAAAAACAGGAAAAGAAATCAGTCCCTTCGGAAAAAACATGTTTCTTTCTGCTCTTTGTGTTATCAAACTTGTGTGAGCCCTTGTCACTACACAGCATTAGTCATTAAAGGTGCACTCTGTAATAACTGTCATATTAAATGTGCCGTGCTTTCCAACATTACTGAACAGCATTGGCACTAGTGATTTTGTTTCAGATACAGTATATCAATGATGCCTGTCTACAGAGATGTCAATCATGCTTATCTACAGAAATAATATCTACATTAAAACAGGGCCAAAAATGGGCCAAAAACATTGGGATAGCAAAACTGTGTGGAAGATTTTTTCATTGTGTACCTTTATGGCAGGTATGTCCCATCCTCAATTTTTAAGTTGCCTTATAAGAGGTGTGTTTGCTTTAAGTCACTTGGAAATGACATTGACTATTTACTTATTTGTTTTGTTTATTTATTGATTCATTTCATGTGACACCTGACAAACTGTATAATTGATGAAATTAATGAAACGTTGTACCTGACTGTACCTGACTGATTGGATTTAGTGTAACTATGTTATTTTACACTAAGATCTCCATCTTCATATCAAGGCTGTTGATAATGGATGTGTACTTAAATCATATATCTGATTGACTTTACATAATTGGTATTTTATATAATTTCATTTTGTCTCATATCTATTCATAGAGGATTTGTTGTTACAGATTGTATACATGTGTTACAGATTACTGAATGTTGTCGTCCTGAACCCAGCACTTGAGAAAACTTTAGGACCAAGATCAAACATTGGTAAAGAACAAAATCTTCCACCTCTTAATGCAAAGCTAAGTTAACACCCTCTTCCTCTCTACTCCTACCGGTCATTCCCATTATCTAAAGATGGCTGTGTCCCCATCAATTCACTTAATTGATCTGTTAAAAAGGGCTAAATTATGTGTGGTAGGGTCTTAATAAAAATATGTCAGTGACCAAAGTCGTGTTTACCTTCCGTCGGTGTATGATGACATGTCCAGCCATTGTCCAACGTCATTTTTCACGCATCCAGATGTTGGATAAGACATTCTGGACAGCATCCCACTTGCGTACCACTGTTCTGAACTGGTCCTTTCCCGAGGCATCAGTCCAGCGCCACCGTAGTCATATGATTTAGAAATATAGGAAGGTTGTACACCAGAGCAGTATGAGTGTATGGCCTGTCGATAAGGGCCGTAGGAAGCATTTATGTTCTCGGCATGCTGGTGAGGGTACCCCCAAACTCCTGTGACTTCACTATTTATCTCTTCGGACTTGATCTTCTTGTTGTACTGGTTTGCGTAATATTTCCCCTCCGCTGCCTCTGCATCATCCGTGCTGTAGACCGTGGTCTTGTAGTTGGCATGGGGTGGGCTGCTGGCAGATCGTGCAGGGAGCGGCTCGACGGAGCAGAAGTTTGCCAAGCTGGTGGGCAACAACTGTTCAAACTGATAACGAGAATTATCCATGATCAAACTTGAATCTTTAGCGAAGTCAATGCATGTTGTGTTCTGCCTAAACTCATTTTCGGACCAGTCTGAGGGAGAGGGCGTGAGGTCCTGTAAGGTCTCCACTCGCCCTGGCAAACAGATGGCATCTGCAGGCCTACTTTTAAACATTCCGAGTATTTTACCGTCTCTTGGCGGATTTCTGTGTTCTGCCATGGGCGCGCCTTCCACGGACCCACCTCCAGTCCCGCTGTCCAGTAACGGCACCTCAAATAAGTTTCCCTCACTCTGGTCAGGCGAGAGAGAAGGCGCAGGGATTTCCTGGTCACCCCCTTCGTTCGACTCCACGGTTAACCCCAGTGAGACAGAGACTGCGTTACACAGCTCTCTCGCTGTCTCTGAGATGGTGGTGCTGGTAGAACCAGGAGAACTGTTTGCCACACATGCGCCACCGTTAGAATTGAACTTGCGTGTGTGACGAGACGAAGATGGTCCACACGAGTTAATGTCTGTGCAAAGTTTGGTCTGACAGGCAGCAAACTCTCTGCTGTTTGCGCACTCGTCGTCGCCAGCTGTATGTGAAAACTTACTTTCTGTGTCAGCTGCGTTTTTGGTGACATTAATGCGACTTGCTCCAAAGTCGACAGTCCTGTCAGCACCTCCCAGTTTCGCAGTAACTTCATAACTAGACACATAAGTAGTCCCAGAGCGTATTCCTTCACTGGGAGGCTGCCTGTTGGTTTGGCGCATTTCCCGCGGGTGTATCTGTTGCAAGAAGCTGCACTTGGAGCTCGAGAGGTCTAGTCTGTCGTTGTAGGCAGTGCTACTTTGCCGTGCAACTCGCACGTTGTGGAAAGGGCTTAGATGAGATCCGCGAAAAACTGTGTTAGAGGAGTCATAAACTCCTCCTAATCCTACCGGTATCTCCATAGCCCAAAGTAGCGCTCACCAGCGCAGCTGTAGGCCGTATATGAAAAATCAGAGTAAAAAAATACGTCACTCAAGAAGTTCATTAACAACCACTGTGATTGTCATGCAAATGTTAGTCACGATCACATATTCTAAACATGGCCTGGTATTTTGACTGATAAAAAAAAATAAAGTTTATGAATTATTATGTTAAATAAACAAAGTATTGACAAGAATATTGACCAGTGTTCTTTCAGTAATAGCGCGCAAAAGTTGTAAATTAGTTTTCCTGTGTGAAGTAGGCCCTCAGAAATAAGCTCACCAGGCAGAAATGGATCTTGCCGTTTACTTCGCACGATTCCGCAGTTGTGCTGAAGAGTTTGTCCGTGGTCTATCCTTTTCAGTAACACCGCTGCTAGAGCGACCAAACAGCTGTCAATAATTTCGATCTATGATCAGTGTGCCATCCTATTCGTTTGAAGAAGAAAACAAGTGCCGTGACGCTACAGTCTCGGGGAGTGTTGTTGAGCGTACGAACCTTAACTGTTTAGTGTGATAAAAGTTCATGAGGAGCTGCTCTCAGTCCTGTGTCCTTGAGCACTGTCACTGTCAGACTGAAAGAGCTTGGCGTTCTGCCCCTTTGACTAACTATTACAGTCTTTGGATCTACGCCCGTAAGTCGGTGTGAATAACTTACAGTTTTGAAGACGCCAATGGGGATTGCCTTGCAAGTATTAAAAAAACATTACTTTACGTCATTCTTAAAGGTCCTGTGGAGCACAGAGGGCAAGTGTTATAGTAACATACCAACATATTATCCATCCGCCAACACGAACAGTTATGAACAGCCTTCCCCCCTATTGAGGTTTTACCAACAAACCGAACATTGCAGCCATTTATTACTTCATCAATAATTTAAAAAGTTATAATACATTTCATATACTGTAACACATGCTATTGCACTAGGCATTATGGCCTAAACTTCATCTTCTTATACGTTTAAAGGAGTTTCTGATTATGTGCCCGCCTGTTATATTTTATGAGTAGCCTACTACGGCACAGACCCCCGACTGTCATGCTTGTTTTACAACTCTGATGTTATGACATGTTTGCGCCAGAGGGTCGCGCTACACAGAGTCAATGAATGGTTTGAGTTGCTTTATGTTTTGTCACATGGTATTCCATTTCTATATGTGTGAGAAATCTTTTAGACTTCCATAATATTATCTGCATTGATTACATATATTTTATACTCTGAAAATCTTTTATTTAGGCTATATATTTGTGCATGTAGGCTATACAGTATATGTATATTTATTAATTTATACGGCTGACCATGAAAACAGTAAGTCTGAGTTAACATTACAGTACGTCAGAGTTAACATTAGAGCACGTTTAGGGATAGTTCAGATGTAAAAGAGGTGGCGTCTGCACCTTTCATCTTGACCCATTTATATCAGTGTTTGGCTTGGAGAAAGTACAAAGCAAAGTACACAGTTGAGCCACACAAAGGGTACACCATACACAAGCTTTGGCCACATTAGTGCACACTTCACACATTCTCAAGTCAAGTAAATGTATAAACCCAGTTCATTTTCCATTTGTGTGACCTAGATATGCAGACTCCAGTAGGGTATCACTTGTGATGACTTCATGGTGGTACACATACCAGCTGCCACAGAGGCCCTGATATGAATGTGTTGCAGTATATCTTATTTCTAAAGCATGCTCATGTCCTACTCGTGATTTCCTACTATAGCAGCTCTTTATTATTTACCTGGTCCCCGGAGGGATTGACCAGGTATTGCAATGAGCCTGTCCGTCTGTGTGTCTGTCTGTCTGTGTGTCCGTCTGTCTGTGTGTCTGTCTGTCTGTCTGTCCGCCCATATGGGGGGCCAGGTTGCTATTTGTGATTGTGCTTGTCCTGTTTAATAATAGCAATAACAATTCTAATACCACTTTAGAAATATGTATTACTACTTAAAAGGCTTTTTCTGTTGCATCTCCTAGGCCTTTAGTTCTTTGACACCATATTGGCCAGTGGAGGCCTAGTGGTTAAGGTATCGGACCAGTGACCGCAGGATTGCAGGTTTGAGTCCCAGGTCGCCAGTAGCGCCACTGAGGTACCCTGAGCGTGGTACCATCCCCATGCGCTATTATTATTGCTGCCCCTGCCCACATGTGTGTGATGGGTTAAATGCAAAGGTGAATGTCGTTGTGTGTGCTGTGCTGTGCTGTGTGATCACAGTGACAAAAATGGGACTTTCACTTTTATTGACACTGTAGCATCTGCACTAGGCCATGAAAAGAAAGGAGTGGATTATTAAATCATTATATATTGCAAACTCATTTTTTTCCTAGGCCTCAGAGACGGTTATTATCATTAGCATTATATACATAATTGTTTTTATTATCAGTAGCCAATAATATAGCTGTTGAAATAATGTTGTTTTTAATAGTGCCGTATCCAGCTTTTATTGTTCATCCATGTTTCAGTGTACCTTTACATGTTTATGTTTTCTGTATACCCTGTCATTTTAATATTCTAGGTGCATGCATTGGAAACCAATCCTCAAGGTCAGGTCACCCCTGAAGACTCAAATTCGTAACCATGGTCACAGCGAGCACAAAGGGAGGTTCCTTCCTCTGACTCCCCAGTGAAAGCCACAACCACAGACACAACATTTATAACAAAAGGGACCCTTCCTGGCCATGCACTTTGAGCTGGAGGTGTTTACAGGGAGTTTACTCCCTTTGTGTTTCCCCTTACATGGCTAAATTGAGTAAGTGGTCGGCTCTCCTTTTGTCTTTGATGGTTTAATGCTCTCAGTCCAGATCCTTTGCAGAGTCCTTTCCCCTCTTTAAGGCGATACACTAAATATGTTGGAACATGATAACAGAATACTGTCTGCAGCTGCAGTCTTGTCCCTATTTGAAGTTAGAACACAATGAAAACATGACATGACATAATGTTGATATTTATAAGTGGAAAAATAATATTCTGTCATTTGATTCTGTGAAATGGTACAGCATAGATTCTGCTAATTAATTATTTACTATTGACAGACGGATGTATTTCTGGCCCAGGTGTCTTTTTTTAACCTCAAGGGTAAAGAAATCTAGGAAGGCCATTTATAATGAGGCAATTTATAATGAGCTATGACAGAACAAGGTATAGTCTCTGTCGTGGTCTGACTTGTATGAGGTTGCTTCCTCAGATCCAGCAGCCTTCCCCCCCAGGCATTAGGGCAGAAAGCAAGGCGACTAAGGTGAGGTGAGGTGGTGAGGGAGTACCATATCAAATAAAATCAGAAAACAGTGAGCCCAAAGAGACTGATCAGATCAAGGTCATTAATTAATCATATAAACTGTGAGTCATCCTGCAGTCAAAGACAAAGGGTGTCTAATGAGATAGTTAGCATGTTTTGGTTCCTGTAAAGACGGACTCTAACCCCACAGGTCATTCTATCTCATTTTGAACATTAATTAAAAAAATAGCTATAATTAACTATAATTAATTGATAATGAACGACAATTAACTGATTATTGTTTTTAGCAGATAGACATTGAACATACAGTATACCTAAGAAATATGAGAAAGGTTCCAGGCAAGGTGGAGGTGAGGGCATCTGCCACCCGTACCCTTTTCAGACTGCAAGATATCCTAAATAAATGTAAGAGAGATTATAAATTGTTCTTAGGACTCAGGAAACACACGCACGCACGCACACACACACGCGCGCACACACACACGCGCACACACACACTCACATGCACTCAGTGAACCAGTTGCCAGGTAACATGTATTCCATCTGCTCCAGACAGAGATTGCCTGGCTGTCACTGACTGTGCTCTCTCAATCAAACTGCTCATTTGAAAGCAGGGGCATCGGCAGGCACTTTAAAAAAAATCCGAACAAATTTCATAAACAACTATATTTGTTATTATTATTACCGACTAGGGCTGCGGCATATATCGCTGCAAGGAATAACATGGCTGGTGAGTACAAATTGTCCCCCCTTTTCAATCAACGCACGTCACACTCAAAGAGAGGAAAAGTCGCACTGGCAGACATTTGTTTTGTCTGAGTATTAATCAGTGATGGAAAAGCATGTGACGCCCGATGCGCAAAACTGAAGGCAAGAAAGCCCGGTTGCACTTGTAGGGTTCACTTTTAGCCGGTACCAGCAGACGTTAAAGGAGAACTTCGGTGTAAAATATAAATTGGCATGTTAAAACATCATACCGAGTTGGTATGTGTACGGAGGAGCAAAATTGATTTAGCCTGTTGCATTCAGAGTTTAACTATTTTTTATCGTTTGTCCCAGAAGGCTAACAATGGAAGTGGTAGGTGCCCTTAGACGGAGCATGACGGCTACGCTATTTTTAAACCATTAAAACAGCTCGAAGAAACTCCACACTCCATCGGTAGTACAACAAAGGCCCTGACATTAAAAACAAGCCACTGAGAACTTTGTAAGTATACACAACATTTATTAATAAAACAGTTTTGACAAGCAGTACCTTGCTGTAGTTTCTCGTCGCTGCCATGATGAAAGTCTGCACAGGTCGATTGACGAACACGAACCAGCAGGAAGAATAGGAGGAGAGGTAGTACAATCAACTTGTTTTGACTTTCATCATGGCGGCAACGAGAAACAACTGCAAACGACTGCATGTAAGAACAGCTTTTTAAATAAACGTTGTGTACATTTACAATATTCTCAGTGGTTCGTTTTGAATGCCAGAGCCTTTGTTGTACTACCAATGGAATGTGGAGTTTCTTCGAGCTGTTTTAATGGTTTAAAAATAGTGTAGTCGGCATGCTTTGTCTAAGGGCACCTATTGGTATCACACCATAACTTTAGAGATGATGTATTTGTAATGTCAATCTGTAAAAAAAGGAAACATTTTAAGCGCTCTTTAATTATTTAGTCATGCAAACAGCAATGGTCAGCAATTGGCAAAAAAAAAAACGCTTTCTCTGATGTATTTATTGGTTGGCAGGTAAATGGGACATTAATTGCTTTCAACTGTTTTGTACATGTCATGCATTTGGAAAGGTGGTACGTGAATTGTGTTGGGCCTTACACTCTCTCCCTCTCTCTTTCTCCCTCTGTCTCTCTTTCTCTTTCTCTCTCTTTCTCCCTCTGTCTCTCTTTCTCTTTCTCTCAGGCTAAATCAGGCTTAAAAGTCAATTTGGTGGTTCGCTCTAAACTTTTCAAATGCCATGAAACATGACAAGATAGGATCGGAAATTGCTCAGGTCACTGGCTAGCGTGAATGTGTAACATAACAAAAAGCCAATGAATGGCTGTGTTGACATGGGTTTTAAGAGGGCGAGATAGAGTGGTGTGATAGTGGCCACGTGGAGAGGAGTGAATATGTGGGAGAGCAGCTGAAATGAAAAAGAGAGAAAAACTTTGTTTTTTTTGCAAGTCTAAATGCCAAGGTTAAAAGCGGACGCCAGTTTCGTTCCTTTTATAATTCAAGGCTACAAACAGCACTATCGAGTCATGATGTTGTTTCCATCTTTGGATGAAAGCACAACTCTTTATGGAAAGATTTGTAGTCTTTTATATTATCACAAGCACACAGGTACAGATGTACAAACAAAGAGACACAGTTGCCGAATGGATCAAATAACCACTAGCAAATGTTAGCATTATAAAGCTGTCAGAAGAACTATGTTTCAACAGAAACTGGATACTTTTATTTTGTGTGTGTGAGTGTGTGTGTGTGTGTGTGTGTGTGTGTGTGTGTGTGTGTGTGTGTGTGTGTGTGTGTGTGTGTGTGTGTGTGTGTGTGTGTGTGTGCACTATGGGCTTTGTCATTCTGTGTGGGCTCTGATTAAAAATGAACACCAGCCCTCCAAATGTCAGTGGTACGATCACTTGGCATGATCCTGAGCGGTTGGCTGTTGTCGCACCAACAGTAGGGGCTGTTAGGGAAGGTTCCTGACCTATAAATACAAACGCACATGTTTCTAATAAATCCTGAAGACTTTGATGGGCCACACACACACACACACACACACACACACACACACACATGCACACACACTCACACACCTACATTTCCAAAGCCCTGTCACTATAGCCGCCCTTTCTTCATGGTCCCTGATTAAGTACAAGAGAGCAATGCCACGGTGGTCAGGCTTAACTGTCTGTGTAAGTCCACTGGTGAAAGCGCTCGTTCACTTCAGTGAGTGATGAAAGTGTCTGAGGGAGGGAGGGAACTCCTAGGAACAAGGGAATAGACTCGGTCCCTCAGACTGGGATGCGGTCTGGTGTGCTGGCCCAACAAAAGTCACTCCATGTGGGCTTTTGATCTTGTTTTGAAGTGGATCTTAAGTGTTGGCCCCCAGGGGCCTTGTCATCGAGTCTGTTTTCAAGAGTGGTCATGATGCTGTGTTTTAATGCTAAGGGTGCTGACCTGTGTGTGTGTGTGTGTGTGTGTGTGTGTGTGTGTGTGTGTGTGTGTGTGTGTGTGTGTGTGTGTGTGTGTGTGTGTGTTTATACAGTATGTCAGTGTGTTCGTCGTTGGTTGTGTGTCTTTTCCCCCCCGCAGGTGTTAAATGTTTCAGTCAGCCTTATCTTTGGTATTTCTAAATCGTCCAAGCCGCCTTTGGCACCAGCTCACGGCGGCCTTCAGGGCTCCATTCCCACCAGGATACGGGGGGCTGGAGCAGTGCACTGGGTGAAAGAGGACTGGAAGGATGCGCTTCTCTCAACAGTCTCGCCATGCAAACAACTGTTGCCCAGTTTGCTAGACTGTCTGTATGGTCAATACATTTTTGTCTATGTACAGTACAGGCCAAAAGTTTGGACACACCTTCTCATTCAATGCGTTTTCTTTATTTTCATGAATATTTACATTGTAGATTCTCACTGAAAGCATCAAAACTCTGAATGAACATAGGTTTGATGGGTAAACGAGCATTCTGAGCATCATTTGTAGAGTTATAAGCAAAAATGTCCAAATTGGCCCTACCTCGCAATGGTGAAGAATCCTTTAAAAAAAATCCTTAATCCCGATGGTGATCCGGATCACCACCAAAAACTAATCAGTTGTAAGTTAGCCAACTTCTGATCTATCCTGAAAATTTCATACAAATCCATCCAGAACTTTCTGAGTTACGCTATTAACAAACAAAAAAAAACAAACAAACTAACTAACTAAAGGACAGACAAACAAACAAACCAACGCTGGCAAAAACATAACCTTCTTGGAGGTAATTATATACTTAACAAAAAAGTGTGAAATAACTTAAAACATGTCTTATATTCTAGTCATGAAAATTGAATGAGAAGGTGTGTCCAGACTTTTGGCCTGTACTGTATAGCAGTGTTTCTCAAAGTTTTTCAGACTAAGGACCACTTTCGCCCTTAAAAAACCTCAAGGCTTTTATCCTTACCCTACAGGTTGGAAGTGTAATCGTCTCTCATTCAAACTACATAGAGATGTTCCACTCCTCCAAACTCAGTGCAGTTATAGGCCATGAAGAGCGACAAAGTGAATTCGGAAATGTCTTTCACTCAGTTACAGTAAAGTTAAATAAAGTACTACTACTCTACTACTACTATTCTTTACTGGTCCAAACACCCACACATGACATTACACTTAGCAGACGTTGCAATCCAACGTGACGTACAATATAATACAATACAATACAATGCGGCACAAATCAAGCTGCAGAAATGCAGAGGAGAACAGAGAGAGCAAATATATTTCAGAACTTTTGAAACTGCTGCATTGGTAAAATGTGAAATATGAAAGTCTCTTTTTTTTTTTCCTTTTCTGTTTGTTGAATGCTCTTATATGATCTAATGCATGATACGATCGGAGATAGCAAGAAAGACGTAAAAGTGTGGACACACTGGCTGCAAGACGGGACCAGATTTTTTTGCATCACTCATGTCATGCTGTCCTTCAGCTCCATCATTCCTCTCAATGCTGATTACAAACCACTGTGCCCTCAAATTACCATCTGCACTGGCTATCAGAGCATCTGCAATCTCCACTCTGCAATATCCAACCAGGTCAATTGGGTTTTCAATATAGGTAAAGCCAATAGAGTAACTATTTTGTGCATAAACCATGTGGTTGAAAGCATGTTGTAATAGGAAAAAAAATATTTCTCTTACACAACACAGCTCTTACTGAATTTTGCTAGATGGCTTTTGTACAAAGATTCTCACAAAAACATCTGGGGTTTGGTGAGTCTTCCAGTGACATGATTCGTAAATGACTACTCTGTGCTGATAAAGTGGTGTTAATCAATCAGTACACAATTCAACTGCATAACTAAAGTTTAACTGAAAGACTACCAAATTCTATCTGACATAACTGTCATACATTTTTGATTGATATGGTTAAGTAATAAGAAAGCGATCCACAGAAGCAAAAAAGGGTAGACCTTGCCTCAGTTTCAGGAAGTGTAGTGGTATCGTGGTCTCCATGGCATGGCTGCACAAAGTGAACTAAAAATGAATTATTCAGAAGAAAAAGCAGGAAAAAAATAAAATTATTAAGCACTTCTTCTGCTTATTAAGTGCTTCTCTGATTAAAATAAGAAAGCAACACAGTTTAGGCTGAGTGTGATGGCAACTGCATCAGAGTTCAGCTGGTCAACCTTGGCCCAGCTCGTGTAGCTGCACACATCTAAGCAGAGGGCCCTTGTGGTGTCTAAGAGACGTCCAAACATCCAGAAAAAAAAAAACAGGCCAAACGGGTGATATGATCTCCCAGTACCACCCATGTGACCTTTAGCGTAGAGCCGCCAGACACCTATATCAGTCTACAAAGAACATCATAGACATCACATACTTTCTCATTCAATTCTACCACATTCCATCCATTTGTACAGGAAGCACCCAGAGAACAGAGGTGGTCATTCATCAAACTAGCACCTGAACGAAAAGTCAACATGTGGTGGGAAACAAGAAAATTTGTATAAAATCTGTATTAAATACTCTACAATGAACCATACTCGAACTGATGGATGAAACAAGCCTTCCATCAAAAACAGAGGCTTGCACTCTCACTTGCACCCAGCTGAGTAAATACAGCTAATTTGTTAGTTCGCATAAAAACGGTCGGTTCATCGGTTTGTTTTCGAGGTCGATGGATTGTTATGGCGGATGACTTGTTCAGTGTTTGCTGAGTGAAAAAGGAAGTCATCAGTAGAATCTCACAAAGAAAGGCTGGAGTCTTAACCAAACAAGGTTGTTTCTGGTTCTGGTTCCAGTTGATCATCTCCTTACAACATCTGCTTGGCTCCAAAAAGCACTTGCGGCACAGCCTTCAGCTCCATTTCTGGCTTTGTTTTCTCAGGATGTAAGTGTGCAACACAGTGCTGTCCACATATTTTACAGTCATAGTTTACAACACTGCTGTATGATGTTACAGCTGAATTAACTATGTCAAGGACATGCTGTTAATATGAATGGTATTGGTAGGGTTGAGGAACAGGCCTTCCCATCTACAGTACATCTTATCAGATGGTGTTTCTGATTTACAGCATCTGGGCAGAGTCAGTAAACCTGTTTAGTCATGTATTTAAAAATTCTCATAATATCTCTGACATTTTATAACACACAAGCACACATAGCACTGCATAATATAAATATAAGTGCCATAGCTGACAAATATTACAAATGATGAAAAATATAAAAAACACTGATGTTTCACAAAAAACTTTATTTCTTTATTTCTTAAGTACAAGAGTGTACAATGTATGCCACATTAAAATCTGCCATGTCACAAAGGGTGCCCAGTGGATATCAAACAGATTAAGGTCAAGGTTCAGGTCAGGCTGCCCTGGACTGGCAGAGAGGTTTATGAGGTTATCGAACTACCAACAACAGCAGGCAAGCAGGCAGCACTTCAAAAACAATCGTGCCAAACCAAAGTTCTCAGCTTATTCAGTTGGCTGGCTGGGTGGTTGGTTGATAGCCAGATCTGTGGAGTTTCATCTGGTTAATAGCGCCACTGCACGGGAGACGGAAAAGTGGGACGTGCTGAGTGTGTAGTGTTTCACCCTTGGGCCGGAGCAGCATGCGGACCTGCGTCGAGGACATTTCACAGGAGGCGAGGGAGTAAATAATGGAGGTCTTCGAGGATCTACAGAAACTTGGAGTGTATCAGAGTGCCCCCTGGTGGCCGTAGAGAATGCATACAACTATTTATACTTCACATAAGCTTATTATTACTCCACTCTAAAAACACAAATAAGTGGGTGGGTTCGCTGGAAGGACTCTGCACCAACAAGTGCCTTCGCAGAACTAAATACAGACATTCCAAACTGCAGAAACCCATTTGAGAGAGGTCGACAACGCCAGTTTACATACTGTGGCACCTGAACTCTCTCTATAGTTAATAATAGATTCGAGGCGGAAAGCAAATGAAATCAAGAAACACGGTTTTCGCATGTCAGTGTCCCGCCTGTGCGGAAAGAAATCAGAACACAACGATAAGCATCCGGAGCCGGTGCATTGGGGGGGTTCACAGGAGGTGACGCTGCCCTGCAATTTGGGTACCATTGCAGAACATGTTAAGACATGCCCGACCTCTGATCTGAACTGAAGTCGCAAGCTGAACCCAACTCACGTATTATCTCACCAAGTAACGGAACGTAAAGACGATTCAGATATTCTGTCAAACTTGTCAAAGGTCAATGATAAAGGTACGCAGTTTTTCATTTTCACAATGAATGAAATAGAGGAGCAGCGTGAGTGATGCGCTTGTTGCTGAGTGTCACGTTACAACAACAACTGCTGACTCACTTTAGCCTACTTGCCACCGCAGGAGCATAGTGTACAGCTGAAGCGTGTGTTTTATTTTAGACGCGTCTTACTATTGCGCTAAAACATTGGTGTGCGCCATAGCCTAATTATAACCCTTTAAAAAGACTCTGCAGCAGCTTCTCCCTACGAAAATGTTGCTTATTGGTCTTAGTGGATAAATCAAGTTTGTTTAAGGACTGTCAGTAGGTCATTTTTTAACTGTTCACAGACAACCCAACTTAAATATTAGTTTTAGCCTACGTAGTTTCTAAAATAAAGTTTCATTTACAGAGAAAACGCTTGTTATCATCATCAAAACAGAGGTTAACAGAATGAATTAATAGCTTATATCATGTATAATGGATGAGCCAGTATTTCGGCCCATTCAATTTACTGGAGAGAAGAGCCTGCGCAGTGCTTTGAGGATAATTATTAATCGATCATTGTTCGAATTTTTCAGAGAACACCACGACTTCACACGTGTAAGTAACTCGGCTGATATGTCCTGCTCTGAAAAGTGTACACATAGGCTATTTTGTATCAGACAGACAACTTGCCAACGCATTTTTATTTATATAAATAAACAATTATGATATAAAATGTGTTTTTTGTTTGTTTATTGATTTACTTACTTTTAATATTTAATTGTGTTAAAACAGGCCATAACATTTGATTGAACACAATGGATTGCTCTGAAAATCAGTATTACGACAGTGGAGGATGCCATTCATGTGTGCAGTGTCCACCAGGACAGGAACTCACAGAGGTAAGTTAAAAAAAAAAAAACATCTTCTTTCTTTCTTTCTTTCTTTCTTTTTTTCTTTGTTTGTTTTTTCATTCTTTCTTTCTTTGTCTTATTAAAGTTGTTTTTTGAGAGATGTTCAGACATCCTCACCTCACTCGAGGCTGCTAAATGCCACCAACAGCTGCTAGATGCTGCCAATGGTAGTGTGTATAGCTGTTGTACTACAGTAGACAGTGTTGTTATAGAAACAGGCTGCTGAAGTCTGTAGCAAGTTTAGGCTGTTGAATCCCTCCACGTCACTGGAGAAGAATCTCACTGGAACACCCTACACAGGTTTACACTAGTCCACAGGGCAGGAGAGACTGATGGTGAGGAAAAGACAGACAGAAAGAACGAGAGAGAGAGAGAGACAGAAAGAGAGAAATAGAGAAAGATAGAGAGAGAGAAAGAGAGCAGTGTGACAGGGTGGGAGGAAAGTTATGGAAACAATGACAATGAGAAAAGTTAATAGCAGCAGAGGGTAGGAAAATTGAAAATAGACAAGTCTCCTAACAAAGAACATGAGATGAAAGGAAGGGAGCACTGCTTTAGAAAATGAGCTTGAAGGGGTTTGGCATAGGCAGGGGAGAGAGAGGAAATGTATCATGGCGTAGCTGTGGGAGCAGGTTGGAGAAGAGGGCTACCAAACACCCAACACCTCCCCACATGCGCACACACACACACACACACACACACACACACACACACACACACACACACACACACACACACACACACACACACACACACACACACACACAGCTGTCTGTTAAATGCAAACAATCAAACATCCAAACAGCTTCAGACAAGAATGGCACCTTCTTTGATCAGTTTTAAGTACTTGAATATGAGTGAAATCAATGCAGCCCAAAGTACATGTTAGTACTGCAATGTATGTCACCCACACCCGCTTTACTTAAAGGTGTACTTCCATCGTGTTTTCATTAATTTTGCGGTGTTCTCTAGGATTAATAATTGCCCTGTGCGCTGGTTTTAATGAAACATTTTTTCTAGTGCTTCTGTTTCAGGCTGTTTTAGTTTGGTGGAGGGGGTGGGGCCGGGAAAACGACACGATTTCACCAGAGGCGTGACACGCACCCTGCAGCTTCCTTTGCCCCACAGTCAACTTGATAGCAGAGTAAGGTAAAGGGGAAAAGTCAACATGACAGCGCTAAAACGGCACACAGAATGTCTACGGAGATATAGCCTTATGTGTTTGATCCTGAATCCGAAGAGGAAGGACAGATGGCACAAGCACAGTCGCTTCCTGACCGTTTGTCAATGAACGTTTCAGAATGGTAATATTTGCATGACAAAACAGTGCAAGTGCCCGGCTAAATGCAGTTCAGTCATTCAACTAGCCTGCTAATCTTATGCGAGTCAGTTACAGGCTAACATCATTTAAAGCCCATTCGGTCAGTTTCTCTTATATGTATTTCCACGTCTACGTCACGCCGAAGGCCCTTTTCGCATTGAGTCGTTTTTCCGCCTATTGTCTTCTTTTGACTGATATAGAAAACGGGGATAGAAAAACATTTTGATATGCAGCATGCATATGCAACTCGGGGTGACCTATCATATTTCAAAAGAGCAAGTACTAAACGGTTTCTCGTGGAAGTACACCTTTAAGACTTTATTATGGTTGCTCACTGTAAATAAGCACATTGATAATAATAAAAAAGCTGCATGTTGAGGCAGAACAGCTAAAGGAACAGGAGACCCTCAGGCTGTGTTTCCATCAGGGATGGAAAGTGGTACCACCCACCAGGTAAATGCTGGTAAAATATGAAAGTGGCTGGTAGATTTCAGACACAAAATAATGGTTTACTGTTGAGTGGCTGGTGAGTTTTATCATTTTATGTGGCTGGTAAGGGTTCCGGTTTTGCAAAGTTAATTTCCACCCTGATTTCCACAGGATTGCGGGTACGGCTACGGAGCGCTGGCACGCTGCAAACCCTGCGATGCCCGCTGGTTTAAGGAGGCCTGGGGGTCCCACAGCTGCCAAATGTGCCAGGTATGCCGGCGCGTCAACAGGCGAGAGCGATCACCTTGCACAGCCACCAGGAATGCTGTGTGTGGAGAATGCCTGCCAGGGTGAGTTTGCCAGGGGCAGGTCTATGCCTGTAACACATTGCCAGGAGGAGAGAGGTGATCAGAGGCACTGCTAGACATTTCAGGCCCTATAAAAGAGTTTTTAACTCCTATTAACAATGAGCCAGGCTAGCGCTGCCTAGTGATTCCGCTCAATTTCATTTACCTCCAGCAACTAGTCAGGGAGCATGAACGTAACTGTGTTGGAAAAGATTCCCAAAATTCAGGATTTACAGCCAGAACAAGAACAATGCTTGAAGAATTTGAAAGAAAGGGGAAAGACGTTACTGGCCTACTTCCTATGGGTTTTTGTAAAAGCTTAATTTACCAAGAAGTACCGATTGGTTGAAGCAGAAAGTATCCCCCCACCGTGGGGCAAACGAATGCCCATGCTGATGCTTCAGATGTTTACATGAAGTGAAGCAATAATAGCATTACTATTAATAACAGCGTTACTATTGTCCTCAAAGCTCCCCCTATTAATACTGGGCCCCTTAGAATCATCCTATCCCCTCACCCCCCGTCTACTCCCCTGGAAGTAAAAGCACCTCAAACAGCTCGATCAAAAGTCCTGTGGTTTTGTGTAGTAGTAGTGTGTGAGTTCGCGTTTTTGGCTGAAATGTGAGAAAGTCCTATGAAAAGCTTTACACAACACAAAAATAATACAGGTCCAGGCATCCTCGGTTCAGAAAGTACAAATCCAGCCACATATTTGTTCCAGCCAATTCCCTGAACCAGCAGATCCTAGTTAATGAACACAACTCTTCAGCCAGTTAGATGAGCTAATCAGTGAAATCAGCGCTGTAGGAACATAGGAAGAGGACTTTGTCTTTTTCAAGCTGCTAAATTTGGCCCTTGGGCCCGGTGGATGCACAAGGCAAGATTTACAGAATCATAGTATGTGGAAGACAGCTATAAAATGTCTTGTTTGATATTTTGATGCTTATATTGTAAGAGTTGGCACACTGACTCTTGAGTAGACTTGAGCAATGAAACTAAATGGAAGGGCTTTAAAGAGGAAAGAATGGAAGAGCGCTGCAGTGGGTCAAGTAAAAAGGTAAAAAAAAAATAAAGTAAGGAAGTCAACGTCCAGGTGCTCTTCAAGGGAAATGGGTAGATAGTACACAGAAAAAATAAAAAACTCCCAAGGCACTCTGCTGCATAATATCCTTTATTGACTAGACCCACACCTTGATAAGGACTTGTTTGAGTCGAAACGCCTTGGGATTTTTTTCGTTTTTTCTGTAAATGGAAGGGCTGTTTATATCCTCCCTCCCAACTGCACTTTATCCCCATATCATCTATTCTACGTCTGCCTTTCATCAAGTAGCCATCCCCCCAACTGCAGTGTACACACTTTACTCCCCCCTCCCCATGCACAGTTTGGACTAACAATCAGCAATTTCACTGCATGTCTTACTCTACACAGTATGCCGTTGCATGCAGTGTTGTATAGTAACGAAGTAATAATACTTCACTACTGTACTTAAAGGAGAACTTCGGTGTAAAATGAAAATTGGCATGTTAAAACATCATACCGAGTTGGTATGTGTACGGAGGAGCAAAATTGATTTAGCCTGTTGCATTCAGAGTTTAACTACTTTTTATCGTTTGTCCCAGAAGGCTAACAATGGAAGTGGTAGGTGCCCTTAGACGAAGCATGACGGCTACGCTATTTTTAAACCATTAAAACAGCTTGAAGAAACTCCACACTCCATCGGTAGTACAACAAAGGCCCTGACATTAAAAACGAGGCACTGAGAACTTTGTAAGTGTAAGTGTAAAATAGTTAAACTCTGAATGCAACAGGCTAAATCAATTTTGCTCCTCAGTACACATACCAACTCGGTATGATGTTTTAACATGCCAATTTTCATTTTACACCGAAGTTCTCCTTTAATTTTGGAAGAATTTGTACTTACTTGAGTTTTTAAAAGTTTGATAACTTTTACTTTTACTTCACTATATTTCCAAACCTAATTGCATACTTTTACTCCGATACATTTTCAATGTGCCGTTTTGTTACTCGTTACCAAAAATAAAAGAAAAAAAATGACTGCAATGAAGTCAGGACGTGCCTGTCTTGTTCGCAATTGCCACTTGCGCATGACAACCAATAGGCTACACCTGTTGGCTTCACGCAGTAAGCTAGCTTCGCACTTAGTCCTGATGGAAGAGGAGACGGAGACAGCAGTGTTTTATGTTTTTTTTCTTGATGGGGTGATGTACGCCTCATTTTCAGCACTGACTTAATCTTATTTTAAAAAACAAAGGTTTAAGAAAGAAAGGTTTCAAACTGTGGTCTCCGTCTTCAGATGACAGATAACATTTAGTTTTCTCTCCACTTTTGTTTATAATGACAGCAATTGGTCATGCGTGTGCATTTTCAGCAGTGTAATTGCTTGTCATTTAAGATTAACCATAGGTGCTAAATGACCTTGGCCGAGTTTCCCGGTTAAGAACCTTCTTAACGAACCTTCTAATCTTTGGTAATATGCTCCCACCTGAAGTTCTGGTATAACGTGGTGTCCGACTGAACTCATCAATGCTAAGAAGTATTTTGGGAAACGTGGTTGTTTCTTACGGGAGCCTTAAGAAGGGTCTAAAGAATTTCTTAATGCTAAGAAATGCATCTGGGAAACCCGGCCCTTCACACTTAACCAAAATATAAAAAATATTACAAATTCAGACTGCCTTTGCCTGTTATTAACTTTTACTTGTACTTTTAATTACATTACTTGAGTACATTTATTTTTACATTACTTTTTGTACTTAAGTACCAGCAATTTCTGATACTTTAAGACTTTAACTCAAGTTGTCACGGTTTCGCTCTGGGCTTGGGTTTTTTCATGTGTGTTTTTTCATTGTTACCCACCTATTAGTCGTTTAGGTTCACTCTACCGTGTCTCACTGCACCTGCACTTCCTGGTTTAGACCCTCATTAGATTATCCCTCTCACTCGCTACCCTCGTTTCACGATTACGGTAATCATCCTTCTCACCTGCACTTCCTGGTTTGTGATCATCACGAGTTATTCAATCATTCTACTCACCTGCCCTCCTCGTTCACGCTCGTTTAGTTTCCCGGGGTTTCCACTACTTATACTCGCCTCTCTCACTCCCTCCTTGTCAGTCCGTCTGCGAACCACGGTGTATTCCCTCGGCAAGCTTTTTGACTCCTGACTTCTCTGCGTCTGTTTTGGCTGTGTACTTCCCGGTGTTGCTCGTTTTCCGCCTGTGTTTTCCCCTGTCTGTCTGTCAGTATCTCCAGTCCTCCGGTGCCGACTCCTGCCTGCCTGACTCCGCCTGACTCTCCAGCCCTTGGTTTCGACCCCGGTCCGTCCCTGGCTCTCCCTGGCTCTTCTGCTCCCCGGCATCGATCTCCGCCTGTTCCTGACTCTGCTCTACTCTCCTGCCCCTGGTCTCGACCTCCGCCTGCCCTCGACTCGGCTCTGCTCTACTGCCCTGGTAACGACTCCTGTCCGGCTGACTCACCTGCTCCTGGTCTCGACCCCGCCTGCCCTCGACTCTGCTCTGCTCTACTGCCCTGGTAACGACTCCTGTCCGGCTGACTCACCTGCTCCTGGTTTCGACCTCCGCCTGCCCTCGACTCCGCTCTGCTCTTCTGCCCCTGGTTTCGACCATCGCCTGCCCACGACTCTTCGCCCGCTTCCGGGAGTGGGTTTTGACCGCCCGTCTGCCTGGGTGTTTCACCGCGCCTTGGTGGATACCTACCGGCTCTCCGGAGCTATTGACTTTGTCCCTATTCCCCCAACCCTTAATAAACTATTGTTGAAGTTACGCTATTGGGTTCATCTGTCTGTCTGTCCGCGTCCCGTGACAGTACGGACTGACCAGGAAATGGACCCAGCGAACCTCAGCATGGACCAGGATCAGTCTCCCGAGCTCCTCCCCGCGATTCATAGACTAGAGAACTCCGAAAGAAAGCTGAGCCGGGTCACCGGTGACGTAGCTTCTCTTATGGGGACTACTGACCAGATACAACAGCTGGTTTTGCTGCTCCAACAGCAAGGAGCGGTTCAGTCTCAGCAGCTCGCCCGGATCTCGGCTCGAGTCGCATCCTCGGGAGCCAGTGATCCAATGGCTCCCCCTCCTGGCCTCTCTGCTTCGTTTCCAGCTCTGCCTCAAGTGCCTGTTGTCGCTGGTTGCTCCGAGCCCAAGATCGGGCTGCCGGAGCGGTTTGGAGGAAACCCTGAGGAGGTGGTGGCGTTTGTTACGAACTGCCAGCTGATCTTCAACCTCCAGCCGCGAAACTTCGCTTCAGAGGCGGCGCGGGTTGCATTTGCCATAAACCTCCTGACGGGGCGAGCCAGACTATGGGGAACTGCCGAATACCAGCGTCTCTCGCCAGCCTGCCGTTCGTTTGGTGCCTTTGCAGCCGAATTACATAAGGTGTTTGGCGCTGGCTCTCCCACGGCTGACGCCTCCCGGGAGTTGATGGATATACGTCAGGGCAAACGGACTGTAGCAGATTATTCCATTGACTTCAGGACTGTTGCTAGCAGAAGTCACTGGAATGAAGAAGCCTTGGTCGACGCTTTCATTCACAGTTTGGCGGAGTATCTGAAGGACGAGCTGGTTTCTCATGAACCCCCCACAACCCTGGACGATGCGATCGCCCTCACCCTCCGCATCGATCGGCGGGTCCAGGCTCGCCGTCGCGAGAAGGGCCGAGTCAGTCAGCCCCCTCGTCGCTCCGTTGAGGTGGATCGTACTTCTCTCTCTCCGGCTGAACGACAACGCAGGCTGGCGGGAGGTCTGTGTTTATATTGCGGAGGAGAGGGGCATCGAGTCACCACCTGCCCGGTAAAGGATCGAGCTTGCCGGAAAATAGAGGGCGTCCGATTGAGCTCGACCTCCACGAGCCCTCCCAGAGGGGACAGAACCCTCCTGCGGGTAGTCCTTCAGCTTCCCTCTCAGTCTCGCTCTCTCTCTGCTCTCATCGATTCTGGCTCGGAGGCCAACATCTTGGATATTGGCGTGGCCCAGCAGATGGGGCTAGAGGGCCATCGCCTCCCAGCTCCGGTGCCAGCTCGAGCACTGGATGGACACCTGTTGGGCCAGATTACCCACATTACCGAGGCGGTGGGGATGCTCACGTCTGGGAATCATCGGGAGCGTATCCGCTTCCATCTCCTCTCATCCCCCAGCATGCCCATCGTTCTTGGGCTTCCCTGGCTCCGTCTGCATAACCCCCGTATAGACTGGCGAAAAGGAGATGTGTTCGAGTGGGGGGTGGAATGTCACCAGTCCTGTCTGCGATCCGCTGCTCCATCCACTCCACCAGCACCCTCTTCGACGCCTCCGGATACCTCCAAAGTCCCCGTCTGCTACCATGACCTTCTGGAGGTCTTCAGCAAGGCCAAGGCTACGTCTCTGCCTCCCCACCGGCCGTATGACTGCGCAATTGACCTGGTACCCGGGGCCATTCCTCCACGGGGGCGTCTCTATTCACTCTCTGGTCCCGAGAGGCGGGCAATGGAGGAATACATCGCGGATTCCTTAACAGCTGGCATCATCCGTCCCTCCTCCTCACCAGCGGGCGCAGGTTTCTTCTTTGTGGGGAAGAAAGATGGAGGCCTTCGCCCCTGTATCGACTACCGAGGTTTAAATGACATCACCGTGAAGAATAGGTACCCTCTGCCACTGCTTGCCACCGCATTCGAGTCTCTCCAGGGGGCCACGGTCTTCACTAAGCTCGACCTCAGAAATGCCTATCACCTCGTTCGCATCCGGGAGGGGGACGAGTGGAAGACGGCCTTCAATACACCCAACGGCCACTACGAGTATTTGGTCATGCCATTCGGGCTCACAAACGCCCCTGCCGTTTTCCAGGGGCTGGTTAACGACGTGCTGCGTGATATGTTGGACAGATTCGTCTTTGTTTACCTAGACGACATTTTGATATTCTCCAAGACTCTGGAAGAACACAAGCAGCACGTTCGTTTGGTCCTTCGTCGCCTCCTGGAAAACTCGCTATTCGTTAAGGCTGAGAAATGTGAGTTTCACGCAAAGACCGTGGCCTTCCTGGGGTACATTGTGGCAGAGGGTGCCATCCGGATGGATCCAGCGAAGGTATCAGCCGTAACCTCTTGGCCGGTTCCTACAAATCGAAAACAGTTACAACAATTCCTGGGATTTGCTAATTTCTACAGGCGGTTTATCCGCAACTATAGTGCTGTCGCTGCCCCCCTCACGGCGCTTACCAGCACTAAGCAGCCCTTTTCCTGGACTACGGCCGCGGACAATGCCTTCACCACACTCAAAGAGAAGTTCACGTCTGCGCCCATCCTTCAGGTGCCAGATCCCGAGAGACAATTTGTGGTGGAGGTTGACGCATCCGATATTGGGGTGGGGGCTGTCCTATCTCAACGGCGTTCCGAGGACGAGAAGCTTCATCCCTGTGCCTACTTCTCCCGTCGCCTATCCCCTGCGGAACGGAATTATGACATTGGGGACCGGGAACTCCTCGCCATTAAACTGGCGTTAGAGGAGTGGCGACACTGGCTGGAGGGGGCGCCCGTGCCGTTTATTGTCTGGACAGATCACAAGAACCTCGAATACATCAGAACAGCAAAAAGACTTAATCCCCGACAAGCTCGTTGGTCTCTGTTTTTCTCACGTTTCCATTTTTCTCTGTCTTATCGCCCAGGTTCCCAAAATGTCAAGCCGGACGCTCTCTCCCGCCAGTTCCAGGAGGAGGATGACAGATTCCAGGGTCCGGTCCCCATCCTGCCTGGGTCCCGGGTCGTGGCGGCGCTCACCTGGGACGTGGAGAGGCAGGTCCAGAGAGCCCTCCAGGATCAGCCTGGTCCTAGTGCCTGTCCCGAGGGCAGGCTCTACGTACCTGAGGCTCTCCGCTCTCAAGTACTGCAGTGGGGGCATGACTCCCTCCTGGCTTGTCACCCTGGTGCTACCCGCACCAGCCATCACATCGCCCGGCGGTTCTGGTGGCCCACCCTGGAGAGGGAGGTCCGGGAGTACGTTCAAGCCTGCCCAGTCTGTAACTGTAATAAGACCTCCAATCGACCACCTGCGGGCCTTCTCCAGCCGCTGCCCGTTCCTTCTCGCCCCTGGTCCCACATCAGCCTGGATTTTGTCACTGGACTGCCTGTCTCGGAGGGGAATACCGTTATACTTACCGTGGTGGATCGATTCAGCAAGATGGCCCACTTCATTCCCCTCCCTAAGCTTCCATCTGCTAAGGAGACCGCGCAGGCAGTCCAGTTGCATGTCTTCCGCCTCCACGGCATCCCCACTGATGTGGTCTCCGATCGTGGTCCCCAGTTCACCTCCACCTTTTGGAAAGAATTCTGTCGTCTACTGGGGGCCACGGTCAGTCTCACCTCTGGTTTCCATCCCCAGGCCAATGGACAATCTGAGCGGGCGAACCAAGAGCTGGAGAAGGCCCTCCGATGTGTGGTTTCCCGGAACCCCCTCTCCTGGGCCAGTCGGCTGGTGTGGGTAGAATACGCCCACAATGCGCTCACCTGTTCATCCACGGGCATGTCACCCTTCCAGTGTGTTTATGGATATCAGCCTCCTCTGTTTCCCAGCCAGGAGGGAGAAGTCTCCTGCCCCTCTGCTCTGGCCAACGCCCGTCGTTGCAGGCGGACCTGGGCTCGAGCAAGGGTCGCGCTGCGGAGGGCCGTCGCCTCTTATTCCGCCGGGGCCAACCGTCGCAGGACTCCAGCTCCGGAGTATCACGTGGGTCAGCGGGTCTGGTTATCGGCCAAGGACCTCCCTGTCCGGGTAGAGTCCCGTAAATTGGCGGCGCGCTTCCTGGGTCCTTTCCTGGTGGAGCGCGTCATCAGCCCCACGGCAGTCCGTCTCCGACTCCCTACTACCATGAGGGTCCACCCGACGTTTCACGTCTCCCGGATAAAACCTGTACGGGTGAGCCCTCATACTCCTGTGGTGCCTCCACCACCCGCTCCACGACTGCTTGATGGGGACCCCATCTACACGGTGCGTCGTCTCCTCCGGTCCCGACGGAGAGGTCGCGGCATACATTACCTGGTTGACTGGGAGGGGTACGGTCCTGAGGAGAGGTCTTGGGTCCCGGCGAGCAGGATTCTAGACCGTTCCCTCATCGATGACTTCCACCGAGAGCATCCCGACCAGCCGACTCGCCGTCGGGGCCGTCCCAGGGTCTCCTTCCAGCCTGTCCGGGCTCCTCCGCCTCTGGCTGTGGTTCCACCCGCCAGAGGAGCCCGGGATACTACGGAGGATGCTGCCCTGCTGTCGGACCAGTCCGAGGAGTTCTGATCCCTTGTCTCTCCCTTCCCCCCCACCCGGTTGGTGTTTTTTCCTTTTTGGGACTTCTGGGGCCGTCCCTTGGGGGGGGGGTTCTGTCACGGTTTCGCTCTGGGCTTGGGTTTTTTCATGTGTGTTTTTTCATTGTTACCCACCTATTAGTCGTTTAGGTTCACTCTACCGTGTCTCACTGCACCTGCACTTCCTGGTTTAGACCCTCATTAGATTATCCCTCTCACTCGCTACCCTCGTTTCACGATTACGGTAATCATCCTTCTCACCTGCACTTCCTGGTTTGTGATCATCACGAGTTATTCAATCATTCTACTCACCTGCCCTCCTCGTTCACGCTCGTTTAGTTTCCCGGGGTTTCCACTACTTATACTCGCCTCTCTCACTCCCTCCTTGTCAGTCCGTCTGCGAACCACGGTGTATTCCCTCGGCAAGCTTTTTGACTCCTGACTTCTCTGCGTCTGTTTTGGCTGTGTACTTCCCGGTGTTGCTCGTTTTCCGCCTGTGTTTTCCCCTGTCTGTCTGTCAGTATCTCCAGTCCTCCGGTGCCGACTCCTGCCTGCCTGACTCCGCCTGACTCTCCAGCCCTTGGTTTCGACCCCGGTCCGTCCCTGGCTCTCCCTGGCTCTTCTGCTCCCCGGCATCGATCTCCGCCTGTTCCTGACTCTGCTCTACTCTCCTGCCCCTGGTCTCGACCTCCGCCTGCCCTCGACTCGGCTCTGCTCTACTGCCCTGGTAACGACTCCTGTCCGGCTGACTCACCTGCTCCTGGTCTCGACCCCGCCTGCCCTCGACTCTGCTCTGCTCTACTGCCCTGGTAACGACTCCTGTCCGGCTGACTCACCTGCTCCTGGTTTCGACCTCCGCCTGCCCTCGACTCCGCTCTGCTCTTCTGCCCCTGGTTTCGACCATCGCCTGCCCACGACTCTTCGCCCGCTTCCGGGAGTGGGTTTTGACCGCCCGTCTGCCTGGGTGTTTCACCGCGCCTTGGTGGATACCTACCGGCTCTCCGGAGCTATTGACTTTGTCCCTATTCCCCCAACCCTTAATAAACTATTGTTGAAGTTACGCTATTGGGTTCATCTGTCTGTCTGTCCGCGTCCCGTGACACAAGTAACATTTCAGTCAGTGACTTTGACTTTTACCAAAGTCATTTTTTGAAGGGGTACCTGTACTTTTACTTGAGTGTGATTTTCCAGTACTTTATACAACACTGGTTGCATGTGACAATAAAACAGCCTTGTATCCTCCTGTTATTGTCTACTCTTATTTCTATAATGTTTGGCTTCCTACAGGTTTTACAGTAAGAGGCGACTGGATGGCCTGCAGGATTTAGAGTGCATGCCATGTGGCCCTCCCCCTTTCCAGAATGCACTCTGCAGCAGCAGTAAGCACGGTCTCCTAGGCTACTGCCTCTGTAAATGTCTGTGTTGTTAAGTCCCATAAAGCATATTGCAATAGCATACATAGCACATCCTGTTCACAGGCACACCGCCTAGCAAGTCATTAGCTGAAAGCAGTCACACTCACATCATAATAATACAGCCTCCCTCTGGAAATGGATTTAATTACATTACACTGCAGTTAGCAGATGCGTTTATCCAAAGCGACTTACAAAAGGAGGAATTTCCATGTCTTTTTTTGCCTGTCATTTTCCAAGGGGGAGTACTGAAAGGTGGAATCCTGCCACATATTTGCTTCAGCCAATTCATTGAACCAACTGATTCTAATTAGCATAAGTCTTTAGCCAGGTAGATGGGCTTACTAAGGAAATCATCTGTGTTAATAGTACAAACAGAAGAAATACGTGGCAGGACTTTTTTACTTTCTCAAGCCGGTCTGCGTACTGCTGGTTATTTTGGAAGTTATTTAGCACCCCCCATTTTTTTTGTCATACACAAACACACACACACACACACACACACACACACACACACACACACACACACACACACACACACACACACACACACACACACACACACATATATATGTATGTCCAGTATTTTACATTTCTCAGTTTTCCAGTCTATTGTTGTGTAAAATATTTAGTCTGTTTGCCCATCTTCTTTGGTGCACTATGACCTGATTGACTGTTCTTGTGGCTTTCCCAGGAAGTAGCGGAGTTGATGTGGAAAAAGTCTGGAGTCTGGAGGCCACGCCTCAGCCTTCCACAGCTGTGACTGCCTCCATTTGTGTGGCACTTGTTGCCATGGTGACGCTGCTTTCTGTCACCTTGTCAATGTATCGCAGATATACTTCACTCAGGAAATGTCTCAAAGGTCTGCGTGCACACACATACATTATGATACTCCTCCAGCTAAGAAACTTGCATTAGTGCCTTAATTGCCTGAAGTGTAAAGGATAGTATAAAAGGCAAAGAGTGAAATGTACAGGGTCGGTCAAAAATCCAGGACAGATTTTAATCTAAATGCAGCACACTCTTGCGCTTAGGAGTTCCACAAATTGTAGTCACCAGCCATTGATCCATCATAAACAGCATTTCACTCATTTCACACATAGAATTTCACACATAGGCAGTTCTTGCACTATGGCATGTTTGAGGTCAACCTGTTGTTTTATTTTATTTATATATTTTTTAAGGGACACCACCTGTCTCATGTAAGTTAGTAACATTGAACTCACATGATACAGGATCACCTTTCGGGATGGTGCTTGTCATTTTTGAAAACGCTGTCTAATTTTCCTCTGGGCTGTATGCTAACGATGGATTTTTGGCTGGTGAAGTATTCGTTGACTACATGTGCAGTTTGTTTTAAAGTCTGCAACGTTATCAGAGAATCTTGAAGGGACGCTAGGAGATGGAACTCCTAAATGTATGCGTTTAATGCGTTTAGATTAGCATGAAGCAGAGCAGAGCCCGCTTCACAAATTTTAAGTTTTACTATGTTCACAAATTTTAACTTAATGTTTTTATAGACAATGTTTCAAGGCCTCCTTATAGTTTTTATTTCAGGGTTATAGTTTGAAACATTCTTGGCTGTGTTTTTGTAAAAAAAAAAAATGGTTTTCCAAAACTAGCTTTACATAAAAGACGTCTGTGTGTTGCTTCTAAAGTAGTGTCCAGACAAATTAACCTATGTATCAAAAACTCCTGAATGTTAGCCTTACAACCAATATATTTGGTATTCTGTATCATTTTTATAATTTAAGATATAAGACGTATATTTAAATGTGCCCCGTATTTCTGGCCCACCCTGTATTGATTTGTGAGGCTGTTGAGCTCTTAGAATGAACCATAAAATCTACCTCATCATATCTTCTCATTTACATTACCAAGGGATTATTTTTATTACTTGGTTTTATGTAGCACCTTTCTTGATATCCAAGGTCTACAGATATGCATACATAAGTAAAAAATATAGTATATATACCTATACACAAGAGTATGAACGATGGGGATAAAATAAAACATAAATACTGAAAGACAATTGTCTCCTCTCTAATTGCAGGCTGCCTACCATCACCCAACAGCAATCAAGATGACAAAGAGAGCCCCCCCATCTCCACGGAAACACAGTGCACTCTGACCCAGGAAGCACAGAGCTCAGGTACCTGGCCCTGGAGTTACGTGTACAGCATCAAGAGTATAGCATTGGTGTTTGTATATGCAATGTGCAAAAAATAGATGTTTAAATTGACTGCGTTGGGAGATCTGGGTTTTTGTTCTATTTAGGTCTTCTCTTTTGAATTTCTTGCGCTGACACTAAAATGGTATCTGTGGAATGACTTGTTTGTTCCATAGTGAGGAACATGTTTTATTGCAAAGCTGGATTTGGGTGCATGTGTGTGTGGGGGTGGTTTTGGCATTTACATATTTGTGTGCATTGCTATTGCTATATTTGTGTGCATTTCTATTTTTATCTTAAGTGATTTGCCTTGACAAGAGCTAGAGCTAGATGATTGATTACATAGATGATTCATTTTGCAAACATTGTAGTGCTTTGTTTACAACGTCATCTGACAAACAAATGTGACCCGATCTGGCAAAATGAGTCTGAAGTTGCAAATTCTAATTTTAAGGTACAAGCCAGTTTTGGTAGACAACCTTAAAAATATCAAATATTCATTTTTGTTCTTTTATGAAACAAAAGGTCTTCAAAAACATCTCCCCACTTTTCATTGTGAAGATAACCATGTCAAGGTTAAAAATGGCTATCTGAAGTTTAACTGCACCATTGAAATATTACCAAAATGCCCAAAATAATTGTGATTCAGGTTTTGAATTTTAAAAAGATGGTGGGATTTCTTATTTGAAACGATTATATCTTGACAACTGTTAAAAGTTTGTCAGACCAAAAATAAAAAATAATTTTAAAGTGCATCATCTTGTCTTTTTCGCTGGTACCAAAATCTCAATTTTCACTTATTCTGCCATATCTGGTGACAAATTAATTTTAATACACACCTGTCTGTTTTTAATCTCTTCCCTAATACACCTAGATATGATGCCCAGGGAGGCAAGTATGGAGAAGGGGTCAGCCACGACAGAGGTGGACGGGGGCTTCCCTCTCATGCCCACTATGCTGTGTGTGCCGGCGGACTGCTTGCCATGCCCCCTGCGCCAGTCCTTCTGCAGCGAATGCTCATCTGGGTTTGCCTCACAGCCCCCATCTGGGCTCCCCACACCACTGCCCACGAGTGGGGAACCTGCAGCACCAGCGTTCTCCACAAGAGGGCACCACTGTGCCATGGAGCGGGGCTCGGGGCCACCGGGGCGGCAGCGCCATTCCCCTGTGGAGTGCACGGAGCTGGATGTCCATGAGGAATTTCATCTCCTGGGTGCCGAGCTCCAGCACGCCTCCGCTGGGCCCGGGTCAGAGGCAGGCCTGCCCAGGGGAGGTGAGGAGCCCTCCCTCGACCTGTACTCCTCCACACCCCCCGACATCAGCAGGGAGCCGCGCGCCTGTTCAGAAGTGGGGAGGCCCAGCGGCACAGAGGAAGCCAGTCCTCTTGATGTGCATCCTGTAAGAGAAAGAGAGTGAGAGAGATTAAATGGAAGGAGGATGGGCATACATGGATGGATGGATAGATGAATGAATGAATGAATGAGTGGATGTTTCTGTGCGTAAGTGTATGCATTTTGTGTCTGTAACATGTGTAAACCTACATAGCCTTTTGTTGTGAGGACTGACAGCTATAGTTTTCATCTGGGAGATTTTTTTATATTGATTGGAAGCTCAAGTAATAATTAAGTAGGAGGTAATTTAACCTTTCATCTGTGAACAGTGTCTTCAAAGGGTGCGTTTGTAAATTCAATCTGCAATTCTGAGAATGGAGCTACACTCTCTGCAGTTCGAAAAGCCTGAGCATTCCATCTTACTTTGAATTAACAAACTTTTTTTTACGTAAGTGGACTTAACTTAAATAGCCCCAAAGATAAATGTGAGCTTTTATGTTTAATTCAGATGTTGCTCATCTCACCTTTGAGTTTAGTGTCAGTAATGAACATGTACATTCAACTGTACAGTATGTACTTCAACATTAACAATACCATTATACTGTTGTGAGTAGGGCTGCACAATATATCGAAATATCGTGATATCGCAATATACAATACCGTGATATACATATCACAAAACATGGCTTAACTGCTATAAATGGGACATTACTGTAAGATGTTCACACTACACATATGAAGATCTTTGTGAAATCAAATGGAGTCCTACTGCCCTTGATATCCACCCCCATAGACTGCGCACTGGCTACGGCCTACCAGTGAAGATTAATCTGAAAGGTGTTATAAAGGTGTTGTTAACTATATTTAAATATTTAAACTACATTTAAAAATGTAAATGTGTATTTATCGCAAAACATATTGCCATCGCAACATTTAGCAATGTTACCACATATCGCACATTTTTCCAATGTCGTGTAGCCCTAGTTGTGAAATTGTGATTGTGAGAAAATTAAACTTTCAGCATGTGTTAGCATCTGTCATACAGCTGGATAATCCAGTGATACAACCAGTTAGTGTGACGTAACACTCTGCTGCTCTCTCTTTTCGGGTGAATTGTCTGGAGTACACTCTGAACACTGTCAGAGGGTGACACTCTAAATAAACGAACGGAACGACAGTTCCATAAGCACTCCGAATTTTCCAGCATGTGTGCCGAGCACTCTGAGTGACAGCTCACGAACGCACCCATAGTGTCACTCTTAGCCAGCTACCACCCATCATTCATCCATATATATTAGAGTCTCATTCTCATAGAGTCTCAGGAGTGGAGCACTCTCATACAGCTCAGTACGTACAGTATGATCTCTAAAATGAGTTTCTTTTCATCTTTTTACAGATATCCAACATCTATAATGTAATTCAAAGGACCAGCGCCATCATGCAAGGTACTCCAGACCATTTTATGACACTTTATGTTATTGTGTCAGCTTTTTTTTTTTTTTTGTAGTTAATCGCCTCTGCCACCTTTGTCAGCTGCATGTACAGAATGTGATTTTTTTTTCTGACCATTTCAGGTCGAGTCTGACATGCTTTTAACGGCTTGGCTGTGAGGCTCTGTCAAATGCACAATTGGCAACTGTTCACATAAGCACAGACACAAAAAAGCAGATTGTGGTAAAAGACCAACATCAACCTCCCGCTATTAGCACAGTGAAATGCCAGCCATATGTGCCTGCATGGGCTCTTGGGCCTGCATGGGCTCTTGGGTTCAGATACACCACCATCAGCAGACAGAAAAGGATAAAACCTGGGCTCTGTGGCAGGCAGTCCATTTGCAATAGTCTTATCTGTGTGAGAAGGTTGCACTCTTAGGGTGTCTCTCGGGTGCACTAAAGGGAAACAAAGGAAGGGATTGTGGCTGACATTTCAGTCATGCGCCACTGCCATGTGCTCAGCCAGTGTGCTGGTGAGAAAGAGGCCAGGTGACACGTGCCACTCAACAGAAAGTGACATGAAAGAGAAAATATTTCTGTCTGCTAATGTGCCGCAGAGCTTGTGGCATGCGTACTGTACATCAAAACAATTTGAAACAGCGCAAATGTGTCTTGTATACTCTTGCATAGCAACTCAAAGTTCCAGAGAGTTGCTTTGGTCACATCCAATATACAGTACATCCTGTTCAAATGATTTGAAGAAGTGTTCACTTTTAAACCTTTTTTTGCCGTCTGCACAGAACTATGAAAGCCTTTACCGCCACGACATCTGTCTACAGCACTTTATATTTTTGTCAAGCAACACTTTTCGCCTGGACAGTGAATTCCCTTTAGCTCTGGTCTAACCTGAGGTCAGGTCTGATCGTGCTTTGTCTGTGTACTCTTCTAATTAAGGTGCAACAACTCTGTATAATTACATTACATTATGCTTAGCTGACGCTTTCATCCAGAGAGACTTACTGGGCACAGTCCCTAGAGCAATGTGGGGTTAGATGCCTTCCTCAAGGGCACTTCAGCCATGGATGAGGGTGCAGGAGGCACTAGTTATTTACTGCCCCACCCACTCACATTTTTCCTACTGGTATGGGATTTAAACCTGTGTCCCTCCGAAGACCAACTCCCTAAACATTTTAACTCCCTGCCCCATAATTAATGTGCAATATCACTGTATAAAAACCCCATTTATTATTTGCCTCAGAACTGTGCACCCAATCCCATTTTTTACTTTTTTACTCTTATTTGATCTTGTCTTGCACTACTATTTGTTTATTCTATGTTGTAAATATTTCTCAAAAACATCCGCACTGGAGAAGGAGTTGCTTTTAGTCTCATCTTACATGTGTATAGCGTACATTGTATATGTGTATAGTGTATTTTATTCTGTGCATTCTACCCTGCTAGGCGTGCCTTTGAGGGCACTTCCAGAGCCGCTGGTCGGCCGCCTGGCTCACAGGCTGGACCCCGTCTTCCCTGGAGTTCAGAGCTACCAGCAGGTGGCGCAGTGTCTGGGGGTGCCTGCGGGGACGGCCAGGGGGCTCCAGGGGTTCGAGCACGTCTTCCACTACCTCTCCTCCTGCACGCTGCTCACCGTGCCTGACCTGCTGACCGCCCTCCATCGGCTCCAGAGACTGGACGCCCTCTCGCTGCTGTGTGAGCACTGCTGGACCGCACAGGGCCTCTCAGTGAGCACACAAACACTATCGGCCCAGCAGGAGTAGGGAGCTCCATCATGGCACAGGGCCTCTCAGTGCCTCTCAGTGAGCACACAAACACTATCGGCCCAGCAGCAGTAGGGAGCTCCATCATGGCTCGTGCAGCTCGTGAGCGCTCCTGTGATTTCACAGCTAACATTGCTGATACCCACGACCCATGAGGGAAGTAGAGACAGTGGTTGTGAAAAGCAGTTAAAGGTGCGCAGGCACACACACACATACAAATACACACACATACACACACAAAATGGAACTTTAAAGGAGAACTTCGGTGTAAAATGAAAATTGGCATGTTAAAACATTATACCGAGTTGGTATGTGTACTGGGGAGCAAATTTGATTTAGCCTGTTGCATTCAGAGTTTAGCTATTTTTTATCGTTTGTTCCAGAAAGCTAACAATGGAAGTGGTAGGTGCCCTCAGACGAAGCATGACGACTACGCTATTTTTAAACCATTAAAACAGCTCGAAGAAACTCCACACTCCATCGGTAGTACAACACAGGTCCGCACAAGTCGATTGAGGAACACAAACCAGCAGGAAGAATAGGAGAAGAGGTAGTACAATCCACTTGTTTGGACTTTCATCATGGCGGCGACGAGAAACTACAGCAAGGTACTGGCTGTCAAAACTATTTTATTAATAAATGTTGTGTACACTTACAAAGTACTCAGTGCCTCGTTTTTAATGTCAGGACCTGTGTTGTACTACCGATGGAGTGTGGAGTGTCTTCGAGCTGTTTTAATGGTTTAAAAATAGCGTAGTCGTCATGCTTCTTCTGAGGGCACCTACCACTTCCATTGTCAGCCTTCTGGGACAAACGATAAAAAATAGTTAAACTCTGAATGCAACAGGCTAAATCAATTTTGCTCCTCAGTACACATACCAACTCGGTATGATGTTTTAACATGCCAATTTTCATGTTACACCGAAGTTCTCCTTTAAACACACACACACACACACACAGCCAAACACACACACACACATACAAATACACACACAAAACTGAATTTTTAACTTGAACTTGAATCACACACACACACACACAAACATATCAACCTGCTCAATATACAGGTGGTTCTTTGGGATGCAGAACCGATAACTGTGTTGTTAGAGACTGCGTGATGGCTCATTTGTAAACATAGCCACATGGCATTAAGCATTGCTGTTTCCAGCACCAGTCTCTTGTTATTAAGTGTCTGAGACAAGGTCACAGTCTCTAAGAAGCTCCAGTTCAACACCCTTCCTCCTGTTGGTCCATTGCTCTTTTTTTTAAACTTTATGTCAGTTGCTTGAAATTTCAAGTTAACACAAATACTATGTCAAAGCATAATTCAAAGCACAACGTTCTGTCAGATCCACACAGGTCTGTCTTAAATGAGTTTTCTGTTCGATTGTTTGATTGTCTGTTGTTTATTTATTGTGAATATACTTGATCAAAACTTTTTGTTTCTGCTTAGGAGCATGTAAATAACATCATTTCATTTCTAAGGCCAATGGTAGCATGGTTTTGATGGACTTACTGGCTGGATTAAGCTACACATGATTTTTTTTATTTTACTTGGCGAAAACTTTTTACTAATTACTACAGTCTCTGTTGTACACAGTGTGTGCCTTGTATAATGTGGAAAATATACTTTTGAAATAAGTTTTTGGTTAATGCAATTTAACATGTGTGACTAGAACCCATGTTTATTCATCACACACACACACACACACACACACACACACACACACACACACACACACACACACACACACACACACACACAAACACACACACAAACACATTACTCAGAAGTCACAACGCCTTATTCTAGGACATCATTGTCACAATCAGTGAGTTATGATTATCTATGATTAATAATAACAATTTGTGAAGAGATTATTGAAGATGTACTAATGACGTAGTGAGCAGCAGGGAATTGAGTGAATAGAGCAGACCATCAACTCCCCCATGGCACATAACCATAAATTTACATTTACACTCTCTCTGCAGAAATGCAATCAACATTTCTCCCAAGGTCATCTTGAGAGCCTGATTGTTTTAATCCCAAGATTCTTAGTTTAAGATAAAGGTTTCTAACATTTTAATCCCTGGGGTCAGGTAATTTTCTCATCAAACAGTTTTTAGGTGTTATTGTGAAAGCTGTAAATATTAAATTTCATTGATTTATATCATGACAAAGAAAAAAAAAAAAAACTTGTCGGCTACACCTTATTCCACATACTGTTTACTACAGTGTTAGAGCCTGTAGTTAGTTAAACTGTGTAATTTCCCAATGTTTTTCTCTATCTCTCCCTCCCTCTCATTTCCTGTCATCTCCCTACCCTCCTATTTGGTTAAAGGCAATAAAAGCCCAAAAGAATACTTGAGAAAGGACAACACAGAAAGCGGAAGATCTAACAGAGTAACATGTAACAAGACCATGAGTCGATATTAGTGTGTTGATGTGACAGTCTGTGAAGGTTCTTACTCACCCAGGTCATGGTAGCCAAAGCTTACAACTTAGCTTTTTTGTCTAGTAAAGAAATAAAGGCCATGCTAGCAATTAGTGTGACATGTACACGTGGTTTCAGTTTTGTGGCAGAGTCTTCCTTAAGGAGCATTGTGCATCAGTTGAAATAATTTGACACCCCCCCCCCCCCCCCCCCCCCCCCCCCCCCCCCCCCACGGCACTACCATGAGCAACATCTAAATGTTGGGGATTAAAATGTCACCTCAAATACTCTGCCAAAAGTAACATAAAAACATACTTGGGGACTAAAACTGTTAATTGTTAAAAACTGTGGAAGCTATAGATGCTATTGTCAGCTTATTGACACATTGGCAGCTCGACTAGAATAGCAGAACTTACTTTATTATTTGTTTTTTTTTTTTTGTTTTTTTCACTTTCTTTTTTGATATCATTCAAATACCATCCTCACATGAAGCAAGGAAGAGGGATAGTTTAACTTGCTGTGTATCTGGAGTCCTCACACCTCAGTGAGGGCAGCACAATCAATAATCAGAATTCACTAGCAGACACTGGTGTTTGCCCCCATCTCACCTCAATTACCTGCTGGCAGAAGTGCGTCCTTACTTTAACTTCTCACTCACCTCAGTGCTACCTCTCCTCTTTCCTCGCCCCTGTTGTTGCTTCAACTGTGGCTATGCTTGTCACCAAAGCCAGGACAGCAATCTTGACCTCCTGCCTCCGCGCAAACACCGGTGATTACTGATTGGTACACCAAGCCTCTCTGCTCTGCCCCTCCATGGTGGACCTTATCAGCTACTTCTTGGTTTTTGTAATTGCCAATGCCCCCTGAACAACATCACTCTCCACAGAACCTGGTGCCCCAAAAAAAGCTCAAAGTGCCTGTCAGTATTTATGTGTCTGTGTTCTTTTGTATATTTCGTTATTGCAAGTGTATTTTTGTATTTACTCACTGTTGGTGTGCGTATTTCTCTGCTGGCTGCATAACAATTGCTCCCTGGGGACTTTAAAAATACAGTGACCCTAAATTGCTAGGACATCTAAGCTGTGCTAGAATACAGAGAAGCATTTGTTACATTGCACTGAGATGACACCCTTATCCAGAGCGACTTACATTTTATATTTATAGGGTTTCAGTTACAGTCCCTGGAGCAGTGTGGGGTTAGATGCCTTGCTCAAGGGCATCTCAACCATGGGTAGGGCAGGATTTGAACCGGCAACCTTCCAAACAAGACCACCAACTCCCTAACCACTAGGCCATTTGCCAACTATCAGCCTTCCATTCCTTCCTTCCAGCCTTCCTTTCTTTTCTTTCTTTTAGAAAAATGCTGGAAAGAGTAGTTGCTGCATAGCTCCATCAACACACGTTCGCCTACCTCTAGGTACTTCCTTCACCCTGGCTTCAGAGAATAAGAAATCACTGAGGCTGCCCTCTTCAGAATCATAAATGGCCACATGATGGCCACATCAGTACTCCCATCTTTCTCAGTGTATCTGTAGCCTTCGATACAGTCTCTCACCCCACTTTCCTATCCTATCCTCTTGGCCTACCTGACCATCCCAGCTTCTGCTCTATCTTCATTCCAATCCCACCTCTTCAACAGTGCATCTGGCTCCAATCTCGCTACAGTCCAATGAAGTGTGTCTCAAGCATAGGCGTAGCCACGGGTGGGCTGGGGTGGGCCTGCGCTCACCCACTTTTCAATCAGGCCCACCCAATCAAAGGGGTCCTTTTGCCTGATTGACTGTTTAAGTAATAATATGCTATGTGTGTGGGCGCCTTTAGTTGTCCATTTGCATGTAACCCCTTGGTCAGATTATCCATCACCATGGTGTGTTTCTGCTACACACATGTGTGATGTGTCATACACTCCTTTTTGCATGCAAGCTTATCATTTTGTTTCATGAGATGTAGATCAATAACTGGGAGTTGTGCTGACTGTGGGATTCACTGATGTTATCGGTCGCACAAATATAGGCTTCACACATGCAACATGCCCATAACAAACATGCATGTGAAACAGCACTCCATATCCAAAGGAGCACACACGTTTATGGGTTTATGCATGGTGGTAGGCCATACAGTAGCAAAAAATATCAGAACAACTCATCTGCGCTACTAGAACGAGACATTACTGTACATTGTTCTCTGCTATATGGTTTGAGTCTTACTGCCTGCAGAAAGCAGAAACATACTGCCTGCAGAAAACAGAGGCTGAAAAGAAGTAGAACTGTATAGAAGAGAATAATAGCAAACATTTAGAGTACTTCCACAAGAAACCGTTTAGTACTTGCTCTTTTGAAATACGACAGGTCACCCCGAGTTGCATATATGCATGCTGCACGTGAAAATGTTCTTCTAACCCGATTGCCTCCATTAGTACGTGAAAGAAAGTGGGCGGAAAAAGAAAAAGGCCAACAAAGTGACGTAGGTTTGTAAATTAAAAAAAGCTATGCCACAGTTGTGATTACTAGAGAAGTTTTGTTGCAGCACACATTCACTTAGCAAAGTATAGGTAAGTATGTCTGTTTGTTTAGAACGTTTAGATCTTCTATTTGGTTTGCTATGACCAAATGGGCTTCGAATGATTGTAGCCTGTGACTAACATAGCCAGGAACCTGTCATTCTCCCTGCTCCATCTCCTCCACCAAACTAGAACAGCCTGAAACAGAAGCACTAAAGCATTTTTCCCCCAAAACCGGCTCACAGTGCATTCATTAATACTAGAGACCACTGCAAAATTAATGAAAACACGATGGAAGTACACCTTTAAATTAACTTTAAATTGAAGTTATATCCACCATTGGACTATACATGAATACAGTGATGGATGTATTGCCTTTCTCATTAATATGACATGAATAGCTTATTATCAGATAACCTCAATGAACTAATTATTCCATCTTTGAATAATTTCAAAAGCTAAGACTAGATAAAGAAAGGACCATTCAATATAAGTGAGAGGGTTATAATGAGAAGACAGAAAGAAGACCATTTCCAGGCTGACAGTGAAGGGAAGCGACAGAAAGCAAGTCGTGACAAATTCTCCTCTTCAGGCAACTGCACATTCATAGATCATATGTTTATAGGCTATCCGTAAACGTGCTCCTACATGTAGGATTCATAGATCATATGTTTATAGGCTATCCGTAAACGTGCTCCTACATGTAGGATTCATAGATCATATGTTTATAGGCTATCCGTAAACGTGCTCCTACATGTAAGATTCATAGATCATATGTCTATAGGCTATCCGTAAACGTGCTCCTACATGTAAGATTGTGGCCAAATGCTCTTCAGGCAACTGCACATTCATAGATCATGTGTCTATAGGCTATCCGTAAACGTGCTCCTACATGTAGGATTCATAGATCATATGTTTATAGGCTATCCGTAAACGTGCTCCTACATGTAGGATTCATAGATCATATGTTTATAGGCTATCCGTAAACGTGCTCCTACATGTAGGATTCATAGATCATATGTTTATAGGCTATCCGTAAACGTGCTCCTACATGTAGGATTGTGGCCAAAACTGATACTGCAATCAAATTTAAAATACAGCGAAACATTGCATCCCCTCTGAAGAGGCAAAACATAAAAACAAACTAGAAATGCACTCAGAGAGCGCAGATCTCCCCCAAAGCAGCTCAGATCACCACCAAAATCTAATCACTTTTAAGTTAGCCCATTTTTGACCTACCCTGAACATTTCATCAAAATCCATCCATAACTTTTTGAGTTATGTTGCTAACTAACAAACAAACAACCTCCGCTGGCTGTGGTAAAAATGTAAGCAGAATTTAAATAAATAAATAAATAAATAAATAAATAAACAAACAAACAAACAAATAAATAAATAAATAAATAAATAAAGTTTTACTATTGTTGTCAGTGAGAACAGTATTTTAGAATCAGAATCATTTCATGATTACTTGCCTTCCAGGGCTTGTATATAACAGGCAATGCATTAGGAAGGCAAAGACTATGGAGACGCCAGCCATCTTCGTCATTGAACAGTCCACCCGCTGCCATCTGGCTACCATGGCAGTCCTAAGCCTAGAGGACCTTCAAACAGATATACAGTAGTATACTTTAACAGGATATGGGAAATACATCTATCAACTGAACACAGCTCTCTGAACACCACTGTTGATGTGATATTTTAGCGCTATCGTTTTTATTGAAATTGTAAAGATGTATACTATTGTATTATAAATATAACGTTGACCTTCTAGAAAATGGCAATGAAATGAGTGTCAAATGAGCCTAGCATACTAGAGGCATTTAAAGTCAGGTTCAGTGGAATATTAAACATTCACAAATGACAAGGTAAAGGTTTATTTTTTAGAAATATATTTATGTTTACATCAAAAAGAATGACAAACTCCACTATATTATTTTATGGCTGTCACCAGTTGTCAAAAATAATGCATACAAGTCACAACCTTTGCAACACTTGCAAATACATCAATAATTAAATTAGCAGCATCTCCACACTATTTTCCTGCCTTACAAGAGACAACAGTGCATATGTACAGCAAATACTATAGCAGTGTACAAATTCCTCATACACAGCACAACCAACAGCATGTCGTATTTTCCCTTGTTGCTATAAATTGTTTTTCAAGGTCTTAAAATGTAAAATGTATCAACACTTTTTGGCCCCCTGCAAACATGTAGAATTTTCTGTGTCACTGAAGTGCAAAATACAAGCACACAAAAATCACTGCTTAACTGCAGCCTATAATTGGCGGCATCCTGACTGACATCATCAGCTACATCCATCCATAGCTTTCTGGAAAACTGAGAGAGAGGGAGGGAGATTTTTTTTTTCAGTGGCGCCATTTAACTCTGTAAGCACTAATATAGCCCATTCATTTATATGCACTTCAACTGCATCTTACTGGTTGTGTGCAAACACAAAAATGTTACCATATTCTAAAAATTATTCAAAACATGGACCCCTTATGCCAATACCTTTGCCTTTGTCTTATCACAATAAATAGACATATGAATGGTACAGTATACAAAGCTGAGTGTCATAACAAGGGAATGTCCCCTTACTAAGCTACACGGTAATCCTATAGTTAATATAACCACAGTTATTATGCATGACATGTAGCCTAACTAATCAAATGTGGATATATTTCTGTTACTTTTAGGCTGCTAGTTTTGGTGTGGTTGAGTTTCTATTTTCTCATTTGTGCGTATGTGTTTTGCCCCTCACGTCAATTTCACATCAAGCAAATAATGTTACTTGAAATAATTATTCCAAATATTGTACATTCCATGTCAACCTATAGGTGTTAATCTTGAACAATTAATTTACGATAATAACTTGTACATACACACTCAAATGCACATTAGAAATAAGGCATGAGCAAAGCTTCAAATACTGCAGAATACTGCAAAAGCCTGTATCTAAACAACAGCAACAATAAATAATCTCTTTTTGTAATAATATAATAAAGACTCCATTTTATACCGCTTTTATGTCCTTTTAAGGTACACAAGAAAGAAACACTTTGCTCTGTCCTCTGATCAGACTATGTTACACTGAAGGCCACTGCAAAAAATATGAAGAACTCTCTTTACTCTCTTTAATTATTTGCAGTCATTATTTACAAAACTGACAACATTAAAAATACAAGACACACTGGGTTCATTTTCAAAGCTAAATGTAAAATTCTTTTTAAAAGCACAAAATGCCACTGATAACTGAACCACAACATGAAATTAGAGTTTTGGGATGAGAGCGGGATAACACATTTCAGCAACAGCTGGATGATAAATGCCCCTTTTAAAACATCTCATTCAACATCTTTGAATTTCATTATATCAAGTAAAACTTCATCTTTATCTGGGTTGTTTTAGGAGAATCTCATTTCATTCATACGGCATGGCACTCAATATTCACTGAACTTCAGACACCATTAATGAAATGTACACAAATTCAGTGAAAAGAAGGATTCTTGATTACTTTGTTTTTAAAACAAATATATCAATAGACGTGATACAATATCTTAAGCCTCAACCATCCACATCATTCACAACAAACTGGATTACACAGTACCTATTCATTTAATTGTTTGTGCGCATTCACTTCGTGATTAAGTGGTAAGTTTTTCAGAAAAAAGAATTTGAGGCATGAAAAAAGGTTAGTTTACAAACACTTCTAATAAATAACAGCATAAAATAAATTATCATTCTCTTCATGGAATGACACCATGACATGAGCTAGTTTGCGCTGTATTTGTAATGGAAAATTCATATGCTCTTGTGCTTAACATGAGGTTAAAGATATGATATAGGCTACAATCTGTGTGTGTGTTCCCACAGGCTCTACAGCCACTGGTAAAGGCAAGCCGTTCTCCATCTTGTGAAAATCTATTTACTTCAGGACCACCATCAGTGCAGGAAGTTATGTGCTACAGAGACACTGTCAGGTAAAAGGACTGGGTGCTCAGTAAGATGACTCAAGATGAATTAACAGTGAATTGCTCACTGCTATGTGATAGTGGTTCAGATTGATAGCAGCATGCTGCATATGAAAGGCACCAATCTTGCGTGTCACGTCTGTGACGCTACCACCTCATTGACCCGAAAGCTTCAGAGATGCTGAGAGACCAGAACATTCCCTCTGCTGCACCCAGCATCTTCAGTCCGCTCCCTAACTCCCACCCTGCCTACTGCACGTATCTTAGCTGGGGTGGGGCACGGCCTTGGATCTCCTCTTGAAATGCAAGGCCTTGAGCTCGGCCCTGAAGCTGTGGTTGAGCCAGCAGTAGATGAAAGGGTTGTAGCAGGTGCTGCTAGTGGCGAACCAGTGAAAGGAGAAGTAGATGGCGTTGTTGGCCTGGATCACCTTGCTGGAGAGCAGCACCACGTAGCAGTTGAGCGGGAACCAGCAGATGGCAAAGATGGCCACCACCAGCACCAGCATCTTGATGGTCATGCGCTTGCGGCGGCGGTGCGCGGCCGACTGGGCCAGCGTCACGTCGCCGATGGTGTTGTGCATCCACACCTTCTTGGCCACGATGATGTACGCCACGGAGATAATGGACAGCGGCAGGACGTACAGCAAGAAGAAGGTGGCCAGATCCAGATACTTCCAGAAGAGGTCAGATGGGGCTGGGAAACTGGGCAAGCAGATAACGCGTACCTCACTGAGAGAGAGAGAAAGAGAGAGAGAGAGAGAGAGAGAGAGAGAGAGAGAGAGAAAGAGAGAAAGAGAGAGAGAGAGAGAGAAAAAGAGAGAGAGAGAGAAAGAGAGAGAGAGAGAGAGAGAGAGAAAGAGACAGACAGACAAAGACAAAGAAAAAAAAGAGAGAGGGAGGGAGAAACAGAATATTTGGATATATTCAATATTTGGATATGTTTAACGTATTAACCATAACATGGCCTTGTTCCACACAGACAGACACAGTAAAGAATGACCAGGAGAACAAATAATGAGAAAAGTAAGAAACCGGTCATTAAAACAAGCAGAAGGTGAAGTGCCATGTTTATTTTATTTCCTGTCAGCCCTACTGGCAAACCTAAATGTTGGCCGTCGGTCTAATTCCCAACTAATTCCAGCCTGGGGTACGAATACTGTTGCCAAGTAACAGACAGTAATCGTTCATGGCCCAGATTAATACAGATGAGGGAAAACAAACAAGATAATCGGCTTAGCATATCATTAAGATTTGTCTAAAAATGGAAAAGATGTGATCTTACCCATACTCAAAGCGCAATAGTTGCTGATAAATTGCATGAGGGAGAGAGAAGCAGGATGCCATGGCCCATATAACAGCAATCCACACCAGACCTTGCTCACGAGACATCCGCTGCTTCATAGGGTGTATGATGAGCTGGGCAGACACACACACACACACACACGTGTGAAGTGATATTATGGTATTCAAATTGCCCACTGCAGAGTCGCTGGGATGTTAATTAGCAAACAATTCCATGTAAAAAAAAGTCTTTGTGGTTATGCTGCTGACAATGGGTTTCCATGGTTTTGCATGCTGTGTGTTTGTGTCATATCATTAAGTCTTATACTTTCAAAAAAATATAGCTGATCACAGCTAAAGTTAGCTCAAATTAAAGCTGAATAAAATGAATTGCTCAATGCCGACAGTTCGGTTGCAGACTTGCTGCAGCTGGGTTACAACTCAGTAATAATAATAATATATTTATAATATTTGTAAAAATAAGGGTTATATAGTAAAACCACTGGTTCTATGTACATTTAAGGCTCAGGCTGCCCGCTCCATTTGGAGTTCATGGAACTCATACCATCAACTGAAACCAGGCCATTTGCTTTTTTTCTGCATTAGTGACCTGTGAATATCAGCCTGGTAAATCAGCCCCTCGTACTTCATTTCATTTTGAGAGGGATGTTTGTGTTCATGTTTGTGAGTGATGGTGACAACTTTGTGTGCTACATTTGTACTGCAGTGCATAGGCAGGCTAATTGTCACGACCAGACGTTATTGATTGGGTAAAGGCAGAGCCACTTCAAACTTCCATAGAGGCCACACCTGCATGAAGAACTCTTTTCTCAATGCAGCACTGAAAAAATGAAATGACGTACGAGGGGCTGGTTTACCAGGCTATGTGAATATGGCAAAACTGTGGAAAAACTGGACAGAAAAAAAAAAACAAATGTCCTCTCCGTGTTACCTGATGTCGGTCCACAGCAATGGCCACCAGGGTGAGCGCAGACACGTGCACAGAGCAGTACTGCGCGAAGCGGCTGACGTGGCACATCACCTTGCCAAAAACCCAGGTGCTGTGGACAAACCGCACCTGCAGGGTCAAAACAGGGGTCAGGCTTTTTGCGCTCATTCAGATGTGTGGGCTTTGTGTCTATAACATGGCTCCCCGGGGGGAGAAGCATCATCTTAATGGTGTGAAAGGAACATGTATTTAAAACTCCCCTTTTGTGCTGTGCCATTGGCAGCATTAACTATTTCCTGTGTTTTCCTGGAAAAGCTCCCTGTATGTGAAAGAAAGAAGGCGGCGCACACACGAATGACAATTGTTTGTACAGTATGCTTGCCGTGAAAAATTGAACTGTTACTAGGTCGCTGCAGAGATTGCAAGCCCAGCCCCAATCAGTAATAAATCCAATTGATAATAAAAATGACAAATCAAGCTCAATGTGCTAGACTGATAAATGAACTAGCAAAAAAAACTATGTTTTAATGTGTGGCAAGACACTACATTTACTGATGATTGCTGTCAAATTCCACTGATTTGCAATCATGTATGGAATTAGGACACATCCATTATGTGATGCACAATCATACCCATGGCTAAACTAGACTAGGACTGTATGCCACAGAAAATGGCATTAAACCCTTGCAGAATCCATGTGTTATCTCTTGATAGTTTTTTTTTTCACTTCCAATGCCTAGACCACCCACTGAATGGTATACCTAACATAATAGCTGCCTAAATTGCTTTGATCTTTGGCCCGATTTGGTCACCTGTAATTACTCTTGCTCTTTGCAGTTGCAGTACAGCTGCCTTGAAAGTCCAAACTATCTTGTACATTCTACACACAAGGTTGCTGCCAATATCACCTGTTTGATCAGGGTAAAGATTCAACACTTGAAAAGGGATATTATGATATATGAATAAAATAATTTTTCAAAAACATTTAGAACACCAGAAGACATTTGGAATTTTAGTAGTCATAAACAAACTTCAAGGTTATGATTTATAAACTAATGCTTTAACAATACAGTAAATCAAACATCAGCCCTGCTTTGGGGAAGAAAAAAAACAATTCATGGCCTTAGGGAAGTCTACAGACATTAAAGATCATGTGTGCTGTCTGTTAGAATTGGCTGGAATTGTTTATTGCTCTATCCTCATCACTATGCTTGTTTCTTATCGACACACAAGCTTTGCTGTGAGATTTGGAAAGATATTTAGAAGTATATATATATATATATATATATATGTATATATAGAAGTATTTATATAAAGAGGTTCTAAAAAGTGTTTCCAAAGCTTTGTTCTGACAGTCTGCTACTATGTTAACCAGTCTTGGCCAATTAAATACAAATTAGACCAATTACGTGCAACCAAACATGGCCATTCCATATGGGTTCTTGGAAAGATTTGATAAAAGAACTGTTAATTAGCCAATATACATGTTTGGCAAGGACTGGTCATTTCACACTTCTGTGATCTCTTTTAAAAAAAGAGCTTGATAAATCTTTTCTTGATAAACAATAAAACAATTCTACACTGAGTAAATGTATTAACCTTTTTTGCCCAGATATAAACTCTGCCAAGATGTCAACATTTCTTTAGAAAACAGTGAGTGTATGAGCCCAAACCAAATGTCATAATATGGAGGAATTATAGCTAAATGATTAACAGATAGTCGGTTTCAAATGCACAAGCACATTTGCTATTCAGTCACGCAAACCTCAACCACCACCCTCGCCTTCATCCCAAACGCATCCACCTACTCCCCACCCTTCCACCGAGAGACGCCGACATACAACACCCAGGAAGCCGTTCTTTCTTACAGGTGAAATACGGAGCAGAGTGTATTGCAAAGGACATACCATTAGGCTACAAATCAAATGATTATCTACAGCCTGCTGTCCCTAATGAAAACAAACATTCTTAAACAAGACTTTTACATCTTTTTTTACAAAAGCATTACAATGTATGTACTTCTATAGCCTGTACTTCTACTCTTTGTCACATTCCCCTAAAAACAACACCTGTACAAATCTGGACCTTCCCTCTTTGTCGGAAAGAGGCGCATAGCAGAATTCATCAACAAACTAATATCATGCACACATGTTTTTTCTTAACAAGTGAAAAATATCAGAAACGATGCTGTGCAGTATTCTGTTAAATGTCTATAAGTGTCCAACTTACCAAAGTGAACGGCGTGTTGAGAAGCGTGATCATCAAGTCTGCAATCGCCAAGTTCATTATGAACAAACTGGTTACTGAGTGCATCCTTTTGTTTTTAATAACAACGTGGCACACCACACTATTACCAAAGAGTGATATAACTATGATCACGGAATACGCGACGATTAAGAGAGCTTTCATGGTCGGGTTCTGTGATTCCATCTCGTCCTTTGCACCACTGTCATACAGTTCATCGTCCAGAGAAAAATTCCAGAACGTGGAGTGATTCATAAAAACGTAGAATTGAGAAAAATAGCCCAGTGAAGTATTTTTAAGACCCATTGTCCAAAGCGAAGAGTTACAAGTAACAGTAACGGGATGTTGCTACAGTATCAATGTGTTAAGCACAGGAGATGCAGGTCCGAGGACTGGTAGATGTCTTCTAAGTGCTTCCTCGCGCGCTGCGCGTCAAAACGTCACTGTGTTGGGGGGATATGCAGCAGAAGTTCTAAATAGATGCTTCCGTTTAGTCCTGAAATTTCTGTGGACGGACAGACAGACAGACGGAAAATGTGAAGTCGTATTTTCAACCAGTTTGAAAAACATTTAATTAGTGTACACAATTAGAATTCAGGTCAAGTCGCAATTCAATTAACAGAAAAATGTGAATAATGATGATGATAATTCATTTATATTAGCCTAGTGTTGCAAATGCCCCTCTGGACTGTTTCAACTGTCCTATTGCATGGGGACAGTTTCATCATTTCACACTCTCTATTAAAGTATAATTTATTTCCATATTATAAATATGTTGCAACAGTGCAGAAGGATAGGGGACAGATACGGGCTAAATGTATTACAGTGTTGCCTCTGTAAAATAAATGGTCTTTGAAAAACTGAAGGATATTCAAGAAGCATTGCAGCTGTCCCCACTCTCCCCTACTTCCTGTTTGACTAGTTAAAGAAACCGAATGCAGTTAATTCAAATGTATTTTATTGCCAACATTTGTCTTGTCTGTTTCAGGGTTCCATTCATTGTTTTCTGAAGTCTATTACATGCATAAAAGCACCTTAAAGGATTTAGGCTGACAGTATGCAAAAATGAGAAAAGGGAGAAATGTACACTCACAATGAGGTGCAGGCTAGGACAGATATATACTTTGTATACTTCAAATAGCCTATTATAGCCACACAGTCCAAGCTAATTTGACAGCTTGATCAATTTAATTTGATAACTTGAAAAAGACCATGGAGTCGAAAAGTCGGCAATAACGAAATGGCGTGTAGTGTGCGACTGTGGCCTTTTACTGTAAGTAGACAAAAATGACACATAATTCAGCAGCATTTTAGTCCCAACGTAGCATATACTGCACTTAATCAGTTTTTTGCCCATGAATAGGAAATAGGAAGCGTTAAATAGGAACACTTGCCCACCCACACCATTATTGCAAGAGAAAACGTAAGACGTCTCTTCCGTTGATGGGATGTAATCAACTCACAAAAAAACTGATTGTGGGATGAATAACTCTTATCTAAGCTGTTACCATTAGCCAAATATTCTTTCCTGTTCTCAATTATTATTGAGCTGCGTTAATACCCAGCACTCAAGGCTCCTCCTCAAAGGCAACGTAGAGCAATTGGGTCCTCTGGCCATGGCCTTATCAGAGGGGCAGATTATAATAATTACTCACGACAAGGGCGGATAGCTAAGTGGAACAACATTAATGGCAGTTGCAGTCTTGGAGTGTGGGAGCACCCACAGCTGTTTTATTGTCTTTAGACAAGTAAACAAATAGGAACTGTATGTACTGCTTACAATAATGTGCCTTCAGCTATTCAAGTTTTGCATGTTTGCATCTCCATTTACACAGCTGAAGCTACACTCAATATCCACAAAAAATCTTTTAAAAAAAGCACCCAGATACAAAAAAACAGAAATTGTCCAAGCCCCATGTACAGAACTTCACGCATGGCTTTCAGATATTGAGTGATATGTCCTTGCAGGTTATAACCCAACAAAGCCTCTGTCCACACCAGCCCCATCTCAGGGACTCTAAAGGCCATAGCACAGCAAATGTCAGGCCATGGATGGGTATTTGTGGACCAAATTATTCCATTGGCACAAATGGGACTAATGGGACCCTGCTGGCTCCTTTTCAGCAAACTGATCCTTACATTGCATAACAATTAGCAGACGCTTTTATACAAACCGACTTACAAATGAGAAAAACAATCAAGCTCCGGAAAACATAAGACATTACAGAGAGAACAAGCGCAATCAGAGATAGCAACCTGGTCCCCCATATGGGCAGACAGACACAGAGAGACAGACAGACACACACACACACACACACACACAGATGGACAGGGTCATTGCAATACCTGGCCAATCCCTCCGGGGGACCAGGTAAATGCAGGGAGAACAAGCTTAGAGAGAACACAGATGTTGATCAGAAGGTCACAGATAAGTATAGGTTAGAAGGTCATTAACTAACCCACAGCTACATATAGGTTTAGGTTAGAAGGTCAGTGGTGAGCATGAGACTTCCTATTGGAGAGAGAGAGAGAGAGAGAGAGAGAGAGAGAGAGAGAGAGAGAGAGAGAAAGAGATTTAACACTCCTTTATTGTACCATAGTCACCAATTCACATCAAGACATGTTACAACTAAATCAAAATAAAAAAGCCAAAAACACCCATTCAGCAAAAGAAGGGAGAGACCCTCTCCTTCACATCTTCAACAACATATTTAGCCTCCCCAATATACAGACCTCATCAAAAACAAAGCCACATATACACCAACAGCTCATCATTACCAAATAAACAGCAACCTACCACCACCATCAACTGACCACAAACCTTTGTCCAAACACCATTTTTTCCCAAACAATTCAACATTGTCCGTTAATTGAAAGTAGGCAAATTCAGCTAAAATCCTTGACTCAACCAAAGTCTTAAACATACCAATAACATCTACCACTGTTCCCTCTTGCTCCAATTTACAACATTTCCAGACAGACAACTTGGCCTGTCCCACCAGAAAATTTAAACAGGTACACACATCCTTATTTTTCCTTGAGTACGTGACTCCAAAAATAAACATTTCCTTTGAGAAAATAAAACCAAAACAAATGCATACTTTAACAAGTAAATTGAAAAGAGGAGTCAGTTTTACACACTCTGAAAAAATATGGAATACAGTCTCAGGCACATTGCACACAGTACACAGATTTGAAACATCATTCCCCAACCTCGAAACAAATACCCTTGTGGCCTTTGCACAATGCAACACACGCCACTGAAGGTCACCAGTGCGTTTGGGAATAGAAAGAGAGAAAGAGAGAGAGTAGTTAGGTAACTTTGTAAGTTGTGAGATAAATTTGTGACAGGATTAATGTGTTGTGATTGTCTGATCCATTCCTGTCTGTGCTTTCCTACTTTATGGACTAATTAGCTTTTAGCAGCCTATCATCATATGTGGGTGAGCACAGCTGTTGTTTAATTCAGTAAGTCATTGTCACAGGTATTATAATGATTTCACCATAATGATCCTTCTCTTCAGTAAGTGGGTTGTTTTGAACACCACTTTATATTAATAAATTGGTAGTCTCTTAAAGCAACACCAAGTAGTTTTTTCAACTTTAAAATAATGTTTCCAAAATTGTTTCAGTGGTTTATCAACTTGTAACTGGGTGAACGGCACTTCTGAATTCACTTTGCCGGCTTAAATGGGCTATAATGGGCGACCGAAGACGAAAACTACTTAGTGTTGCTTTAAAAATTAACAGATAATTTTGTTTTCTGTGGTAATGATCACATGTGAGGATGCAAGTCATAAGGTATGTGAGGTGGAGATGTTCAAGTGTGTATTGCTTATAGCTAAAGCAAGGGAATAAGTTCAGAAAATATGAAAGTGAAATTCAGTCCCATTTGTCATTGTGATCACACAGCACATCACAGCACACAGTGCACACAATGAAATTCAACCTCTGCATTTAACCCATCACACACGTGAGCAGGGGGCAGCCATGACAACGGCACCTGGGGAGCAGTGTGTGGGGACGGTCAGGGTACCTCAGTGGCACTACTGGCAACTGGGGATTCAAACCTGCAATCCTGCAGTTATACGAGATGTTAACTGCTAGGCCACCACTGCCCCAAAGCTACCACCACCCCACCACTGAACTATTCCAAAAACGCTACTGTTGTCATTTCAGCTGGAGTTGAGACACATATTTGATGTTTACCCCTATTCCACAGTACTTATCATTGGACTGTTAACAGCTGTACTGGGCTTTTGTCCACCGCACATGTGTTTGTGGTGATACAGAGCTAACTGGCCTGTGTTTTCCAGGAGTACTTCCCTTCCTAACAAAGCTAACCTCCACTTACCAACACTGTCCTGTACCCTGTCTACACTAACTTTAATACGCTCTTGCTTACTTTGTCCCGGTCTGCATATCTGTAGCTGGATTTGTGTCTGTTCTTTGGATTAAAGTGTCTGCTAAGCAGTGCTCAAGTGGAACTGGAATAAAAACGGAATAAAAATCATCCGCATTCTAAAACGAGCATCCCCTTTTTCCATCCCTTGTGCCATTTTATCAATAAAGGTGGAAAATATTGCACTACCAATCCCCCCTGATATTTCTTACAACTCCACTACTGCTGCTAATTGTAATGTAATGTAAATAATGTAATGTAATGTGATGAAAAGTTACTGCAAAACACTTCATGAGCTCTATTCAGCCTATTCGGTCCTTTTGTCTTACTGCTAGTGCTTTTATGCTATTTATGATAATTCTGCTACTGTTGTAGGATGGGAGCTGAAATGGCAGTTGCATTAGCAGCCTGGCACCCCATGCTCTTCACAGAAACACATTTCACCACCTCCCATACCGAGCAAGGTGGTGTAATTGTATCTGAGTCAATCTGAGGCTGTGTTCTCACTGTGCTTTCTTTTCATTAGGAGCAAGACTGAGGGGCGCCACCAGGGGGTAAAAAGTACAAATGATTCTAAGGCCCAGCAGTGACCATGAGGCCTTTGTAGACACCATTACTAGTATTATTGCAAATAAGGGGACCAAAAATACTTTTCTTTCATAAGGTTCTTTCTATAGGTGCCCCTGGTGAGACCCACTTATCCACTTGGGTGTAGTTGTCTCTACAGTTGGGAATTTTCTGGAAAATGCACGCTAATTTTAAACTAGCAACTATACTGGGCACACTTTCGTCTTTATTTCTTCTGTAAGTCTTGCTTTTTTGTACGCAAGAGTTGGAGAGAGGAAATCTTGTTCTAAGACTTGTAAGATTCACAGCCATCTTCTACTGAAAGTAATCCAGTAGTAAGAATATTGAAATTACATAAATGCATTTTAAATGTACAGTAATGTTTTGACATTTTGTGCTTACATTTGCAATGCAATTGATATTATACCAGAAAAGCCTGAATATATGAAGACAGTCACATTATCATATGGTAACATGTGTGTCATGTGTAGGCATGTGTAGGCATTGTGTCAAATGGGTGTGTAATTGGATAGTGGTGTGTAGGCTACTGCATGTTCCTCTTTTTGGTTTGTGTCTGCAGCAGTTCAAAAAGGCGACCAACTCCTGTCCTGTTGAACGGCTCTTTATCTTGAGCTCAATTTTAGCAAAACCACTACAAACCATTTTTTTTAAATGAACCGCTTTAACTGATTTAACCATATCTCATTATACTGCGGCACTGTGATCCCTACTTTCATTTTCTAATTTTAAGTGTGCAAATAGGCCTGATTGGGCAATTTATATGAATTTGTTAAAAATAGGACTATGTTGTTTCCCGCCGGTCACGATTGTGACCGACTATAAAACTTCAAATTTCAACAGCCTAAGCAACATAAAATGTCTAAGGTAAGTTAAATCAATGTACTGAAATAAAAAAAAAATTGGGGTTGAATGGTTTAAAATAAAACTTGAAGTGTGGTACCTGTATGTTGCTCTTCATAGTACTCAGGTTGTCTTATCATTTTGCTCATCATGTCATGTTTGTACTAGATGTCATGTCTTATTCATGTGCAAATGGTTTTGTTTTAATGTCCAATTAACATGGCTTTGTCATGCAAATATTGTGTCACACATTGTCATGATACAGTTTGAAAGTGAATTAATGCCATGTAAACAAGTAGCAACTATGAATATTCATCTGTTTGATATAACTTCATAAATAACCCATTTCCACTAACAGACATGTACTCTAAATATCATTCACATGTCCTCATTACATGCAATTTACAAATATTATACAAAAATATAGTTTAATGGGGGCTAACCTGATTCAAAACTGATGACAAAAGTGTATTATCTGCTGTATTTTAAGAATAAACAAACCCATTTTAGCTGCACTCCACCTATTTGTACTTCCTGATGATGACATCTTTTTTTCATAGACAGAATGCAAATAAAGATGGAGACTGCTGTCATAGCTTTGGAAATGTAGTGAGGGAGGCCGAGGTGTGAAGTTTAAATTCTAATACAGTGTGAACATTTATATGACCAAAAGCCTTTCATACATCAGCAGGTGCAGTCGATGTATGACTCCACAGGGTATCCATTCACAGCTTTAAAAATACAAAAAAGACTTGATTGGCATGCACCTTTCAGAGGAGACTGCCTACACAGTTTTGCATTTATACATTTCAATTGAAAAACAATAGAGCTACAGTATATTCGCATTTGGATCAGCACAGCCTGAGTCCTAGGCTTCTGGGTACACACACACACAAGTAAAGATATTCTACAAATAAGATGTTCAGCATTACATTTTCTCAAACTTTAAACCACTCTGTGAGTAAGGATATTCACCTCTGTCCTTTACAAATGGATGTGCGGCACAGCAGTGCATTATCTCAAACTTTCAGCCATGCATAATGTGAGGACCAAACGCACTCTCTGACATCTTTGTGCCTTTGTGTTGCAGACAGTCTGTGTCTGCAGGCTGTGACAGGCCATCTGCACAGTCTATTTTGGCTGCCTGACAAGTTAAGGGGCTACGATTTATTAACATTTTCACATGGTGAAACATGGATTACCAATGCCTAAAGTCATTTGGGTAGCAGTCATGCTAAAAATGAAGTTAATCAAGAATATAGAAAATGCACTGAGCCTGCATGGATCCTAAAATATATACCAAATAGTACATCTGATATGTTATTAGAAATGAAACATCTGATGACTTTTTTAATGACAGTGTGTTAAGCATTACAGCCCATTAACCTATTTACCCTTTCAGTAATTTTATTACATAGAGTACAGCAATACTAGTCCTTGTAACTACATTTTTTAATATCTTAAGAAAGACTGAAAGGTTACTACAGGCATGTGTGAAGATCAAACATGGCATACATCGCTTGTTGCCACACACCCAAGTTCTGTAATAGTCTAGCAGTCACGTCAAACCCCTCTTCTTTCTCCTCTCGTAATCTTTTTCCCCAGATGAAAAGTGACCCCTCTCTTGGGGTATTTGACAAACTGACACCCCCTTATATCGAGTGTCCAACACAGCCTGTCAAATACACTAAGAGGAGGGCCTTCAGGCAGCCTGCCAGGACAGATGAGATGAAGCTAAAAAAAAAAAAAAAAAAGAAGATACAAAAAATCATGAGGCAGAAATGTATTTACCTGTAAAAATGATTTCTGACATATTAACAAGCACATGTCCTCAATCACAATCTTATCTGAATCCAGTCAGCAAACTACTTATGGATACAAGTGGTGGGTATCAGTAGGATGCCAAATAAATGAATGCAACTATCCATCACATCAGGTAAGGTAGTTTAAAATGCATAATTTATGTACTGTCAGTCTATGCATCTACACATGAACTGCTTATCTGCACTGTGGCATGCAGATTGCCAGAAGCCTGTCATCTGTCCCTAATATGCCATACAGAAGTGAATGTCCATTCAAATTTAGAAGAAAACGTGTTATTTTAAAAGATAACCACATATCATGTGGTTATCATCATATGAGTGTAGCGTGGATGTTAAACGGTTCAGTTATCTGCCATGCTGACTCTTCATTTCCATTTCTGCTTATAAGTGTGACTTTTCAACAGGAAGTTAGTTTCTTTACTCTAGCAAAAGATTTTTTGATAACAGAATGCTTATAAGGCAGATGAAGTTTAGAACAATGGTCATTATACAAACATCAATTAATATTTGCAACCCTGTAGCTTAAAGCACATAAAACTTTCAAGGGCATAAGAAGGCTAAGGCTGATGTAAGACATTCCAAAAACAAATTGCCTTTGCTTGATCATGGTCTGAAGTGAGACGCACAAAAGATGTGGACTACCTGCAGAAGATCCAGAGGCGACCTTGTGTGCAGTGCATTTTAGCGCCGCAGTGCTGCCCAAGCCTGTTGGAGTGCCCCCACCTCGCGCTGTCATGCTGCCCTGGAACAGATGCGCCCTCACAACGAGAGAGGCAGGAGACACTATGGCTCCGGAGCGTCATCTGATGATTATTAAGAGAGTAACGTCTGTAAAGAGGAAGCCAAAATGGGGAAGATAAGTGTTAGGCCAGCTAACAGGAAATATCTGGAACCGAAGTGACAACAGGTCGTGGTTGTGAAACACTGCAAAAGGCGCTTTGAATTCAGAGGTTATGTTCTCTGCACCATCAGTCAGAACATTTTTTTGATGACAAATTGCAATGAAGTTGTCTCTCAACAGTGGAAAGTATGTAACATCATATTGATGAAAGAGAAAATGAGTTTTACAGTATTTCCCTCATGTTATTGAATATTTGTGACACGTGGCCTTGATCTTGGCACTTAAATGTGCACGCTATCTCTACATGTTGCTTTGAAGCACAGAATAACTTCTTTTCTTTCTTCATGGAGGCCTCGATTCTAAGGGGTTATTCATTGCCAAAACTCTTAGAAACTCTTGTGAATCCTGAACAGGTTAAATAGAGCATTTCTCATCAGAGTGACATGCAAAGCTTAATGACTGTGACTATACAGTCACTGAGAAATCTTTACTGTGTTCAACACCACATTTAGTTGAAGAGAATTATTGAAAAAAGACTCGTGAATTTAGAAACCGTTCCCTCAAATACTTAAATTGAAACACACTTTCAGCATCCTCAAAGAATGTTAATGGAGGCAATAGACCTGGGAGCTCATGGAGATGAATGCTTATGAAACCCAAGCATTTCTCAAGCCACTTCCTGGTTGAGCTTTTGCCATGCAGCACAGCCAGAATATATTTGTATACAATGCTTTGTCTAGGTTTGTACGTATGTTAGGTCTAACCTTGAATGCACAGCTAGTAATAACATGAGTCATGTCAAATTAGTTTACCCTGAAAAAACATGCTTAGAAATTGCTTAAGAGGTTTGACATTTTGAGAAAATTGAAAATGATGTTCCCTTATAAGTCACCTTCCTGAGTCTCAAAAAAAAGTCTTTTCAGCTTGGCTAAATAAGGGGGTCTTTTATGACTGATGTCTTACGTGTGTTTTTGATGCATAATTAAACATCATCTTGCTTTTCATGTCTTGATTAGAAGCTGATTGAACGGTTCTAATGACATCCCTCACTCTCAGCCTCCCCTGTCCATGTGGCCAACTCATGCTGTCAAATTAGACAGAGAGAGAGAGAGAGAGAGAGAGAGAGAGAGAGAGATGCATAAAATGTGTGTCGATGTTCAATCCCCTGAACTGTGATGTCCATTCAATCTGTTTCAGAATTGAAACAAGGTTAAGTTTATAATGTTATAGTTTTCAGAAACCACAAGATACTTAATGCAAGATGGTTGATGCAATGATGCAACTGTCTGTTGAACATAAAGGCAGACAAACTGGACCAAAGAAAACAACCCAGCATCAGTCAATTTAACCCAATAAAATGTCAAACCGCCAAAAAACAACTTTGTGTTAAAAATATAACCCAGTGTTTTTAGGGCTTTTTAATTCTGTGATAAGGTAGCATAGTGAATGTTGGTGCGAGACTGCCAGTAAGCAGAGAAGAAAACAGAACAGGAAATGAGGAGAAGCTCATGTGAAACACTGTGGCTTCACTCTGTCACAGTTCAGATGGCTATCTATCAGCTATGTGCAAAGCAGTCACACATCTTCCCTCACATCACACACAAATGCGCACACAACATAAATAGATATATTTTTGTGTGTGTGATATCTGTTTTATTACGTTACATTACATTACACTTAGCAGAAGCTTTTATCCAAAGCGACTTACAAAAGGAGGACATAATAAGCTAACAGATGTGTTGAGAACATCAAAGGCACCTATATATTTTTTTACCCTTAACCTATATAGTTTTAATGGCACAACACAGTCCATTAATGTGAGAGTGGTGTGAATGTTAAAAAAAAACAAAATGGTGTACTGTAGTTCTGACTGTAATATGCCTTTTGTGGGGCTGGCTTGACTCTAAATGGGTCCTTAGGAGAATTTATTACCTTGTTGGTGGATTCTTTCAAATGCAAAGAATACCATCCAAACATCCATCCATCTATCCATTAGTAAGGCAGTGTCTTACAGTTTAGGTTGTTTAAAAAAACATCATTTTAACTCCCTGTTTACTCCTGTAGCATTGCAAGGGTCAGATGGGACCTTGAGAACGGTCAGAACGAACACATTTTAAATGACTCATAGGACGTCTGTTGCCTCAGTAATACTTTTATGGCTGTCAGCATTATTTTTTTTACATGACTAAAAGGTATCATTTTCACTTGGCCTTTTCTCTCACCCTGTGTCAGTTGGGAGCTTTTGACAGCTCTATAAGAATGAAGTTGAGGGGCGGTAGCCGCAAGACATGGTCGATGGAAGGGCCACATGTCAGGGATATACATCATGGCGGAGGCTGTGGAGGCTGTAGAGTGCATAGCAACCACTCTGCATGGACACAGTGGAACTGTGAAAGCTTCAGGGCGTGAAATGGCCAGAAGTGACGGTTGGAAAATTGTATCAGACGTGGCGATCTCAGCGAAGGGAGCTGTGCAATCAGGATTTCACCACGCCATGCCACGCCACGCTACACCACACCACGCTGCAGCTACAGCTACAGCTACAGCAGCGACAGCAGCAGCAACTGGAGGTGCTGAGTGATGCCTCAAGGGGAAGTAGCTGACCAAAACCACGGAGGGCTGTTGCCACAGAAGCGACCGTTGATTGCCATCACCGCGCTCATCTGAGCAAGAGAAAAAGACAAGGGGAGGAGTAGAGAGATAGAAAAGAGTCGTCCTTACAAGGGCAACATTTTACTCTCAAACGTTAAAATGACCAGAACATTTTAAATGTGATGGGTATTTGTGGAACAGGGCTCCTTTAGCAGCAATAATGTTTAGGAAGGTAAAGACTCATTGTGTGTGATGGTGACACTGACACAATTGACCCAGACCAATGGGTTGTGTAAGCAGGAAGGAATAAAGCTCCCTCTCACACATAACTTTAGCATTTAGATTTTGGTAGATGAATTTTGCATACAATTTGAGAGATTACAAAATACCATTTGAGATGGCCACTGTGTTATGTGTACTCATTTCACTAATGTTAAGTGAGATGCTTTTGTCTTCACTTCTGCTGACTCTAGAAGTTATATGAAGTTGTTTTGACCTTTTCTGCTCATTAGAATGCATCCAACTCTTTTTGGAAAAAATGTGTTTTTCATTACTGTTTACATTTCAGATAACAAGCCAACATGAAAGTTGTACCTTTTATGATGACTTTTATAGGCTCTGTTTTTAAACTACCACCAAGATGTGTACCTAGGTTAAAGTCTGTGTTAAACACCAGTAAGAAACAAATTCATTACATGAATTAAGTAAGAAACATATTCATTATATGACGTCAAGTTTAATTACATTTGCAAAATTACAGCTGTGTCGAGTGTATATGTGTACAGTATTTACACATTCTTCAAGAGGGCCTTGACTTCCTGTTAAACGCAGGACATGCTATGTCAGACTAAGACAATTCCTTTTTTTCTGTCAGCATCACTTTTCAGACTTTCTGAATGCTGATTGAGATATTGAATAATATCTGATCAGCAATTTCAGATGCAGATGTAGGACATATACAAAGTGTTGGCATCCATTTTAGTAAAAAAAAAAAAAAACTCTTTACTGGGTCAGGGCAGCTGAAGGTACAGATGTAACTGCACATACCACGCCTGCAGAGGGAGAGAGAGAGAAAGGGAACGAATACACCACACACACACATACACACACACACACACCACACACACACACACACCACCACCAGAAGGAAACATTTCTCCTACAATTAGGCCCTCATGTCCCTCTTCCAGTAACATGAGATGTTCAGTGTTTACAAAAGCAGGGACATTTAGGAGCTGTCGCAGAGGCGACAGCTTGAGAAGCCACTTTGGGAAATGTAGCAAAGCAGAAGTGCTGAGAAAGAGGTGGCAAGCGACCTGATGTGGATGTGGTGTAAGAGGGGTGGGGAGGGGGTGGTGGTGGGGTAGAGGGGGTGGGTATAGGGGGTGACAAGCGACCTGATGTGGATGTGGTGTGGAGAGGGGGGGGGGTGGCAGGGTATAGGGGGTGGCAAGCAACCTAATGTGGATGTGGTGTTAGAGGGGAGGGGGGGTGGTTGTGGGGTATAGGGGGTGGGGAGGGGGCGGTGGTGGGGTATAGGGGGTGGCAAGCAACCTGATGTGGATGTGGTGTGGAGAGGGGAGGGGGGTATAGAGGGTGGGGAGGGGGGGGGGGGGTATAGAGGGTGGCAAGTGACCTGATGTGGTGTGGAGAGGGGAGGGGGTGGTTGTGGGGTATAGGGGGTGGGTGTGCCTGGGTGCTTGCAAAGGGAGTCTGTGTCCTTCTGTGTCCTTATTTGGTCACCACAGAGGAAACTCTGGGGATAGCAGAGGGACAAGGGGAGAGAGAGAGGGAGAGAGAGAGAGGGAGAGATGGGGGGGTGGTTGGAGAGGAGAGGGAGGAAAAGGAGGGGGGCAGATTAAGGCGGGGGCACTAGACTGGTAGGAGACGGGACGGGTTGGATGGGGATGGGTAGTGGGAGGGGAGCAGGGCTGGGAATGGGAGGAAGAGAGAGGAAGAGAGAGAGAGAGAGAGAGGGAGAGTGTGTGTGAGAACGAGAGAGAGAGACAGAGAGACAGAGGGAAAGGAAATGGTTTCGAAGGGGGCTAGAGGGGATGTGCCAGTGGCCAGTATGCAGAGCAGTCTGACTCCTGGCTGGGGTTTGGCTGCTGAGTAAGGGCGGTGGTGTCGTGTGTGTTGGCGGGCTGGCAGAGGGCGGCTGGGCGATGGTGGTGTCTGGGCCAGGCTGAAGATGAGCCCCCAGCACAGGGCCAGTCCCCAAAACACATCACAGCCCGGAGAGGAGGGCAGCGCACATGACAAAAAGGCAAGTAATTGTGTGTGTGTGTGTGTGTCTGTGCGTGTGTTTGTGCGTGTGTGTGTGTGTGTGTGTGTGTGTGTGTGTGTGCGTGCATGTGTGTGTGTGTAGTGTGAGAGGGAGAGAGAGACAGAGAGAGTATGTGTGTGTAGGGGGGTGGGTGTGTGTGTGTGCATGTATTTGTGTGTGTGCGTGTGGGTGTGCGTGTTTGTGTGTGTGTGTGTGGTGTGCGAGAGGGAGAGAGAGACAGAGTATGTGTGTGTGTGGGGTGTGTGTGTATGTGTTGAGAGAGGGAGAGAGAGACAGAGAGAGTGTGTGTGTGGGGTGTGTGTGTGTGTGTGTGTGTGTGTGTGTGTGTGTGTGTGTGTGTGTGTGTGTGTGTGTGTGTGTGTGTGTGTGTGTGTGTGTGTGTGTGTGTGCATGTGTGTGTATGTGTTGTGAGAGGGAGAGAGAGACAGAGAGAGTATGTGTGTGTGTGGGGTGGGTGTGTGTGCACGTATTCATGTGTTTGTGTGTCCGTGTGTGTGTGTGTGGTGTGAGAGGGAGAGAGACAGAGTAAGTGTGTGTGTGGGGGGGTGGGTGGGTGCATGTGTGTGGCTGTGTGTTTGCATGGGGCGGTGTGTGGGTAGTTTGTGGAAAGCATGTGTATAAAGGTACCATTTCTATAAGATGCTTCCATGTAGCATGTTTCATATCGACCTCAAAGGAGACCACTTACCACGGACACCAGCCAGAGTCTAGAAAAGAGATAAGGGAATCAACCTAAATGTAAAAACCTAAAAAAAAAAACAAGTCCAGCCATTTTCTACTATCTGTAAAGGACATCTTCGTGAAGAAAATGTCAAGTAAACAGAAGTCCAATTGAATTTTTAAAGTAGAATTCTACATATTCCGCCAAACAGATATGTTTCTTATTTTTTGCCTTACATAAGGTATACACCTGGGCATGTTCGCATTGCAGAAGCTACTGGCACTCAGAGTAGATCTTGTTGCAGTTGTTCTGCACTGAGTGACATTACTGTTGCACTGGCAGCTGTAATATATATTTTAAGGTCAATTTAATGCTTTTCCACCAAGAAGGGAAAAAACAAACTCCTACTATTCTATTTTTATTGCACACAATAGGCAGAATGTTCTACAAAGTAATACAGATCAAGACAGGTAGCAGTAAACACTGAAGTCAAACTAAAGTACAAACAAGTGCAGACAAGTTGGGTTCATGGAACAAATGAAATGAGATTGGAGGTTTCCATGAGTGCCAGGATATTCCCAAGGACAAAGAAGTATGTGACATTGTGTGTGCATGTGACACTGTTCGATACAAGTAACATGACACTGACATGCCGGTGGCTCGACTGGGGCTGGGAAACGTGATATTGAAATATGGCCTCATGTGTGCTCCTGTGCTGCCTGCAGGTGTTGTCAGTCCCTCGCCCCCATCGCCACAGTTGCCGCAGTGGCCCCTGGCTGGGCTGAGCTGCTCCTGATTGCCTTTTTTCTTTTTCCTTTCTTTTTACCGGGCTGACTTTCAGTGCCAGGTTTAGCACCCCAGCATAGCCCTGAGATCGCTGTGAGGCAGCGTCATACAGGGGCCTCCCAAACAATTATACACCCATCAATCTGTGCTGCATTCAGGCCAAAAAGCTCCCCAAAACGTCAAATGCTTTTGCACACTCAAAGCAGGAAACAGGTGTCAGCGTGGCAGATGGCAGTGCAGGTAATGACCGTTTCCTGGTCCTGGAGTTGTCGCTGCAGGCAGGTGAAGAAAAAAAAACAGTAAATAGGGAAATGTCACTAGAGTAGGCCACACTGAAGTGTTTTAATGTCACAGTTCAAGAGTGGGCTATATGCCACTACGAATGTGGGATCAATAGGCACAGGATATGAAAGTCAATCAGGCAAACACAATTATGAAAGAGTTGAAAGCAATACTGAGCACTTTTTGTCTCCGGTCACTGTACAGGTTAGAAGCGGAATTGTCTGTCATAGAGAACTACACAGAGACAGTCCACTCCTCCAAACCTGCTTAGTGCCTTTCACGCTGTTACAAGTTGATGAACCACTGAAACGATTTTGGAAACAATATTTTCAGGTTGAAAAAACTACTTAGTGTTGCTTTAAAATTGCTGCAAAATCTACATTTCTCACTACAGGCTCTTCAAATTATCTAAGTTGTAAGCAATTGGGTTTCTTTTTGGAGCTTGAAGACATTTCACTTTTCTTCCAAAAGGTTTCTTTAGTTCTTCAGCTCCTTTGACTACCATGACCTGAATGAATGAGAATCTACACAGACATTTTAGGCTCGTTTTACAGGTTCTTTGTAGATAAATATTGTTGCTTTTAGCAGTGGCAGTGCGGCGAGACGAAGTCACACAATGAGTCATGCACCTCATCAGTGTACAGTCAGCAGGGCTCTGTCTAAATTGCATATTACATCTTGGCAGCAGGTAGATGGTAAACAAGTGCACATTCTTAAGGAGGAAAAAACTGAGGTTAGTAATAAGGGAGTAGAAAAATATTGAGAAAGCAAAAAAGAAAGGAAAGAAAGGAAAGAAAGTTGAAATGGCAGTGCGAAAGATGAGATATAAACACAGTGGTGAAAGGCAGAAATAGAAAAGTGGTAGAGTAGTTGAATTTGGGGTTGTGGTTCGATTGTAAATGACTGTAGCTCTCTTCCACCCACACCCGACTCCCTTAATGTCTCGCATTCCCTCTCGCTCTCTGGTTGAATCAGTTTTAGTTATGATTGTGTCAGTATGAATTTCAAATTTATAGCAGTACGAAGGTGGGAAGATGTCCGAAGTCTTTGTGTCAAGCAGGCCCTTGAAACAAAAAGAAAAAAGCAAATGAGAGGAATTTTTAACGGCTAAAAGTGTATGGTGGTTTAGTGTATCTACAAATCTGGAAGTGTGGGCTCTGATGTCTGAAAGACAACGAAACTGATGTATTAATTTACATTTCATTCATTACATTTGAGGAACTGTTACATTTTTAAAAACCAATTCACTCAAAGAAACATGTTTGTGTTGCTTAGGTGTTAACAGACAGCAGAAACTCAGCAGAAACTCATTTCAGGGAGGTCAACAACACACCATGTTTGACATGCATGACTACATTTGCCCAGATTTGCATGACTACATTTGCCCATAATCCAACTTAGTAACATAGAACATACATTTATTTCAGCAGGAGGTCTGCGTGCAATATCAGTATATTATATATAAAGAATATTCTGGCAAGGCAGCAGATCTTTCCTTATAAATTGGGTCTGAGAAAACACACACCATGTATTTATTCAGCGAGGTGTTACATATTACTTAAAGTAAGTAAGATTTATCACACTGTTACCACACTTCTGCCTTGGAGTGTTGTATTTTTGATGGTTCTGATATGGACACACCCCAAAAGGCCCTGTTCAATATCTTGTGAGAAAAACATCTAAACTCATGCAACAAAGACTCCAGCTCTGGTCCCTTTGAACACGAAGATGACTTGTGGTAGTTCTAATGATATCTTGGTTTCTTCTTTGTTCACAGAAGATGAAGACAATGCTTCAGAGGAGGAGGACTGCTCAGTCTGTCATCAGCAGAGCACTCAGCAAGCCCAGAGCACACAGCAGGTTTATACATACATACATACATACATACATACATACATACATACGTACGTACATACATTATACATACATTATACATACACACACACACACACACACACACACACACACATACATACATACATACATACATACATACACACACACACACACACACACACACACACATACATACATATACACACGCACACACATACATACCTACGTACGTACGTACATACACACACACACACACATACACACACACACACATACATACATACATACATACATACATACCTACACACACACACACACACACACACACACACACACACATACATACATACATACACACACACACACACACACACACACACACACACACACACGCACACACACATACATACATACATACATACATACACACACACATACATACATACTGTACATACATACATACAGAGCATCTGCCCCAATGTCTCACTTGTACACGTTTGACAGTGGTTAGCTCAGATATTAGCTCACTTAGTAGCACATCACCATAACCTGAGCTGCTGCAGGTTGCAGGGTCACGTCTGGGGGTTGGAAAACAGAATAGTGTATAGATCTGGTATAGATCCTAAAATGTTTATTAAATTCGCAATGGTAGCGTTTCGACCCGCCAGGGCCTTTATCTGGCACATGATGTATCTTATTGACACAAGAAGGTCAGCCCTGACATAGGGTTAAACCATGCGGTGCAAAAATCTTCATTATGGCCCAGTCAAATAGAATGCTGCTTTCTGATTGGCTGACGGAGTGTGCATTGATTTCATCGAACCGTTCAACTATGGAAAGTAGTTCTAAAATTCTGGCATTAAGTTTAAGCACCATTCCATATCAATGCCCCATAGAATGGTAAGTTATTCGCCTCCGCCAACGTTAATTAATTCTGTCGAATGCATGCCTCGGTGGCCTTTATTCCTTACATAATGCACATGTTTTCCACATAGTGTTTGAGATACTTTTTTATTTGATTGTTTCTATGAGTTGAACTACACTTTTCTTTTATAGTCTGATTAAAAAGCCCCAAGGCTGTTGAAGCAAACAATTTTTGTCCATGCCCCTTGTCATTGTGTTATTATTATATACCAATGTTCCAATGCTTTCTTTTCTCATCATAGAAACCTTACCAGTTTTGACAGGTTTAGTCACCTTTGTACGACTCCTTTGAGATACTGCCATCGTGTTGTTACTGTGCTGTTTCTCTGGTGATCATTTCTGCCAGGAAACCAAGATTACTGTTCAGAGCACATTCTCGTCCTTGTCACTGTGTGAGACTTCTTTTTTTTTTATTAGTATGCTTCGAGTCCCGTTGACATTTCTCTTGCTGTATTCACACTGGTTTCTCCCCCTACACATTCAAGTAAGTCAGAAATACGCTCTGTCTTCAGGCTTTGCTGTGACAATCCCTCTAATTTTGAGCTGACTTTTTTGTGTGGTGTCTTTGTAAATGGTTTTGAATTGTGGGGGGGGGGGATAAAGAAGTACAATGCTCATATTCTGGCTGCTTGTCCTCTGCTTTCATAGTCTCTTTTTGCATAAGTGCCTTTTCACAATCCATTCTGTTGGTTTTTGCTCCTGTCAGCGTGTCTCTTTTCAGCAGCAGCCAACTCTTGCTCTCTAACTGTATCTAATCTAATCTAACCTTCTCTGTCTCTGTTTATTGTCATCCTCTTCGCCCTCCAGTCCCAGCCACACGCTGTCACTTGCATCACAAGCTTAGTCATACAGTTACTAATTTGTATCTACAGTCTCCAAATCATTTGCCATTCAGTCGGGAGCCACTTACTGTCTCACTCTCAATCATTCCCTCTCTCCCTCTGCACCGCAACTTGTGCAAATGACGCACGCGAACGGTTCAGCATGGGGGTTTGTAAGTCCGTCGTTTCCACGGCATTCCTGCCTTTATTTGGCCTCTGAGTGCCTCTTGTGAGCTAGCTGTGCCTAAGAGGCTAACATAAACACCAGAGGAAAAACAGCAGGGCGGATCGCGCTGTCACACCTACCTCAAATCAACCAGCGTGAGGCTCACTGAGTATCCAGACTTAATTTATCTCCTGTTGGGTTGCTGATGTTACCTAGAACAAAGGCTGAGATGTTAGCTGGTTATCTTGTTGGAAAAGACTTCTTTTCACCTCTTTGTTTGTGAACAAAGAAAATGGAAAACTTTCTCTGGTTCATCAGGGTGCATGCTGTATTACATAACAATGCAGCCTGCAATGAGCACAGCTTACACTTTGCACAGGTTGAGATTCATATTTTTTTAGTTATTTATTGTCATACTATTATCATACTGACCTCGGTACAGACTTCTAAGCATATCATTATTGTTGCTATATGTGTATTAGTGGAGCTTTCTGAGAAAATGAAGAAAGGAAAGAACATCAAATGGCCAATTTTTTGTGCACCATGTCAGTGAAATAAAGACAGTCATTTTACTTTGTCCTCAGTAGCTGAATTGTTCAGCAAAATGAAGCACCAGACTGTCTGAATGCAGGGTCAATTTGTAAATTAATTTGGAACGGAATGCATTTATGCCCTATTTTTCAAGTTTAAATTTTTTTGTGATTATCATGGTGATGCCAATTCATTTGAGATGAAAAGAAAGTGATGCTCTGTTATATTGCAGCCAAGTGTCCCTTCTCACAAAAATATGCTCACCCTGCACTGAATGCTGACTGGCTAGTGCCAGTCACAGTGAAATGAATGAAACCCGCACCTGGTTGAATGGCATTCAGTTTTAAAGGCAATATCCCTTGGGGTGTAAAAATGAATGCCACCACAAATGTTGCTGAGCATTTAGGCCTGCATCCACCGTTACTATGAAAGGCGGGGATGTCGCACAGTTCCAAATACACGAGTACCATTGACCACACAATTACAGCCTGCCTGAAGGGATCCAGGAAGACATTTGTTTCTGTCATTGTTAAGCTGGCTAGGGGTGACTCACTGCTTTTTACATAACGGTGCTGTGGGTCCCTGTTCTATAGAGGTCTCATTTGGCATGTACCACAGTCACATTGTGGTGCGTGGCGATCCATTTCTGCCCCGTTGTCAAAGAAACCAAACACCAAATGAGGAGCTTATAATGCGAATGCATCTCACATGCACCATCTACAATAAATGTGTGAGGGTCCATCATGAAGACACATGCATAGGTAGATAAAGGCTTTATTTATAGGCACCCTAATATGCATATGGCCCACTATATAACATCATTTACATTTCTGTGCCGCTGCTATTTAATATTGATGATACTACCAATGTTAAATTTAAATGGGAACACCTGTTACAGCCCCCAATCTGTAATTTTTTTTTTTTTTGCTTTTCTGTTTTATTGTGTTTTATTTGCACTGCATGAACAAACACACACACACACACACACACACACACACACACACACACACGCCCGATCAATTTCAATCAAGGGCCATCAATGCACTGGATTGGCCAGGCCAAATATTTCAGATTCTGATGCATGTTAAATTTCAGGCGAATGTTAGTGTCACTTCAGTGGAGTGCCTCCAATCTTATTCAAAATCATACCAGACGCTCGCTATTTCTCTGCATTGGTAAGCTTTTGACACCAGTCATTTCACTGAGTCACTGCCACTCGATATTGGTGTTTCTGTAAATGTCAGCTCTGTTCTCAGCCAAGCTGCCAATGAGCACTTTCATAAGCACATGGGTTATAACAAGTGCTGTTGCCACTGTAAATGCATGGAAATATAGGCAATTAGAAGTCAGGCAACATTTAAAAGTAGGGCCTAAATGGGTTCCACACTTAATAAGCTAATGTTTGTTACTGGGGTCCTGTGTTTGAATTAAACTAGCACACGGGCCCTTCGAAATGTGCTAAGTTTCTGTGTCTTTTTGTACAGATTCCTTGACACAAGTAGGGGAAATCTGCAGCTTAGAGCTGGCTCGAAGCCGCCATAACATGGCATAAAGGAGAGATTTAAAAGCACTTTTATTGAGGTGACACACACTGACACACTGACTGACACACACTGAAGACCCAAATTGCTTTCCAGACAGCTGTTGAACCTTGAATTAAATTTCTTTCAGCACTGTCACTGGAAGTAAAGCCTTGTTTTTCTTTGCGGAGGATCACAAACACGATTCAATCATTTCTCCTCCTGTGCATGGTTTTTTAATGCTATCCATTTCCATTAAGTTTAGACCTTCATATTCTAGTGCTAGGCTATTCAGAGACATCACTACAAACAGGGCTGTCAAACATGGAGCACAAACTAGTTAAACTGACACTGTGCATACGCAATACACAATGTTGACTGTCCTAGCCTACTGTATATGATCTCATTCGCCTTGAGTCTTCTGTGCTAAACTCCTCTGTACGGCCGAAGTGCCTCTGCTTGAACACCTACTCTGCCCTGTCAATGTCGCCCACAGGACTGGCATCTCCACGGAACGTCGGCCATGGAATGTGAATCAGCCAGACGTGTCAGCCACCCACGATTCCTTTTTCGTCATGGAGGAGCACGTCCACCTCACAAATGGCCAGCAGACCCAGGAAAGGCATCTCTTCCTCTTCACTGACGTCCTCATCATCGCTAAGTCCAAGTGAGGAAAATCACACAAGTATACACATCTCTCTTAACACACACATGCGTCCTGAGTGGTACTCCCTCTTGTCTATACAGTTAAGCATAAGATGTCTTTTTGTCTTCAAATTTCTATGACAGGATGGTAAAAGATAAACATTTCTGAAAAAGGTCTCCATACATGTACTCTGATATATTTTTTATCATGGTAGTAATTATCACGGTGGATTGAAATGCAGTCAGTATTAGGAGACAACTCTTTCAACTGCAGCAGAGAAATGGGGTGTCAAAAAACAAATGACAGTGTTGATTGTTTCTGTTCTTTTATGGTGGACTTTATTTTCCCCATTGGAGAGCTCTAATGGCATTGTCATTTTTCCTAAGTGAGGCAGGCAGAATTTGATTTGGAACAATGCTTACCTCACTAATTTTACCTACTCGCTAAATGTGGAAAGCACACCCAACCTCAGTACAGTATACAGTATACACATCCATATGTTTGACAATCTTGTTGTCCAAGAAGAACTCGTACCATATGCTGCAAACTTAATGTGAATCCTCAGGGACCAAAGGAGCGATTGGTTCACATTAAAATGCTTTGCACTGACACTATTGGCTATTACAAAACCCATCACTGCATTCACATGTGCACACTTAGATGCTGTGGATCACAATAAAGCGCTTCATTTGGTTTTGGTCTTTGCAGAAGTAGCTTTTCATTTTACAGGAAATAATTGCATGCTTCAAACTGTATTCCTATTCTCCAAAACGAGCTTTTGAAAAAAAAAAATAATGGCCATCACATCGATTTGCAGACATGATGTGTAGTTTGCAGAGGCAGTGGAAGCATTACATATACATTATGGCCATGTGACTTACATACGTCTCTGACTATTGAGAGAGCAGTCTTCTTTTATTTTGCATTGTTTGGCACATGAACTTGGACATGTGATCAGGGGTGTGTAGGACTTCAGATGAATATGGGTGACCACCCTGTCCTCTGCCCCTCAGGTCTTCAGCAAGTCTGAAAGTGAAGGCCCAGGTGCGACTGAGCGAGATGTGGCTTGCCTCCTGCGTGGAGCAGGTCACTGAACGCAAACTCAGCTCCAAAAACTCCTTCGTGATTGGCTGGCCCACAACCAATTATGTCGTTACCCTAAGGTAGGACAAGACACAGGGCGTGAGGAGATGTCTTTGTTTTCTGCACCACTCTGGGTTGTAAGTGTACTGACAGACCATGTGGAAACTGTGAAGTATTTTTTTTTACTTGGCATTAACACCCCATGTTTTCTTTACTTCAGCACTGAGGTGACAGGTGACTACCTGATATGTTGCTCTAATTTAATTTGTGTTACATCTTTCATTGGGCAAGTTGGGCAGAAAAAAATTGTTGCCATTGTTTGCCTGCAGTTATTTTCTCAAGTAAAGGTGGTAATGTCATGACAACAGAACAGATACTCTAAACAAGTTATTTGTTTAAGTTATTTGTTTATTTGTTTAAGTCTTGTACAAGACCCCTCTGATTTAGAGATCAGTGTTGTGGTGGGTTAACAAATACATGAGTCAAAGGTTTTTCTTTGTTTATAACATTGTTGTACTAAGCCAATTGCCTGAAAGAAGAATAATAAAATGTCTGGAAAAATACATCAGATGCTTTAAATAACTAAATTTAGGTGGGTGGCGAACTTTGCTTCCTGTGACCATGGTTACAAGCACTGACTCCCCAACTACCTATAGAGCTTCACAGATTTGCACTGAAGAAGTAGTTATGATAATGTAGTCATTAGTTTGAGGTACTGCAACGATAACCAAACTGTGAAGTATTTGAGGTACACAGAGTAGTGAGGCTGAGCAATAACAATCACAGCTATTTTGCTTAGCAAAAGCAGAGCTATGTCAACACGAAAACCAGATGTATGGACCTAGCAACTTACCTATAGTCACAATCAGCTTAGAACTAGTAATGACACTTTGTCTGGCCAGTCAGCTAAAAAAGCAATTACGTTTGTGATCAAAAGACGGGACAAAAAATTGTCTTAATTTACACACATTAGCACAAGACAAGTGTGATACCTGTGGGGAAAGTGGGACAATGGATTTTACTGCATTTGCGAATGCAGAGGGCAATGTACTTTTCAATGTGTAATGGCCGCTCCGTTCCCCATCATGGCTGAATTACCACTTTGAATGTGCAGTATCATCTGTTGCATGAACACTGTGTTATCCAGTATTCCTGTTTATATGGCACTTGGGCACTCAAAAACAGAATTCTACCAAAGTTCTTTCAGGTCAAGGTATTAATGTTGTACAATGAAAACAGGAATGTGAATAAAATAATAATGTTCATAGAGTCAATGATGATAAAATTTTCAATGCAATGGCATTTTTTTCTAAATAGTTCAACAGAAGCAAAGGAGAAATGGTTCTCAGCTCTTAAATGGTGAGTTGTAAGACTACGGATGATCTACCAACACTTTCATGGATCAGTGACACATCATGAAACAAATCACATTTATTTTTATTAAATTAATTCATTATTTGAACAAGATGTTCAAGATTTCACTTTGAATCTTTCAGGTACATCATTCAATCTAAGCAAAATGAACTCCCTTCTAAAATTGTCATGAGAGTCACAGTGCTGGATGGCAGTGTCACGGTGAGTTTATTCACAGTTAATTCACCAAAATATCTGTCATATTCACTGACTCTGGATGTAGAGCTATGAGGGTTCAAACACAGGCATTTTCTGAAGAACAAAATCTACAGCTGAGGGGATCACATACTTAAAAACAAAGATCAGGCAGGCAAGAACATAGGTCATCGTGCAAAGTAGAAGAACTATAGGCCTATCATGAAGAGCACAGTCTGTACATCAAAGAGCAGGGATACACCTACATTTGTCCATTTTTAATGCTGTAGAACTGAAACGATTTCTGTCTACACACTCTGGTATTACTTCAGAGTGGCCATTACACTTCAGTACATTGCTGTTCTCAAATGGCTGCCTCCATTTCTAATCCATCACAGTTCCGGAGCCTGGAAACGGCAGACTAGTGTGGACAAGAAAAGGACAAGTGGTTACATTTTGCGTTGCTTTGGAGAAAAGTGTCCTTGATACTGTAACTACTGTATAACTATATAAACTATATATTTAATCAAGACAGGGAAATTGAGGATGAGGGGGCAGGTGAACAAGACTGTAAGGAGTGCTCCAAGGGGAAGTTGTTGGCAAGGCAGCTGGTGTCATCACGACACAACCATTTCTTATGCTACACCAGCCAAAGACTTAACAGAAAGAAAACAGCAAAAATAAAACGTACAATAATTATTTATATGTAGCAGGGTATGCCTGCTCTGTTAAAGCTATTTGCAGCATAAACAACAGTGAAGGCCAAGTACCACAATACTTATCTGACTAATTCCAAATGAAACACCATGTTTTGTCTGAAAGAGAATGGCTAAAATAGTTTAGTACATGATAACACTTTATTTCACCATACCTTTTTTGTGTATCTACATGTAACAACGTGTACAATATTATGTATTATGTATTTTATTACATAATATACTACAATATTATGTACTTACACTGTACATACCTAACACTGACCCTAACCCTAACACTATGGTGCAGTGTAAGGGACAGTAAAATAAAGTGTAACCTGATGCATATTTACCATAGTGTATCATGTTAATATTATTTTACAGGGCTCAAATCAGTCATGTATTGAACAAGGGTTTAAATTGTATGTGCAAATGTGCCAAACATGTTTAAAAACGTCTATTTCTTTAGACTGCAGCACTTCAACTTGATAGCAGCACCACTGCCGAAAATGTCATCCAGATGATCGCACTTCAGCATGGATTAAAAGTAAGTGGCTGCCTGCAGCACTAGATTAGTAGAGGGCAATCAATGTTCCTTTCGGAGGGAGTTGTGACACATGGCTGGAATGAATTGGACGATATTTACACAGTGGCTTTGCTCCCTGAGAGGACTGGTCACAGGTTGACACTGAAGAAACACTGTTGCAGGTTGACATTGAGGAGATGTGTGGGACAAGCCTGCAGTCTGCCAATTAGCAATGCTATGGCAGTCAGTGCACTTCGATTTATTGATCCATTTTCCCCTCTGTGGGGAAGAAAAGACATTGAACTGTGTAATGGTGGGTTCCCCATGAAGATTGTCCTGTGTTGCCCAAGAGGCATTTAGTCAGAGCCTGTTCATGGGGACACACAGACAGACCTCGCTTTATGAATAGATGGGTCGCCCTGACTAAGACCAGCACACATGCCGCACACAGGCTGTGAGTTTGAATAGGCTTATGACCTTAGCTCCTTCAGAAGACTCTTACAGGCACCAGGGTCTTTCAGTTTAGGAGGCAGGTGGTCCATATGGATTAATGTATGTGGAAGCGACCATGATGTTAAAGAAACCATGTGAAACCTTTCAAAGACCACCAACAACCGACACTGACAGACGCTTGCTAATCGGTCTTTTCTGGTGATGTATTTCTTCCATGGTCACAATGTTCATATTGTGTTTCATGTTCACAATGTGGTTCAGCCAAGACTACGGAACTAAACAGTGCATATTCTGGATAGCCGGTGGGAGTGATAAGTTAATTTGATCTGTTCCTCACATGAATACCATTACAATGAATTTGAAGATGATAAAAGCATACCTTAAAAGGAAGCTAAAATTCTTCAATTTTTTCAGTCCTTCTTTATTTAAGACACACAAACAAGACCACCAGAGAATTTCCTTGAAAAAAGCTTGAAATATTTATCATCAAACTGGAGAGGCACAACCATTTGCCAGCTGCCATCATTTGGTTAATGACTATGTGGTGACACAAACCTGCCATTTATAAGAATACATCTGTGTGATACATCTGTTCACCTTTTTGGTCCTCACAGTCCTGGATAAACCATTGAAAGGAAAGAAAAGGAGGAAATAGTGTACAAGCTGTGGAGTAGCATGCTGAACAATAGACATTTGGACTAATAGTGTTTGTTCAGTTTGTAGGACTCTTGAGGGAAATGACATGCATTTCAGACTGGAGTGTCTTCCTTTAAAAAGTACGAATGCATGAATGATTTAAATGTGTTGATTGCTATCTCTGATGGTTTTCGGGCATTCTTGGTACGAATGATGACTCATACATCATGAACAGTAATTTTAGTGCTTCATGGGACAATTTAAGTAATCGTCATTTTGTAGGGAAATTTAAGCAATCATCATCTTCGTTGTCTTGAGGAGTGTATCAGTATTTCAGAGAGGGGAGGGTGAAGCTAGCATTAGAGCCTGACTCTTCCTTTTACTGTAAGAGACATTGCCACTAAAATTAAAAACCTTCCCTGCATCACTGAGCTGCTGTATTGTTTAGAATTTATGTTTGTTTTATATGTTGTTTATGATCTTCCTTGGCTTATATGGGTGTTAAGAAAGCTGTCATATGCGTGTGTACCTAAGCCACAATTTCTTTCTTTCTCTCTTTCTCTCTTTCTTTCTTTCTTTCTTTCTTTCTTTCTTTCTTTCTTTCTTTCTTTCTTTCTTTCTTTCTTTCTTTCTTTCTTTCTTTTTTCCTTTCTTTCTTTCTCTCTCTCTCTTTGTCCCCCCCCTCCTCCTTTCTCCCTCTTCTCTCTTCCTCTTTATCTCTGTCTCCCTCGCTCTTACTTATCTCCCCATGGCACACTATCCCAGAGACTGGTTTGACTGACAGCAGTGTTTTTCTTAATGTTGTTCGGGAAGGCATTTCCTGTCTTTTTTTTTTTGTCCTCGGGTCCTTCCTGCCGAGCAGATACGAGACCATTTCCTGCTCCAGTTCCCTAACCAGCCTTGGCCATTTGTCTCTCCCCCCCATCCCCCCACCCCACCCCACCCCACCAGGGACCCACGGCAGAGTATCAGCTCTGGGTAGAAACAGCTGGGGAGGAAACGCCATGTGTCCTCATCGGTAAGCACAACGTTATGCACATAAAACTAGGGAAGGCAGAGAGCGCTGTGATGGGAGAGAGTGATATTGGCCACATATATATCGAAAGCTGTCATTAACCAGTTAACTCATTTTGCTGCGTTTTTTTTTTTCAGCTCACAAAAATCAAATGCTCCACAGGGATAATAACTCCCAAGCCCTTCACTAAAATTATGAAGTGGAGGAAGTAATAAAGCGTGTGAGAGAAATGTGTGTGTATAGGTTGGTGTGTGTGAGAAAAATGTGTGTGTATAGGTTGGTGTGTGTGAGAAAAATGTGTGTGTATAGGTTTGTGTGTGTGAGAGAAATGTGTGTGTATAGGTTGGTGTGTGTGAGAGAGAGAGACAGAGTGTGTGTGTGTGTGTGAGAGAGAGAGAGAGAAAGAGAGAGAGAGAGAGAGAGAGAGAGAGAGAGAAACAGACAGACAGAGGGAGAGAGAGAGAGAAAGAGAGAGAGCGATAGAGAGAGAGAGAGGGAGAGAGAGAGAGAAACAGACAGACAGAAAGAGAGGGAAGGAGAGAGAGAGAGAAACAGACAGACAGAAAGAGAGGGAAGGAGATAGATAGATAGATAGATAGATAGATAGATAGATAGATAGATAGATAGATAGATAGATAGATAGATAGATAGATAGATAGATAGATAGATAGATAGATAGATAGATAGATAGATAGATAGATAGATAGATAGATAGATAGATAGAGAGACCATGGGAAATCATTTTTTGTCATCAGAGGGAGGGAAATCATTTTGTTTCTTCAATCATGCCTTGGGGATTTTATTCTTTTCCTGTCCTTATTCTTTTTTTTTTGGCCAGGATCTGTAGAGTGGGTCTTTGATCACCCAGCTATAGGGGTAATCATAGGGCCATATTCTCCCCCTGAGATCAGACGGCTCCGTACGTGGCCTTTTTCTCTCACACTGGGAGAGGGCTTTAGGAATATTACTTGGAAGATTTTGTTAGCGGCGGGTGAGGCTCAGTCATCTGTGAGTCATTCTTTGTCGCCCACACAAACGCACACACAGACAGACGCGTGCACACACACACACAAATAACAACACAGACATGCAGGCACATAGACATACGACTACACACACACAGATGCACACATACACACGTACACGTGCACGCACACACACACACACACACACACACACACACACACACACACACTCACATAACTATGCAGACAGACAGGCACACATAAATACAGGCCAGGCGCACACAAACACATATACATACAAACACATACACACGCAAATAATGCAGGCACAGGCATGCAACCACTCCCACACACATACAAGCACAGACATACAGACATACACACAAACACACACAATCAAATAACAACATTTCCATGCAGGCACACATGTACAACCGTTCACACACACACAGATGCATGCACATACACACACACACTCACATACACATACACAGACACATACAAACACACACACATGCATATACGCACACACACATACACACAAACTATTTGAACACTAGGTGGGTGGTTTTTTTTTTTCAACTTGTTTGCATCATTTATGTGCATTCATAGGAATTCGGCTAAATGCTAATGTTGCGCATCAGTGACTGTTTCCATCATCTGTGCTAATCTATACAGCTCTTGGGAAAGTGAAATCTACTGGGGTACAAAGGACACCGTTCCCTTGGTAGCCTATAGTATTTTCCATTTTTCCATTCCATTTCCAAACAGTGTGCCATGAGGCTATGTGGAGCTGTGCAGGTGTGCCTTAGTAAAAATCTATACTGATATTTTTGCTACTATAATCACTGGCCAGGGGTGTAAGGTATAAGACCAGTTATGAAAATATCCTTTCATTCGTCTTTTTCTAACAGCATTTTATATTGGTCACATAGCAACTTGTTGCATTTGGGAGTAATGTAGCTTAGCTGTGCAGTTGTCCACTAATGCTGTCGGCAGTCATATATTTGTATTACGTAAAAGCAGTTGTATATTAAAAAAAAACGTATTTTAAAGAACAAAAATGGACAAATACTTGAACAAGAGGCCTGACGGTGAATCTGGCTCAAAACACATTGCCATGCTGAACAACAACAACAACAACAAAGTTCGGCCACAGCATCAAATCACGTTGCACGTCATGTGAATAGCAAGTAAACCAATGTCCCTCTAGCACATTAATTTTGTATGTGTATTGGGAAAGTTTTTGTAGGCTGAAACATTTGCAACCTGAATTTTTTATTAGAATGAAAAAAGCACATTGAAAAGTTCAGTGGAAACCGTCTGGCTGAATTGTTAGCAGGTTTAAAATAAGTAGAAAAGTAATTCTGTTTAAAGCAATGTGATATGACAAAATATCACAGTCATTTCTTCCTACAAGAGAAATAATAATATAGTTGTCAGAATACCATCTCAGATGGTAGATTTAAATTTTAATGAGATTTAGGTGACCTGCTAGACGTCCATCTGTGTGAATTTATTACCAACCCTGACTCACAAGGCTGCAATTATTGCAGTCAGGAGGCACTTGCCAATCCCCCATCCCACCGTTATCATAATTCTGCTGTAGTCTTCAATCTCCCCTCTTCCTCCAGAATTGCATTTTCACCTTCCCCACGTCTCTCTCCTCCAAACACAAGGGCACAAGAAATCTTACGGTCATAAAGCTGTAGTCTTCCAACCCCCCTCTCGCAGACTTACACTCCAAATTTGTAAATTGTAAATACGCAAATGTTACTATTCTGTTTCAGGTTATGTAAAGACATAAGTTAACATAACTAGAAATACAATAGTTGCATTTAAGTAAGTAACGACTCATTTAAGGCAACAAGTTTTCACAAATTTTTCAAATAAGCTGGACTTTTCTGGCCGCACAATTCTCACTTCCCTCTCCCCTCCAACCACAAGGGCACGAGTTGCCGTACGCCATCATCCTCCACCACCTGCGGCTGTCGGAGTGTCTGTCCGCAGTGAGGAGCAGCCTGCTGACCGCCGAGGGCACCCTGCACCTGGAGCTGATGCCCAGAGAGGTGCCCGTACCACTCTTCACCCTGAGGACCCGCGGCACCAGGCACGCCCATGCCCAGTCTGGTATGTCCCAATTCGGACCACGAAACACAAAGGTGCTTAAAGACGAGGCAGGTACCCACATAGCAGCAAAGGTTGCTAGTCAGGTTGCTAGATAGTCTGACCCAGAGGTGGGCCACACGTTCCACTTACACTTGGCCCGCATGGCGCAATGAATTATGGTCCATTATGACCCTCCGGAACGTACTCATTTCACCTTACCAAATGAAAGGTAACCTTGACAACCAATTTGGTGCACTGTACTTAACACTACAAATATTAGGCCACATTGTAGCGAAACTGAGTCTTAACCCTCTAATTGAGAATTATTTTAAAAACATTCTAAATTATCGAGTGGCATTAGCCGGGTCATAAGCGGGGTAACATTGTGCATTATATGGTTTTAAGTCAATTTGGCGAAGCAAACTTCGCAAGTTCTTAGGCTCCACCTAGTTGTCTTAAAACTGTATAATGCACGCCTCGTCGGATGTTACCCCTTACTTACTGGGCCACCTCAGCCATCCTCAGCTGCTATGTAGCACCTGCTAGCCTCTACATATGGGTGTCTGTATGGGGTATGACCAGGCTAGACTGGTGGCTGAATGAGCATAATGCAAGATCAGATATGTGATCCAAGCGTCTACAGCTTTCTTGCCCATCTTTTTTTTTACTGATGCACATCAAGTAGCCTGTCTGTGTTTTTGACATTTTTTTAATTTCACATTATTGCAGTAACTGATGCTTTTAAAAATGTAGACTTTCTGTCTGAAATGAAAAAGGCTCAGAAAAAAGAACAGTGTGTGTGTATGTGTATGTCTGTGTTTGTGTGTGTGTGTGTGTGTGTGTGTGTGTGTGTGTGTGATGTTTGTTCTTACTTGCGTGAATCTCTTAAGGGGTGTGTAGGGGGTGTTGTACCTTTCAGTCACTCACACATTAGAGGAGCATCTTCTTTCATCTCCTCTGACAGATGGCACAGTAAGAAACAGTGTCAATAGTGTCACAACATTTCTCAAAAGACAAAATGTTAAAAAAAAAATTAAGTGAGGAGCAAGAGCAACAGATGGTAAAAACACTATGACCAGAATTACAGATGGAACTGCATGTGTGTGGGTGTGTATTTGTGTCTTGGTGTGTTATCAGTTTCATGTCGGTCTGTGTGTGTGTGCGTGCGTGTGTGTGTGCGTGTGTGCGTGTGTGTGTGTGTGTGTGTTGGTGTGTGCGTGTGTGTCTGTGTGATGTGTGTGTGTGTGTGTGTGTGTGTGTGTGTGTGTGTGTGTGTGTGTGTGTGTGTGTGTGTGTGTGTATGTGTGTGTGTGTATGTGTGTGTACGAGTGTCTGTGTGTGTGTACACATGCAAGTAGTACACACATAAATAACAGTCCATATCAGCATCTCTTGATCATTCTGGGGAGGTTAGGAGCCCTGTTTACTTCCTGTGGAGTGCCCTCCCCCTTTTACCCCCCTTACCCACAACCCCCTCTGGTCCACCTCTAGGCATGCCAGGGGTCGTTTAGTGTAAACACGCTGATCAAAGGACGATATGGCCACAGGCTTTATCATCCGCTAACCCTCTCATTCCCATAGTCAATAACACATACAGCACAATGCACACTGGCTTAGGCAAGACTGCCTCTCCATGCTCCATACCAGTCTTGGCTGGGCCCAGGACAAGATAATCTGATTGTGTATCAAGTAAGGAGAGAGGAGTAATAAAAGCCATTATACTATTTCTGGAACAAGATTCAGGTTTCAGGCCTGATTTTCACATATCTAGATATTTTATCCGTTATATTATCTGCTTTAAAAATATCTATTTGAGGCCCAAACAGATAAAAATACCCATTTATAAAAATATCTAGATACGTGTAAACAGGCCCTTAAAGACATGAGAATTTAAACTTTACCTGACACTACAGGTCTGTGTTGCTTTGGTCAAAACTTTAATGCATCCATACGGTGAATTTTAAATCACATAAAGAGTTGCGGACTGGATTGCAGTGATGTAGCATCTTCTGTCCACTCAATGTTAAAATGGTCACTGGTTCCCAGACTTATGTGCCGTTCGTACTGTACCTGAGAACACTCGACCCCATCCAAAGTCCAGTTTCTTTGCCCTACAAAGCCCAAAGGCAGTAATTGCGTATCTTGTCAAATTGAGTTTAGCCTGAAAATTGACTGAGTAAATGTCTTGCTTCTTCCTGTTAAGAAAGTACATAACAGCATCACCACTATTATACCAACAGCATGTTTGACAGGGCAGTGTGGAAACTTTAAAAGCATTTTTCTCATTTTTTTTGTTCACGTAGTTACTGCACTTTTGCTTTTGCCATTACATAGCGAGAAACAGTGCTCTACTTCACTTAGAAGAGGTGCATTCGGGTATAGTTCATTTAAACTCAGGCTTAGAAGAGGTGCATTCGGGTATAGTTCATTTAAACTCAGGCGCAGTACGCAAAGTGTATTGCAAACTTGCCTGAGCACAGATATGAGTTATGATGTGATGAAAACTACGGTTTCATTTAAGAATCAAACAAAGAATTCCGCTGTTATGGCCATAAGACATCATCAGCACAAAAATTCCACAGCAGCTACTTAACCATACTCACGTTCAGAGGCAGGGATCAAAGACAACTGTATTCTGAGTATGCTCTTATAGTCTCAGGGAAAGCTGAAGTGGCTAAGCACACAACTGGCAACAGTAAGTCACAAATCCACCCCAGACCAGGAGCGGGCTGGCCACAGGGAGGTCCGGGAAGATTCCCGGCCGGACCAGCTGGTGGTCAGAACGTTTTCTTAACCCATAAAATGCAGCCACAGTTAACTGCAGCAGCCTGTTCTTGCAGTGGCAGGGGGCACAGTGAGCATATGTACTTCAGTACACTCTACTAACTGACTAATGTTATTATTATTACATTACACTTAGCTGACGCTCTTATCCACAGTGACTTACAGATATTTGCAGGGTTTCAGTTACAGTTCCTGGAACAGTGTGGGGTTAGATGCCTTGTTCAAGGGCATCTCAACCATGGGTAGGGCGGGATTCAAACCGGCAACCTTCTGATTGCAAGACTGCTGATTGCACAGCTGCCTCTATGTTTGTGTGTTGTATTTATCATCATTTAGTCATCATAAAGTATTCGTGTTAGAATTATGGTTCTAATATGGTGCGATAAAATGCCTCTCCAAACCAAGCTCCTGGGCTGAACGTCAGCCCCAGAACCGCCCCTGCCCCAGAGGCAACCGAGGACAAATCATCTGACATTTTCCACGGCAGGAAGGGCTATTTCCAGGTTGTCAATGAGCAAAATCGCACTCCATTGACAAGTGCTCAGGGCTTTTTTTTTTTAATGCACACTCACACTCTCATACCCCCACGGCGTGTGCAGTAATTAATCAGCCACGGCAGGCAGCTCCTTTAGCAGACTGGCCGAGGGAGGCGAGAGGCAGCAGAGGAGGAGAAAGAGAGGTGGAAGAGGCAGGGGTGGTAGGGAAAGAGAGAAGTGGAGAGAGAAGTGGCAAAGAGAGATAGATGGGAGAGAGAGGGAAACAAGAAAGAGAGACAGGTGCTGTTGAGACAGACAGAGGAAGAAAGAGGAGGCAGAGGGAGAGAGGTGGAAGACCGAGAAGTGGCAGAGAGAGAGAGAGAGAGAGAGAGAGAGAGAGAGAGAGCTGGCAGAGAGAACGAGACAGACAGAGAAAGGAAGCAGAGGGAGAGCCAGAGAGAAGTGCTAAAGGATAGAGAGAGAGAGGGAGAGAGAGAGAAAGAGAGAGAGAGAGAGAAGCAGGAGAGAAAGACAGGTGGTAGAGAGACCGAGACAGACAGACAGAGAGGAAACATAGGGAGAACCAGAGAGCAGTGGTAAAGCAGAGAGGGAGAGAGAGAGAGAGAGAGAGAGGTGACAGGTGACAGAAAGACTGAGACAGACATAGATACAGTAGGAAGCAGAAGGAGAGCCAGAGAGTAGTGCTGAAGGAGAGAGAGGGAGAGAGAGGGGGAGAGAGAGAGAGAGAGAGAGAGAGAGAGAGAGAGAGAAAGAGAGAGAGAGAAAGACAGAGTCAGAGAGTTTTGGATGGCATTAATGTGCTGGTGGTAAAAGTACAGCTGTGTGGGGCCAGTTCAACTGACTCCAGAAGTGTTTGCTGGCTGTCAGAACAGCAGTATGTGTTCTCCCCAGACACATGCACTCAGTCACCCACACACAGCGCCACGTTCACTTGCCACCGCTATGGTTTGGTCACCAACACAAACATTGTGTTTTCCTTTAAGCTACTTAAGCTATTACATGGCAGGTGTGCAGATTAATGTGTTTTTTTTCTGTCAGTAGTATTACAGTTATTACTAGTCCTTGGGCACTTGTTTAAAAAATCAGCAGCGTATAAATAAGCATGCTGTGGTTTCTGCCTGTAGATCTTTCTCAGAAGCACAGGCGAAAGAAATCACTTATAGACTGGGCTCTGAGAAGGGGAGGCAGCAGCCAGGCAAGTTGTTCGTTAGAGTCCCCCAGCAGCGCCCTGTTTGGCCAGCCACTGTCCTCTATCTGCTCCCATGGGAATCCACCTCCTCCTGTCCTGGTAAGATGACCACGGGCTCTCTTTTATGTGTGTGGTGAAGGCTTGTGTGATTGTTTTTTTATTAATTGTATGTCTGTGTCTGTGTATGTGTGTGTGTGTGTGTGTGTGTGTGTGGGTGGGTGGTTGTGTGCGCGAGTGTGTGTGTGAACGCATGTGCACTTGAATGTGTGCGTGCCTGTGTGTGTGTGCATGCGGGCGGGCGTGCGCGCATGTGTGTGTGTATGCACGTGCGTATATGTGTGTGTGTGTGTGTGTGTGTGTGTGTGTGTGTGTGTGTGTGTCTACGCAGGACATGCTCCATATTCTCTACCAGCAAGGGCCAGCCACTCAGGGCATTTTTCGCCGCTCCGCCAACGCAAAGAGCTGCAGGGAGCTTAAAGAGAAGCTGCACGCCGGCATGGCATATCTGCCCGAGGGAGAGTCGCTGTTTGTCGTGGCAGCAGTCCTCACCGTAAGGCTTAAGCACAACAGTAACCACCTATTCAATTCCACATATGAATACAGCAATGTATTTTTCTTTTTGTTCCTCAGTCATAAATTGCCTGCAATTGCAAGTTCCAAAAAAATGTTTTTTCTTCTTTGGTCTTAGGGCTCATTTCCACCGCACTCTCTGCGTGTTCAGCGCGTGGCCGTATTCTGTCTGTATTCGTTTAGAATGCACGTTAACAGATGAGACCATTTCCACCGCAAGCGTGTTCTGAGCGTATTCTGTCCCTATACAAACCTATTGTATACGCCCACGCGCTGAACACGGCTACGCGCTAAACAAGGCGGTGGAAATGAGCCCTTAATGGTTTGCAAGTTCCACTAAACACAGCAAGGTAGTGTTGCCCTTTCATCTTCATCAGCATGCAAATTACACTAAAAACTGTGAAGTGTGGTTTTGTTCTTTGGACTTAATTGCCATGTAGGCTTAACTAACTACGGCAAGCCAAGGTGGTTGTTTTGCTCCTCTGGTTATAATTGATGTGTAAGTTGCACTGCATTCAGCCAACAGTTCTCTAGTCATCATTTGCATTTTTTATGTCTTCTGGAAGTTGATTCCAAAGCTGAACAGCATAGCAGCTGAAAACTGCTTCACCACATTTTGTTCTGACAGCAGGTTTTACCAACAGATTTATAGACTTAGTTGGTGCATATAGCTGAAACATATCCAATAGGTAGATTTGATAAACCTAACACCCTTGCTGAAGTGTAATGTTAGCATGATGTTAGCCTAATGTTTCTTTGGTTGAGAGCAAAAGCTGGGTTCATCTTATAAGACCTCTCTGGGTGATTCAAACATCACAACATCCCAGCATTGACAAGCTTTTCCTATTAAATATTCTTTGTGTAGACCCATATGTTTTTTCTTGCAGACAAACACTGCCAAGCCTGAAATCAGGCACGGTGCCTGAACACTATCAGCCCTGCAGTGCAGGGACCATAAAAATGGAGTACTGTGGTCAGTTCTTTTTGTTCTTGCATCTTGTGCGCTGTAGGACTTTTTGCGAAGCCTGCCGGACAGCGTTTTGGGCTCTCACCTCTACGAGCGGTGGATGGAAGCGGCACAGGCGGAGGAGAAGGAGGAGAGGAACGTCGTCATGGCGAGGTAAAAGGGCACGTCGCTCAGGCGGCGGGCGGCGAGCAGATGACGAACATGCTGCCAGGCTAAGAATGCCACCTGTTCTCATCAGAAGGCATACAAATTATTACAGCATAATGAGATGTGTGTACTGGTGCAACTCGGTTATTAAAGAGAGGAACGTTTCACACATCGCAGAAAAAAAAATCATATGCACAAATGCTGTGTTCCCTGACCCCTAGACACACATAATACCAACTGCTCATTAGTACCTTGCAAAAGATATCACATCTGACATCTTTCTCTCTCTTTCTTTGTCTCTCTCTCCTTCTCTCTGTCTCTTTCTCTGTCTGTCTCTCTTCCCCTTTTCTCTCCTTCTGTCTCTCTCCCTCTCTCTCGCTCTCTCTCTTTCTCCCACTCTTTCTGTCTCTCTCTTTCTCTCTGTCTCTGTCTCTCTCTCTCTCTCTCTCTCTCTCTCTCACTCTCTCTGTCTGTTTGTCTTCCTCTTTTTCTTTCTGTGTTATGTGTTAACATGCAGCTTAGTGGCTGAGCTCCCGGAGGAGAACGGCACTCTGCTGCGCTATTTGTTCTGGGTGCTGTATCAAATCCATCAGCGCTCGGAGGAAAACCAGATGAGCGCCTTTAACCTCGCTCTCTGCATCGCCCCCAACATGCTCATGCCGCCCTCGTCCTCCAGCGGCGAAGAGGAGACCAGTGCCATGAAAAAGGTCTTTGCAAACCATTATTCATCCACAGCTAAACACATTCAACCGCGCACATACAGATTATTTTTGTTATTTTGTTATTTGAAAAGACGTTACATAAACCACTCCTGGATGCTTTTCTGCCATATACAGCGGCCCAAATCATCTTGAACTAGGTCAGTGCTATTTGGGATGTCCATATAACTGACTTATCTCTGTGTTATGATAACCGTTTACATCAGTGTCAGCTGTTACAGTCATCTTCAGGTCCATTTTGAAAAATATTTTGTAGCATAGTGTCACCATAATTAGCCATCTAGCTGTAACGTATAAAGAAACACATTTTTGTTTTCACATTGGATGCTAAGGTTTATTTAGGCCTAAATGTGAAAATCAATTACAGATTTTTACAGTCAACACAACACCATATGCCTATTCAATGGTAGTAACGAAATGAAAGCTTATATGATATGGAGAGCTATTTTCAACCCTGAACTGGAAGCCATCCGCCGAATATTCATGGCTTGACTTCATTTTTTTCAGAAATGCACTGTTTATTACCGTTATGCACTGTTCACTTTTATATAAAATAGATCTTACGCTGATTAAGCTTTCAAACTATGTATAGTCACATTCCACTAAAGGCTCTTATCGTCCGCATTCCTGACACTCCACGCCCTCTGTTCAAAAGCCTTTGCACTTCATACGCTGATCTGGAGACCTTTTGAGACATCTTTACACTTGCTCTCTGCAAAGTGTTACTTTTGTTTTACTTCGTCGTCACTCTACAAAGTACACTAATAGCCAGTTTGCACTAACTTTTGGCCAATCTACTAGTCTGTTGACAACAGAACTGGCCAAAGGGAGCGCAGACATCCCAACCTCCACAAACTCAGTTCCGGGAGATGTCTTCTCCCCCCCCCCACAGCACACAACGCTATATAATATACACATTAATGTCTCGCGTGCAAGCTCTTGCTCGCTTGGTCTGTGTTCCGGGATATTTTATTCCAATTCCGGGCATCCGGGAGCCACTATCGATATGCGGGAGACTCCCGGAACTTGGGATGTCTGGGAGCGTCCACTGACAAATTGCCAGCCTTGGTGGCTGCCATTTAAAAAGACGCTAAGGGGGTTAAGTTGGTGGTGGTGTTGGTGGGCATACGGGGTGGGAGAAAAGTTTCCATAGCCACTGGTTACTACAGTACACAGTGCACATACACAACGGGATGGTCGTCAACAACACTTGGAGAGAGAAGCAAACAGTTTGTCAAACAAGCCGTGCATCTCGATGTAGCCAAAGCACTGCTTGTTATTGTGCCTCTCGGGTCGGGATTTAAATGGAGAGGATTTATGTGCTGTTTAATCCACAGGGAGACAATTCATCGCTTGTTTAGCTCCAGAGCACACACAGTAATTATTGCCCATTTTCTCTTGCTCACCTGCCAGTCTCTCTCTCTCCTTCTCTCTCCCTCTCTCTTTCTCTCTCTTTCTCTCTCTCACATATCCTCTCCTCTTTCAGGTTGCTGAACTCATTCAGCTGCTCATTGAGAACACTCCCTCCATTTTTGGTGAGGATGTAGGAGGACTCTTAAGCCGGTGGAGGGCTGTCAGAGATGAGCAAGCGTCTTCTGGTGAGTCTCTAAAAGAAAAAAACTGTTGCTTGCGCAGCAAATCCCCCAGTTTATGACGTTATGTCTCTCGAGCAATGTGTGCTCCTCCCCTGAGAGCGAGATGGCCAAAATGGGAAAACACTTTTCTTACGTTTGCATTTCAGTTGCAAACTGTACTTTTATGCTGAACGTGGCCTGTGACCCTGAAGTTGTGGGTGTGCATGTGTTTGCTGTGTGTGTGTGTGTGTGTGTGGCTGGGGGTTTTTGTGTGTGTGTGTCGGGCTGTGTGTGTTTGACTGTGTGTGTGTGTTGGGCTGTGTGTGTGTTTGACTGTGTGTGTGTGTGTGTGTTGTGCTATGTTTGTGTGCATGTGTGCCACAGAGAACTTGCATGAATTTTTATGAGTGTGTGTCTGTGTACGTGTGCGCATCTGAATGCATGAGTACACACATGTGTGTGTGTGTGTGTATTTGTGTGTGTGTATTTGTGTGTGTTTAAGTGTGTGTGTGTGTGTGTGTGTGTGTGTGTGTGTGTGTGTGTGTGTGTGTGTGTGTGTAAAATGTCTGTGTATGTGTGTGTGTGTGTGTTGTGTGTGTTGTGTGCGTGTGTGTGTGTGTGTAAGTGGCTGTTTATTACGATCTCCCATTAACTTGCAGCTCAAACAGAGACAGACCTGCATGCAAACTGGAGGGGTCAAAGGTCGCCGTCCCCTGCCTCTCTCCTCCTGCCCGACCCCTTCCTCATCCCCCTGGCCACACTGGCACTCAGAGAGGATGACGGTTTCATCGTCCCGTCTGTCTCTGGCTCCAGCGTGTCTGTCTGCTCCCTCCCCACCAGGATGGGCCACCTGTGGTGGTCACGTGACCGCTGTGCCTCCGAGCCAACTGTCTGCCCTGTGCCGCCCCACTCATCCGTGGCCCGCCAATCCAGCTGTGACGCTGCCGTGACGGCCGACTCTTTCAGCCAATCGCAGAGCCCCGGCGCGCAGGTGCGTCGCCCCCAGGCCAAGCAGAAGTCATGGCGGGCAGACAGCAGCCCGAGGGCAGGAGCAGGGGTGGGGAAGGGCCGCTACGCCCTGTGGAGGTCCCCTCAGACTGCCCCACGCTTCCGGCACACGGCCGGCCTCCTGCCCAGCCCCTCCAGCCTGCCCTCCACAGCCACCTCTTCGCTCAGCTCATTGGACAGCGCCCTGTCACTCTCGTCGTCGGAGCCACTCTGCAGTCCCAATGAAACCACGGCCCGCCCTTTCCTCTTCGGTGCCGCAGCCCAGCTCAGACCGCTGACACCGGATGTGCCCCGGAAGTTTCCGCAGGACTGGAGCATGACCTTCCCTCAAGAGCGGCAGAAGAACAGTAGAGGTGAGGAAGAGACGTGCGAGGAGGAAGACGAAGAAAAGGAGGCCAAGAGCTGGGAACTGCACGCAGGGGGGAGCAGAATGACACATGACGAAGAGGTGGAGGAGGAGAGAGTGAAAAGAGAGGAAAGAGAGGAGAGAGCTTTGATGATGGAGCCACCCACTCATCACACTGGGGTGATCGGCTCCCAGTGGCGACACCTGTCTGATGTGAGAATGACAGTCCGTCCCGCCACCCCTCCAGATGGGGATGTGGAGCAGGTGCCGTGCGAGAGCCAGGGGTCGAAGGAAGGTGGCCAGCATAGCATCATGAGACCCAGGGTTCAAGGTCGGGTCAGAGAGACCTCTGTCGCTCACATCAAGCTGAGCAGCTCTGGTGCCCTCCTGCCCACATCGCCACAGACACCTGCCTGTGCCAGCCTGCCGGAGGTGGAAAATGTACAGAGGACTAAAATTACGTTCTATGCCTCATCCGCCACTCTGACTGTAAACGAGCCTGCCAGTCAGCAGGTGGCCAATGCGGCAGGGGACCCGCTGGGCACGCCGGGACCTGCCAATCCCCAGAACCACACGGTGCAAGTGCACATCCCACAGGCCGTCTTTTACGGCCAGAGCGCGCCTCTGGTGCTCCGCTCTGTCTCCACGCGAGCGCCAGCCTCCGCCCACCCTGCCGCTGCACGCCACAGTGGCCCCACCACGCACACGTGCATCACACTGTCGGGGGCCTTCAATGTGTCTCACGTCTGCCACGGAACGGAGGGGGCAGCAGTCAACGGGTGTGAGGTCGTGCGGGGAGAAACGGGGACTGATGCTGACAGCCAGGGCGTGATTGGCAGCGGCAGTGGTGTCGGCGTCGGCGTCACCGGTGCCTCTCCTCATTACTGTGCGGACCCCCGCAACTCCGCCTGTCAGGGTTCGCCCAGGACGCAGCACAGCACCAGCGCCAGCATCCGGCACACCATCCGCATCAAGCTTCCCGCCGCGGTGCGGAACACTGTCCGAGAGTACTTCAGCCACAGGGAGGCGGACGGCTTCAGCGCCAACGCCCACACAGCGTCAGTGGAGAAGGGGCTGGTCATTAATAGACTGCAGTGGCAGCAGAGTGATCCCCACTGCTCCCCACCTGATGCCTGTCCAGTCTCTGAGTCATCAAACAGGGAGTGACATTTTATCTAGCCACCATCACCTTTCCGGTAACCAGGGGTGTCGCTAAGAGGGGGTGTAGATCAGGACGATTCAGGGGGCCCAGAGCTTCACAGGGGCCCACTGAGGACTATGATATGGTTGGGGTTTGTGGCCCAAAATTATTTTCTTCCAGGGGGCCCACCATTTGTAGCGGCGCCCCTGCCGGTAATTAAAAAATGCACCTTGGTCTTCTTTGCATGTACTGTTTTGTCATAGATATATACAATTTCTGGTTTCATTTTTCACTCACTTTGTTTAATAAAACGCAGGGAATTTTCTCTTAGAACAGTCAAAACAGTAGTGGAGTTTTAAATGAGGCATGTGCTGTTACATACTTGTATGCTAAGAATGTCAAACTATGTTTTGGAGACGCAGGTCTGCCAAATACGCCCTGCACACACAGCAACCTTTCTGAACATTCTTTGCTTTCAGTAACAGTATACAACAAAGAGGTCACAGCCAGTTTGAAGTGGAAAGGCCAAACCTGCATTGAAGGATTCACATTAGACAATAGTTATCTCATAAGATGTTCTGCCATCAACGATTTTACACACTGTGTCCTCATAGACTTCTATAAAACATCTAAGATTGGAAAGATTTCTTTTGAATCTTATTAGGTTACAGGTTGCTAGTTACAATATTAAAAAGTAATGCATAATAATGGAACTATTTCAACCATTACTTATTCATAGAGAAATAAACTGAATACATTTGAGAGGCGGTGCAAGTTTAAACAAATGCACCAATCAAAAACAATGCTCAAATTTTGAGTGCACAGCACCAAATGAATGGAGTCTCCCAAGACAAAAGCAATAGCGTTTTTAAACGGATTTCCTTTCATACCTACATATGCATTTTATAATGAGTCACGTGCGACAAGTACTTTCATAAATCTGAACCACGAAAGTCTAAATGAACAATATACAGAATAATGTAATCAAATGAAAGCAGACAAAGGCACGATGTCTAGTGAATTTAATTTTTAAATGGAGGCTTGAATGTAATTGTGAAAAAGTGGTGGTTGGCAGGCTAATGAAATGATAGACACTTCCAAGAATACATGTTGATGAGTCTAATGAACAAGTGCAGTAGGTAGACATGTGATAATGCATTTTAATTAGAAAAAAGGGCAACCGACCAAACCTTGGATCGTCATGGCAGATCTTTAAAGCAAGCTGAGGTTACACAGGCAGGCAGGGAACAGCAGGCAGGGGGGTGCTAAATGGCAGACGATGAAGAAGTGGGGGAAGAGCAAGCAGAGAGAGAGAGAGAGAGCACAGAGCTTCGGTGATGGAGCCGTCCCTTCTTCACACTGGGTCAATCAGCTCCCAGTGGCGACACCTGTCTGATGTGAGAATGACAGTCCATCCCGCCATCCCTGCACATGGGGATGGGGAGCAGGTGCCGTGCGAGAGCCAGGGGTCGGAGGGACGTGGCCAGCATAGCATCATCAGACCCAGGGGTCGAGGTCGGATCAAGCTGAGCAGCTCTGGTGCCCCCCTGCCTGTGCCAGCCTGGCGGAGGTGGAAAAATGTGCAGAGGACTAAAATTACGTTCTATGCCTCATCCGCCACTCTGACTGTAAACGAGTACCTCAGCGGCACTACTGGCAGGTTTGGTAGATTCAAACCTGCGATCCTGCGGTCACTAATTCGATACCTTAACCGCCAGGCCACCACTGATTGTTATGGAATATGATATGATTGTTCTGGAATGTTGCCAGTTAAAGGTCTTATCCAGTCTGCTGTCTGTTTGCTTTGCACATTCAGACAAACTCTGGTCACTATGTACAGTTCTGCCACTGCAATTGGGAAACTAGCAAACAAACAAACAACAAAGACATAAGCAATTTACGACCAACACATAGGCCTTGCATTAGGAAGTCTGTGATTTCAACTCTTGCCCATTTCAGATCAAGGTTTATTTTTCTGCCGGATGTGTGAGAATTGTTGTTTTCTTTTTTTTTTTTGTAAAGATGCTACCTGACTTTCTTGGTATTCACTGTTACAAAATGCACAAGGGCATCGAAGGAGACACAAATTGCTCTCATATGTTCATGAAAAGCACAGGTTAGTTGAATGTGCTCTGCAAGGCAAACTGGAGATCTCAAATGCATAATACACCTTCAGTAAAACTTCCCTGAAAATGGTAAGTGTATTTTGTCACAGTTTGGTTCAGAATTACAATAAATGATTATTTCTGCACTGAGAAAGCGGTTATGTTTTAATTTAAGTACTCAGTATCAGAGCACCCGAGGCAGCAAATGCCCTGACTGAATTATATTATGTGGGTTTGCATTTCAAAAAGGCCAGCTTGTTTGTGCATTTGGCTGTATTTGTGAGCAACCAAACACAGGATTGTGCAAAGGCAAGCAGGCTTTTAAAGCTGACCTTGTTCATACTGGAGAGAGATCAGGGGAGGATTACTCCACTCTACAGAAAGCCGATTTCATTTTTTTTTTTTTTTACTGGAGTGAGCCCATTGGTCTACTAGAGTGCAGGTAAGTGGTGGCTATTGATTAGTGAGAGCTGTGTTGTTGTAGCTGTGTTGTTTTTTCTATCTATCTATCTATCTATCTATCTATCTATCTATCTATCTATCTATCTATCTATCTATCTATCTATCTATCTATCTATCTATCTATCTATCCATCCATCCATCCATCCATCCATCCATCCATCCATCCATCCATCCATCCATCCATCCATCTATCTGATTATTAATTCATTCATTCAAGTGGACCTCATCTGTGAGCTACTGTATAATCAAAGCACATGGTCGTCATTAAAACACCATGGCTGTAAGCTACGCATCATTTCATTACGCTGAGGTTTTCATATAGCAACCTAAATTGCCTCATGAAAATTTCATATTTTCCTGCATATGCCATTAATGCACATTTGAACTTTCATTTGAGGACTGATTGGCAAAAGGCCAGTGTGACACTGACTTTCAAGTTCAGTAGAATGATGCTACTTGAATGTGTGAATCTGTCTTTGTGACAAAAATCACCATAACTTCTCCCAGCTGCTGGTGTCCATTTTGCATCTATTATAATAAAAGCCTACAAATGTTCCTCAGAAAAATTGTCACTTTGGTGTCATGACATTGCACTTCCTCCAATCTCTTTCTGTGTAATCGGCTACTTGACATGGACAACTCATGGCTGGTCTTTCATTATGTCTGGATGAAACAGCCAATGCGCCAACATGCTGTCAGGAAGATTACTGTGCCTTGCATTCATTGAGTTGGTCACCAGTCTTTACAAAATACCACCTTGTTAGTGTCAGTTGATAGATTGGCTGACCTGAAAATCACAGCTTTGCTGTGGTGCCTCCAATCCATTAGCACTTCGTGTTGAACGTACAATTCAAACAAGCAGATTTGCAAGATTTGCACTGGTTGTCTTCGCTCTTGTTAACTGATGCATTCACATGTCACTAGCCAGCTGCACCATCCAGACATTTTCTGTGACATTTAAAGTGTGTTTGTGACGTGGGAGGTTGCAGAGGACGAGTGATAGTTACACTCTCGTTAAGGGAGAAATTTGGTGTAAAATGAACTCTGGGTATGTTAAAACATGATAATGAGTTAGTATGTTTGCTAAGAAGCAAAACTGCACTAGCCTGTTGCATTCCAAACTTAATTATTTTTTAGCGTTTTTATAGAAAAGGCTCACCATGCTAGTGGTCAGGGCATGGAGTTTGAAGTCATCGCTATTTTTAAACCTTAAAAAAGCTCAAAGTAGCTCCGCACTTCCTTGATGGTATAACAAGGGCCTAAAACAAGGCACTGAGAACTTTTTGTAAAGGTCGTTTATTTAAAAGACGGTTTACAGAGGCTGACCATTATTTTCGGGTGCTGTCCTAAAGTCCTAAAACTAAATGGTTTAAAAATAGCTATGTCTTCAAGCTTCCTCCGTGCCCTGATCACTAGCATGAGCCTTTGCGATTAAAATGCTAAAAATAATGAAATAAGTTCAGAATGCAACAGGATAGTGCAGTTTTGTCCTGAGCAAACATAGTTCAGTTCATTTCACTCCCAAATTTCTTCTTTAAAACTAGTGTTGTTACAATCCTGACTGGATCCTAAATGAAGCTCACCATGACTTTCCTGGGAGTTATGAGTTGCCAAACCTTAAAGGAGAAATTTGGTGTAAAATGAAAATTGGCATGTTAAAACATCCTACCGAGTTGGTATGTTTGCTGAGGAGCAAAATTGAGTTCGCCTGTTGCATTCAGAAGTTAACTATTTTTTACTGTTTGTCCCAGAAGGCTGACAATGGAAGTGGTAGGTGCCCTTAGATAGGGTGACCAGATGTCCTCCTTTTCCCGGACATGTCCTCCTTTTGAGACCTAAAAAAGCTGTCCGGGGGGAATTTTGTTGTTTGCTACCTAGCAAAGCCCACATATTGTTATCCGACCGTTTATTATTTTTCAACGTTCACCCAGATTTTGCATCCGCTACTAGTCCTCAGGCTTTCGAGATAGAGACGCCGTTCAAACTCTAAAACGACCGGCCCGATTTGGAGATGTTAGCTCACATTTGGATTTTCCGTATCTCTTGTCGTTCGTCCGTTATTGTCGTTTTTCTGTCGTTTTTTGTCCCATTGAAATGAATGGTGGAATGTTCAGGCTGATGATGTCACAGTACAGTGCTCCACTCTAGCAGCCAGAGTGAGCTCTGCCCTCACTCTAACCTCCACTCGCTTTTTGAGTGATTAAAACTGAACCGCTTAACCTATAAACTATTTAAACTGTTTGAGATAGGGCAGTTTAAAAATTGTGTCAGACAGTCTATGGGATTTTGCCATTCATTTCATGATCTTACTGTTACAGGGCAGGGTGCATGTCTGACATTTTGAATGATAAAAACTGAACCGATTAACCTACAAACTTGATTTAAACTTTGTTAGAGAGGTCTGGGATCTGACTGGGACCTGTGTTAATTTCAAGTTGCTGCTCTTTAAACTCTTTGAGACAGGACAGTTTAAAAATGAGGCAGCAAATATTGGGGCCAGTTACTGCTGGACCAACTGCCGTTTTTTGAATTTGGAATGTTCAGGAATAGAACTCTCAAGTGATGTCATAATACCCCTGCCATGGCCTGCCTAATGTATTGCAATGGGTTTCTATTGGGGCTGTTAAGTGTATTGAGTCTATTGATTCACAAATTTATGTGGGCTTGCTAAGTCTATTTTTGAATTGTAGACATGCCCCCCATATTGGGCATGACTGAAGAGGACAGACAGCAGGCGCTGCAAAACACTGTAGCAGAAGACGGCAGTGAGTCGCAAGACTGCCTTCTCTTCGTGTTTGAACTCCAGGAAGACTACCAGACGTTCATGGAACATTGTATGGCTGCAAAGATCAACATCTCTGTCTGTATGTTCCACACCCCTACCCATTTCATTTAGCCAGGTGATTGCCAAGCTACAGTTCAGTAGTAAAAATATTTCACTTCAGTATTGCAATTGCAAAATTATATTTGTTATAGCCTGTTGTAATTGTGTACTATTATTACTATCTGCACCACTTGTACATTTATATTTTATAGCCTTTCATATGTGTTCTGTGTAATGCACTACTGTTGTTGTCTGGCTGTAAAAGCTAGGATTCAAGGTTATTTTTGATCCTCTGTTGCCACCTACTGGTAATTTCAGTGAGTAATGTGAGTAAGGGCAGAACAGTACAAAATGTGTTTTTTAACATTATTGTTGTTCTTTATGTTCCACACCCCCAACCCTTTTGACTGTAAATTTATATTCTATTGCCTATTTTATGTATGTATGCTTTTAAAGTCATTACTGTTCTCTATGTTTATCTTTATTTGTACATTAGTTTATAGACTCTACATCAGGGGCGTCACTAGACCTATTACTGTACTGGGGCACAGAGAATTAATGCGAGCGCACAAGCAAAACATTTTTAGCAGCTATTTATCATTTAAAAAAAACATAAATTCTATACAATCATATCAGATTATGTTGATATGCTCATCAAACATCGTAGATGTAAGATAGCAATCTCCAGAAATGTGTGGGAGGTCAGTTACATGAATCAACAACGATAATAGACATATGCCAGTTAGCTAAAAGACAGCAGCTAACGTCTCCAGTTGGCTACTTGAATTTACAGCCAGAACTAGCTTGCATGACAGCTGCCTCATACACTAAAGGTAAAAAGTTCTAACATTTAAATGGAAATGGCGACACAGAGGTGAAAACAAACAACAATGATGAGCAGTTTACCCGTGAGACAGGTGGAAAGAAATAGCGCTCAGACACAGTTGTTAGACCTTACGTCCCGAAGTTGTTTCTGAAGTGAGCACAGGACCCCAATCACAGCCAAAGTCGCGTGAATAAATTGCCATATTAATTAGCCATGTGCGCAATGCGCATTGTGTATGGAGTAAATAAAGTAGCAATACGTTTGCATATTGAGTAGCTATGTGCGCATTCTGTAGATTATTCCATGTAGACCTAAAACTCTAAAGTGATTTTTTTTACTGGTGAAATTTATACTGGGGCACTACAGACCAGTACTGGGGCACGTGCCCCAGTAAAATATGTCTGGCGACGCCCCTGCTCTAAATATATGTATATTTGTTTTACATGATTGTTGTTCCTTGTGTTCATTTTAATAAAAGTTTTTGTGTGGAAAACTTTCACTTTGGACTTCTGGTACAAACCTATTTAATATAGGGATATAAGTTTAGAGTTGCATTCAGTGTTAAGCTGCTGTTTGGAACATTAATTGAAAAATAGTGAAATTATTGTAACACCCCAATAGCCTACTGCCATACGTAACTATTGTTTGATAATGCATGATCATTGGAACATTTCAGTGTTTGGGTGAGTATTTTAGTGGTTACTTTGGCTTCAACAACAAAATATCAAAAAGCTTTATTTCAAAACATTGCAACAACATCCACTCTATTTCGGTATATTTAATATTCAAACCCGAGACTTGCTGAAATTTGTCCCCTTTTCCCACCGAGCTATATAGCTGGTGGTATGGTAGGTAAGTAGGTTTCTCAATGTTAAGATGGCGGTCAAAAAAAAAAGTTTAATTTTCAAATGTAAACAGACTGAAAATAAACCACAGGACTGCAAGGTTTGCCTTTCATTTAATTGTCAGTTCGCCAAACTGCCAGTGGACTTTCTTTCTAGCGTTTAAGTCTGCATAGTGAAGTTCACGTCTCGTCATACAAATAAAATGGCCGACTTGGATATGTGACACAATCAATGTGGCCGACATTGCCGACTTGAACGTGTGACACACTCAATATGGCCGACTTGGATATGGGAGGAGTTGGATATCCAACAGGCTACGCCGGACTGCAGCGAAAGGTACTTTCTCTCAATCACAAATTAGGCACGCCCACGCACAGTGCACCGGGACTAGAGTTAAGCGAGTAGGAGTGGTCCCACAGTCAAACTACACTGCCCCTTAGTAACGCATTTTGTTTACACATGAAAAAGCACAGCACATGTCTTCCCGTGCACCGATGAGGTACAATCTACAGCAGCTATGCCGAAACGAAAATGTAGATTTACAGAGGAGTTGAAGAAGAAATTCCCATGTTTTCGTACTGGTCGCGATCCATATGAAGCTGAGTGCCTGGTGTGTAAAGCCGGCACTTTTGTCTCTGTTGCAAATAAAGGCGCCAACGACTTGCAGGTACACCTAAAACCAGCCAAGCATGAAAAAGCAACTAGGGGCGAGAGCACATCATCTAAAGTCACGGATTTCTTTGTGACTAAACACAACAGTGCCGTCACTGCAGCAGAAGGTACATATGCTTTTCATACAGTTAAGCACCACGAAAGCTATAGGTCAGAGCTGCTCAAGATGGTTCAATTTTTTTTTGCCATACATGCTCACAATGCAAATGTGGAGCGCATCTTTTCACTGATGCAAGCGCAGTGGACCAAGGAGAGGAATTGTTTGTCTGTGGATTCACTGAAGGGGATTTTATGCACCCAGTACAATTTCAGGAACATGACCATGGCAAAGATTTTCATACCTACCTAATGGGTAATCCTAGCCTGGCTATCGCGACTTCTCAATGCTCTGCGAGCATTGGTCTGGCCAAGCTGTGTTGTAAACCCATTTCTCAGAAGGCGGGCTTAACCCGCCTCTTTTAATTGCCTCCATTTGCTACTGGACGAAGCTTCAATCAATCACACCCCTCTGTCCTAAGACATATACGCAGCGAAAGAAACTGCTTGATCCAAACAAATAGTAGTAGTAGGCTGTAGTCATATAGAAATGGCGTTAAATGATTTTTGTCGGACTTGTGAGGTGATCATGGGAGTGGCTGGTGTTGGTCATTCAATATTGATATTCGAAAAACGAATCAATGCGATCAAAGGCGAAATGGCCACAACAACAGCGTTCTCTCAAAGCCCCATCGACTTGGCTACCAGCGGGGCTAACTGATAAATTAAACTTTTACCTAAGCCGGTCGGCAGCATTGCGAAAACGTCCTTTCCCGCAACAAATTGCTTTATTTTTCAGAGATAACTTCCCTTTGAATTCGTCCAAAACAGCAGCTACAGCTGCATTGAAATCTTACAGATGCTCCACGTTCGCCATGTAAACAGTGACTGAGATAGATTTCCGGTCGCTAAACTCCCGCGTCATTGCCTTTTGAAATGCTCGATTTTCATTGGCCCCCTATCCGAGGGCTGAGCAGAAATGGTTTAGATAGGCAGCTTGGCCAGATTGACTTGCTCGCGAAATGCAAATGCAGCGTCACAGGCAGTATGGGCACACCCAGGCTAGGGTAATCCTCACCTGTTGAAAGAGATGCAGTCTTCTCACAAATACACCTCACACGAGGACTGAAGAGGAACCATTGGCCTTTTTTTAATGGCATGTGCTGTGCAGACAGCCAAATTATTTTGTTGTTTTCATTTTACTTTTAGGCTACAATTCTTATTGTTATAGGGACAATAAAACTTGAAAGTTGAAAAAAATCCCAGTTAAGTTAGTGTTATTGAGGTCAATAAAGGTAATCGTTAAATGTCATTTCATTGGTATTTGTGTCATTTTTGCAATACTATGTGACACACAGGTGTCCTCCATTTCAGCTTGAAGAAACTCTGCACTCCATCAGTAGCACAACAAAGGCCACAACATTCAAAACGAGGCACTGAGAACTTTGTAAGTGTACACAACATTTATTAATAAAAAAGTTTTGACAGGCAGTACCTTGCTGTAGTTTCTTGTCGCTGCCATGATAAAAGTCTGCACGAGTCGATTGACGAACACGAACCAGCAGAAAGAATAGGAGGACAGGTAGTACAATCAACTTGTTTGGACTTTCATCATGGCGGCGACGAGAAACAACTGCAAACTACTGCATGTAAGAACAGTTTTTTAAATCAACGTTGTGTACATTTACAAAGTTCTCAGTGCCTTGTTTTGAATGCCAGGGCCTTTGTTGTACTACCGATGGAGTGTGGAGTTTCTTCGAGCTGTTTTAATGGTTTAATAATAGCGTAATCTTCATGCTTCGTCTAAGGGCACCTCGCCATTGAGAGAGGCAGGATTAAGGGTTCAACCCAATCTGAGTAGATTCATTGTGTTTACCCTTGTACGAAGATTCCAAGAGGAACAGGTACAATTGTGACAGTATTTTTGATATTGAAAGTATTCAAAAGACTGTACGTTCTCATTCATCCAGGTCATGGTAGTCAAAGCAGCTAAGTTGTAAGGCCAGAACTGAAGAAGCCTTTTGGATGAAAGGTGAAACATCTTCGAGCTCCAAAAAGAAGTCCAGTTGCTCACAGCTTAGCTCCTTTGACTACCTACACAAGGGCCAGTCTTTTAGAGTCAGTGGAATTGGCCTGTGGTGACATAGGCCAAGAATAGTATCAGGGGTGGATTCGACATGCTAGGGGCTTCTTTCTCCGTTGACTGGTTAGGGACATCATTGCCTGTGAAGTGGATGAGGTGCTGTGGCCTGATGAAGCCCAATAATGTATTTGCAACATTGGAAATAGCACATGTAGTTTTCATTTGTACTACAGTATACTGTATCACCACATACTAATGTTTTTTTTTTAGTTTAAAGTACTTTATAATGATAAGAAATGCACAGTAATACTACCAGTTGTTGTGTATGTACAGTATTTATCCTGAGTTTTGCTTTTTTTTGTTGAAAATGCATTTCAGTGCTGTAAAATATAAATTCTGCTGTTGTGTGTATCTGAACGTTGTGCTTTGCATTATTTGGTGTGGTGCTTACTGACTGCTTCTTTGTGCTTTCAGTTTGACTGCATTGTTTCTGTTTTGAGGATGAAGTTTGAGCACACATAAAACTCTTTTGAGGCAGTAGTTCACAAGGGGTTTTGGGAAATGCATGTGGACAATTGGAGTTTGTGTTTACAGTTTTGAGAAAATGGGGCAAGGTTTCGTGAACTGAGTTTTAGCAGTTGAGAAAAACTGTAATACTATGCTCAAAGAAGGACTTTGAACCAGAATGTTTTGCCAATTGGTTCATTCTGAACAGAAACAGTATTTTAACGTTTCCAGTTTTGAGTTCCTTCCTAAAACTGACGTTCCCGAATCAGTTAGAACGCAAAAAAAATAAAATAAAAAAAAATAACAACAATAATATTAATAGTGTCCACAAAGGCCCCCCTGTCAGTAGCCTGGTAAACCCGCTCCTCATATTTCATCATGAACACACCTCCTGTTCGCTGGTTGGCTAGGAGTTGCTCGGTTCTCTTACATGAACTTACATGAACTTCAGCGGCCTCCGGACCAGATGAAATTAAGTACGAGGAGTGGGTTTACCAGGCTACTGACAGGGTCTGGTTTACCAAGCTACCCTGTCAATGCTTGGATCTAATAATTGTCCAACTCCTGCATGACACCAAGGGTATCAATAGGCAAGGAAGAGACACAAAACTATTTTATACATCGAAGTGAAATGTGCAACATAAATCTGTATTATATTTTTTTCATTCAGAAAAACAGTTAAAATGTTTTATTGCATATAATGAAGAAATTCCATAATCCATGTGTTAATCAGTAGGCTACATTTTCGATGGTAACGGGGGTCTTTGAAGACAGGATTACATTTTTACTTCAAAAGCATGAGATTGTTTTCTCCATAAAATTCTGCCTGTGTTAATTCCTTCACACATCTACTCCTGATTGCCTCAGCATGCCATTGATGGACGAGTGGATTTTTATCTCAATCTTTGGAGTGGGGTTGGCTGGGTCAAAAATAGCCAGTGAGGTGAGATAGTAATGCCAACCACTAAAGTACAATCACAGTCTCACAGTCAGCTATTTCATTTTGTGAAATGGCCAATCACACATTAGGGTGCCCATGACATTTTAAAATCATCTGTTCATCATGATGATAATGAATAAAACATCATCATCCATAACATCATACATACATGATCACGAGAGAGAGAAAGACGGTTGGAGAGTCTTGAGAAAGAGTGTGAGCATGCATATATATACATGTTCTTAAACCTAATAATAAGCCTGTAACCAAAGCAGCAGTTCCTTAGCATTAAACATCATAGTTAGAGCTACAGGAACTAAAACTGTAGCATAGACACTGTCACACTGTGAATGCTAGGATAAACCAGAAATCAAATAGGAGCCAAGTATGTTTGTAACCTTTACTAAAAGTAGCATTCTACCCCATCTCATTGTCATCTCCTAATACATCAGTAATACAAAAAAAACAAACAAAAAACACTGCATGTGTGTGTGCATGCGTGTGTGTCTGTGTCTGTGTCGTGTGTGTGTGTGTACGTTTGTGTTTGTGTGCACGCACAAACATATGTACCCATTTCTATGTCATTATTTGCTCCCCTTGGATATTTCCCGTTGGTCTTTAACGTCCTGTGGTACATAAACCGTCATACCATCCATCCAGCCTTCCACTGTCACCTGGCAACCCAGTCGAGATCTGCCAATGAGAGCCCAGAGTTAATGAACAGGATAGCACACATTCTACACAGCCTCTTGGAAACCGGTCATACGAATAGCTCAGAAGACGTATGTTCATGTTTTCCATGTAGAGAGAATTAATGAAGTGACGACACAGACAAAAGGGGGATCTGAGGCTTACGTTTTGGTGACTCCATAGGCAAGGTCCAGCATATCAACCTCCTCATCCACCATTGGCTCCAGGCGATCAAAAACATCCTCCTCAAAGACCAGGTGGCATGTGGAGCAGGCCAGGGTGCCTTCGCATGCCCCTGAAACACACAAAGGGTACATGTGTATAAAGTGCTTTTTGAGAAAACTCTATGCCTAAGCAAATGGGCCTGAGTATGTTTTGTGAAACTGTGTTCTTTCAGGGTTTAGTAATGACTGAAATAAAACACAAAAACCAGTACTGTCTAATGAGGGATTGGACATGGAATTCATCTAAAAAGCTGTAGTTGTGTGTTAAGTACTGTACGTTAGTTCTTTTCTCCTTACATTGCATTGCTTCCCAACATTTTCACTAAATATGGATATGTCACACTCTGATCCTTGATTGTTATTTGATATGCTTTAGTTTTCTTGCCCTTACCAACTGTGAACACCAATTCATTACATTGAGCATTTGGAAACAAAATGATATAATCTTTTTCCCACTCTAATTTTACCCCAGTAATTCAAACACCCTCTCCTTACTCTTTTTACTTACTTCTTACTCTTTGTTTGCGATCATCTATGTCAGCCTTGGGTGCAGTAGTGAGTTCAGATTATGGTTCAGATATAATTTTGTCTCTGTCTTTTGCTAAAACCTTGCTTAGAGTTATGTACTTTTTGGGTCTGTAATAAAACAAATTAATATACTACACAAAGTATACTGGTATCTTGATTAGTTGCAAAGCTATGATTGATACTAGTCTTGCCGGTGCCATTTTGGACGTCATCTTTGATTTAGCATTAAAAATATTATTTTACAAAAAAAGGAGACCTCTTTTAGACTCTGTCACATGTAAAGTACAGTGTTGAAGCTGTAGTTTCTACGTTCTAGTTTTGTAAGTAATTATTTGTAATTATTAGTGTAGATTGCATCCATCTTGAAAAATGGTAGCCATCTTGGATTTTTGCATGGCTAACGCCCTTTTAGAACATTTGTGCCACATTTCATGCTTGCATGATTACGTGAACTCTTTTTGCATTCATCTGCTGCACTACTGGGAGTGCAATACATTTTGAACATGACGTTTTAGGCAGTAGAGTTCATCACCTGTGAGGTGTGTGTGTGTGTGTGTGTGTGTGTGTGTTTTTCATCACCAGTGTTTTGAACATGACGTAATAGGCAGTAGAGTGGAACCCTGCTGTGTTGTCCTTGAATTACAAATTTAGAAGCAAATCATGCTGCACCTGTGACCAACTTGCTTATTTATTTATTTATTTATTTATTTATTACTTTTATTTTTGTATTTTTTTCTTAGGATAATTAGGTATACTTTATAATATATGTTACATTTTTAGTTCCAATTAATTTCCAGGAGCATGTAAGATTAAAGGCTTCTAACACCATGCATGTACATTCAAGAATTCCAACAGGTTTCCAAGCTGTGTTACGCATAAAAGTATGTAAACCTGTGTGTGTGTGTGTGTGTGTGTGTGTGTGTGTGTGTGTGTGTGTGTGTGTGTGTGTGTGTCTGTGTGTGTGTGTGTCTGTGTGTGTGTGTGTGTGTGTGTGTGTGTGTGTGTGTGTGTGTGTGTGTGTGTGTGTGTGTGTGTATGTGTGTGTGCATATAATGTATAATTACACACCAAATCCACTGATGTCTAAGTTCTTGTTAATGACCACATCTAGCAAGGTCTCGCCCTCGGACACTGTCGCACTGCTCTTCACGCCGTCCTGATTGACAAAGTGCACCAATACCTTGGGGGTGGTGGAACTATGACCAGGGGGTGGGGGACATGAAAACAGTAATGAATTTCAAAGTGTCATTTTAAAATGTCCAAATCACCCAAACAATTAGTTAAAAAACCTTTTTCAAAGAGTCATAGTTATAGACACAAAATGCAAAGCATAAAACATATTTTGATGAGAAAATTGAAAAAAGTGACGGGAAGGTCAAGGAAAATTCAAGCTTTCTAGTTACTGGCCACATTCATTCTGCCTGATTCATTCCCCTTCTCAAAGCCAAGTAATTACCCCTCTGCCCATTATGGTGGGGAGTAATTACTTAGATCTCTTCTGAATGCTGCTGTGACGCTGTTTGGTCTCTGAAGAAAGCACAGCGCGTCACTGGCAGCCCATTACCTCCGAATTGTCTGAATATCAGACCCCTTTTTTGTTTCAAACACAGCATAGATGCTGTTCAACCACCCCTGCAGTCGCAGAATGATTCTCAAAATAATTAAAACGGCTTTTGTAATTACCTAACACAGAAGAACTCGTTTAACACAAAGACTAACCGAGTTTCAGTAACTGTGATCGTCACTGCCTGAAGAATTTATCACTTTGATTTGCTTTTGCTGTATTACAACCTACTCCCACATGAACTATTTGTTACTTGTTAGTTTGTTCTCAGTTGAAGCTCATATTGACACTATAGTGTTTTTTATGAAACCCACCTGTTGTGTTGAGAGGCATTGAAGAGTTGTGAACATCTGCTGATCTGTCTGCGTGGCAGTAAGTGTAGCTGATGTCTAGCAGATTGAAATCCAAGACCGGACAACACACCCCACAGGCACGCTTTCTGCACGGAGAGAATTGACTGCAGACACACACGCTTCGACATCCTGACAAGTTGGTGCTTCTCTGTATGTGAGTGTGTGATTTAGCAGTTTGCCTAAAAGGACATGATGGCATTGACAGATACAAACTGAAAGCCTTGACACACTCTTACATGGACAAGCTGCACACACACACTCACACACACACTCACTCACACACACACACACACACACACACACACACACACACACACACACACACACACACACACACACACACACACACACACACACACACACACACACACACACACACACACACACACACACACACACATCCTTGGACACTGTTTGGTCCTGTCTTCTGGATAAATACCAGATGAAAAAGTCTATGTACATGTGTGCATATACAGTAATATGCCATATTAACAGTCTGTGCCTCCTTCCACTGACACACCTCCAAAACACAGCTATTCTGTCTTCATGTGTACATACAAACATTACATCTCTCTCTCTCTCTTTCTCTCTCTCTCTGTTTGTCTCTTTCTCTCTCTCTCTGTCTCTTTCTTTCTTTGCTTCTTTCTGTCTATATTTGTCTTTTAGTGCATTAAGCTATGGCTGTTTTTAGATAGATTACAGTGTCCCAGTAAAATTGTCCAGTGATAAGAATTCCACGAGGTAAACAAGTGTCGTGATAAGGTGCTTTGTGGTAGATAGATTACAGTGTCCCAGTAAAATTGTCCAGTGTTATGAGGGTCCTTTAGTGCAGTAGTCATAGAAGGGTCCTTTAGTGCAGTAGTTATCAGGGTAGTGCAGTATATTGCTGTCCATAGTCGTATAGTAGTCACCACCAGGGACAGCATGTGCGTGTGTGTGTGTGTGTGTGTGTGTGTGTGTGTGTGTGTGTGTGTGTGTGTGTGTGTGCGTGTGCGCGTGTGTGTGTGTGTGTGTGAGTGTGTGTGCTCAAGCACTCCAGTCCATGATGCTCAGCTCCTTCTGTGTGCTGTTATACAGTTGTATGGCCCTGGGGACAAATGACCTCCGCAGCCTGTCTGTCCTGCAGGAGAGGGACCAGAGTCTGTTGCTGATCAAACTCCTCTGATTGATGATGGTGGTGTGTAGGGGGTGGCGGTCGTTGTCCAGTATGGAGTGCAGCCTGCTCAGGGTCCTCCTCTCAGCTATTGTAGTTAGAGACTCCAGCTCCATGCCCACCACAGACCCTGCTTTCCTCACCAGTCTGTCCAGACGCCCATTGTCTCTTTTCCTAGTGCTGCCACCCCAGCATACCACAGCATAGAACAGCACACTGGCCATGACAGACTGGTAGAACATCAGCAGGAGTCTGTTGCAGACATTGAAAGACCTCAGCCTCCTGAGGAAGTACAGCCTGCTCTGTCCTTTTCTGTAGAGTGCATCTGAATTAGTAGACCAGTCCAGTTTATTGTCGAGGTGTACCCCCAAGTACTTGTAAGTGCAGACTGTCTCGACATTCTCCCCATCAATCGTGACAGGCACCAGCGGCGGGGCGGTTCTCCTGAAGTCCACCACCATTTCCTTGGTTTTGGTGGTGTTCAGTTGCAGCTGATTAGTTCGGCACCACCCAACGAAGTCCTCCACAAGGCACCTGTACTCCCCCTCCTGTCCATCCCTGATACACCCCACGATTGCAGTGTCGTCAGAGAACTTCTGCATGTGACAAGTCTCTGAGTTGTAGCTGAAATCGGTGGTATACAGGGTGAACAGTACAGGGGAGAGCACAGTTCCCTGCGGTGCACCTATGCTGCTGACCACAGTCTCTGATGTAAGGTCCCCAAGTCTGACAAACTGGGGCCGTTCCGTGAGGTAGTCCGTGATCCAGGTCACCAGGCCAGGCTCCACTCCCATCCGCAGCAGTTTGTCTCTCAACAGGAGTGGTTGGATGGTATTAAAAGCACTGGAGAAATCAAAAAACATAATTCTCACAGCACTGCCTCCTTTGTCCAGGTGAGAGTGCACCCTGTGTAGAAGATACAGGATAGCATCCTCTACCCCCACATTCTCTTGGTAGGCAAACTGCAGGGGGTCCAGTGCATGGCGAACCTGAGGTTTGAGAAGGTTGAGCAGCAGTACACGCTCGAGTGTTTTCATTAGGTGTGAGGTGAGGGCAACCGGTCTGTAGTCGTTGGGTTCTTTGGGGTGAGGTGAAGAGGTGTTGGAGAGGTGTGGCTAATTCCACTACTGCAAGTAATACACCTTAAGAAAAAACAGAGCATAAATAACATAAGTGTGAGGAAAATGTATAAGAAATACTGTAAGATTTCCATCTTCTATTTTGACATAACTCGCAGTTTGTGTGTGTGTGTGTGTGTGTGTGTGTGTGTGTGTGTGTGTGTGTGTGTGTGTGTGTGTGTTTGAGACTGACTGAGTGACTGAGCGGGTGAGTAAGTGAGTGAGAACAGAAAGTAGAGCTTGCTTGCTGTGATCACGCTTGGTGGGAGTATGGATTAGTTCTATTGAGGGTAGCTACTGACCCTAATGATGCTGTTGTGATTCTCTTGTGAAAGGTTAGATCCTCAGACACGTGATTGTGGAAACATGTGGCTGTGTGAATGCGCTCACTCTCTTCAACACGGAGTGGCTGTGTGTTGGAAGCTGCAGAACACAGCTTGTTCTCAGTTGAAGCTCATATTGACACTATAGTTTTTTTATGAAACCCACCTGTTGTGTTGAGAGGCATTGAAGAGTTGTGAACATCTGCTGATCTGTCTGCGTGGCAGTAAGTGTAGCTGATGTCTAGCAGATTGAAATCCAAGACCGAACAACACACCCCACAGGCACGCTTTCTGCACGGAGAGAATTGACTGCAAACACACACATTTCGACATCCTGACAAGTTGGTACTTCTCTGTATGTGAGTGTGTGATTTAGCAGTTTGCCTAAAAGGACATGATGGCATTGACAGATACGAACTGAAAGCCTTGACACACTCTTACATGGACAAGCTGCACACACACACTCACACACACACACACACACACACACACACACACACACACACACACACACACACACACACACACACACACACACACACACACACACACACACACACACACACACACACATCCTTGGACACTGTTTGGTCCTGTCTTCTGGATAAATACCAGATGAAAAAGTCTATGTACATGTGTGCATATACAGTAATATGCCATATTAACAGTCTGTGCCTCCTTCCACTGACACACCTCCAAAACACAGCTATTCTGTCTTCATGTGTACATACAAACATTACATCTCTCTCTCTCTCTCTCTCTCTCTCTCTCTCTCTCTGTTTGTCTCTTTCTCTCTCTCTCTGTCTCTTTCTTTCTTTGCTTCTTTCTGTCTATATTTGTCTTTTATTGCATTAAACTATGGCTGTTTTTAGTTATTTCATGTTTTTGTTATTTATATATATTTTTTTTCCAGTTTTTGGATTAGAAACCCAAATTATTCTGTCAACTCACAAAAACCATGTTACAGTGATCTGCCAATATACAGCCGATAAACTGACAGTATATGCACATAGAGAAATATTTAATGTACATGTGGCCAGTAGTGGTGACTAATGAGCTCAGATCTTTTAATACTGGCAGCAATATTACAGCACCCCCTGACTGCACTGTGGACAAAGGGGACAAAAGTCCATTTCAGCTAGTTTGTCTCATGTGCCATTTTAGATGTGACACAAAGTGCCTTGCACCCTCTAAAAACATAAAGAAAATGAAAGGTTGAGGTAAGAGCTATTTCATTTTACAACAATGAATCCTAATGAATAGTGGACTTAATTTATGTGCTTTTACGTAGAGGTGGAGCCATAATTGCCAGGCGTGAGTTACAGCTAAGAGCAGTAATAATCTGCCCTCCAGGGTCAAAAAGTGTGCAACGAGAGTGCAAATGGAAGCTAAATGGTGCTGTGTTGTTGGAAGCATTAGGGAGGAAAAAAGAATTCAGTTCAAACCTGAACACTGTCAGTCAGTCAGTCAGTCAGTAAGTCAGTCAGTCCAGTGAAGTTCAGATCTGTGAATAATTCCAGTAACATCAGACATAAGTAATACACCTTAAGAAAAAACACAGAGCATATATAACATAAGTGTGAGGAAAATGTATAAGAAATACTGTAAGAAGTCTGTAGAAGTTGTGGGGAATGATGCTTGACATGACAAGTTCCCTTTAGCCTCCTCGGGACATACAGATGCTGCCAGGTCTCTCTGACCAGCAGCATGGTGCCTTGAGTGAAGGTTAGATCCTCAGACGCGTGATTGTGGAAACATGTGGCTGTGTGAATGCGCTCACTCTCTTCAACACGGAGTGTCTGTGTGTTGGAAGCTGCAGAACACAGCATAAACAGCCACTGGGCCACTCCACAGGAAGTGCCTGTAGTGCCTTTCCATTTTTTCGCATCATGTGCTGATCTTGTGGCTGAGTACATAATCATCACACCTCACCACCTGCTAACCATGATTGGTGGTGCTCACAACTGAATCGTGTCAGTCAATCACAAGCACAATTGAATGGAATAAGGGCTGCTGTCATATATCTAAAAGTAGACTTGCCAATTGTTCATGAGTGCAATTTTGTAGCACATATTTTTGTTGGTAATGGGGGAGGGGGGGGGGGGGGGAGGGTTATCTGAGACAATACTATGGTATGTAATGCCTACAATACAACAGTGTAGCCGCTCCAGCAATTGTGGATAGACCAAGGGTAGTGGAAGCTTTTTAAATGCATATGTGTTGTAGCATTGGTAGGGAGTCTCAGGGTCCTCAGCCACGTCATTTTTAATAAAGTTTCCTGCATCTCCTGAGAGGCTTCTCTGGCCATGTCCGCCATCTTGGTTAACTCTACACAATGGTGTTGAGCATGCAAAAGTCAATGGATAAGCCTTGCCCCCTTAGTCTGGGCGTGCCCATACTGCCTGTCACGCTGCATTTGCATTTCGCGAGCAAGTCAGTCTGGCCAAGCTGCCTGCCTACACCATTTCTGCTCGCGCCTTGGAATGGCCGCCAATGAAAATCGAGCATTTCAAAAAGGCACTACTACTAGTTTTTGTTTGGATCAAGCAGTTTCCTTCGCTGCGTATACGTCAGAGGACAGAGGGGTGTGACTAGTTGAAGCTTCGTCCAGTAGCAAACAGAGGCATTTGAAAGAGGCGGGTTAAGCCCGCCTTCTGAGAAATGGGTTTACAACACAGCTTGGCCAGACCAATGCTCGCAGAACATTGACAAGTCGCGATAGCCAGGCTATTGCCCCCTGGCTTTGCTTTCAATAGCTGACGTGGATTGGTCGCACCACCTTCAGTTATACTACTGCCATGGCTGCTGTCGTACCTCTGCTCAGTATTGTATTTGGTGACAGTACTCCATCAGGCAACTCTCCTAAGGCCTTGGTTTCCCTCAACCAATTTTTGGTTACCAATCTGTGAACAGAGGGAGGGCTTTGTTATTTTGGTGGGAAAGTGTGGAAAGTGATGACATTGAACATAAGAGCTAAGTTTCAGCAAATGGTCTAAGTATGTATTCTGCATCCAGGCAGTTGTAATTGGTTGAAGGGAGGCACAATAGTTTTAAAGTGAACAGAACTTTAACTTTAACCCACCAGAAAGTAAACACATGCCTGTTATGAGTCTCCAGAGTCTTTGTACAAAGTGAAAATGAAGTAAAAGGTCCACCCGGATAAAACATTGCTGCCCTGAGTCCTCTTGACAAGGCTAGCCTTCTCCCTCTTGTATGCAGACACTCATCAACACAGGACACTCTTTCTGTAACTGTAGTATCATCTTCAAATTCGATGATGGCGTTGATTGCCCTGCAAGGCCATGTAGTCGTGACTGAAGGACATAGTGTGGAGCCTTGCAGAGTTCTTGTGTTAATGTTTTTTTTAGGTTCACAAAGTCCTATGATTTATTTAGTTTTATTTAGGTCATATGAAGGTCAAATAAACATCATTCTCTCTCTCTCTCTCTCTCTCTCTCTCTCTCTCAAGGTAAAAAATAAGCACAGATGTTGCAGTATGCAGCATCTACAAAATACATGCAGTATGTATGATTCTGGCTGATGCCATATTGTGCAAAACATTGAAAGCTGTAAGTAACAGATGTTATGCCACAATCAATAATGCAGCTAAGATATGTGATCATGCATAGATTGATGGTATAATGCAATACCCGTGTTTTTGGTGCTGTGGGTCAGGGGGCAATAAAAAACTACAAACCTGTAAATAACAATAAATATTCATGGTGGTGTGCTTTGAAATTTTCTCACAGTAAACAGAAAAAAGGTTACAAAACACTGCACTACAGTACATGCTTGGGGGGGTCTTGGCCATGTATTGTCCTTAGTCGTTCAACTTTAGTCATGCATTTGGCCACACAACATTAGTCATATGATAAATCCAACAGCCCTTAGATTTTAAAACATAGAGAGCAAGGTTTCTAGAGGAGAAAACCGCTGAAGGGACTGAACTGTATAATATTTTAATAGCACTGATTCACACAGAACATATTAGCAGTCAGCTCTTCAAATAGCATTAGAGTGCGAGACTGTTTCTTTTATTCCCATCCATTTTTTCCCATTCTATCTCTTGTCAAAGGCTCAAATCAAAGAAATTATATCCTTATGATAAACATTATTATCTTATATCTTATTCCAGCAAATAATGAGCCAAATATTTGTCAGAACAGTAAAACAGCCACAATATGTAATCACCAAATGGATATGTGTAGTTGAATTTACAGCAAAAACACACAAGTCCAGTAAGGGTAACTGAAGTTAACAGAGAAGGTTTCCTAAAGTTGACATGAAACAGATTGCGACAGTGATAGTGTGTCTTAATCCAAGGTCCCAAAGCAGCCTTGTGGTGAGCTTAGCCATACAACGTGTCAGTCAGTCTTTGCTGTGCTTCCTAAGGCCATCGTGATAAGGGAATGCTTGTCACTCGCTGTAGCTCCAGCAATAAGTTGCTGCTACGAAAAGTCCAAGTGCAGTATCATTCCACATAGACCTATATAACTGTGAGCTTAAAAACAAAAACATCTAAAACAAACCAAACAGGTTTGTTTAAGATTACATCTTGCTAGTTATAATATTAAATAAAACCCCTTCAAGGAATGCCAACTATGCAGTTATACACTTGATGTAATTAAATGTGGCTGAAAAGTAGGTTATTGTCTAACATAATATTTTACAGTCCCTCACTCTGGAGAAATAAACCTTTTAGCTCAATTTAACATGTAACGATCCAGATCGTATGCAGTCTCATGAGTGTCTGGAGGAAATCATCTCATAAAATGTACAACTCATGATCTCCTGAATTTACTCCCATCAACTTCTGTCAGCTGAATCTGGGACTCGATGGGTAGACTTTGCTTTAAATTAGAAAGACATCCTCTGGCATTTTTCTTTACAATTTAAAAGCATGAGGTTAGATTCAGACACATATTTTTGTGGAAGAGTGGAAGTTTTTAGAGGACGACATACAACATTTAAGTAGTATAAATCTCATGTGAATAGTGTAATCAAAATCTGAAATAAGTTACTCAGCCTTTAAGTGCCTCAGAAATCAAAACATTTTTAGGTTGAAGAAGGACCCCTTGTGTTCCAGAATGAAATTATGTCCTTTAGTTTCAAAACAGAACTAATTATCACATTAATTCACCCTCAATGCTTTTTTTTCCTTTTAAGTGTGTAGGTTGACCACCATCATTTGTTGGAATGACTTGTTAAGTATATTAGTCCTAATACTGTTCATAATATGGTTCACACATTCGTGTCACATATGCTACATGTCGTTTCTCTGCCCCTTCTCCTGGCTCCTGTTCCTGCAGCATATGCACAGCCAGTCCGTAGATCCTCACCAATTCTTCAGTTTTTCCCACCTAATTGAGCTTATCAGCCTTGTTTAGTTGACATGGGTTCAATGTGCTCATTATGTCTGTATTTAAGCCCTGGTGCTGCTGATTGTCTTTGTGTGGTTATGTTTGTCTGTGAGAGGTGCTGCGTGACGCGCTTGTTTGTTGTTCTGTGTCTGCCCCCACATTCTGTGCTTCTTGTCCTCTGTGACAATTTGTTTGTGTGCATACTGCGTCATACTCCCACAGCTTGTGTGATGTATAAATCAAGACTCAAACATATGGATGATGGTTCTGAAAAATTCACCATTTTTATTCAGCAGACATCCAGCAGAGCAAGGTGAAATGAGTGGATACGCTCTTTGGACTCAACCTCCACATCCCATTTTAATGCTCTTCACATTGCACACTTACACAGCTTACAAATATCAGAAACTCTTTATCAAACAGCTGACATTGTTTTATGACAGTCAACTGGTAGCATTTTCACCTGAAATCAATGTATTATCAATAATAATATTTTTCCCATTTACAATGCAGGTGTATATGTATTCTTGGCAACGTGTCTTCGTCTGCAAGTAAAGGCGCGTTCATGCAGACCAGCAGTATTGCTCCTGGTGAGGTAATGTTCACGTGAGTCAGATACAATAGACCTGGGTGACACTGGCTGTCCTCAGGATAAATGTTACTGCCTTGAACTGCTTGAAATTGCTGCATTTACCCACCAGCAAAGAGCTATCTAGCCAACGGGCAACACAGGAAACAGCTTGGGGCCCCCAGGCCACTGAAAGGCCTCGGAGGGCTGACAACCTATAAATTGCAGTGGTGGCAATGCAGCTTTCAATTAAAGTGGTGGGTTTTTGCTTGGTGCCCCAACAGACCTTAAAATTACCTCTGCCCAGCAGAACCTGTCCCCCCAGGTAGATAGATCTGTGCTGCCCTTGAATGCTTTCAACTCCTCACAACACCCTTGCCTGGTCTTGCCTGTATGTGTGGCATGTCTGATAATTGGAATGCCTACTGACTGTGTAGCCCTCAGAGATAATGTGAGTTTATCATTACCCTCTATTAAAGTGGAGTTTGATGTTTGAGTCAAGGTTCTGGCTTTTTCTAAACTCATATCAAAAGGAGGAAGTAAGCTCATTAAAGCTTTCTAAATCATCAAGGTTTAGCACCTGACACACATTCTATTTCAAGACCCCTTAGCATTTTCCTGGTCTTGTATTGCCTTTCATTCTCCTCTCCTCCTATTGAGACTGTCCAATGCCATATGCCAGGTTACCTTCCAGCAGAAGGGCAAATAGAAATAAGATGTTTCACCATGACAAAGTTTTGAACAGGATTTTTTATTGAGAGTTAAAAGCAGCCCCTCTTCGTGTTTTGCTGAGGACAAGGCACTGTCTGGTGATGAATTCAGAGAAGTCTGCATCCACCCATCTCAGTTTCCAAAAAAAAATACTGTAGGATCTTACAGTCAAGGATTATCCATTAGCCATGTGGTCCGCCAAGAATAAAAACAAAGTTAGACAGGCCCTTCAAAACAAATATAATCAAAAGTGGCAAAAGGCCACCATCAAATATAATCCGCAACACTAACTTTTACCAGTACTAAGCTAGGCAATGTGCCACAGCAAACGTGTAAGGAGAAAAATCGACCAAAACCTAAAGGTAGAGAATGATGCAGATCCGTTGCTGAACAAATCGCCAGGTAGATCTTACATAATAATAACACTGCCGGGGTTTTCGAAAAATATTATAATATGACACAAACTCGTTCTTCATCTCTGAAAGCTTCAAAATACATTACAACTAGAAGAATGAATAAAAATACAGTTTGATGATTGCTTTGTTTTTCTTTATAGGAGTTCCTTCTAGAAACCTAACCTTTACGCAGACCTGGTTGCAGATGATGACTTGTTGCATTAAGTCAGATGACCTGTGAAGTGGTGCTTAGATGTTTAATAGAGTGCAAAGTCTGTATGCAAATTAACAGACAGAGTAGGTCAGAAAATTGGTTCTTTGACAAAGCACATGTCTGTGCATATTCATCAATGATCAATGACATCTACATGTGTTTTTTTCTTGGATTTTGATTGAAACTGTTCATCTGGTGTTTGTTTTCCAACCCTGTGTATGGAATGTATGTCTCATGCAAGTCAACTGAACAGAGCAGAAGATAAAATTAACTAGTTTTGCAACTTCAATTGCAATTGCAATTCCCTGTTGCAATAGGATCCATGCTTAAAAAACAATCCTTATTCCCTTCCCCAACATCCAAACTGTTTGGAAGAATACAACACATTGAAAAAAAAAAACACTGGAGAAAAAAATAGCAAGCAAAGTTGTCTCCCTTCTCATAAAAGCAGTGCTCAATATATATATTTAAAAAATCAAATCACATTCACTTCTTCTAAATACATGAATCACTTCTCTCCTTTTTGTTTTTTTCTCTCTTGGTATGATCTTTGTACTTGTTGTGCTTTTGAAATGCAGTCCTAAACATTAAAGGGAGCTGAGTTGAGACGGTGAAATTGCAGTCCGCAGGTGTTGTGTGGGGTCAGGGTGAGTAAAAGTGGGCAAGTGCGCCCCCCATAGACCGCTGGAGGCCATCACATGCACTCAAACTCGTCGATGCGCTGCTTGGTGTTGCCCGAGCGGATCTGCCTCAGGGTCTTGTACTTGTCGCGGCCCGCTCGCACGTTCTCCGCATGGAGGATGTCGTTCTGGGTCTTCTTGGTCTCATCGCGGGCATTGGCCAACTCGGAGCTCAGTGTCTGAGGAAATGGGGAGACCGGTTAACATTTGTATATGCAGAGATTAATGAGACCTGTCTTTCAAAGCACATGCATTTACATAAATGCAATCTGATTTTGGATTTGTTTTCAATTTATTCATTTCAATTAATTTAGTTTACATTTAGATTTCATTTAAACCTTGTAGGAACAGTACGTAACATGTCACTGTACAAGTTTTTTTTTAAATGAAGCGTGAGTGAGTGAGTCTGTGCGTGTGAGTCATCCGTCGTTACCTGGAGGTGCTTCTGCACCCTCTCGTTCTTCTCGGCCTCCGTCATGCGCTCCTCCTCGCTGCGG
>CM050214.1:16045206-16057706 GCA_027475355.1 Coilia nasus
TGTGTGTGTGTGTGTGTGTGTGTGTGTGTGTGTGTGTGTGTGTGTATTAGTGGCTTTTCCATAGTGTGAGTGAGAGCCCAAAGGGATGTTTTCTTCCATGTATCTGACTGTGTGTGTGTGTGTGTGTGTGTGTGTGTGTCGTGGCAACTGACCAGGTGCTCCTGGTTCTTCATCTGGTTCTCGGCCTGCTGCAGCAGCGCTGTCCTGGCCTCCTCGGCGACCCTCTTGTCCTTCTCCAGCCGCTCCGCCTCCTCCTCTGCACGCTTACGCTCCTGCTCCAGCTCCAGCGCACGCTTCGTCTGCTCCTCCAGCTCTGCAAGGCCACACACACACACACACATACATATGCACCCACACACACACACACACACATATGCACCCACACACACATACACATACACACACATATGCACCCACACACACATACACACACACACACACATATGCACCCACACACACATACACACACACACATGCACGCACACACATATGTACACACACGCACACATACACACACACATATATGCACCCACACACACACACACACATACACACACACACGCACACATACACACACACATGCACACACACACATATGCACCCACACACACACACACACACACATGCACGCACACACACATATGTACACACACACACACACACACATGCACCCACACACACACACACACATATGCACCCACACACACATACACACACACACATGCACGCACACACACATATGTACACACACACACACACACACACACACACACACACACACACACATATGCACCCACACACACACACACACACACACACATATGCACCCACACACACATACACACACACACACACACACACACACACACACGTACACACACATATGCATATGCACGCACATGCACACACACAATTACGCACACGCACACACAGAAACACCACATACACACACAAAGAAATACTTCATCATTCATAGCACTTTTAGAAAGTACAGCAACACTTCAGTGAACAACATGTGTGAATAAATACATGAATGAATAAACAAATGTATCAAAGAAATGAATAAATGAATGAATGAATGAATACATACATACATACATACATACATACATACATACATACATACATACATACATACATACATACATACATACATACATACATACATAAATATGTATATGAGTAAATTAATGAATCAGTCAATGAATGAATGAGTACATGAATGAATGAATCAATAAATGAATCAATCAGTGAATGAATCAATCAATGAACATCCTCTCACACCTTGCTGGGCTTTCTTTGTCTGATCCTCAATCTGTCTGAGCCTCTCCATCAGCTCCTCCTTTTCCTTCTCAATCTTTTCCTTCTCCTTCTCTGCCAGCTCTCTCTTCTTCTTCTCGTTCTCCAGTAATGCCCTGTGGGGGGAGGAGGAGGCAGGAGGGAGGAGGGAGGATGAAGCAGGAGGGGGTCAGGGAGAGACACAGCAGTGGTTTAGAGGGGGCAGGGATGGATCAGTGCTTCCAGGCATTGTGAGACCTCTTATGAAGGACAATGGCTTACTACAAACACCACCAGACATACTTCTGGCCGTGGTGAGGCTATGAATACTAACATGTCACATACACATACACACATATTCGCACACACACGCACACACACACACATCCACAGTGACATATTTATTTATATTCAGGACACCTAACAGGTAGATATACCACACACCTATACATATTTATAATTCCAGGTAGAGATAGTAATGAAAAAAACATGATTGACAGACCATGACTGGGTTGTTGGGTCACAGTGAAAAGTTTGATGACTGGCATGACAGATGCACGCATGCCCGCACACACACACACACACACACACACACACACACACACACACACACACACACACACACACACACACACACACACACACACACACACACCTCTCCATCTTCTTGTGGTTCTTCTCCTCCCTGGCCTGCGCCTTCATCTGCTGCACTTCGATGGTGTCGGGCTTGCGTCTGCGCATGTACAGCTCGTGGTTGCCCATGCACAGGGCGAGGATGCGCTTGTTGATGCGCAGACGTGGCGCGTAGAAAACAAAGTCCTGCATGCCGACACACAGAGACAGGAAGGCCAGAGTAAATTCACACACCAACACACAGACGGACAAACCTATCAGAAGCGAGCAACGCAACGTAATCAAATGAGATGTCATCTTGGAGACTGCGCATACCGGTGCTTTCTTGTCAATGGGCTTGATGACAAACTTCTTGTCATTAAAGGAAATGTTCCTGATCTCACTCCACGGGAATCCGATTTTGGGCGTCATCCTGCGGGGCGAGGGAAACACAAACACCAGGCAGGTCAAGCACTTCCCCTGTCGTACGTGACTTGACTGCGCTGGTAACCTCGAGAGATCGCTCGAGCCCAACAGAGGGGAGGAACGGGAACCACTTGCTCTTAGGGCTCATTTCCACCAAACACTCTTTGTGTACAGCGCGTGCCCGTTTTCTGTCCGTATTCATTTAGAATGCACGTTAACAGATTAGACCATTTCCACCGCACGCGTGATCTGAGCGTATTCTGTCCCTATACAAACCTATTGTACACAGATACACGCTGTACACGCTCAAGTTGGTGGAAATGAGGCCTTAGTTCAACACTGGAGCTTTGAGCTGTGATAACGCTGAGATGAACCATTTCAAAACTTGTCAGGACCTGTTAAAAACTTGTTCAAGAAGCCTTAAAAAAGAAACCCTATTTTATTATTCATCAAAACGTGTTAATAAGTGTTATTAAAAGAAGCCTTTAGGAATTACAACAAATATGTGTGGTCTACTTGCTCCTATGGCAACATTATTTATATATATTCATTATTTCTAGCAAATCCCTTAAGGTTTCTACTTAAAGAGTAACACAGAAAATGAATGAATGAATGAATGAATGAATGAATGAATGAATGAATGAATGAATGAATGAATGAATGAATGAAGCAAGGAAGGAAATTAAACATTAAGGACTACTATAGACTATAGATGACACTGTGTTGTCTAGGAATACAAAAGAATGTTCTGCGAATGTTTTGCCATACAAGAAAAGTATTGAGGGGTGATTTTAAAAAGTGGGTGTGGTAGAGCGTTGAATAGGCTCACTTGTCGTTCTGCTCGTAAATGTTCAGACCCAGGGCGTCTACTCCCAGCCACAGCTCAGAGCCCTTCTTGTTCTTGATGTTGAAGTAGTTCACGCCGTACATCTCCAGGTCCTGGGCGATCTTCAGATACTCCATCATGGCGTCCTCTCTGTGGGGTAACACACACATGTCCCTCATCACTAAATGTAACACTCAAAGTAATGTGCACACACACCATGTTATCCTTCCCTTACTGTGTTCCACACACACACACAGACACACACACACACAGACAGACAGACACATACACACACACACAGTATCCCTTGTCACTGAATGTAACACTCAAACTAATGCACACACACACCATGTTATCCTTCCCTTACCGTGCTCCACACACACACACACACACACACACACACACACACACACACACACACACACACACAGAGCGTCCCTCACCTCTTAATATTAAACTCAAACTGTTAGAGTCACACACACGATCCACCCCCCACCACACACACTCACCCACTTAACACACAGAGACAGCGTTTCTCACCACTTAATTTTCAACTATTACACATACAAAAACAATGGTAATGGTAACAATTCACACCCCCATCCCCCCACCCATCCCAGTGCTATTTTACACCTCCACCCTCCCACTCCGGATGGCTGAAGTCACCACAAGGCCTGGCCTGGCCTGGGCCATTATAAACCAAGCTTAGCAGTTACGATGGCGTTGAGAGTACCAGAGCCAAAACACAGAGGAAGAATAACAGTGCTTTATCTGCTGGCCTGGAGTGCTAGCTTTGCCAGGACGGGCTGTGTCCCGGGAAAGTGTTTTATCTCTGCGTGCTGACAAAACAGCCTTAACACCGGGCAAGATAGCACCGCAAAGGTTGGTAACACTGCAGCGGGAAATGAGTGAGAGTTCTGCACGGTTTGTGAGTGTGATCTCTTGAGGGAACAAACAACATAAAGTGTGTGCGTGTGTGGATGAGTGTGTGTGTGTGTGTGTGTGTGTGTGTCTCTGTGTGCATGTGCACGTGTACCTGTCAGTAAGGCCCCGTCCACACGACAACGTCCCTGGATTATTTTCTTTGAGGGTTAAAAAAAAAGTCGCGTCCACACGACAACGGAGCAGTAAACATTTACGTCCACACGGGAACGTTTTCATTGCGTTTTCATTGCAGAAGGTGTGCTGTGTCAGCTTGAGGGGCATGATCAGAAGCGCAATGATTCACTTTAAACATGTAATGTATGTTGATTTTAGCAATGTGCGTTCTAGTTTAGATGGGTCGGATGCAGCGACAGTTGCCCTATTTAAAAAGCATAACGTGAAAAGCGTTTGTTGGGCTGAACTATGTATACAAAAAACATCCTGTAGTTCAATGTCAGAAGGTAGAAACAGTTGCATTACACATAGCCTACACTGCAGACGATTTTACCCCAGAGTATCCCACAACAACCTGTTTGTAAAAGTTTGACGCTGTTGTGAGATGTCACGTCGTTAAATTTACCCATTTAAGCGATACGGAGCAGAACATGAAAAAATAGAAGGAGCTGCAAATAAACTTGAGACAACTGCGCAATTATTCACGTAAAACATGTCATATGTTGATTTTAGCAATGCGTGTTGTTACTAAGGGGAGCTGAAAGCAGCCACAGTTGCTCTTTAATTAATTAAGAATAATGAAAGCCTACAAGAAGTAGGCTATTTGTTATAGCCTACTAGCCATACAGACAGTTTAATGGCAAAGGATAGAAACAATTGCACAACAGCCAGCCTACAGTACAAGCTAATCAAATCACAATTTATTCGACAGCAACCAATTTGTAAAAGTTTAAAGTTGTTGTTATATGTCCAGCGCAAGGTGAATAGGCGACGACGTCATCGTTTTCAAAAGGATGCGTTTTGCCTGTCCACACGAGAACAAAACGGCGGCGTTGTCAGACTTTCTCACTTCGGAACCCGTTCTCAAAAAGTATCGTTTTCGGTCACCCAAAACGCCTGAAAACGTTGTCGTGTGGACGGGCCCTAAGCTTGCAATGGTGTGGGAATAGGTGGGAGCAGGTGTGTGTGTCCGTGTGTGTGTGTGTGTGTGTGTGTGTGTCCATACTGTGAGTATATATCAGTGTGTCCAAATGTATGCTTGTGTGTCTGTGTCCATAGGTGTGTGTGTGTGTATGTATGTATGTTTGTGTGTGTGTGCGTGTGTCCATACTGTGAGTATATATCAGTGTGTCCAAATGTATACTTGTGTGTCTGTGTCCATATGTGTGTGTGTGTGTATGTATGTTTGTGTGTGTGTGTGTCCATACTGTGAGTATATATTAGTGTGTCCAAATGTATACTTGTGTGTCTGTGTCCATATGTGTATGTGTGTGTATGTATGTTTGTGTGTGTGTGTGTGTCCATACTGTGAGTATATATCAGTGTGTCCATATGTATGTTTGTGTGTCTGTGTCCGTGTGTGTGTGTATGTTTGTGTGTGTGCGCGTGTGTGTGTGTTTGTGCGTGTCCATACTGTGAGTATATATCAGTGTGTCCAAATGTATAATTGTGTGTCTGTGACCATATGTGTGTGTGTGTGTGTGTGTGTGTGTGTGTTACCTGAGCATGCCCTTGTGTTCTTCATGCCAGACCTGGATCCTCTCCTCCCACTGTTCCTTGTTCAGCTTGTGTTGCTCCAACACCCTGCGGAAATCACATTTCACATCAATTCCCTTTACCATAGTTACGTGTGAACCGTCTGTGTACACACCTGACGCTACATTATCGCCATGTCAAACAGCCTGAATGTGACGAATGTGAGAGACTGTTGTGTGCTGGCACGCAAGGTACTGCAGTTTTAAGTCCAGGTGCTGTATTTCATATAACAGCATACAAGCATTTATACATTCCTGCATGCTGACTGTCAATTATTAATCAAAAAATAAATGCTGTTGGTCTGCATTCACACACGCACACGCACACACACACCAGCATGTGCAGACACACACACATGCAAGCACGCACACACACACACAAACTTACCTCTGAGGGAGCAGTTTGTCTCCAGATAGATACCCCGGAGCGTGTGAGTCTTTGTTGTAGTCTGCATATTTGGCCTGCACGGCGTACGAGGCCAGCAGTACAGCTGTTTCTGGCGGGCAGTAGATGTCATCGTTCAGGATGGCCTCTTTCACCTGAGGGGGGGGGGGGGGGGCACACAGTCTTATCAGCTCCACACAACTTCGTAACCCTCACTGTTTCTGTGGCGGTCAACGCAAACTTTACATGACCCCCTGACCACCCCTACCCCACCCCACCCACGGACAACACGCCAGACCCAGGAAACAGGAGACAGCTACCCTCTGCCAAACAAAAACTGGATGGACACACCTCTAAAATATACAGACTCCACCACCAAGCACACCCTAAACAAGGAGCTTCTATAAACATCGTGGTCTATAAAGGGTTTGCACAAGAATATTTTGTTTAAATAAAAAAAAAACTATCTAGACAAAACTACCGAAATGGTACAATAGAAATGTAGTTATTTCCACACCAGACACACCAGTCTAAACACATTTCGGTTCATTGTATACATATAGAGTATGAAGAACTGTCACAACAGTTTTAAACAACACTGACACATTTTCACACATAACTTTATACACTGACGGTTTTGTAAAATACACCCCCACACACCTGCAGAAAGAAAAGCCTCTGGGTGGCCTCCTGGATCAGCTCTTCGGAGACATCCTCGGGGTAGAACTTCGCCCGGAACTTGAACAGCAGCGGGCTCTCCTTGCGCACGTCCTGGGCTGTGACCTACAAGTTTCGGGAGGAGGTGACACAACAGCCTGAGCCTTACTGCCTCTCTTCTCCTTCTCAATAAATTACATTACCACTTACTGTACGTACAGATCAGAAGCGACCAAAGCGGACAGGTCGCAGAGGTTGCTGAAGATAAATTTGCTTTGTTCGCTCATGACGTATCATTTGGGATGTTAGATTTAGCTCAGTAGGTAACGGATGTTGGTAAATCTATGTATTCTGGTTGGTTTTCGCTGAACCGCGTCACAGCAAAAATAATGACTTTGGTCGCTCTGGTCACTTCTGATGTGAACACAGCTTTACAGTTCCTTTTAGGAGCGATGTGGTGTTAGGGCTCATTTCCACCAAACACTCTGCGTGTACAGCGCGTGCCTGCTTTTCTGTCCGTATTCATTTAGAATGCACGTTAACAGATTACACCATTTTCACCGCACGCGTGATCTGAGCGTATTCTGCCCTTCCGATCTCCAGACAACCTTCCTAACCATTAGGCCACATGTACCCAACCATTCTCATTGGCCTTGACGTCTTGTCACTTTGTTTTCTTTTTCCTCTTCTAGTGTGAAAGCGTAAAATTGCCTGCTGTAGCAGCGCTGTCTGTCTGTCTGTCTGTCTGAGATAATTGCTTTTTGTGATAAATGTGACAGCCACTGCTGAGGATACACCCAGATTTAATGAAATCACCCCCCCCCCCTTTCCTCCCCAGCTCCAATTATGTCAGACAGTTACTCATTTGAGAACTGACACAAATGCGCCTTGATGTCAGATTGGAATGTCTTCAGTATTGTCATTTAAAAAGAAACAACAAACGCATACAAAATAAATAAAACACAACAAAACGTTTTGAGTCTATCGACCCATCATCAGGGTTTCCAGATTCCTGCATCCACACTGGAAACGTTATTTCCTGATCTTTTGTATGGCCTGTTTTGTCATTCGGCATCTAAAACAATTACAGATTTATGAAACTATTTAGCCTCTGTGTGTGCGATCTCTGCCGTCCTTGAGATGAAAAGCCCCCCCACCTTCTTGTTGAGTTTGAGCCAGGTGGAGAAGCCCTTGGTGTCCTGATACTGCAGCCCGAAGAACCACACCTCTCGCAGACCAATCGTCTTCACCACCTACAAGAGGCAGAAGCAACACACACTGGCATTTAACATACACCAACCAGTGAGCACCATTTGATGAACACACACACCCTGGAGATGCGCGGATGGCGGTTACAGCCGCGGATTCCGTGGCTAAACCGCGGGTGGGGCGAATGACGTAACGAAAAATAATATTTTAATTAAATTCAGACGGGTAACTACTTAAATAATAAAAAAAATATATATATAGCCTACATTGTTAAATATGGGAGGCGGGTGCGGTTTTGAAAACTGGTCAAAAACCGTGGGTGCAAATGGATAGCGGATGGATGATGAGTTTTGTTATGTGGTTGCGGATGAAAAAATAGCCCATCCGCGCATCTCTAACACACACACACAGCATTACTAGGGCTGCATAACATATCGAAAAATATTGCAATATCACAACATACAGTAATGCAATATACTTCGCGCAAAACATGGCTTCGCTGCAATAAATGGGACATTTCTATGAGCCATGCGTTCGTGCTGCACATATAAAAAAAATATTATATTTAGCAAATCAGCCAATAGCATAGGCTGCTTACTGTCTAGGCCCTAGTGGTGAAAAGCTGACAAAACTGAATCTATGTACTTGTCTATTTATCGGCAGTTACATCCTCATTACAACATTCAGCGATATTATTACATATCACACATTTCTGTAATATTATGCAGCCCTAATTAAAACACATGCACATGCCAGTGCAGCATTAAAGGAATGCCACTTGACACAGTTGAGGTGGCGCTGGAGCGGAATGAAGTATGCGGGGGTTAAATTTGCCATCTTTGCCAATTATAAAAACTGATACTTGAGCCAGTGCAATGCGTAATGTCAAGGAGGGTGAAACAAAATGTTCTGCATTTTAATTGCCAGAGCTGATGGAATGCACCAGGCAAAGAAGCAATTAACATCAAAACGTTCAATTGCAATCACAGTGCCAGATCAGTAAATGTCAAATGATGACAGCAAACAAATAAACCAAATAATGTGTTGAAAAGATGAGCTCTTCAAAACAATTAGGAACTGTGTCATCACCTGTCTCTTCAGAGTTTGTCATGCTTTAATAGAAGACATGAGACATAAATAGATATGAAGGAAATGTGGAGCTAGGTCATCAAATCAATAGTGCATATCACACATTTTAAATTTGATTCCCACACAGACACGTACGCACGCCAACACACACAAATACACACGCGAGCCCATACACAAACACACACACACTCACACACACACACACACACACACACACACACACACACACACACACACACACACACACACACACACACACACACACACACACACACACACACACACAACCATGGCTCTGAAGTCATTCTCATTCTGAACTAGTCCAGGGAGCAATTGAGGTCACACACACAAATACCGACACACACCGACACATGCATACACACGGGGTGCACTACATGCGTGTGAGTGATAGCCCACGCTGTGCTGAGACACCTCTCTTCTGGACTCATCTTCATCCGCTGCCCTGCAGTGGGGAGCCCTTGAATCTCCCTTTCATCACTTTCACTCTAAATTCAATTTATGACGCCCACACCAGGGTCTGCAATGATAATCTAATCACCGCACATTTCCTCCACAGCAAAAGGCTCAGAATTGACAAATGCAGGAGAGCAATGGGGTCCCAAATCTCCACATCCTTCAAAACCTGACCGGAATCAGAATGCCCTCATATCTCATTCCTCTCTGGGGTGAACTGATTACTTCTGTTGTGACAGGCTGAGCAACTGAAGGCCTCAAGTACAAGATTTCAATTAAGTGACCGCAAAACATCACCACTCATCACCTCATCCATCATTCCTCTATCAGTCCTTTTCATGAGCAGACAAATGTGTTCAGCCATCACATCACTGACAAAGATGAGGTAGCTTAAGGTAAGGTTTTCAACAGTATTATTTTAGACTGACATTTGCCTGCAGTAGCTTTGCTGACTGACGACTAATTTTCATACCAGGTTTCGTAACAGTTTGTCAAGTTTTAGCATATGATCTTGTTTGGAAGACATTCTCACCATATGTGTTAATAGGCAACTGCAACATGACTGCAACATGACAAGCCTGTATACATATAAAAATGTATTTTTAATATTTCCTAATGAAAGCCAAAATGACCTACCAGCAAAGGCAGCAGTGCCACTGAATTTTCCAAAATTGCTGTTAAGTGTTTTACTTTAGCTAAGGCAGAGGCAGGGGGCCATTGTAATAATACTGTCTGAGGGGCACCAGCATCACACATGCACCCCCTGGGTGCCACCAAACAAAGTCTCAATTTGACTCAGATTTCCTGTTACTGAGCCACGTTGCACAGAATATGGGGATCTTTTGTCTACTTCTGAAAGACATAGGTGTAATGGGTGCTAACGTCTTTCACTTTCAGAGTCTGAATGATGCAATTTTAGCAATTAGACCATTAAAGCATTTTAGCAACCGTGAGCTGTGGACAATGCTTTCACAGCACGAGAGCTAAAGAGAGAGAGAGAAATAAAGAAAAGAGAGAGAGAGAGACAGAGAGAGACAGAGAGAGACAGAGAGAGACAGAGAGACCGTGACAGACAGACAGACAGAAACAGACAGAGAGAGACAAAGAGAGAGAGAGACAGAGAGAGACAAAGAGAGAAAGAGACAGAAAGAGACAGAGACAGAGAAAGAAAAAAGTGGAGGGAAAGAATGAGACAAAGTCAAAAGCTGGAGCCAAATGTGCTGTATGAGTGCCATTTCCAGAGTTCTCACTCTGGTGACTTGTTCATGCTTGGTGATATTTCTTTAAAGGGAGTGGGAAAATAGCCAGTTCCTGTTGCACATAATACAGTAGGCTCAACCTCAGAACTGAAGCCTGGTACAGGCTAGACATACCAAACGCATGAACATGATGTGTACATGCATGGATGCACACAGACAAGCATGATCATTACACAGTAATGTATACTATTAACAGTTCCCGTCTACGATGGTAATTACTGCAGTGTACTTCCACCTGTTCTTAGGGTAAGCACGTGCACACACAGGCACTCTATTACACACACACACACACACACACACACACACACACACACACACACACACACACACACACATGCACACACACACAAATCCCAGTAAGAATGACAGTATACCCAACAGGAGAGAATGGTTCTCATGTGCTGCTTGTGAGTTAAAGAGCTGCAACACACCTGATCAAAGAGCTGTTTGCCTGTGGTGTTGGGCTGGATGGAGAACTCCAGCTCCGCATCCATTGTGGTCACACGCACGTTGATCTGTTAGAGAAGAAGGACAGAGGGATGCTTAACACATGGAAACTACAAATTAACGCCACAAAAAAAGTCAACACGGCAACTGTGTTTTCCGAGGTTTTTCTTTCATTTCTGAGACGGCCACTGAGATTGGATGGCAGAAAAACATGAGGTACATTCAAGCTTGTTTACGTGGCAACAGTCGTCAAGCTAATTCATATGCTGAATTACCACGGCCTTCCAGTAGTCTGCCCTCAAGTGGTTTGATATTTAGGCTTGTTGCTGGGATTGAGTTGCCATGGAGATTAAGCACACTGCTGAGATGGCCGTCGTCACTGCGATACTTCTGGACCCCACTGTTGACCCTTTAAAGTTCTAGCTAAATGACTTTTGTCACCTTGGCTACAAATTCAGCTTACCATACCCCCCATGAACTTTTTTATATATGTGAAATTCTCATACATTATGCTGTGCAAGTGTTACTTCTGTAGTGGAAAGAAACACATGGGGTTTAAATAGATTTCAAAGGAAGCGCGAATGGGGAGTGAGCTTTGGGGAGCCTGGTACACTCTAATACGAAGAGGAGGATGATTGATTGTGCTGTGGAACTTTGGTTAGGAGATAAAACAATTGAAGGAAACACAATGAGAGAGTGGGTAGAGGGACCATGGTAGCACTAGTGTGTCTTTAGGGCGAAGGAAGGGAGAGATAAAAGATTTGTGGGAAAAAAAGCAAGTGAGGGGAAAAATATGTTAAGGGAAAAATATGCACCATGGAATTTCACTCCTGAGATTCCTCAAAGACTGTGATGCGAAATCAGTTTATGACGCTGGTGAGTTTCCTATACTTCTGGAACTGCTGTGCCTCTTTCTCTCTCTCTGTCCCTCTCTCTCTCGCTCTCTCTCTCTTACTACAGGAAGTTGCCACATCCTCTTGACTTCGTCAGGCTGCCTCTATTGAGCTGACTTCCTGTAAGCCATGCATCACTCATCCTATCAGAGCAGACAAGAAGCCATTTTAGAGAGGCAGCCAGTTTTAACACAACCACTTGTTATTCCTGTGCCAATATCCAATATACAGCATTGTTGACATTGAATCACTAATTCTAACAACTAATTCTACAAAATTCAACTACTCAACTACATATAAATAACCATATTT
>CM050214.1:16060206-16102706 GCA_027475355.1 Coilia nasus
TTTACCAAGGCCTGTCCTTCCCAGTCTCACCCTCTCCACTGTGCTCAAAATAGCGCCTCTCCAAATCTTAAGTGCCTGCTCCAAACAGCCACATTAAAATATTCCCAGCTTTTTCATGGAGCGCACGCCTTAAATCAGATGTGTCGGGACAAACTCGGCAAAACCCTCACAAGGAAAAGAGAAATTAAGAGCATATACCTCATACCTCACATGAAACCTGACAATGAATGGCACCGGCTTGTTTACAAATACAATCCTCACACACCTGATTTGATTGTTTGGGGAAAAATGCAAATCTTGTTTCAGTTCTTTACGTTTTCTTTCTCATTCTGACATTCTTAGTAGTTCATGGTATATGAAATCTGTTTTCTGTATTAGTGGGTTTGAAGCTACACCCATAAAAAAAAATCCCTTCAGAAAAAAAAGGATTAGTGAAAATCGCTTAACTGCGTTGATTAAACAATCGAGCGCAAAAAGGAAACATAGATACCCTGAACGATACCTTATTTGTTCAGCCATTTTGTTCTTTTCAAAATGTGAGGTTTGTTTAAGATATCACTGTGTCCAAGCCAGCCAACGTCTATGATGATTATGGTCTAAAGGTAAGCATTTAAAGCATGCATTTAAAGTCTGAAGTAAGGTGAAGTAGATTTCTTTCCTGAAAATTGTATTGTGGCATAAAAAGAGTAACATAATTAAATAAATCAAATCCTTCAGGTGTGCAAATATGCCCAAAAAATACATTAAAATCACATTGGTAACTACCAAACAAGATTAACAGCGGGATGAAAGTAGAAGCTAATTTTCAAGACACTGCAGATAAAAAAAAGCAAGTTCAGTGGACCTTTAGTTTACACATTTAAAACTAAACATCTGCACAATTACATTCCATACAGACAAGGTAGAGCAAGAGAGAAAGAGAGAGAGAGAGAGAGAGCGAGCAAGCGAGAGAGAGACAGACAGACAGAGACAGAGAGAGAAGGAAAGAGAGAGAGAGGGAGCGAGAGCGAGAGATGAGGGGGAGGACTCACAGCTTCTCAAATCAATCTACAGGTGGGAAGATGCATTGTAAGCTGATGAGGCAGCCATCCTCCATATAGCAGCAAAACCGGCTGCTACCAGTGGAATGCTCTCTCTCCCTCTCTCCTGGTACCACCTCTGGCTGGAGTTTATTACAAACAGCTAATGTCTACGCTGTCTGAGCCCTTGGTGGCTTTACCTCGCTTAATCCACCCCCCACTCATACTTGCTCTTATGTTTGTAATGTAAGCATGACCTGTTGACTTGCACGTCTCCTGCGTAAGCCAACTTTTGCCCACCGTATCTCACAAAGTCAGACATTGTATCTACATCAGCCCAATGGCACAAATAGTATCCAGACCTCCTCCCTATATTATTATAAAAAGGTCTTGCTGGTATGCTTGTCGCAGCTGAATACAGTGATTGTGGTATGCTTGCAGGGACTACCACAGGATCAGGACTGGGTAAATGGCTAAATGGTTTTACCTCAGGCTGTCAAGCTGCTAACTTACCAGCTACTTAACTTGGGGGTTGATTCTTGTTTAACAAGGCCTTGTTAAAGGGAGTTATTTGATGACTGTGGTAAAGACAGAACGTGAGGTGGGAGGGTATGGGTCTGTGTGTGTGGGAGGAGGGGGTCCCTTTGATTTGGCTCTCAGCGTGGGAGAGAGAGAGAGAGGCTGACAGGGCTAAGCAGCATTCGGGGAGTGTGGGTAGAGAGGACGTTGGTAAAAGGAAGGGGCGCCGGCAGTCAGTCTCTCTGAGACTGTGCAACTCCAAATAAGGCTTTAAGAGGCAGCGTCAGGCAAGCGGAGAGCCAGGAAATGGCGCCCCGGAGGAACTGACGTCAGCTTAGAAATCTTGAGTCACTAAATTACAGATTCTTGAGAAATGGCGGTAACCAGCAAAACAGGAGCTGAGCCAAGCGCTTTGCTTTACTTAAGCACTGTGTGTGACCCCATCCAAGTCCATGACAGCTACAATACCTCTTACTAGCTGGTCTGTCTTCCTATAAGACATGCCAGTCTTTCCAAACATCTGCATCTAACATTACAATTTTTACTGGGACGTTTTAATAGGCACTAAACCTGCTCTAGCACAAAAAGAAAACACTTTTCACTTTGGGTGGCACTTTTTCATTAAATAATTTAAATAATTTAAATAAATTAAATAAATCTACACCAATTGCAACACCAGTGTTGGTGGGTAAGTTCTTCCTTGTGTTTTACCAAACATCTGCATGTAAAATTAGAACTTGGGATAGGTGCGGTTGAGCACATTTGTTCTAGGGTCTACAGGCATAACACACTCCTTGTGTATTTCTTTAACTATTACAATCTGGTATGGTGCCTTTTTTCGGCAGTATGGGTAATTGAGTGCTGAAGTGTGCCTGTGTGTGGAAGAAAGATGGGGGGTGGGGGTCGTCCATAAAGACTGGGGAAAAGACTGTTGTCTGCTACATTTATCAAAACATTACAAACTCATTGTCTACCTCTAGGCTACTACAACTACTGCTGAGACTATTACTTTTTGGACCTGGGTAAGAGCCCACTGTCAATACAGTATTAGCATGCTATTTAATCATTAACACGTAATTACATTTAGTAGTCATATAATGTCATGACTGTTTTTTACTTTTCTATTTCTTGCAGTGTTATGTTGAAAACATGACAAAGGCTACATTGACCCTGGGCAACATGTTGAATAGCTTTTTCAGAGTGAAATAAAAACGTCAACATCTGACAATGGGTCTCAGTGACCTTGGCTCAAGACCACGCTGGTTAGGCCTGGCCTGTACTCATTTCCTGTGTCTAATGCAAACTTCTACAAAAGGTGCCTGTGCGGACAAAACAACCTCAACAGCAGACTAGGAACAAAGTTTACCACCGTCTTATCAACACAAGAGGAAGTTACATAAAAAGATGAAGAGATTTCGGATGCCCACTGTCTGCACAGACACTAAGCAGCTGACTGATTTCTGCCGTCCTTATAGTACTCACATAGGGCATCTCTGTAACGAAACAGCCGGTGCTCGGTTAGTAAGATTAACATTTTCCCAAGCAGCGTTTTAATTTAGGGAGTGGACAGAACGAATGTCAGCGAACGCGGGGTTTGCGCATGCTGCTTTCGCATGCGCGCACATGCGAGTAGCCTACCCAGTGTCTCACACTACCACTGCAAATTTAAGTAGGTTATCGCGTAATTGTGCTGGAAAATTGGCCGATACTGCGCAATAGTTTTTTTCCAGCGTATCACTTGCATTGAGCAAGTGGAGGGAGCCAGAAGTTAAGCTTTATTCATTAAGCACATATTTAGAGCTCGTTATGCCAGATTAGTAAACGATGAAAGACAGGCTGCTCTGATGAAAGCCAGATTGTCCGCCATTCGCAGAGCAAAAGCAGGCAGTAGCCTCCTTGACTCATCTCGTTCAACTTCGCGATAGTGGGCCAATCACATTTGAGATAGGAGAATTCTCACAGCCGCCTAGCTTGTCACTGAGTAACGGTTCAGACTTTAAAACAAGCATTGTACTTTCCCAGATTGCCCAAATAAGTAAAACATATACCCTACATTGTAACAGACTACTGGCAGAGAAAAAAGCAAGATATCTACAAAATACAAAACAACACAAAAACAGACAAAACTCGTTAAACGGGACTGATTTAAAATAAAGTAAAATAAAGAGGCATTAGCTGATATCACTAATGAGAATAAAAATGTGCTAAGTCACGTAAGATGACACGTAATCAAAGTGTCTTATAGAAAAATCTGGGTTGTTTGGCCTGTTTTAGAACTTTAATAAAAGTTTACGGTCCATCTCGCACATAAAAGAAAATCATTCGTTCTCCACTTAATCTCATATCATACAACCATTACAGGGATAAACAATTGCCTAGTCAGAATTCTACCTTGCAAGCAAATCCATTAAACAGCCTTACAGAAAAAATACACTTACCGTCTTCGGCATTTTGTCAGTCTTTACTGGTTCTGCTTACTGATGTCAGCAACTTAAGAGATACAATGGAGTCAACAAAAATGTAAACTTTCTCCCATCGGATTATTAGAAGTAGAAAGTAAACTATCACCACCCGAAAGTGGGAACTTAAACCCTCCCCAGAGCGGTCTAGCCCAAAATTTTGCTATGCTTTGTTTCACGCTGAAGGGGTAACGTTAGCCCAGAGCTTGATTTCCTGCTAACGGAACTGAGTTTGAAAACCACACCCAGAGCGATGGAGACATACTAGAGCGGGTATCCCGCAGACTCCGCCTGTATTGTCAATGGCCCGTTATGCTTTGTCAAATTGAGACAGAACGTGAGTGGCCCGTCATGAATTCCTCTGGATGGAGACGTGCAGAGGGGATATCCCACACAATTTCAGGCCTGACGTAATAGTCTATTTTGAGAGCAATATACTTGCGCATGTATTAAGTTTGAAATGACATTTTTACATTAGGCCTGAATAACTTTAAAACACGTTTAACCATTATAGTCTACATGAAAATCAGACTTGATAAATAAATAGGTCATCAGCCAGGCCTAGGCGTATGCCTACAATGTCCTACACACCTTGTAAAATAAGCCTATTTAGGCAACATATGCCTGAAAACAACAACATAATACACACAAAGCTATGAGGCTGGTGAAATATAGTCCTAAAAGCTTAAAAAGTTGAAAGTTGAAGTGCAATGAAGATGATAATTCAGTACGTTAAATAAAATCATTCAATCTTAAAATTATGGTTTGTGTTCAAATGTACAGCAAAAGTTTGTGATCTCTGCATTGTTTTTGTGTCTTGAGCTCAGTACTGCTACATGATTTGACCATGAAAGATGCATTCAGTAGGCCTATGGCTGTAATCAGGCTCTTTTTAACATGACACAGCCTATCATTAAATTATTTTCAGATAAAGCCAAGACAATAATGTAAACTTTGATGATACATTTAGAAACAAAAATGCAATAAAAACATATTCAACTTTTAAACCAGCCTGACCTCTTCATATCATTTTGAATGATTGCACAAAGGTCTAGCCCACTACTTAAAGTTTCACCTATATAAAGTCTCATTTAAATAATAAAAGAAAATCATAGCCTACATAAAGAGCACTATTCCAAATTTTAAGAAAAACTACAGTTTATGACAAGGCAGGTGTAGCAGTATTGGAAAAAAAGTGTTTTAGGCCACAGTAACCAGCTTAAAGTATATATATTGTAAACAGCATAACAAATGATGATGATGCTAATGTTTAAAGGAATACTCTGAATCAAAACAACTTAAACATCATGATTCTGGCATGTGCTCTGCACTGACATTGTACTGCACTGATGCACTACTGTAATATTGCTAGAGTATAAACTAAATCAAAATGTACATCCAGTCCATCCAGTTTGCCAGTAGACTGGTAAATGTAGCCTGTTGTACTATAGGTTAACTATATGTTGGGGTATTGTCAAGTGAACTGCACTTCGACTTCGAGATCCAATGATCACTTCTTCATGAACAGTATTTCATGACGCGCGTCAGTTTGCAATATTTCTTCCAAGCCACTAGAGGCGCGTGTTACAAATGCTTTGTGGTGAACGGGGTCAGTCGCTTTTGTATTACGTGATTCTTTGGTGGCAAAGCAATCAGCCTGGCACGCAGCTTGTTGATAATACGAGTTCTGTTACAAAATCCGAATATTTTAATTGAAGGAATATGGGTAGAGAGTCAAGGTAAGCATTGCCGCAGTGCTTCATTAAAATACCCAACTGAAGGGACACATTTCTGCACCTAGCAGTGCTAACTAGCTAGTTAGCGTTTGTCTTATTCTGCAAGTTAGCTCTTTACTTACCTTAGCCAGATAGTTAACAGCCAAAAAGTTTCTTAAACTTTACAGCATGGCATCAGTTTCGTCAAAGTTAACCGTATTTTTATCTGTAAACCAGTACAAATTATTACGCATTTCTAAAGTACATACTACGATGCTGTCCACATCGGGTCTTGCTCTGAAGTTAGCCACGAGGACACAGTTGACTGCAGCGAAAACATTGAATCCAGACAGTGTTTTGCCGTTACTGAATCTACCAGCATTTGTTTGCTCTATATATGGCCAGTTTCGTTATATTTGATACTCGCTGTACATATTGTTATACGACAGACACTGTGATTTGGAACGTTTACTTTACGTTTGTCTTAGCATCCTGTCACCCCATTGTTGCCTTTCTAAATTTCGTGTAACGGTGTATTGACTTGCTAGCCTAGTAAACCAGCCCCCATACACTACACTCTGTACAGAGGGTCTGGTTGTGCTGCATTGAGAAGCGTTTTCTTCCTGGGGGTGTAGACTTTGTTGAAGTTTAAAATGAGTGGCTCTGCCTGTATCGCTAATTTCTGGTCGTGACATATCAATTAGCCTGGCTATAAGTCTGCCTACGCACTACAGTTCAAATGTAGCACACAACGTCAACATCTTTGCTCACGAACAGTCCCTCTGTTCGCTGATTGGTCCGGCAAAATTCTGCCTGAGACAACCATGTCAATAGAAGCACAGCCAGATCCTCTGTACAAAATATGTAGTACGAGCTGCTGGTTTCCCCCACCCCATATACCTTTTACTGTGACACATATTTGTTTTCATATATATGTATAATATTTCATATTGCTAGGCGTTGGGCAGAGCATGTTTATAACCAGTCTATACCCAGCAGAGATGTTTGAAACAGTCTATGAAAATGAAGGCTAACTCAATGTCTTCACACTGGACGTTGTTCCAGACATTACAGGAAGCGCTCGGCATCAAGAGGAAGGTCGGGAAGCCGATCACATAGCCGCTCACCCGACAAACGCTCAAAGAAAGATGAGCAAGGTGCCTCCAGAAACCGAGACCGCAACAGGAGAGAACGGTCTCGCAGCAGAGACCGCCGAAGATCACGGTCAAGAGACAGGAAACGCCCTCGGTAAGACATTATGATTTGAAAGTGTGTTTGCCATTGTTTGGGTCATACTCCATACATATATGGAACACAGGCATTTGTAACACTCACGTTTTGTACCCTTTTCAGGCGTTCAAGGAGTCGGGAGAGGCGTAGATCCAGAAGCAGAGATAGAAGGAGGTCGAGGAGTAGGAGCAGGAGTCGGTCCAGGAGCAGGAGTCGAGGTCGGCGGTCACGATCAGCCAGCCCCAGCAAAAGCAGAAAGGCTGAAGACAGGTGTGGTGGAAAGCATTGTTCACACAGCATGCCCTGAGAATAGCAGCCATGAAAACTAATCTTTGGTTTACCTCCTGCACAAATGGATTGTTTTCTTTGTTCTTTGCAACTTATATATTCACTCCTTTTTATGTTGGTTAGTGAGTTTCTGAAGTTAAACATTTAACATAGAAAAAGGAACTCTAAACAAAATTCCCCTTTTCATTTATTTTTTTAGTAAGGAGAAATCCAGCAATGGAGATTCAACAAGCGAAAAGAAAAAAGTGAAGGAGGAAAAGGAGGAAGAAAAGATTGAAGACGTAAGTTACATTATGAAAATAACAAAATGTTGCAATTTTGATTGGCACTCTGATGTGCAGTAGGATGGCAGTGGACTAACACGACATTTCATCTTGCAGCAAGACTTTGATCACAACACACTGGAGGAGGAGATGAGGAAGAGAAAAGAACGAGTGGAGAAATGGCGCGAGGAGCAGAGGAAGAAGGCCATAGAGAACATTGGGGAGATAAAGAAGGAACTGGAGGAGATGAAACAGGGGAAAAAGTGGAGTTTGGAGGATGATGAGGGTAAGGACTTGACACGATTCCCAGTGCATGCCTATTGCAGTGAATGTAAATGCTGTTGTTGGTTTGGTCTTTATTTACATGCTGCTGATACTGCTTGTTAGTTGTTCTACTCAGGCCTGAAAGATTTTTTCAGGCATGGGTGCGTGAAATCAGGTGTGGATACATTTAAAGTCTGCTAGTAGATAGCCATAATAACTTTGAAACATTTTGATGATTTCAGGCATACAGTTATTTACTGCTTTCTGCCCTGTGTACTGCAATCAGTAGCACTGTTTACTTTTTACTGGAGTAAACCCATAACTCGTAACTTCAAAGAATTACTGATCACAGGTTGGTGGTTACAGTGAGTTGTTTAGGGCTTTAAAAGAAGGAAAAAAAAAAACCCTCTGCTTTTTGGAGAGCAACCAACCAACTGCCTCCTTTAGCCTTAGAACTGAATTAGTTTCTAGTTTATAAGTGGGGTGACATTGTCCAGAGTTGCCTGACTGGAGACTTCTGTCCTGAGCAGATGACGATGACGAGACCCCAGTTCCAGCAGAGCCGGAGGAGGAAGAAGAGAAGCCCCAGGAGGAGGAGGAGGAAGAGGAAGAGGAGAAGTGCGACGCCATGGAGGAGGAGCCTGGAGAGGAAGTAGATCCTCTGGACGCCTACATGGAGGAGGTGAAGGAGGAGGTGAAGAAGTTCAACATGGGCACAATGAAGGGCAAGAACGACAAGGTCAGTGTGGCAAGAGAGATGCTTGGCTGGGATGCCAGCTTGCTTGTGGGCATGTGATTAGGTCCCATGGGAATTCCTAGCATAAGTGGTTTAGAGACAAACACAGATAAAGTTAACTCGAAGTAAGTGGAGTATCTCCTAAGAAAATAATTTTATGGTTTTAATTTAATAAAACAAAATTTCATAATTTTATACTCCTAGCAAAACAAAGCCAAGGGGGCTTACCACTTGCTCTGAGTTTACACACCATCTAATTGACTTAAAACACTTCCTAGAATAGCCCTCCGTCAGATCGTGATTGATTGTTTTGTGCCATGAAGATATCTCTGATGGCGCAGATGATGTTTGTGGTATTGCTGTAACAGCTGCTGTTGTTCTCCTTGTTGTTGTCCGTTTGCAGAAAGGTGGGATGACCGTCACTAAAGTGGTAACAGTCGTGAAGACCAAGAAGATGCCTCACACACACAAGAAGAAAGGGGAACTGATGGAGAATGACCAGGATGCCATGGAGGTATGCTGTGGTTTTAACGTGATGTCTATGTGCATGTTCCAGCAAAGTGTAACAAAGCCATTGCTATATTATGTTCAAGTGATTGTCTGTGTTCACTTGTTTTCTTCTTTTCCTCCCAGTACTCCTCAGAGGAAGAGGAAGTAGATCTTCAAACAGCTCTGACTGGTTTTCAGACCAAACAGCGCAAAGTGCTGGAACCAGTGGATCACCAGAAGATCCAGTATGAGCCCTACCGCAAGAATTTCTATGTGGAGGTTCCAGAACTGGCCAAAATGTCACCTGAAGGTATGTTGTGTTATCATATATACACCTTCTAATATGTCCCCCTCAGAACCAAAACTTTTGGCCTTTGGTGCTAAATAATGCCACTGATCATTACAATGTAATCCAGGCAGTTTTATTTAAGTAGTTCCAATATATTCTTATTATTAAATGTAGGGAAAGTGGTGTACCATTTCCTGGTCTGTTTCCAGGAGTTTAACTGTGATGTCGGTTTTACACAGAGGTGAACGTCTACCGTCTGGAGCTGGAAGGAATTATAGTGAAAGGAAAAGGCTGCCCAAAGCCTATCAAGACCTGGGTGCAGTGTGGGACCTCCATGAAGGTCTTAAACGCTCTAAAGAGGTAAGTACACTCTTCCATCCACTTCCCATTTGCCAGGGATGGGACTGGAATCCATCCAATAAGAATTAATTACCCGTAAGGGCGTGTGCTTGGCTGCATGTCAGTACTTTTTTTGCCTCACAAGTGTTTTGTTTTGTAACTTGAAAATGATTGATTGTGTTCTTTCAGCTTTCTGCTTTGCAAGGGGTGTGTTGCCGTAATATTTTATTTTGTGTTTCCACAGGCACAGCTACGAGAAGCCTACCCCGATTCAAACCCAGGCCATCCCGGCTATCATGTCAGGGCGAGACATGATTGGCATCGCCAAAACCGGCAGCGGGAAAACCATTGCATTTCTCCTGCCCATGTTTCGCCACATTATGGATCAGAGGCCCTTAGATGAGGGAGAGGGCCCCCTAGGTAAGCCCAGGCAACAGTAGTGGTTTTCCTTATTACGTATTTAATGATGATCTGGGGTGCAATGTTAACCCATAACCACTAGATGGCATGATTGTGGAGTGTTAAAACGTAAGGTGAGTTTTTATAACAGATTGTGGGTGTGTACATTAAAATAAGCATACAGTAAACTCTGATGCGCCAGAGAAGTTAATAATTCCAGACAGCCAACCAGTGGAAGACCATATTTGTTGGTTTCCAAAGTTTTGATTTTATTTTGGTATTTTAAGTTGAGTAAAGTAACCAAAATTGCACGTCCCCAGTTGAGTTTTATATAAATGACCGCCTCCCATCCCCTTTCTCAGCTATGATCATGACGCCAACCCGAGAGCTTGCGCTGCAGATAACCAAAGAGTGCAAGAAGTTCACCAAGCCACTGGGTCTGCGAGTGGTGTGTGTGTACGGAGGAACAGGCATCAGTGAACAGGTGTGCTTCTTCAGTATGGAACATTCCACAATGAAATTAAACAGCATCGTCTGAGAATTTTGCTCATTTTCTGTTCATACAGTCCCTCATTTTCTATGATTATCGTGTAAAAATATCTGCCTATTTTTTTCATTACTGAGATGTGCATTTTGAAATATTGATAGACATACCCTTGAAAGCCACTTTAATAAATAGCCTTCTCCTTCTCCACATTTTTCTTGGAAATGTGTACACTGGGGGAGAATGGTGTGTAGATTCATCGTATAAGACCAACTATTGATGTCTTTTACACTGAAATGAAATGCAATCTTTTTTTAGCCAAAAAAAAAAACCTTTTTGTCATCATGTAGTAGGGCTGCTCAATTAATCGAATTCTAATCGTGATAACGATTTCTGGGCCAAACGATCTCAAAACAAATAAAATCGAGGGCAACAATGTTTTTGTCCTAATTATGTTCCACTGTTTGTACTGTACATTAGATGTATACATTAGACATTTCTACTGTTTGTACATTAGACATCAAAGAAGACTTACTGATGTTTACGAAGAAAGGTATTAGGGAAAATCCGAAGGTACAAGAATGTTTTTTCGACATGTTTTTGAATACATTTTCAATAAATGAAGCATGTTACTGAGGAAAACAAAATAATCGTTTGAATAATTGTGATTTCAGTTTTGGCCCAAATAATCATGATTCAGATTTTTTCCATAATCGAGCAGCCTTATCATGTAGTCTTGATTGCCTACCACTCACATTTTGAAACCTTGCAGAGGCACAGCCCAAGAGGGAGGTTATATAAAGAGGACATTTTGAGATGAGAAGTTAATTTATTTGTTCTGTCCTGCTGTGGCCAGATTGCTGAGCTGAAGAGAGGAGCAGAGATCATCGTGTGTACTCCCGGGAGGATGATTGATATGCTGGGGGCCAACAGCGGTAAGACCATGCTACACAGCCTCCGTCCCACAGCTCATTGTTTGTGTGTGTTTGTCTGGGTGCGAGTTTGTTGGCCATCATGTTAAAAAAGCAATGTGAAGGCAGTCAGTCAACCAGTGGACTTTAATTCATGTACACTGATAAACTTGAATGAGACTGAATTCATGTGTTAGGTTATTTACTTGGAAAAACGTCTGTCAGGGAAAAACGCTTTGAAGATTTTACTTTTAGCATTGATTATGGTAGTTTATGCAGCAGACTCTTCTTTGCACTTCTTGTTTTCTCTTTTCTAATGCGTTGAAACCCGTACTACTTACTAAACTTTCCGCATTATTTGACCACTTTGGAAACGTGACCTGTAGCCTTACGAAGTGCCTGAAGAATATCCCGGCCAGAGGTAGGTGGATACACTTCTGAGAAAGGGTCCAGCCTTAAGCCTGCTAGTCCACTCCATGGAAGAAAGTAAAAGCAAACAATTCTGTGTGTAGAATAGGGAAAATGATAATGGCGCATGGTAGAGCAACATTATTCTATCTTCCACACATGCGAGGTAATCTCTGATATGTTTTTCTTCGTAGGTGACAAGGGCGGTCAGATAATGGTTGATGTGGGCCCATCTCTGTAATGTGTGATGTGGCTGTTTTCTCACTTTTACAGGTTCTCCGTGCCCCTGAGATGGTACGCAAAGAGTAAACAAGGATAAAACGGGACAATATGGCTGTGTTTTTGTTTAGTGTCACTGTGCGAGAACTGACTTGCCAGTGCTATGTATGTATGTCAATGTGTGCCCTAGGTGTTAAATGAGTTTCATTGACTGTGTAATGCTGTGTTTCATATGTCAGGAAAGTTCCTTTGACGTGTGGTTAAACTGGATTTGTGCGTGTGTGTGTTTACCTCTAGGCCGAGTCACTAACCTGCGCAGGGTCACGTACGTGGTGGTTGATGAAGCTGATAGAATGTTCGACATGGGTTTTGAGCCACAGGTACAAGCCTTCAAGCAGTTTGTTAATTGTATTATAACAACAAGATCGTTTCATATAGTGCAATCCAGTGTAATATGAATTTATTTATTTTGAATTGAGTTGAATTTAAGTTTGCCGTGACGAATTTAGGGCTGAATAGTAAATCTGCATCCTGTTTGCCACCTCAGGTCAAAATACTACTCCAATTTTCATGTGTTTTATTGCATGGCAACATTAAATGCATAATCACAAAAATGCCACTCCATTTCTAATTTTATTGCATGGTAATAAAAAACACAATCACAAATTCTGAATGTATGATCATTCGTGCCTGTGTGCTGCACAGGTGATGCGAATTGTGGATAATGTGCGCCCAGACCGGCAGACGGTCATGTTCTCCGCCACGTTCCCACGTGCCATGGAGGCTCTGGCCAGGCGTATCTTAACCAAGCCCATTGAGGTGCAGGTGGGAGGCAGGAGTGTGGTCTGCTCTGATGTGGAGCAGCATGTGGTAAGAATCACACTCTTGATAGTCATTTAAAAGGATACTATAATGTATGCGATTCACACTGTTTTACTAATATATGCCCACACCCGCTAGTTGGTGCTGGTGGTTATATGTGTGTGTTGAAAGAGGCACAATCTTCAGTAAACCTGTGTAGCTTCACAGTGAAGTCGTGCTTGTGTCTGTTCTGTGCTTGGCTGTCTAAAGTAAGCAACCCACAACATTACATATGTAACAGAAAGTGTGATAATAAAACCGAACAGGCCTATAGAGAGGGTCCTACAATAACAGCAGCACATTGCATTTATATAGTGCTCTTCAAGACACCCAAAGTGCCTAACTCCTAGTGTGTTCCGATAAAAGCACTGGTTGAATCTTGACAAAGAATAATGAGAACACATGACTGTGCATAACTGTACTGTGCACAACATTTTAATAGCCCCATTTTGCCTCTCTTAAACATGTACTTTACTTTTATGACTTTAAAGGGGGTGTGTGTGTCTGAAGTGTTCCTGCCTGAGGAAACTTAGCTAAGGCACATGTATTTCCTTTTGTGCAGTCTTTTTACTCTGTGTTTCTCTACACCTCTGTTAGCTTATGCAATGGTTTTGTTAGTCGCTTTGGATAAAAGCGTCTGCTAAGTGTAATGTAATGTACTTAGTTGCAATGAAACGTCATTCATTTATATTTGCATTCATGTTGTATGTGCTGAGATGTGCATAAAGCTGATTGCATCTGTGTTGACAGATTGTGATTGAGGAGGATAAGAAGTTCCTGAAGCTCTTAGAGATCCTGGGCCACTACCAGGAGAAGGGCTCAGTCATTATTTTCGTAGACAAGCAGGAGCATGCTGATGCCCTCCTGAAGGACTTAATGAAGGCCTCATATCCCTGCATGTCCCTGCATGGAGGTACAGAATACACACACACACACACACACACACATACACGCACAGGCATACAAACTCACACTTGTCTGTTCTCTGACTGCTGCGTTCAAAGAGAAAACATAGTTAGCCATTTTCAGAGGTCTAGGCATCAACCAGTTGGCAAGCACAGTTATATTTGGCATGCTCTTGAGTCACTATGCAAAACAATCCCTGTGACTGTAAACAGACAAATATGCAGATCTGGAAAGTTAAACATATGAGTTATTACACGATTTCTCATTTCACCAAATAATTTTTGTCCCTGGATCAATAGTCACGTCTATTTTTAAGCGTCTAGCTGTCTAGCCTTCAATGGCACGCATCCAATAGGTAAGAGTTCCTTGGATTTTAAGCACAATTTCAGGTGCGCAGGTTGTATTTAATGACAAGAAAAGTGTAGGGTGAATCCTGAACAAACAACTCAGGTCATTGATCCAGGGATAATAATTACTCTGTGAAATCGGATCATGCTGAGTTATTCTTAGCACACAGGACAACACCCCAAATGTTTTGGCACAGAAACGACTTGTGCATTTCCCAAGCAACATCAATGTTCCATCTCTCCATCTTTAATCCCCCACCCCCCTCCTCTTACCACCGCCCAACCCCCACCTCTTTAACAGGCATTGATCAGTACGACAGAGACAGCATTATTAACGACTTCAAGAACGGCGCCTGCCGTCTTATGGTGGCCACGTCCGTAGCGGCCCGAGGACTGGACGTCAAGCAGCTCATCCTTGTGGTCAACTACAACTGCCCCAACCACTATGAGGACTACGTCCACAGGGTGGGACGCACCGGGCGCGCAGGGAACAAAGTACGTGGTGCAGAGACCAAGCTACCCTCACTAACATACAATGGATAGAGGCTGAGTCGATATTAAATATAAAAGGGATGTAAATATAAGTTTACAAAGAACACAAAGTACTTGTGCATGCAGGAAGAGCACCTTAGGGAGAAACTATAGCTATTACACCTACCCCTACACTATCTATAACCAAGTAAATAGTTCAGGCTGTTAGTCCCTACTCCCAGGTGTAACACGCACAACTGGCCGCTGGATACAGCTATTCACGCAACCTCATGTGAGCTGTACAGGACAGAGCAGCTGAGGGGATGGCCAACTGGAGCCGTACAGACAGATGCTCAACAAGGGTTAACCTGAACCAGCCGGCTACCGTTACAGTGACTGGGGCTGCTGGGGCCGTTTACATGATCCACTCAGCAGCACCTACCTATCGTTTCCCCCATGGCTTTCACCATGCCAACAACATGCATCTCTTCCAGGACCACTGGCAAGCCTTTGCAGTTTCCTCCAACATTTCCTTAACAATTAAAATAAATAAATAAATAAATAAATAAAAATACAAGACACTTGCACATGTGGGGAGAGCACCCATTGTACCACACTTCAGGCTTTCCTAACTACAGCCATTACAATTATCCATACACTATGTGGGACACATCCTCAGCAGTGTACCTCAGGATCAACGGGTGTTTCGGGCCTTTACTCACTGTACACCCTCCCCTGAGGCGGCTCCACTAAAGGTGATCAATCCTTTAGTGTGTGTCCACAGTTTAGCTACCTGCTACCCAAATTTCCAAAATGTACTTCCACAATTCACTTACAACCACAGTTTACTTCCAAAATTTACTACCTACTGCTCATTACCAACTGTTTGCACGACTTCCAAAGTTTTACTTACAAGATTAACTACAACCACAATTTACTTCCAAAATGACCTGCTTACTTACTAATTACATTACATTACACTTAGCTGACGCTCTTATCCAGAGCGACTTACAGATATTTACAGGGTTTCAGTTACAGTCCCTGGAGCAGTGTGGGGTTAGATGCCTTGCTCAAGGGCATCTCAACCATGGATAGGGTGGGATTCGAACCGGCAACCTTCCGATTGCAAATCCAACTCCCTAACCACTAGGCCACAGTTGCCCCAATTAGGACTTGTTATCGAATATTTGCACTTTACCACCATTTTACCACAAATACTATCACTTTGCAGTCACTAACGCATATGCCATTACACAAACGACCCTGCCAATGCTAGTTCTAAAGACGATTCTACCCACTGACTTAACGTTAAATGTATACACCTCTTGAATCTAATGGTGACTAATGCTCAGTTATAGTAATACAGTAATAATCACATATTGATCCCTTTATGGGTGACTTATATAATAATAATAATAAACTGGCTGTTGCCACTTACCAGTAGGAGAGAACCTCAGAGAACTGACCCGTATCTCTGGCTTAAAGTGGCGAGAGCTCACGATTCTACCCACTGACTTAACGTTAAATGTATACACCTCTTGAATCTAATGGTGACTAATGCTCAGTTATAGTAATACAGTAATAATCACATATTGATCCCTTTATGGGTGACTTATATAATAATAATAAACTGGCTGTTGCCACTTACCAGTAGGAGAGAACCTCAGAGAACTGACCCGTATCTCTGGCTTAAAGTGGCGAGAGCTCACAATTCTACCCACTGACTTAACATTAAATGTATACACCTCTTGAATCTAATGGTGTCTAATGCTCAGTTATCCCGTGTTCCATACACCGCAAAACCCCGGGAAACTTGGCCACTCTGTATCCCAATACACCGCACGATCCCAGAGAGCCTGATTCTAAGCTGCCCATGTGTGTAATGGCTGCCATTTATAAGCCTCTTCTTCTGTGTTTCTATTGACCCGCTAAACGCACTACTGCCATCTGCTGGTCTGGGGTGCCCATCCTTATCTGCACAAACAGCCCTAGGTTGCACTAATCTCCACCACCTTACTAATGTCCTGTGCTGAACAAGTACCCACGCTAACCACTCCCAGCCTCCACTGCTACATTAATAAAATAAAATAATAATAATAATAATAATAATAATAATACTACTACTAATAATAATAATTGTAATCTTTACTTGTATAGCACATTCATACATACAAGATAATAATAATAATAATAATAATAATAATAATAATAATAATAATAATAATAAAACTTTACTTGTATAGCACAGTTCATACATGCAATATGCAACTCAAAGTGCTTTACAGTTTGGCAGGGTTGTTGCAAGACAACATTTCTTGCGGTTCAGTGATGTCAGAGCAGATAAATACAGAATACTCTTGCATGAACACAGGTAGGCAGTCCTTGTAGGCCCTAGTCAGCAATCTTTGTAGTCCAGTGGCGTTAGAGCTATGCAACGCTCTGTTAATGTGGGCTCTTATGTGAACATAGGTCGGCAGTCTTTGCGGGCCAGGGGCACTACACGAGGAAAGTTCATTTAGGCGCAGTCGGTTGTTAGTGTCCCCAGGGAGCAACAGGGGTGAGGAAAAACTCCCTGTTTGTTTGATTTGCGTGAATTCAGGAAGAAACCTCAGGAATCAGTGAGTAAAACTCCCTGTTTTTCTAGGAAGAAACCTCAGGCAGAACCACGTCTCCCAGGGTAGCCCATCTGCCGGGGCTGGTAACGGGAAGTCGGTGACTGAGTAGTTAGGTGTAGGCTGCTCAAGGTGCTTTACAGTTTGGCAAGGTCACCACAAGACAACCTTTCTTGCCGTCCAGTGGTGTCAGAGCGGACGAACACAGTAACGAAATGACGTAATGACGCAATGCCCCGTCATGCGGGCTCTTGCGTGATGCAATAATGTAGTGTCACAGCGATGCAATGCCCCATTTATGCGGGCTCTTGCGTGGCGTAAAAATGCACTGTCACAGCAACGCACTGCCCCAATGCCCCTCGGTAGCACACTGGCTAAGGCACTCGACCCACACCTGGAGGGCCCGGGTTCGAATCCCTTCACCGCCCCATTCAAACATGGCAACCCTACTACTTACCCCAGGCAGAGGAGCTCCTCTAGGGAGCTTTCCCATGGGACAGTGAGTTCAATAAAATACACTACCTGTTGGCTGGTCGACCAATAGACTATGTCTGGCCTCAAGTTAGTGGTAACTATTTCTTGCGGGACCACCAGCTTTCCACCCACATCTACAAGCATCTGCCAATCCTTTGCTTCCTGTGTAGTACTCCTTGACTTTGCGGCTCTCTTACTTTTCTCACCCTCCCGCACAAACTGGATACCTTTTTTATGACTACCTTCTGCATTTACCTGCTGCCTCCTACTCTCAATTCCTGCTGCTAAGCATTTTAATACTTGGTTGTGACGCCACGTATAACGACCCTGTGCCAAGCTAACTTTACAGCCAGATAGTATATGTCTCAATGTGGCTACACCTGAACAGAGTGTGCATGACGGATCCCCATCTGTCCAGATTCTCAGGTTATCTGGCGATGGGAGCACGTTGTACGTCGCTCCCAATAAAAACTAAAAGGAATATAGGAAGGAATATATGAAGAGTTCAGATGCAGAAAAGTCAATTTTCAGAAATATGCAAAAATTCAGTAGTTTTAACAATAATTTTCAAGTAATCTATATCAAACTGCAGTTTAAATACTATCAAGTAAAAACAGATTAAGCCAAAACAATGTAATTGGAAGTGCACTGATAATTAAGTTTACCAAAATTATATAAATATATTTCTGTAAATTCATTGCAAATGAACTTGGAGGGTTTTGCATTTGAACTCTTCATGTATAAATATAAAAGGAGATTTTCCTTTCGCATGTTTGGATACTTATCACGGTTTGCATAGTCATTAATAATAATATCAATCATATAATGTGATGGTGTGAATTATTCACCTTGTACACTGTGTCCCAGGGCTACGCATACACATTTATCACTGACGAGCAGGCCCGCTATGCAGGAGACATCATCAAAGCTCTGGAACTGTCCAGCTCCAAAGTTCCCCCTGACCTGGAGAGGCTATGGGGCTCCTTTAAAGACCAACAGAAAGCTGTAAGGATTTTATTTTCTCATTGATGACACACATTCACTACAAGCTATTCCCCCCTCATCTGTGATTTGTTTTTAAAACGTTTTTTAAGGTAGTGAAACTGTTTGCTAACTGAATTTTTGCATTGATCAGGAAGGGAAGGCCATTAAGGCCAGCAGTGGCTTCTCAGGAAAGGGCTTCAAGTTTGACGAGACGGAGCAGGCACTGGCCAACGAGCGCAAGAAGCTGCAGAAAGCAGCCCTGGGACTGCAGGACTCCGATGATGAGGATGCAGCACTGGATGTGAGTATGTTTTGAAATGGAAAAGACTACTTTTAAAAAAAGATCTCCTGCGCACCTCCTTATGCCAGGTGCGTCGGAGGAGATCCACAAAGTCACAGAAAAAAACTCACGCACACTGGCCTCATTTGCAGATGTAGATGTTGTACGAAGCAGTTGGTTTTAAGGTTACTAATGTGCATGCTATGGGTGTGATCTTTTTCAGATTGATGAACAGATTGAGAGCATGTTCAACTCAAAGAAGAGGGTGAAGGACCTCTCCGCCCCAGGAGGAAGTGGGGGCTCGTCCGCGTCCAGCAACGCCGCAGCGGCCGCCAATGTGGGCAGCCTGACCGGCCTGGCCATGCCCTCCGCAGGAAACATCCAGAAACTGGAAATCGCCAAGAGGCTGGCTCTGAAGATCAACGCCCAGAAGAACCTTGGGGCAGAGGCTCAGGTAAATGGGTTTACAGTTTTACTGGGTGCATTTTAGCTGTTGTGAATTTTTTTTGTGGCACTTATTACACAGCTCGTCCTCGTTCCACTGAACTCAGTGGGCTATGCCAACATTCAGAGGTCTGATACTTCTGAATAGCAGATCATTTGTATGCATAACCCAGCTGACCACTGTGAAGAAAAATTGTCAAATTCTTACGTAGTCTATTCTTACGTAGTCTGTTGCCTTTTTTGGAGAACCCAGCAAAGCGTATTTTTTGCTGAAGCAACTATCGATCCTGATTATTAAAAATAGTTTTGTTGTTCATTAAAATCTTCAATAGGCAACCATTAGCAGGATGATGCTGAGCCAGGTGGCCATTATATTGATCCTACATCAATCTTGTCTGTGCTTATTCTATGATGATGACTGCCTTGCTGAATATTATCCCTTACATAGCCATCTGTCCTCACAACATGCCTTGTTATGTCCTGCCACCCAGGATGTGATGCAGCAGGCTACCAATGCCATCCTGAGAGGAGGTACCATCATCGCCCCGTCCGTCTCAGCGAAGACCATCGCCGAACAGCTGGCCGAAAAGATCAACGCCAAGCTCAACTACACCCCCGTGGAGAAACTGGAGGAGGAGAGGCAGGCGGCCGAACAGGCCGAGAGCATCACCAGATACGAGGAGGAGCTGGAGATCAATGACTTCCCTCAGGTAGGTACAACCCCCACAACGGGGACTGTTGGACAAGATGCAGAAGCCACCTATTTGTATTGATGGTTTCAAGAGATTTCCATTGTTAGCGTCATAGATGTTTCCTATAGGGCTTTCGTGTTTACATTCCCAACAATTTAAACGTGACGTATTTTCAGAACGAAATGAAACGTTCAAACTTTGTTTTAGTGTTTACCATTGAAATGGTGTACACATGCCTTAAAATTACTGCCATTGCTGTAAATCTGGGTACTGTAACACATTTTTCAAATACTAACGGTTAGCCCATGGGTGTGTGTTGATTATCTCTCCCGCGTAGACCGCAAGGTGGAAGGTGACGTCCAAAGAGGCCCTCCAGAGGATTGGGGAGTATTCAGAGGCAGCCATAACCATCAGAGGGACGTACTTCCCCCCTGGGAAGGAGCCTAAAGAGGGAGAGCGCAAGATCTACCTGGCCATCGAGAGTGAGTCCAACACCACGGCAATTCTTTGACCTTTACCCGTCTCAGCGCTGCGGGTAGCTGAGGACTTGTTACCTCCGCCAGCGGAGGGTTATGTAATCATTGGCATGTGTTTGGTAGTGTGTTTGTTAGTTAGCAACATAACTCAAAAAGTTCTGGATGGATTTTGATGAAATTTTCGGGGTAGATCAAAAATGGGCTAACGTAAAAGTGATTAGATTTTTGGTGGTGATCTGAGCTGCCCTGGCGGAGGTCTGCGCTCTCTGAGTGCTTTTCTAGTATTGACCTGTTTTGTTCCTTTGCCCAACAGGTGCCAGCGAGCTGGCTGTGCAGAAAGCTAAGGCTGAGATCACACGGCTGATAAAAGAAGAGCTTATTCGTCTGGTAAGAATTATACACATTGCTATTCTGTTAGTGTCTAAGGGCTCATTTCCACCAAACTCTCTGCGTATTCAACACGTGGCCGTATTCTGTCTGTATTCGTTTAGAATGCACGTTAACAGATTAGACCATTTCCACCGCACGCGTGATCTGAGCGTATTCTGTCCCTATACAAACCTATTGTATATGGATACGCGCTGAATACGGTCAAGGCGGTGGAAATGAGCCCTAAGATGATATGATACAATCCTGTCGCTCTAGTTAAATTGTTTCTGTCTTGACACCCGCTGTTACTATGACAAGGGGAAATAATGGAAAATTAATAACTCATACTCATTTTTTCCTTAACAGCAAAACTCCTACCAGCCAACCAGCAAAGGCAGATACAAGGTTCTCTAGTGGCGAAGAGCTACGGGAAGATGATGGGAACGATCTGTCTCTTCAGATGTTTTATTCAGTGTACATTTTTAGCATTGGGTTTCATACGTTTCCTGTCCTTCTCTGGTCAATCTGTTGTGTTTTATTGAAAATTAAATCTTATTTGATGTCTGTGTTTCTGCCATACAGTCTATGGTTTCTGCTCCGATTCTGGATGTGGATCAGGGTTGTGATTTAGAATGCAAAAGCCATTTAAGAAAATGCAGCTTGTTCAAAACTCATGACATCAACGATCAAGGAATACACAAATCTGACTGTGGGTTGTCTGTGTTGTTTCTCTGTGTATTTGGAATTTTCATTTAAATTTCTCATTTCATTTTCCTGGCTTGACCCTTTGTGCCAGTTTTACATGCTCAGTGACAGTCCTTAACACCTTCAGGAATAAATTGAACATGCTTTAAAATATTTTGCAAATGTTTTTTCTTTCCTTTTCACAAGAAACATACCTTGGGCATGCAAGGGGCGCTGAGGTAATGTCTGCATTTTCAGAGGATTATATCCCACTGTTATGGTTTCCAGTACTGAACGTTTAAAACCTTTTTAAAGTCGTGGTTATAAAACGTTATGGCAAGTTTCCCTTGTCACGCATTCTTAAAAATGTGCAATATATAAGACCGCTGTTTTTTTGTTGTGGCATTTGTTTTCTCCCTCAAATCCGACCGAGCATGAGGGCCTTAACATTTCGAAATCGCTGATTAAAGAAGAGTGTGTGGAGAGGACTATGGAAAATTATTATTTTGAGTCCTTATCCTGAATGTGTTCCGCATTCTTAAAATATTTATAGCAAAGAACACTGCAGCCCTAATGAATCATATATATTTTATCCATGCATAAAGCATCAACTGACAACACTGTCCATTCCTTCTGGCTTCATAAGGACCGAATGAATTCTCCTGCCACGACACGCATTATGTTGATAACGATTTTTCTTTCAATATTTCGATATCTTATGAAAGCGTTGATCTGAAGTAAAACTATATTATGATCTGTTGCTCGAGTCGTTGCAGTTATTCCCCTCCGGAAGAATGCGCATGCTCGGTCATTCCCCCAGATTATTAATTTTTAATGGAGGTAGCTTCCATTCTCTCCCAAACCTGTCTCGAACGAGCGACCGACACGTCAAAGTAGACTCATTTGCAGTATTTTGTTAACAGTGTATTATACAACATAACCTGGAAGTTCATTGTTGCCATATTACGGGGAAAATGAATCCGTGGTAGTATTTGAAGGATGGAAGATCTATCGTGCTCTCCCTTAACCCTTTGCATCCCATGAGTCTGAGACAATCGAGGTACAGTAAATGTGTTACAATTTCTTCGAAAATGTTGCTTAGCCGATACAGACTGCTGTCTAAACGTTACAATGTATGCGCGGGGGTTTAGATGTTTGTCAACTGTGCTGTTCGATTTGGAGCTTATAAACTCTAGCCTTGGAGACCGTTTTACTCTTAAAACAAAAGGAGCTTCTGGTTTTAAAACCAACTACAGGAAAATCACAATCACAAATTTCAGTCTACTTTCAAACGGATCCTGCTTTGCTATGTATAGCTGAATGAGGGTGGATCCGTCGCCTCCCCATGGCTAGACAACTCGATGTATTTCTCTGCATTATCTCGCTAACACTCTGCAGGACACCATGTACACAGCTAGTATGCTTCACATTTGACAGTATGATAAGGCGATGTCCAGTTTGATCAATGACTATTCGTTCTTGAAAGATCGGCGCATCCGACAACGAGGTCTGAAAATCGTGCGTTCAGGAGAAGTAAAAGGTGATGTGCTCGCAGGCCTAGGCTACTTTATTGGTTGTTGTTGATTACTTTCATGATCTGTTTTTAGACTACTAAACGTGGCGGGTGGTTTACATCAAGTGTGCGACAGGCGCATGCAGTGCGCCCATGTTGATCTCCATGTTTTCTTGCAAATACATTTTTTAAATGTTTGTGTATTGTTGTTGTATGCGTGTTTCACTTCACAAAAGATTAAGTACCCTAGGCCATGAAAGCTGGTAACAAACTTAGTCAAAATAATGTTGAAGTTACCTGGCATACCTGTAGGCCTTTCACCACTTACCTGTTCCACACAAATACGTATAGCCAATTACCAAAATTATGATAGAGCTTCTGTCATTGCCGAACTGTGGCAATTTATAGCTTGTGACCAAAATAAATATTCAGAAACACATCCTGAAAAAGTGATGGATCAAGTACATAACAGATCAAGGGGGTTGATGTGGACTTTCAGTACTAAAACCCAGCTTACCGTAATGTTTGTGTATTGCAGTTAAAGATGATGCGCCGAGTCCCCAACACGGGCACTGACTATTGCATGAGTGGCAGGCCATCATGCTTAGCGGAGGACAGCTGCCACTTGGCCACCCACTTTGACCTGTGCTCCACGCAGGCCAGCAAGTTCTACCCTTCCATCCCCCCTCCGGGGCAGATGTCCCTGTCCCCACTGTCCTCCTGCCAGAACACCCTCAAACCTTTGCCCTGCCAGAGGCAGCAGGAGCACCATGGCGACACCCACCCCCAACCCATGGGCATCAAGAACAATGACAAGCCTGAGGACTCCAAAAAGAAAAAGACCCCGGGCAGGTCGGGCAAACGGGGCCGCCCGGCCGGAACTACCAAAGCCGCCGGCTACAGAACCAGCACCGGAAGGCCGCTGGGCACCACGAAAGCTGCAGGCTTCAAAACCAGTCCCGGGAGGCCCATCGGAACCACTAGAGCCGCCGGTTACAAGGTGAGCCCGGGCCGCCCTCCCGGCAGCATCAAGAACCTGTCCCGGCTCACCAAACTGGGCTACGGCACATGCAGCAGTGCGGCGTTCCCCTACAGCACCATGCAGAAGAGAGGTGCCTGTGAACCTGTGGCCAAAGAGAAAGAAACAAACGAGTGAAACAAACAGAACAAACAAATTCCACACACACACTTATTTTTATCTGGTGCTTGTGATAAAAAGGCTAAAAGCTGCATGTAATTCTTGTCAAATATAGGGTGTGTGTTTATACTTTTGTCAGAAATCTGTGTTATGTAAATAATTACGAAACAAAAAACATGATTTAGTATCAAACTTTCTTTTCTTGATATTGATCTGTTTAAAATTTCCTTTGCTACTTGTTTTGTTACATTGGTACGACTGACTTCCTTATAATCACGAGGTAGTAGGCTTTACTCTGGTGTTGTGATACATGAACAGTGCTATTCTGGGGTGTAATGTAAGCTTTTAGCAAGATTTATTTTGGGGCAAGTTGTACTGACCCATGTGTACAAAAGCTCATGTTAAAAGTTTTGACATCTTCCTCTGTTTAAAAACCCACAACCAATCTCAAGATCACAAGAAAACATATTTACGTATCGTAGATGTGTGTTTGTCAAAAATATCAACAAAATGTGTAACTTGAGATTCATTTGGTGATACAGTGATTTAAGATACTGTAGAGACTACAATAATTAGGCTAGGTAGGCTATCAATGAAATATACAATGAAAAGCAACATTTTGGGACTGTGCTTGAACTGTGTATATGTGTTTATGTCATGTATGTTTCATTTTACTTATCAGAACAATTTACTGTAACAAACAATTTTACTGTAACAAAACTCAAATGAAGCTCTTATTGAAGATGATATGTTTACAGATCATCAGTCAACAGTAAAGAAAATAGGTGGAACCTACTTAAGTGAGCCCATAATGAGCATCCTGTAATGTTTCAGACCATATTAAAATGGGCTGAGCCTGTTGCTGCTAGTTATACAAACACATTTTCAGAAACTACTGTGTTCACTCCCAAGCACAGAAAAAGAGGAGATGCTATTTTGCAACTCTTTTCATGGCCCTGTGGCATATCGTCTAAAAAGCTCTGTAACATTGGCAGCTGAAAATGAACCAACAAAAATCAATCCATTTTGGGGCCACTCAGTGTCCCATTTTTGTACATTTGTTTTTGTCAACATCTAGTTTGTCCTCTCTTATCCCTATCAAGGACACATTTTATGAGTTACATAGGCCTCCTCAGACATAGTGCCATGTGTAGCACCATAATGTAAGTGACATATGGAAAACTGATGATACTGTGCATTGTGATAAAAATGTTCCTTTTTTTCTTTTCTTTTTTTTTATTATATGTTTTAACATTGGAGCTGTTTGTGCAAACCAGAAATGAAAAAAACACACATTTGTATAAGACTGTCTTTTTGCCCATACGAGTTGTACACTAGTTGTCACTAACAGTTTTTTTTATTTCCACAAACCAGACAAAGAGGCCTGTTCACACCAGACTTTGTGTAAACAAGACAATCTGACATTTTGTTATCTCCTGTGTATTGTTTTACAACTTTTTTAGTCCCCTTGTGCTCATAACTATCCACCAGGCCTGTCTGAATTATCACATTAATGTTGTGGTTGCTTGACAAAGATAATTGCTCCTAATCATGACAGTATATTGAAATTTATGGTACCTAAACAATTACAGGATATCTTAACGTGATCTTGAAATGATGAAAATTAGGGAGTGTAACTCAAAAAGGTAGTCATATAATTATGCTATTGTTACTGATCCTGTTGCTGACTGAGCTGGGTCTCTATAGTAATGCTTTCAAGTGGTCAAGTGAATGTATCAGATGGAAATTTGCCCTGGGCATGCATATGTACATTTTCATTCATTACATATCTTATAACAAATCATACCATCATTACCATCATCATTTTTAACTTATTCCAATATGTGTACCCTTTACCAAAGAACTCTACCTGCTGCCAGCAATGAGCTTGCTAACAAAAATGATCATTTTCATCTATTATGTGGGTCTTTGTAGAAAAAAGCTTACTTACCTCAACAAATGAAGAAGAAAGAATTTGTTTCATTTTAAATCGTCTCTCAATATTTGTCAATGATAATCAGAGATGAATCTTAACACCTTAGCTGTGATTACATCCACATTTTTGATTTATAGAAATATTTCAATAATTTTAATATTCAACTAATCTTTAAAGGGTCTATATTATTATTATTATTATTATTATTATTATTATTATTATTATTATTATTATTATTATTATTATTATTATTATTATTAATAATAATAATAATAATAATAAATGTGTTACACGATTCACCCTTTCAAGGCCTTTATGTGTCCCTGTTAATGTACAGTATGTATATACACTCAGAGTGTTCTGCCTTTCACAGATTTGATGTTGGTTCTGTATGATATTAAGTGTTTTGTCTTTCACTTGCATCTTACAGTGTTGGTTTGGTGTGCTTATGTATTCTTTTTGAGTTGATTATTTACATCTTTTCAATTGTAATTTTTAAATTTTACCTGATCTATTTTCACTTTTAGGGTTGTGAAATTTGCTGTCATACTGTGATCCCTATACCTGTCACAGACATCAACACAACCAGAAGCAGGATATATATTTCAGCAGTTGTTCATGGTGCTTATAGATTGCTTTCTGTATTTTGTCGGCATAGGCAATGTTATGAGTGATTGCAAAGCAAATGATTGATATTTGCAGTTGTAAAAACTGGGTTATATAATAAAAAAATCATAGTGCACATGAAAAACTAATGATAATAATTATATAAGGGACAGGTTTTTTTGTTCATTGCCTATGTGCATGTTAGATGACTGTGTGAGAAGCTGTGTAATAAAGCTTGAGAGTATCTCATTCATGGGTCTACATATCATTTCATTTTATCACAGTACTCTTGTAAATTATTAATTTACAAACTCTTTTAAACACACATTTAGCATTTACTGGTTCTCTGCACAAACGGCTGTGGTTTGTTTATTAATCTTGACAAAAATGCAGTTTGCTATGAAACAACACATTAAATACCATCCACAGTGACTGTGATGTGCCTGGCCTTTTTTCACAGTATATTACAGTTAGTCCTGCCAACCAAGTCTAGATGCACACTGTAAAATGCGCTGCTTTGGACCAACTTTAAACCCGCGGTAACAATGGCATGTATATTCATTATGCACCCACACACTACATTATTAAGTTAAATCAATGTAAAAAAGATTCAGCATAGTTAAAAACGATGAGGTCGGTTCGAAGGTTCACTTTTTACAGTGAATGGCTAGCCTATTCTAAAAATAGTTAATGGTTCAGTCCTTAATTTTATGCATCTTCCTTCCATGCTCCTACAGATAAGAACACTTTGAATTTGATCATAAAAATGTAGCTTACTTTTGATTCTACTCTGGCACGGGTCCATATGCCTGCCTGCTTTTGAGTATTGACAACCCGGACACACAGGTGGCTCTGCTTTTCACATCAGTAATAGAAAATTATGGGTAGTAGGACCAATGTAGGAACTGTAGGACCAATGTTTGTGTTGTAACCATCATATATGCCATGATTTGAACTACAAAATAAAATACACTTAGCCTATAGATACAACATAAAAATGTTTCATGAAATAAGTAGAACTTACTAATAAACTCCTGCCCTGCTGTTAAATTATTAATCAGCTAGGGGTTTGTTCATACTTCGGTGTTGAATTATAAATAATTTTGTAGATGTTGAGTTTTGTAAGCCAGGGATACAGAGTACAAGGATGGAGGCCAGGGGTGTCCCCGTTTATGGGTCCAGTAGATGGCGCCACGCACATGGTCTAACCCGCCAATACAAATTCAAAGAAGAACTCTGAACCGGAAGACTCTTCACCGGCGTTCGGTGGTATCGGATGGAGTTCATGTTGTTCGAGTGAGCTAGCACATCTTTGATGACTGCAAAACTACTAAAATGTTTTTACCATCTTGTCAGCTTTTAAAATAACTACCATGGGATGTGCACTGAAGACGGTGGAATTTTTATGCATTTTATCTTTTTCTCTTTTTGTTATTTCATTTTCAGTGAGCACAGGTAGGTCGCATAGCACATGACAGATGGCTAGCTAGCTAGCTAACTAAAATTGAAATAATTTATGTAGGCAATAGCTCGATATTGTTTACCAGAGCTTGTATGCTATTACAGTATGCGTGTCCATCTATCCACTGTCATATTTATTTTGCCATCATTAATGTTGAATATGACGCCTCTTTCTTAGATAAAGATGAAGTTCCAGAGTTTAAGTTGTCAGATGATGCTTACCTGGATGCACAGTATGTGACAGAGCAACCACTGGCTGTTTCGCAAAAGCAGTTCAAGACTGCTGAAATCGCAGACGCGGTTATGGGAACTGAGCTACCTGCTAACCCAGCTGACATTGAATCACTCATCCCGAACTCTGGTGATCCCTTGTCGGGATTCACTGCTCCTTGTGATGAGGAGACGTGTGCTCGTGAGACCTCTGAAGAAAATGACGCCTCAGATATCAACGAGGGCGACGAGCCCCTAACTTTAGAAATGGTCCACACTGACAGTTCAGTTGCTGAAGACCAGAACTCTACAGAAACGGCGAAAACATACAAAGTAAACTGCGATAAAAGAAACATTACCGGGATGGTCAATTACACAGTGCATGTTCTCAATGCTTCACAGGTGAGACAGCGGTATCTGACATCAACTGACGATGACCTCCAAGACAATAATCATCAGATGTTAACATGCATACTGCTTTGTGTGTTTCTGTAGGACTTGATGGATTTTCTCAACGTCAGTGGCACCGAATGCTCCTTGGTCCTGTTTTACACCACTTGGTGCCAGTTCTCCGCCAACCTTGCCCCACACTTCAATGCTTTACCCCGCGTTTTCCCCACAATGCACTTCTTGGCTCTGGATGCCTCTCAACATGGCAGGTCAGTTGACTTGATGTTATGAAAACATTCAGAATAATTTCTTGAGTTTTGCAGGTGAACACATTGCATGTCAGGAGTGAGTGAAGAGGGTCAGTTATTAAAACTACACAGAAAATTGACAGTAGGTAAATAAATAACAATAATAATAATAAACTTTACTTGTATGGCACAGTTCATACATGCAAGATGCAGCTCAAAGTGCTTTTACAGTTTAGCAGGGTTGTTACAGGACAACATTTCTTGCAGTCCAGCGTTGCCGGAGCAGATGCTCTAAAAGTAGTTTAACACCTAACACATTAAATGTAGTTTTAACAGTTGATGTTGGTGTCACAGATGGTGTGTCAACCAACTGTCTTTTTGCAAATCAATATATTTGTGTGCCTGTATAAAGGCACTGTCAATTTTTCTACTTGATCTAATGTACTAATTCAACAAATGACTTCTGATGGGTTGAACCAGAAACATGGAAGGGATGGTGTAATTTGATTAGTTGTTGAGCTCATACTGCATCAAGAGCCTTTTGCCACAGCTTTGAACATGAGTGTTAAAGGTTAAATGAAATGACAATGAATTATGTTTTCTGCCAATGCTGATAAATAGATGCATAGATCTGGGTGGTGTTCCAAATGCATGGTTTATTGATAAACCTGGGTAAGGTAAACTCAACCACGTACAGTACTTGGAATACCCCCCAGGCAAGTGAGGTTGTCTCCATTATGAACTTGGACATTTAGTCTGTCTGTCTTTTTTTTCAGTCTGTCCACAAGATTTGGTACAGTTGCTGTTCCTAACATACTACTGTTTCAAGGAGTGAAACCAATGGCCAGGTTTAACCACACAGACCGAACCCTAGAAACACTGACATCATTCTTAGTAAACCAAACGGGTAAGGCTTTTGGAGAGCATACTGCATGTTTTAAGCCTAACAGCAGTGTCTAAACAAAGGTTACATATTACTGTATTTTACAATAATGCACTACATTTTGTGGAGTCCCTCAGTAACTTTTGTGGATGTCACTCTCTTCTTCCAGGTTTTGAAGCAGCGCCTGATCAGACAGTGACGGAGGAAGATAATTTTGGTCCCCTTCCAAGTGTGCCTGTGAAAAGTATCGATTGGCTGCTTGTGTTTTCAGTGCTGTTCATAATTGGCTTCACAGTGTATGCCGTCTTGAGGACAGACAGTGTCCGATGGCTCATACCAGGCCAAGATCATGACCATCAGGACTGAGCACCAGCTGTTTTGCTGCTGTTTTTTATTTTATTTCTCATCACGATTAATTTGATGAGGATGGATGTATTTATTGTTTGGAAGTCTACAGCTGTGCTGAACACCACATGTCTGTCAAGAGTTTTTTCCCCATGTCTTCACATTTGTCATGCTTTTAAAAATTTGCAAAGTATTTACTTTAAATTAAAACAATAAATAAACCAACCAGTGATTTGTGTCTTGTTTAGCCATTTATTTTGTTTTGTTTTATTTTATGCATGAAGTTGGGGCCACTGCAGTGCACGGTTTGGGCTTTTATTTTGATAAATTGTTTATGCAAGTTACAGGACATGACTTCCGTCATCAGGAGTCGGGGCAGCAGGCAGCAGGCAGCAGCAGAGATTTGGTAGCAGTAGTATTACACCCAGACGGTATAATAGACCGTGACTGTGCAACAGTCGGTCCAAGTTTATATCACAGCGATGACAACGACTGAATAACTAATTGCTACAGTGGAAGTGTTTCGTGACGTTGCAGCACAATGGGATCTAAAATTAGAAGTTACGCTTTTCTAACAAGTACCGAATGTATCGTTTTAGTTTGCATGACATGTTTGTTTCTTGACGTAAATTGTCAAACCGAGAACACCGGCATGTTATCAAACGTAATTTCAGAAAGAAAGGCAGAGGAAGACCACAGACAGGACAGTGCCGATCTTCTAATTTTTATTATGCTTCTAACGTTAACCATTTTAACAATATGGCTGTTCAAGCATCGTCGTTTCAGGTTTTTACATGAAACAGGACTGGCAATGATTTATGGTAAGTTGGTGGGTTGTAGCTTTCAACTAGCTTCTCACTCGTGTCATGATAACCACGTCTATTGGTGAAGAAAAGTTAATGCCATTAGGCTGACAGTCATTATTTCAGCATAATGTGGGTCTTCGGCCACTGTGTTAACTTCTTTTGGCCTGCTGAGATTTGTACAGATGAGAAACTCGTGTTTAGACTTTTTATAGTGTAACAGGAAGCTCTATTGAGTTTGTGCCCCCTTGGGACCAGGGTCCGTTTGGACACAAATCCATAATATGTGGGTGCTAAATGCGTATACAAATGTAGGTTAAATACCCTGATTCAGTGCAGCTGCTTTCGAGTATGGGTGTAATATAATAACTCTTTCTGCGTCTGATGGATCTTCTTACAGGTCTTCTGGTTGGTGTGATACTTCGGTTTGGGGTCCATGGGCAACAGGACCTTAACAATGTCACTTTGAGCTGTGCAATGAATTCCAGTCCAGCCACCATACTGGTCAATGTCAGTGGTCACTTCTATGAGTACACACTGAAGGGTGAAGTAAAAGACCGTGATGGTGAGGATGTCCCAGATGCTGAAATGCTTAAGAAGGTACAGTACCTAAATCATACCAGGTTATCTGAAATCACATGCTTTCGCATTAAATGGCTTCTCGACTTAACTTCCTTGTGATATCAAAGAGAGCTTAACAAATTTGGCCTATAACTTTAAATGAAATTGATTGGTATAAGTACCTAGTGTTTCTTCCCACAGACATGTTGTGTCTAAAGAAATTAATTAAAAAAAAAAAAAAAACTGACATCATGACCTCAGGGCAAGATCTCAGGAATAGTACCTGAAATCACGTGTGGGACAGTAGGGTATATTTAACATTTGGTACTAGATATAGTCCTAATAACTTTTACATGTTTTGATGTATTCAAGCATAGAATGATTTTTTGCTTTCTGTCCTGTGACCTGAAAAAGTGCTGTATCGTGCTAATATGTACCCACCCCCAAACCAGGTGACCTTTGACCCAGAGATTTTCTTCAATATCCTGCTGCCTCCCATAATCTTCCATGCTGGCTACAGCCTGAAAAGGGTAAGACTTAGCAAATCCTAAAATAAAAAGCTCACGTGTCCGACATCAGTGATCCTTCGAACACAGCTCACGTTTATAGGCCAAAGTTTTTTATACACATGTTTAGATTGGTTTTGGGGAGTGGAATATAGCTGAAATAGGGGAATAGGGAGCAAAGTATGGAAATACATTATTCATTCATTGACTTAGTGGCTAATTTTTGTAATGTTTGGCTTTTTGTTTTATTATTTGTTTAGAGACATTTCTTCAGAAACCTGGGTTCCATTCTCTCCTATGCTTTTGTGGGCACAGCCATTTCGTGCATGGTCATTGGGTGAGTGCAGCGCACTCTGTGTGCTCTTCATGTAAACATAATGGGGACCTATTACTAAACTGGCCCTTCTTTATTGCAGGGCAGTACTGTATGGCTGTGTTGCTTTTATGAAAGCTGTTGGCCAAATTCAAGGAGACTTTTTCTTCACTGATTGCCTTTTCTTCGGTGCTATAATCTCTGCCACAGACCCAGGTATGGAGCACATACTCAAAGTGACATTTAACAGTAGTGCTGCTTTGATTACACAATATTCAAATGACCCTATATCCAGGCACAAAAGCATTATATTGTTGTCCTATTTCCTGAGATTGTTAAAAAGGTACCTTAATCATACCAGGTTATTTAAAATCACATGCTTTCACATTAAATGGATTCTCGACTGAACTTCCTTGTGATATCAAAGAGCTTCAAAATTTGGGCCTGTAACTTTCAATAAAATGTATTTAATTTGAACGGTATAAGTATCTAGTGGTTCATTATAATAGAGATCAGTGCACACTAAAACACTTGAAATGTATTTTTGTTCAACTGTATAAAGTATAAACTGTTGGTGTTGATAGTAGATAGTATCATGTGAGGTAAGAAAGCTATTCAGAGTGCTTCCAAGTATTTAGACAAACTCGTTTGTTTTGTTTTGGGAAATCTCATTGTAAACACAGTGTGCCAAACAAGCAATCCTACTGGAGCATTTGTGACTACATGTTTTGACTTGGACATATTTAGGAAATTATGGCAACTGATGAAGCCAGAGTGGAAATTATTCTAATGTGATAGTTGTGGTTTTTAAACAGTACAGGGGTACAGGTGTTAAATTAGTATCTGTAATGACTAATTTCCCCATTGCAGGGATTACAAGTTGCCCTGTTAGGGTTACGAAAGGGGAAGGGTAACTGTCTCGCTATCTTTATGAATATTTCATTTTAGATGTATGTAAGTTATGTTTATGTTTTGGCTTTTACTTTTTTTAAGACACCTTGTATCCAAAGCACCTTACAACATTACAACAACAAAAGTGTATTAAAGAGTATTCCTCCTATTCATACCACATCATCACCAACAATGCAGTTGTAAATGTAGTATCAAAAAAAAGTTCAATAGCTGACATTTTTTATTGTGAAGGTGGAGTAATGGACTTGAACCTACCAGTTAATGAAAGCCATTTTTGTGTTATGTTTTGTTATGTATGTGTAATAACATGTCATAAAGACAACATATTTATGGGGTAATAACATTTTTATACAATGAGATTATAAATTAAAAAAAAAAGTTTATCCCATAATGGTTATAACAATTAAAACAAAAAATACGAAGCTTCTATGTGTGCACTCTGTTACGACATAAATGTGCACAAATTTGATATGGCAGTTTAAGTTCACTAGAGGGCTCCCTTTTCCACAGCATAATGAAATCAAACATCAGCCACCTTGTTGCAGCAAGTTTTTATCCACCTTTGCAATGCCAATTTTGACCCAAAAAATAATCGATAATAAGTTGGAAATCGCTTGCAATTTGCATGAACTCTCCCAATTCTTGTACAAATGTGACCACTGGCACACATCTTGTTAAGGCTAATTAACATGAATGCACATAATTAATGCACATGAGTTAAGGAAAATGGCAGCTATTGATATGAACTCTGATCAGATTAGAAATACTAATTTATACTCATGTGATTTCCCTGGATGGGATAAGCTGTCTAGTAAATATGATACTGTACTTGATATTCCCTAAACTGTGGTGGCAAAGTCTCAGTCTTACTGTTTGAAGTGACCTTGCACCCTAAAGGGGGACACTAACTGGACACTTTTCTGCTTTCTTTAGTGACTGTTCTTGCCATATTTAACGAGCTTAAGGTGGATGTGGACCTTTATGCGCTGCTGTTTGGGGAGAGTGTTCTCAATGATGCTGTGGCCATCGTCCTGTCCTCGTGAGTTAACCTGTCATTATTTTTTCTCCTCAGCTCTGAGATGCGATTGTAAATGTGCGTTTTCTGCTTCTTGCCTTTGCCCCCCAGATCTATTGTTGCTTACCAGCCGGCGGGAGATAACAGCCACACCTTTGATGGCAGTGCCATGTTGAAGTCTATTGGTGTGTTCCTTGTTGTCTTCAGTGGGTCATTCAGCCTCGGAGTGGTCACTGGTGTAATGACCTCACTCATATCCTTTACAAGATTGTCACTTGCATGGTTTGTACATGATTTGACCCCCTGTTATGTCTATACCAGTAGCTTTCCATCCAACCTGTTAATGCACACTTTAGCTATGTGAATAAGAAATACTCACTTGGAAACACACACTTGAAATGAGCATTAATCTTGTAATGTTGCACTCTAAAATGACCTCTGATGTGCATCTTGTTCAGCTAAATCACCATTAATGTGAATTAGTTGAATAGAGACCCAACCAGTGATGGGCATCCTGACTTCAGAAGCTTCAATTCAATACCATATTGGAGATCACCTGGTTCTACCTGTGCAGTTAAGGCAGGTGTTTTTTAGTTATGAACCCCTCTACTAGGCTGAGGAGTTATGGTAATTAAAATCAGCTGATTTACGTAATAAATGGGCTGTAATGTGGTAATGGAATGTAACTTCTAAGCCCAGGTTGTCCATCACTTTTCTATATGTATACATGTGTATGAATGACTTATGAAATTGTATTAAAATGGCCATCTGTTTGAAAGCTTTGGCTTAAGTTTCAACAGCATCTTCAGTAATCTGGTGTTGTGAGCCACTCCTTGACTGTGTCCCTGTACGTGACCAAGTTCACCAAGCTGCGTGACTTTCCCCTGCTGGAGACTGCGCTCTTCTTCCTCATGTCCTGGAGCACCTTCCTGCTAGCTGAGGCCTGCGGGTTTACAGGTACCAGCAACATGGCTAAGGCACATAAATGTTGGAAAAAAGGGAATGTTGTATTATGCAGATGTGTGCAATAGGTTTAATCTGTTTTTGCAATGTGTATTATGTGTATGCTACTGGACACCTGTATGCAGTTAGCCTACCTAGGCACTACAATTCAAATGTAGCACACAAAGGCAACGCAATCGCTCATAAACACTCCTTCTGTTCGCTGATTGGGCGGAGTCGCTTGGTCCGAATACATGAATATCAGCGGCAGCAAGGCCAGACCCTTTGTACAAAATGAAGTGAAGTTCGAGGGTTTACTAGGCTACATAAAGACATCCAGGCAGCCACATATTTTCATGCTTTTCAGTCATGTTTTTGTTTTCGTTTACACAAAACACAGATTTCATCTGTTTTCCCCATCTTGTTACTGAAATATTTGTGGTAAAATGGACCTTTCACTGTAGCCTGTATCTCATGAAGGATTTTATTGTCGAAAAAAGCACACATTGTGTAATGCAGAAAATGAATAGAGCTCCCCGAAGCAGGGTCATAGTAAAACGTCTTAATGACATTGGGGCACCAGACGTAACAACCTTTTCAGCTTTAACCTGAACTGTCTTTTTCCCGCTTTAACTTGAGCTTCCTTTTCTCACTTGGCACTTCCTGCACTCTCACATGTGCTTGCATGCACACACAAAAACACTCTCACCTCCATCCCTTCTGTTAACATGTTATGGGATTCCTGGTGTCCCTCCACAGGTGTTGTGGCCGTGCTGTTTTGTGGAATGACTCAGGCCCACTACACCTACAACAATCTCTCAGCAGAGTCCAAGGACAGGACCAAACAGGTGAAGCAGATCTCTGCGTGCTGTGCTGAAGTACATTTCAGCTTTACTAAATTATGTGTCATGAATAGTCAGAAAAAGATTGTTTTACATGGTTGTGGCTCAGTACTGTGGGCATAAACCGACTTTCAAAATCTCATTCTTTAAATAATGTGAGGTTATTGGTAATTGTTCACAACTAAAACTTTTCAAAAATGCACACATAGTGTGATAAAGAAAATGAATAGACTGCTCAAAAGCAGTAGTAAAATGTCCAGTGACATTGGGGCACCAGACTTAACAACCTTTTGAAGCTTTAACCTGAACTTTGTTTTCACAGCTTTTTGAGTTGCTCGATTTCCTGGCTGAAAACTTCATCTTCTCCTACATGGGTCTGACCCTGTTCACTTTCCAGTACCATGTATTCAACCCACTCTTCATTCTGGGAGCATTTGTATCCTACTGTAACAAACAGAAGGGCACTTTAAAACATAGATATTGTTCTACTGGGTGTTTTCATTCATTACTGTCGAATTAATATTTTCAGATCTTCGTTATAGAGGTTCACACACCTAAAAATGAAAAGTCATTTATTGTTATTTACATCCTTGGCTTAAATGAACAAAGTTTTGACCCTAAAGTCTTCAGCAAGTTCTTGTGAGACACAGGTAAAACAAGATAATCCTCATGTAGGAGAAGTAAGAGCTGACTTGAGTAGCTCTTGATTGGCATTGTGTAACGGGTGCCTGCTAGCACAGCTCAGCATTAGAACATTAGTAAACTTCCCTCAAAAGGATAAGTTAACTAACTTAACTAATAGCCTGACTTTTAGCTCACTTGGTGGTGTGTCTGTCTCCCAAACCGGAGTTGCAATGAGGTCGCAGGTTCAAGCCTGGGGCTGGACTGCACAGGAAAAGCCTTGGTTATAATTGCCCTGCACTTGGAATGTGTACATACAATATTTTCAGTGGCAGGCCTTGACTACCACTTCAGATCGCCGTGTTTGTCGGCCGTGCAGCAAATATCTATCCTCTCTCCTTCCTCCTCAACCTTGGCCGCAAAAACAAGATTGGCTCCAATTTCCAGCATGTCATGATGTTCTCAGGTAAAGTTTACATTCATTTGGTTAGAGGTGAGAACCCTGGCTTCATAAGATACTTTTTGAATAGCTAAAATAATTTTTGAATCAACAGTCTTGCTGAAAATGTACTACATAGCAGTTGGAGTTTAACCTTCTTGTTGTATATTATCCCTTGCCTAATCAGTGAGATCACCTGTACTAAGTGCACTGATAGAACCAATACACGACAGGACAGGACTCTTGTTGCATATGCTGTGTCCAGGGTTCAGTGTTTAAAGTTTTAGTGATGGGCCTGACGTAGTAAAGAACACATGAGAATGTTTATTTTTTATCTAGTCTGAGTGTAAATTCTCTGTCTCCTTCACCTTGTCAGTGGAGTGGTTAATAGGTAACCAAGATATAGATATATCTTTACAACAATGGCAGCTTGTTCTCAGGGGTGTCGACGAATTCCAGCTTTGAGGGAAGACTGATTGCTAGCTCAGGGGCCCATCCTGATGGTTTTTGTACTGTAACCCTGCCTTATTTCCCCTCCCCTACACTCCCCTCCCTTATCTTTCCTCTCCATCCTGGGACCTGACAGGTCTGCGGGGGGCCATGGCGTTCGCGCTGGCCATCCGGGACACGGCGACGTACGCCCGGCGGATGATGTTCTCCAGCACCCTGCTCATCGTCTTCTTCACCGTGTGGTTGTGTGGGGGCGGCACCACACCGATGCTTTCCTTCATGCACATTCGGTGGGTGTGGACTGGGCGTGTTCTCTTTGCTATCACATGTCCTTGTCATTTAGCATCAAATTTTAATATTGGACAAAATAAAGTTCTGGTCGATTTTCATCGAGACAAACTGAGTAAGACAACAAGAACAAGTAATAAAAGATTGTTTTTTTTTTAACAGTGTTGGGGTGGATTCTGACCAGGATAATACTGTAAGTTGTTAACTGTTTTGTTTTTCAATTTATTAAAAAAAAAAAACAATGTTGTAGTTACCGGTACATAAGTGTTTAGTATACTCAGACAGTCATAAAGTCATAAAACAATATTCAGCACTGTAATGTAGTTTTTAGTATATTCAGTCTTACTAGTCTAACACATTATTAGCCAACACTCAAACAGTTCAAATTTGTGTGTGCTTGTGTTTTCGTGTGTGTGTGTGTGTGTGTGTGTGTGTGTGTGTGTGTGTGTGTGTGTGTGTGTGTGTGTGTGTGTGTGTTCTGCAGGCCGCTGGCGTGGACGGGGGCGAAAGGAGAGGTGTCAGACATGAGGGGGCATGGCCATTTAGGATGTGGCACTCCTTTGACCACAAGTATCCTCACTGACATGATAACCATTCATTCATGACAGTGTACCTCTATTGTTTAAAATGATGATTTGGAAGAAGGAAATATATATCAGGGCTACATGATTAATTTTTAGTCAGCATTGGAGTTTAAACTACTGTGGCCTAATGGTTAAGGAGTTTGGTCTTGGGGTTGGGGGGGTCACAGGTTTGATTCCTGAACGAGTAGGAAAAATGTGGACGGACAAGTGAATAACCAGTGCTCTCTTATCCAGTGCCCTTGAGCAGGGCATCTAACCCCACATTCACTGTAACTCGCTTTGGATAAGATTGTCAGCAAAATGCAATGTAATCTAAGGGCCCATTCACACCAAACTCTCTGCGTATTCAGCGCGTATGTGTATTCTGAGCGTATTCTGTCCGTATTAATTTAGAATGCACGTTAGCAGATGAGACCATTCCCACCGCAACCGTGTTCTGAGCGTATTCTTTCCCTACAAACATATTGTATACGGATACGCGCTGTACACGCTCAAGTCGGTGTGAATGAGCCCTAATACTGCAGTTACCTAATTGCGAAGGTTGCAATGAAATGCGCAGGGAATGGCATCTGTAAAACCTAGTGTGACTAATGCTAAGAGCAGCACAGTAAGTGGTGGAGGCCTTGACTTTGCTGTCCAGATACCTGAAGCCGTTCCTGACCCACAGTGGGCCCCCTCTCACTACCACTCTGCCAGCCTGCTGTGGCCCTCTGGCCCGCTGCCTCACCACCTCCCAGGCCTACCAGGTGGCACTGCTGACTGGCAAACACAAACACGCATACACACACACACACGCATACACACACACACACACACACACGCATACACACACATACATACACTCACTGACTCACGGACTCACACTAGAAAGAAGTGTCTCTTTTCGTCACTTACACATAACAATATAAGCTAGCTTTACCATTTTTTAATTCCCAGTCACGTGAATATTAACGCTTGGCCGAAGCTGGCCTGATTCAAAGCAAACAGGTGTTTTTGCAGACAGATATTCTTGACCACACATACATTTACACTCACAACACATGCATACCTGACATCCTGCAGATACAGTGTCTGTTGTGGGCCAGGCAGTGATCAATGTCGTGTGTGTGTGTGTGTGTGTGTGTGTGTGTGTGTGTGTGTGTGTGTGTGTGTGTGTGTGTGTGTGTGTGTGTGTGTGTGTGTGTGTGTGTGTGTGTGTGTGTGTGTGGGACCTGCTGTAGGGTGGAGGCGACGTGCATGACGAGGACTCTGAGCTGATTGGGAGCGAGGGAGCGAGCAGCCCTATGTACACTGACATCAGCACAGTGTCACAGAGCAGCTCTTTCAACAACTTACACGGGCCAACAGTACCCTCTGGTTAAACTAGATTCGTGTTTCCATTTGCAGTCACAACTTACTGACCAATACGTTCTCCTTACGCATCTGTTTTTACAACCCTTTTAGCCAGAGATTTTGATGCCTATTAGTACAAGGGTATAGAGTAAGCAATACAAAATCCCATGTGTGATGTTCCTGTTGCGTCAGTGTTTTTGTGTTACTCTTTTAGCTTGTTTTTAACTCTTAATTTAAAACACGACACTGAGCAAGTCTTTATGTTAAGACTTAATGTGAAAAATGTGTAATTCATCTATCTAGTTCATCTACTAGGCAGTGGCTGTTACAATATGTGTATATTTAATATGCACAGTGAGTTTATATGTTCTTCTCTTCCTGTTGTGAATTATGATTTGTGTACACTTGTCTGTTGTTGTATGTCTGTAAGTATTTATTTTGCTTATTTATTTGTCTCACCCACTGGTAAATTTGAAGTAGCCTTCTTTGTTACTGCCACCTGACATTTTGTTACAGCACACTGGAGAGTGTGACTTGTCTTTCTTGGTATTCAATTTTTGAAAAGTAAAAAGAGTGTATCTGTTTTTTGCGAAGAGGCAACCAGGGTAGTAAGATTAATCCAGTATTACAGACAAGTATTTTAGATTGCTATGAAGCCACTGCTGTACATGCACAAGTGCCTACTACTGTATGGTCTAACTTAACTCCGGAAATGGGTAATTTCCTAATGAAATATGCTGAGATTTCTTCTTATCATTTCTACTAATGAGTCCTGAAAAGTTCCCGATTAAACATTTAATGCACTTTGATGTGATTTCTGGATGTCTAGTTATTTTGCTCAGTACTTTGCTGCAAGTGGTAGTTAATCACGTATGTATTGTACACAGCTTTAAAAGTTAATTAATTGGTCTTTTTTCCACTAAAAGGACTTAAGCTAACAGCCTTTGAAACCAAAATCTACCAATTTAGAACATTGTCCCTGAAAATATGGCTGGAAAACATCGAACATACAAACGGTTCATATTTATAACAAATGCATCGTATGAAAACCCGTGAGCTACACTGTAAAACGATGTTCACCACGCGCATTGTATAGCCTACGGTGCAGCAATGGTCCTATGACTTTCCTGTCATTTTGTCCGCGCCAGAATCTTACTTAAAGGGGTAAACGACAAACTTGGGAATGTTTAAATGGATAAAAGGGTCCGTCCAAGTATTGGAATGGGAGGGAGTTGCAGTCCCTTTTATGTGGGCTTACATAATGAGTCTGCATGGCTTTCATGGACCATAAACAGGGTACCATAGCAACTTACATGAACAACAAGAAAGCCGAGTCCAATTTTTTTAGAAAGACAGTTTGCTCCCAACTTACGGTTACACGAGCTGTAAGGGAAGGACATGCCCCATAGTCTTAAACCAATAGTAGCATGGACTGAGAACTCCTGGTTCGCTGAAACGGTGACTAGAATTTTGATCATATCCTGTCTTTTTTGTAGTCTCTTACTTTAGTCTACGTGCAGGGTTTATGTGGGTTGTTCAAAGAGGAGAGGAAACTTGGAACAGACAACAGGCACAGTACTCTTCTTCGATTTCCTACAATTAGCTGGTGGTGAGTACAAATTCTGTCAGGTCTGGTTGTACTGGGCTATTTAAAACGTTTGCCACTCTGGAGCAACTCATAATCTTATTACGGCATCAACATAAAATCATCATACATTCACACACTGTTAGAAGCCTATTGCGCAACATGCTGGTAAACGCACCGGAGGGCTCCGGACTTGTAAACCGTCCAGACAATTAACGGAGTACGTGGAAGTGATCTATGACAGAATCATATGACTGAGAGAAATTATTATGCGTCTTAACAGTTACCGCAACATTGTATAAACTGAAAATGCCCGACAGACTGCTTTAAAAATTCCATGAGCCTGCTTCTCTCGTATTTCGAGCTCAAATCACTGAGTCTGAACTCAACCATTAGTTCTCACCACACTGTTGTTTATTTTAACCTGAATGAGAATTTCACCCTCGCTGACCAAGTCTGAAAGACCACATTGAGAGGTGAGCAGTCCAGTCAGCAAAACATCTTATTTGATTTCCTCCAGTGCTTTCAGTTTTTTTTTTTTTTGTATATGGTCATAACAGAAAGAATGTTCTCAGAAAAGAACAAAATCAGGTTTTAATGCAATGAAATAGTGTCCATTTGAGGGGCGTTGGCTTTGTACATTCTTTGCATGCTGGTTATAAATATGACTGTAGAATCTGTTCCTTGTTAAGATTTTTTTCACTCTGGGGAGGGAGCACTGTGGCCGGGGCATGTGCAGCAGGCTGGAAGGCACCCCCTGAACAATTAACATTCTTCTACTGTTATTTTACTCTTTATACATCTACGTGCGTGTGTGTAGCTTGTTCTGACTTCAAGACACAAATGCCTGGAAATTTGAAAAGCTCTCTGTGTAAATCTGTCGTCACTCCCAATCCTCTCTCTCTCTCTCTCTCTCTCTCTCTCTCTCTCTCTCTCTCTCTCTCTC
>CM050214.1:16107706-16207706 GCA_027475355.1 Coilia nasus
TTTGAGAACGTATCCGTGGGCCTCTTCCCTGTGAACCTTATCCAGACCACAAAGAAAGTTCAGGGAACGGCATTGCAAAACAGACACTGCAGGAGAGATTTGCCATTCGGAATACGAATCGCAGTACTTCTAGAACTTTCCACATGACGAGAGACTTGAATTTGCTAGACTTTTCACCAAGACATGACATGTTTATCTTGAGGCTCAGACTTACAATGAAAGCAACATGTCGTGAGAAGAGGAATAAAATCTTGAATAACTCGTGTCCAGATTGCAGACATGTAGTATCATTAAAAAGAAATGCGTTTGCTTATGCCCTGTGGTTGAAATGGCAGGCTTTTTAGTGAAGTGGTCAGGCCTAAAGCTGTGGCCCACTTTCCAGACGATCCTCACACGCACCAACATACAGACACACATACAAACACACACACACATACACACATACAAATATCTGGCCTGTCCACAGCAACCCATTACTGTTATAACACAAATATTGTACAAACAGATGTTCCAGCACCCTGCACTGATTAAACACATAGCATTCATCCACAACCACAAGACAACTTTTTATAATAAAAGCCATCTGAAACTCCACATTGTAATACAAGGTCTTGTTGTGAGATATTCACCACAACCAACCAATGTTATAAAAATGAAAATCCTCTGTGAAACGGTTCAAACTAACCTGTTTAGACTGTAAATATGTGGTACATTTGATCAGCATTTTATTGTTTGTTTGTTGTGTAGTAGTTGTACATCACAGAGATATTGTCAGTGTTTTTAGCATTCCTGTGTGATTTGTCGACAGCGAATGAGCATTCCACAGTTAACCACACACACTACCGCTACGCTGACATATGTGCAGGCTTGCCCAGAGACAGATTCCCATCCAGTGTTCCCATTGGCAGGAGCTTTGATTTGGTACTCTCTCCCTGTCATTAACACAAAAGTGAAAACTGTGTCAGTGTAATGTGTGCAAAAAGGCAACAGGCACCAGATGGGTGTACCATATTATTTCAGTTTCCATACAAGCTTATGTGCACACTTATTCTGTGTTCTTTACTGCTGCAAATGGCTTTCAGATTTTAAATGTGTAAATCAGTTAGCTTGATTTAAGGGAGAACACACTCTAAGATCTTTGTTGTCTCCTGGCTTTTTTGTCTCTAATTTGACCTATCGTGCCCTACATTAAAAGCGATCCATATTGTTAAATGGCTTTCACCCTGTAGTCACTGCATGCCGAAGTCAAATGTAATTGAATCCATCCCAGACAGACATTTATTTGCGACTGTGTGTGTGTGTGTGTGTGTGTGTGTGTGTGTGTGTGTGTGTGTGTGTGTGTGTGTGTGTGTGTGTGTGTGTGTGTGTGTGTGTGTGTGGTTTTCTGAATGTGACAAATGACAGCGAGATGTAATTGAGTAAACATATCCAATTAGAGAGACAAGAGGACTGATCCTCCCCTGCTATCAGATGTTTTTATTGGGCCTGAAATCAAATCACCCGTTCCGCTGCAGAGCAAGGCTGTCTGCTCCCCCCTCCTCCCCCCTCCACACACACACACACACACACACAAACACACACACACACACACACACACACACACACACACACACACACACACACACACACACACACACACACACACACACACACACACAAACACTAGATTGTCTCTGCAGAAGCACTGTAACCAAGCCATAGCCTTTTTATGATATGCACATACAAACACCCCTGGGGCTTGAACAGGGCGGAAGGATAGCTTGGTTACCAGTTGCGATTACACAATACATGTGAAAGCGGCTGTGCCTGTGCAGGCTAATGTTGCTGTTCTGGTGGAAGGAAAAAAGGAACAAACACGCAGTCGTATCAGTAATGTGCTCGAGCAAACACATCACACCACGGCTTCCTAGGGCGCCACCCATGGCACAGCCCATTGTTAGAAATGGGAGAGTCATCCAACTTCTTTAGCATCTAATAGTTCTTTTTTTCTTTCTTTTTCTTTCTTGCTTTCCTTCTTTCTTTGTTTGTTTCCTTCTTTCTTTCTTTTTTTCTATCTTTCATGAGAAGTACAATTTTACATATCCTGTCCAGACCTTCAAGTCATGTCTCACCTATGTAAAACGTCAGTGGGAAACCTCAGTGTAAAATCACACTGCTGTTGATTAAAGAAAAAAACATTTGCCTGCCTGCATTTCCTTTTTTTTCTGTATCTGTATCTCTCTTTCAAATCTGTGCTCCAACTCCTCACATCTGACCTCTGACTGACAAATTCCCATTTCCAGACCTGAAGATCATTCCAGTCCTGTGTGTCAGTGTCATCATACTGGTAATTTGTGCAGCAGCTCACAGAGTCTGTGCATGGTAAAGGGCCGTACAATTGCCCCGACTGGCGCCTCCCTTGGCTCAGCTTCCTGGTGACCGGTCACTCACACACACACACACACACACACACACACACACACACACACACACACACACACACACACACCACTCACTTACTCACTGACCGACTGGCACTGCCTCCTCTCTCCTACACACACACAGGTCCAGAGACGCCATCTCTCTCTCTCTCTCTCTCTCTCAGACGCAGCCATGACGGACCGCTTCGACTGTTTCTACTGCCGCGACGACCTGAACGGCAAGAAGTACATCAGGAAGGAGGAGAAGCCCGTGTGCATGCGCTGCTTCGAGAAGTTCTGCGCCAACAACTGCACCGAGTGCCGCCGCCCCATTGGGGCCGACTCAAAGGTAATAATAATAATAATAATGACAACTTAATTTTATTTAATATAGTATAGTATACAGATACCCAAGGTTGCTTTATAAGGAGGGTTTGGGGTAAATGGCCAGCAGTGATGAGAGATCAAAGGCCTCACTGGACAGACATATTTTAAAATGCTTGTTGAGACCAGTGAGGGGACATTTTGTGTATGGAGTGGTAAAGGTGAGGAGACTTTTTCTTCTCTTTTGTGACCGTCTTCAAAGTATCAGTGAGTGTGACAGCTTGTTTTGGATCAATAACATGTATCATTGTATCTCTTTATACAGTGAATGTGTATGGCCTTTTAGAGCAACCTTTTTTACCCATTGTCACACCCTAACAAAATTAATCATCTCCTTTTATTACCTTTTTCATGTCTAGTTTATCTATGTGTCTATTTAGCCTTTTGTCACTGGATAATAATGTAATATAAAACACCCAGAGTAACAGATAAGTCATACATCCGTTAGTGCAGACTCCCACACACGTCCTACACACGTTGCAACTGAACTTCTTCACGTTTCATTCAGGTGACCATCGTCAGAAATTTTGCCATAATTTCCTGATGATGGTCATCTGACTCGAAATGTTGCACAATAAATAAGTTCAACTGCAAATAACACTGTTACGCCCCACTATTGAATGGCCCTACTGGGGCGAACAACAAAGCCACCACTGACCCAAGTGATACACAAAACACCTTTAAAATGTAACCCATCAAGTGGGATTTATTACATTAACACAAAAGACAAAGACATCAACACAAAGTCCAAATCATAACACAACCAATCCCAGGCTGAGAGGCGACAACTACAGCCAGCAGTCCCACACCAAAAGCCTGTCCTTGGCAGCAGAAACCAGGTGGTTTTTTAAGCAGTCCTTGATGACCTGGCCAGGTGCTTCTAATCAGCCCAATCCCAGCACATGACCATCTGAGCAGGTAGCGGGTATGGGAGAGACAGAGGGACAAACAGCACAGAAGAATTCTTGAAGTTGGTAACCCTGTGGGCCTTCTCTGACGCACCCGTCCAAAAGAGGTGTGCAAAAGTACTCAGCGTGTTTACCCAGGCTGTCACCACCCACCCACCCCTTCCTCCTCAGGAGCTGCACCACAAGGGCCGCTACTGGCACGAGGCTTGCTTCCGCTGCTCCAAGTGCTACAAGCCCCTGGCCAAGGAGTCCTTCAGCACCAAGGACGACCGTATCCTGTGCGGGAAGTGCAGCTCCCGCGAGGACGCTCCCCGTTGCCATGGCTGCTACAAGGCCATACTGGCAGGTGAGGTGGCCCCTAAAGGGGGTGGGGCTGTGGGGCTCTCACTCTTCAACCCTGTCAGTTGGTATGTGGTATTGGAAGACTGTACATATAGTCATTGGTGCCATCACATGTGGAATGGCTAATGCACTTAGAATCATATTTGGAATGGTAAATCCAGATGTGGTATCATATGTTAATTTTACATGGAATCCCTTACTGGTTGATTAGACTGAAATAGGGGCTAATGTTTTGGTGATGTTCAGGCTAATAATTTTTATTTTCCAATTTTTTAGCGATCTTTCACTTATCTATTCCATCAATTCTATATGGCCATCCAGCTAATGCACGTCAGTAAATATAGTGCATTTCATTTGAGTTGTTAGGTTAGATACATTAAAACTGACATCATAACTTTTAAATCTGCAGTTAATGTGGTTTCATGTGGTGTTGTAAGCACTTGTTGAACACATTTCCAAGGTGTACTGTGACGAGCTCATGTGGCTTTGGTAAATAATTGTCTCAAGTGGTTTAAGTGGTTACTCATTATCTGGTTGCAACACCTTCTTAGGTGATATAGGCTTTTCTTAATGTACTACTCTAGTGACATCACTGTTGTTTTCATTTATTTTATTGCTGTCTAATTTTACCTTTATTTTTCATACCATGTTGTCCAGTTGTCTGTCTACTTAGATATCTTAGTTTGCCTGTACAGCACTTCGGTCAACAGTTCTTGCTCTTTAAATAAACTTTACTTGATATGTCAAATTAATGTGCTAAATCACAAGTCACATGATTGAATTCATTGTTGTTTTTGTTCTTATTTGTGTCTTCCTGCAGGTGCTGAGAATGTGGAGTATAAGGGAAACGTGTGGCATGAAGACTGTTTCACCTGCTACCAGTGTAAAAAGCCAATCCGCTCTCAGAGCTTCATGACCAAGAATGACAATGTGTACTGCACCAGTTGTCATGAGAAGAAGTTTGCTAAGCACTGCTCCGGTTGCAAGCAGGTTAGCTTTTGTAGGTTCTAAAAAAAACAAACAAAACCTCTGATAGCCATATTGCAGCACTTGTTAAACATAACTGCAGGTGTATTTGCAAAATGTTTTGTTGCTAAGTCATAAAGATAACGGGTGTTTTGCCGATACTCAAAATGACTTGCAAAGCCAGTGTTTGAGGAAGGACCCTGTGCTGAAAGCATTCTTAGCAGCAGTAGTACTAACCACTGCAGCACCTAAATGTTTTATATTTTTCATATATTTGTTCTCTGCTTGACTTTGGTAACTTGTACAAAGCACATGGCTCTTAGGTTCATATTCATCATGATCAAATTTCAGTACATACAAATGCGAGTAAGACTCTATTCATTTTCCTATCAGCCGATCACAACAGGAGGTGTTAACTACCAGGACCAGCCGTGGCACTCTGACTGTTTCGTCTGCACAAGGTGCAGGAAGCCTCTCGGTGGGACTCGCTTTACTTCCCACGAGGAGAAGGTGTTCTGTGTGGACTGCTACAAAAGCACTGTGGCTAAGAAATGCACAGGATGCCACAACCCTATTACAGGTCAGGGCAGTGGGACTACCTTACATTACTTAGCAGATGCTCTTATTTAAAGCGACTTCCAAAACTCACACATGTCTACTCATACAATATGTCTCCACATACAAAAGGAAACTACTCACACATGTCTGTATGTATCGGCACAGAGTTCATTTACTCCCTCTCTTTGTCTTTCTTGCTTTCTCTCTGTCGTTTCTGTCTCTTTTGTGCTCTTTCTGTCTCATACACAGTTTTGTTTTTCTGAAGACACTTTTGAATGTATTAATCATGCTAATTAATCATTACGGGCAAACAGTGGCTTAGGAGATAAAGGAGTTGACCAGATATCAAAAGGTCACTGGTTTGGTTCCAGCACTCCCTGACTAGGTTTAAGTGTCCTTGAGCAAGACATTAAACTTGCTGTCGAGATTGATTGAACTTGCAGTGAATATACTGCTGGCAGTGTGCTGGTTGGCACCTTGATATGGCAGCCTTCCATCATTGGTGTATGAGTAAGAGTATGAATGAATGAGTGACTGAGAGACATTTGAATTGTAAAAGTGCTTTGGGTAACTGAGTTACATAAACGTAGTCTGTTTACCATCACTAACATGTGACCACATTACCTCATCTTCTAACCCTATACAGGGTTTGGTAAAGCCACTAACGTGGTGAACTACGAAGGAGGCTCGTGGCACGAGTACTGTTTCAACTGCAAGAGGTGCTCCATGAACCTGGCGGATAAGCGCTTCATCGCCGAAGCCGGCTCCATCTACTGCTCCGACTGTGCCAAGAAGCTGTGAGCTCACGCTGAATCACCCCAAGGCCCTGACCTGCCATACAGGATATGGTGCAATTATGTACAGAATAACAGTCACTCTTAACAAATGTCGATCCTCGGATGTTTATGTAGAACTTCCACCTATCAGATATAACTTTCCCTGTGATCTAATGAGGTACTTTGGGTAATTTGTCTGTATGCCTCTTACATCGGTGATGTTTGTCTTTGTCATAAAGGTAGTCAAATGTACATTATTTTTCCCCTTCAAACAGTGTTATATGGGTCACAATGGCTGCTTAGCAGAATTACCTAACAGCTTTTTGTACCCAGTGTTTCTATTAGTCAATAATTGTAAGTTGTCTACAGAACATGCAATGAACATCTATAATGCTCCATCTAAAATTAGCCCAGAAATAGCCCAGAATATAGCCAAGGAATAGCTCAGAATATAGCAACCTTTTAGCATAATGGAACCTGTGGATGTTTTCTCAGTATTTGCCTTAATTAAAGATATAAACCTTGATGCTGTGCGATTCTTGCACATCTTGAACATCTTAATAAAGCTATAGCTATATTCTACGATTCTTCTGTTTTCCCTCTGTTAAATCTTTGGTATTCTGTGAAATTCATGATGTCTAACATATGAACTGCAAAGCTGTTAGCAGATTCAGTCACTGCAAAGAATAGTGAGAGAGGGGGGGATAGGAGGATGATGGCTGGGTAATGGGACACAGATGAGAAACCTGAGTGAAAAATAGGTAGAGAAAGAAATACTTAGAAGAAATCCTTTTCATTTTGCACTCTGGGGATAGAGCATACAGTACATACATTCCTTGGACAAAATGTATACAAACCAAACAGCAAAATACACAACGAAGTAAGCAGGTTGCACTTCACACATGAGTACCAGTGACCAAAGCAGGTACTGAAAACGAATGTGTATGTATCGCCCCCTAGCGATACCATTTTAACTTGCTTGCAGTTCTTTTGTTCAACAAATGCAGTGAATATTTATTTCCTAGTCACAGAAAGATACTGGAAGATACCATTATTAACAAACATTTTGTGTTGAACATGTGAACATCAATGTACCGGTAGCTCAGGTCATTCATATTAATACATCCAATGCCATTTACAGGGTTTTAGGTTCATCAATGTCATTATGAGCATACTGACTGTTGTTGTTATATTATTAAAACAACATTACATTATATGAGGCCATATGTTCATGCATTATAACAAAATTCTATATTCAGAGTTCTCTGAAGTTTACCATTGGTTAAGAAACATATAAACAAAATCATTAGAGGGACTGGTTTGTATAGGTCTGACCTCAATACCTGTTTTTCACATAGATGTGCCAATGTTCTTCTTCATCAAATATTTGTCTAGCTTTGCCTCAGATACATATGTACACAGACATATTTATATAAAACCACATAATTATGTATTTAGATGCATGGACAAATAGAAGCACACATGTGGGAAGCACTCTCGAGGATGTATGCGCGTGGGAGGAAAAGGATGAAAATAAATACAACAAATGAACACATTAACCAAAAACACACACAAACACAAATGTTCGATCTATACAAACCCCTATTTAATAACTTAATAACTTTAATAACTTAATAACACCCCCTTTGTCTTGTGAGTAAATTTTTGTCTTCTTCCTTAAAGAACAGTACATAAAAGCATCATTACTATTACACGTACAACATATTTGAAAGGGCAGTATGACAACTTTAAAGGTATTTCAGTGTTTCAGTGTTCAGTTCAGTTACTGCACTTTGCATTTGCAGGGCAGTATTCACCACTGTTATTTAATGTACTGTATGTTACAGGTACTGTATTTGATTTTAGTTAGAGGTCCAGTATGAGTGGCATATAAATTTCCACTGGCAGGTGAAGGACAAGGGGGCGTGGGAATGGGACACGTTACGAGCCTCGTCAGGTGTAATTGCGTCCTCGGCACACATTGCTCAAATGATAAATCCTCGCTGTCACATGCCAAATCTGTAATGTGAAGGTGCTTCTGAAGAGATACACTAAAGGTAAACAGCATTTCTGGATTTTGATTTTTTGCCTCGTTGTAGTCCGCGCTGCCCTTGGTGAGTAAAATTAAGTCACAGTGATTATGTTTATGAAACATTCTGTCTTTTTTTTTCTATTTTTGTGTAACTTACGTAGCAAAGTATGATATCAGCAGCATTTATTCATGTGCTATGAACCTTTTTCATTCCAAATTTATGAAATTATTATTAGAAGAGGAATAAAGTAAAACATGTAGACTACAAAAAAGGGAAAATAACAAGGGAATGGAAACTAAACTATTTTGTATGTGAATATTAAAATACACGTTTAGTTTTTGATAGGTTAATATTATGCTTATTTTTTCAAATTTTGAAATCCTATGTAGAATTCAGTGTGTGTGTGTGTGTGTGTAAGAGAGAGATAGAGAGAGAGAGAGAGAGAGAGAGAGAGAGAGAGAAAGAGACAGAGAGAGAGAGAGAAATGTTTAATTAAAAGGACTTGTAAAACGGGTGACCTCATAAAGCCCCTTTGAAAACTGTAATATGGGTATTTGCTATAGCGTCATTGACAGGTGACGTATGTTTGTTTTAGACCTTTGCAATATTCCTGTGGTACGCCTCAATTAACTCAGTTAGCAAATACGTCCAGAAATAAAATCCTGTAAGTAATGTTGATAAACATTGTGCTTATTGCACTGGCCTAGATTGAAACAGTTGTTTTAAAAATCCCTGAGGCTTCCCGCTGCTAATCAGTGGATCTTGTAAAGGCAGGAGCAGATACTGGGCCATGCATGTGTCAGTGGGGATACCTAAAGATATTTGCAGAACTCTTGTTTTGGTCTGTGAGGTGAAAGCAGTCTGTTTCCCTCTGTTGATTCTAACATGCTTACATCATCCTCAATGTTTAATTTAGGTGCATTAAATGCAGGTGATGGACAGAGAAATCAAAATTTTCACAACTTTAATGAGTGTTTTGGCACTCAATTCCGCTTCTCTGACCAACGAAGGTAGGTCTGCAGTATATTTATACTGCTGAGCTGTACACTCACTGGCCACTTTACTAGGCACACCTTGCTAGTAAAACGCTGGACCCCCTTTTGCCTTCAGAACTTCTTCAAGATCTGAGGTCTGAGGTGTTATGCGTTTAGAGAGGGTATGCTGCATTCCTTGGTGGTATTCCTTGGTGGTAAGTGTTTTTTTCAGTTACTGTTGCCTTTCTATCATCTCGAACCAGTCTGTCCATTCTCCTCTGGCCTCTCACATCATCAGGGCATTTTTGTCCGCACAACTTTCCGCTCACTGGATGTTTTCTCCTCTTCGGACCATTCTCTGGAAACTGTAGAGATAGTTGTGCATGAAAATACCAGTAGATCAGCAGTCTCTGAAATACTCAAACCAGCCCCTCTGGCAGCCACAACCATACCAAAGTGACGAAAGTCACTTAAATCCCCTTTCTTCAGAATTCTGATCCTCTGAACTTTAGCGAGTTGCCATGCCTAAATGCAATGGATTGCAGCCATATGATTGGCTGATTAGCTATTTCCATTAGTGAGCAAATGAACAGGTGTACCTAAGAAAGTGGCCGGTGAATGTATTTCTCTGCATCCTCAGATAGAATAGTTGTTAATGCTCATTTTCATGCAGTCAGTTTGATACCAACATACTAGTGTACTACATATAACATCTGTGAATGTGCAGCCTCACTGACTTGTATTGGTTCTCTCTAGTTGGACCTATGAATGAGAGCTTATGGGGGAGGAAGGTGGATTTCATGCAGTACAAGTGCACCTACTGGCAGCTGGCCCGCTCCATAGCCCTACCGACCTTGAGGGAGTTCAGTGTCTGTGTGGACCTTCAGAGGGCCATCAGCACTCCACAGTCGACAGTGTTCATGTATAGCCACCCCGGCAGACCTGATATGGAAATTGGCTTAGAAGGGAGCAATGACCGCCTCTCCATCAGGCTATTTGGCAAAAAGTGGACCTCCAAGTTTAAATTTCAGCTCAACATATGGTACTCTGTTTGTGTCACTTGGTCTGCATTTGAGCTGACACCGCATCTCTACGTAAACGGTACAGCTGTTGCTGTCAATTTCACCGGGAGTGAGCTCCAGACCCTAACCGACTACCAGATATCCGCTAATGGCTACTTGACCCTAGGTGTGTCACATTTTATTCACAACGGTGAGGTACATGACGTTTCAGGGACAGACTTCCAAGGCAGTCTGACACTATTCCGCATGTGGAGTGAAAAACTTCCTGTCAGCCCGGTCAAGTACTGTGTGGATGGGGACATGGTGAGATGGAACACAGTAGACTGGATCACGCATGACTGCGCCCCAGTCCCAGACGACCGTCTTCAGTGTGGTTAAGTTCCAGTGTAATTTCATACAATGAGTATGGTGCAAAACATTCATGTCAACAAAGTTATATGTTGTTAATGGTTTTTTTTATATGGAACTTGGTGCCAATACATTTAATATTTTGATTTGCTTGCTGAAGTATGACATACTAAGACTTACTTTCCTTTCCTTTTTTTTTTTTTTACTAAAGTGTGGTCACCGTATGTCGTTGAGATGGATGTTATTATTACACGATGGGACTCCCAAGAGACCATCAGATACCAAGCAAAAGACTGGGTCCGAATATGGGTAAAAAAAATACACTGCTTACATTGGCAACACTAATTGAATATTTAATCAGTTTAAGGAACTGTTATGAATGCCTGTGCTTTTCATGCATTTCAAAGGCAAGGGGGGTTCTACCAGATGATATGTACATCCACACAGTACTGGTCTACAAATTAGTAAGGTAATGCAAATGTATATTTTTATTGCAGTCCAGTAAAGTCATTGATATTTAAAGAAGAAATAGCAGACTTAAATATTAATCTGACTCATCAATGACTCATTTTCTGAGATATGGCATTACCATAATATCTTAGACTTAAATATTATATATTTTACCAATTGAATGAATTATTCTCTTTTTCTCTTTTTTCATACCAGCCCAAACACAGCTGAGGAAAAAGCAGCATGGGGGGTAATGGTCATTTTTGCACAGTATCACTGTACAGAATTAGTGCATTTAACGTGTATGTTTGAAAAAAAAATGTCATCATTATTTGACAACAATTTGTAAATGTTTCTTAGTGAATGCATTTTATAATTTTTACCTTCAGCAGGAGGGAGAAGCGCTAACTGTTAGACCAACAATAAACCAGTAAGCACCATATCTCTGCGCATGTCTTGCTAACAACTGTGATTATCAGAATTGTCCACCTATATTTAATCATGAGCTCTTATTTAATCCTCACAGCTTCAAGTGCTCTGTGTACTTGAATGTGATCCCGAAGGCAGATGTCAGCTGGATCCAACATCAAGTAACATTGCTGTTGCAACATCCGTATTGGATTGATAAAGTCCTAACCCCTGTAAAACCCCTGCTAACCCCTGTAAAAAACTCCATCCACGTCAACCCTGTAGGTAGGTGCAATTTAGTGCTAGACTAGGACTATGTTATCATAGAGAAGGATGCCTCTTTTTATGTCTAGAGTAAACATTTGCATCACTTTTGCATATAACAACCTATATTGCAGCCTATAATGCAAACTACCATACTGCACTTTCTGTCTAAGAACTGTCTAAAAGCTCCCAATTTGTGAACATTTTGACAACACCAGTACAAAAAAAGAGGCAGCAGCTAAGGTAGATGGTCTTTTAATGTTTGGAATTGTGTTTATTGTATCACTGTATTATCAGTGACATGGCTGAAAAGTTGACTCTCATCTTAAATGATCAGAGTATATGCTGTAAAGATGGCAACACTAAGGTGATGTAAGTGTTTAAAGGTGTACTTCCACGAGAAACTGTTTAGTACTTGCTCTTTTGAAATATGATAGGTCACCCCGAGTTGCATGCATGCTGCATATCAAAATGTTTTTCTACCCCCATTTTCTATATCAGTCAAAAGAAGACATAGGCGGAAAAACGACCCAATGTGAAAAGGGCCTGCAGCGTGACGTAGACGTGCAAATGCATATAAGAGAAACTGACCGAATGGGCTTTAAATGATGTTAGCCTGTGACTGACTCGCATAACATTAGCAGGCTAGTTGAATGACTGCACTGCATTTCGCCGGGCACTTGCACTGTTTTGTCATGCAAATATTACCATTCTGAAACGTTCATTGACAAACGGTCAGGAAGCGATTGTGCTTGTGCCATCTCTCCTTCCTCTCAGGATCAAACACATAAGGCTGTGTCTACGAAGACATTCTGTGTGCAGTTTTAGCGCTGTCAAGTTGACTTTTCCCCTTTACCTTACTCTGCTATCAAGTTGACTGTGGGTCAAAGGAAGCAGGGAGCGTGTCAGGCCTCTGGTGAAATCGTGTCGTTCTCCCGGCCCCACCCCCTCCACCAAACTAAAACAGCCCGAAACAGATGCACTAGAACATTTTTTTCATCAAATCCAGCGCACAGGGCAATTATTAATACCAGAGAACACCGCAAAATTTATGAAAACACGATGGAAGTACACCTTTAAGTGGTCCAATGGTGCTCAAAGAACTGTAACACATTGAATACAAAGACTATAGATCACTCAATCACACAAATTAATTAGAAATCTTGTGATTATGTCTTCTAGAGTCATTGCCAATGCTCACCGCAGAACCTCCACATGAAGACACAACTTCAGCTCTCTCAACTACCCCTGCTTTTACAGTGTCATCCCCAGCCTCTGTGATTGGTAAGGAAACTGAATAGAGGACTATTGGGGCAAAAAAAGTGATCACATTTCAGTGTGTAAATGCCAGTCAATTTTGTTAGCAGCATTGCTTCTTCATCATTGATTTTATAAAAAGCCAATTTCAACAGATGAATATAGTCCTATTTGAAGTTGTCACTTTTGTCATGTTCTTTTAGTCACTGAGTCACCAGCTGTCACCATCCCAGCTCTCAGCCCCTCCACCGAGGGTCCTGTCTCAGGTGGGTGATGTACATCACAGCTCAGGAATGTATGCGGCTTATTAAGAGCAGTGTGGTGCAACTTTATTTCAGGACATTAAAAGTGCTACCTACGTGTAAGAAATGTACACTAGCGCATAAAAAAACTTTGTGCAGGAACAACATTTTACAGTATTTAGCAATTTCATTGCATTGCAAGTTTTGGCCACAATCCTTCATGTAGCACATTTAGGTGTCAAAGTATGTATTAGCTCTAATGAGGAATGGTCTTGTTTTTATGTAGAGAGTTTTTTCAGGGTGGACCTGACCGTCTCACTAACAGGATCAGCCGTGAATGCAGAGCAGGAGATAAATGCTTGGGTATCACATGCAACTTTGACGGTTTCATGGTATAGTACATTGCAAAACCTGGGCTGGCCTCATCTAATGACTTCTATTGTCTCCTCACAGATCACTGAGACTTTGTCAAAGTGGAAGATGTCTGTGTTAAACTTTCAGTTCTTAGGGAAGGCCTTTGGGTGAGTAGTTTTTGTAAAAAAACACATATGAAAACATTTGGCATTTTTCACTTTGACAGATAGTCTGATAACGTTTTTTTATTTTTATTTTATTGGGGCTTTGTTGACCTATTTTACATTTCCATTACTAGTTGATTGTGTTGTGTGATAAAGCAACATCTTGGTGTTTAACCTTTACTTTTACTTCACCTTTCCATTTGAAAATCAACTCTAACTTTGGGTTTGCCTAATTTTGTGTGGCACAGTTCGAATCCTTCTGGCAACAGATCACTCGGAGCAAGGCAGGTGAGCATTGCTTGGTCTGTGTTTTAGTTTGTGTAGTGTACACTCACCCATGGTTTACAGTAAAGTATTACATATGAGGTAGGCTGCCACCTAAACACACCTCAATACATCTTTAGCCTCATGATGTCTAAGAATCCAATCTATGGTGTTTCAGCCTCTTTCATTTGCTTTACAGTCACCTCCTGCTACTGAGACCAGGTAGAGTGGAGCTGACCTTCATCACAGCCAGTGATTCACTATTTGCTGTACCTCATCTTCATGCATTAGACCCGTTAGGTTCACCACCTCCACTGTATTTGCCTGATCTTGGTCTCTCGGTTGACTTTAATCCACAGTCACACGTCCAGGTTCCAAGTGCAGGCCACAACGTCATACTCCATAGACCAGACTATAGATCAGATCCGCAACGCATTGGAGGTTCCCTACACCAACGGCTCCATCACCCTTGATGCAGAGCCCGAAGGCATCCTTGTCTCCCATATAAGTGAGTCAAATAGGGCAAAGTTTGAGTGTTAACCATGTACTGTGAATTACTACACCAAATAGCCATTAGGTCAAAACTGCTGCATCCATGTTGTCTTGTCTGATAACAGTCATCTTTATGATAGCCTGGTCCTGAACGCATTTATTGTTTATTTTTGTTCAGCTGTGAAGTTGTTGAGTTCTAGTGTTGTGTCTTGTTTCGTATCTTGTTTCCGTTTGTATTTTGTTATCAATGTGTCCTTACCCCATCGTCAGACCCAGGGCAGTGTCAGAGGGAGCAGCACCAGAGCAGATGGGGCCTGTTTGTGTGGCCTAAGACCAGGGCAGTGCACACAGCCTCCTACCCCTGCGAGGGAGACTCCAGCAGGACTACAAAAAGGAAATGGTGTGTTTAGATATTCACAGAAAACAAGGCAAACTGCCTGGCTAATAAAGAGGGAGACAGTGCATGAATTACCCATGAATGCTAGAAATTGCCCTTAATTTGGAGTTCTAACAATATTTGCTGTTCATAACATTAGGGTAAGAATTAGGATGATTTTCCCAAGACTTCAGAGACTTAATCAGTCATAGTTATCTGTACCCTACCGCTGATAAGAAACTTGCAAGTGAGAGTGGGCCCTGTGTTTGTGAAATTACTTGCTGAATTATAACATCAGTGTAACATTACGTGTTAAGCATGTCTGGTGTCTCTGACAAAATGGTGCATAACTGCTCAACCAGAATAGCACTTTATGACCCCCTCCTCGTATACTGCTGTTTGTTGAGTACTGGAGTGACATTAATTCCTCATGAGACACTGAGTAATTAATGGTTATCAATAATGGATGGCATTTTATCTCCTATTTTAGCACGGGTAAACACATTATTGGCGGAAATATGGCAGAGAGCAAACATACCTAGTGTTGCTGACAGCTGATATGAGCTCTCGGATTGTGTTGATTCAGATGTTAATTCTGTTTGTCGAAATCAGGAGAACACACTGTTGGCCTTTTCTCACACTGTTTCCAGCTTGTTGGCCACAAATCACAAAGCCCACTGGGCTGTACCTGATCTCCAGCAGTGCCCAGTCGTCGTGGCAACCATCCCAGACCTCGATGACATAGAAGTTACTACAGGTATACTGTCCATCCCACACATTGATGACATAGAGGTTACTACAGGTATACTGTCCATCCCACACATTGATGACATAGAGGTTACTACAGGTACATACTGTCCATCCCACACATTGATGACATAGAGGTTACTACAGGTATACTGTCCATCCCACACATTGATGACATAGAGGTTAGTACAGGTAAAATGTCCATCCCAGAAATTGAGTACATACAGATTACTACAGGTATACTGTCCATCCCAGACATCGATGACAGGTTGCTACATACATACATACTATCTAAGCATCCACTCTTGAAATTCTCTGTGGCATGGGCTATGTAGGGAGCTTATTAAGTCAAACCAAAGAGGACACACACACAAATGCCAATACTAATACTATCCATAACCTATATGATCTACAGTATGGTCTGTATCTTAAAAGTTAAAGCATTGCGTTATTAAAATGTCATAGTATAGTTTGTCAACAATCTATGCAATTCCTTGCATGTCTGCATGTTTCTATGTTCCTGTAGAAAATGCAAAGGATGTGTTGGACATGATCGACTCCCTGCTGAGCAACCACAGTGACCTGAATGACAAGGAGCTGGTCACCATAGTGACCAAGCTAGGCGCAGTGGTGCACATCTCTCCAGTGACTCCAGCACTTGGCAAAGTCATCGTGGAGATCCTGTCAGACATCCTAGAGACTGACAGCAACTTCCAGCCCGTCACAAACAAGTAAGAGACACCTGGAATTGACATACAGACATGTACACATGAACACACACATACATGCCCACAAAATCACACACACACACACACACACACACACACACACACACACACACACACACACACACGCACACACACATGCACAAGTTACCATGCAGATACATACACTACTATAATAACTAGAGTCATAAGTTTATTGCCATACAGTTAGAAAACATGTTTTCCTGCACAATGAAATTCTTTCTTTGCTGAATGAATCTACTTGAATGCCCACATGTAATAAAACAGATTAAGACATAATACAAGACATAATAAAAAGCAATATGGACAGTTGAAAAAAGTATGTGTGCAATGCGGCAGCTGGTCTTAGTAAGTAAACCACCTAGTGTCCCTCAACTTCTTACTGTGTTTGAGCATTGCTGAACTTGACACTTGCCACCTGCACCAACACCTGCAATTGTATTTTTGCTTTTCCCTGTTTCTTTCCTGTTTTCTTTCTAGCCTTCCCTTTGACTCTTATTATGTAGTCTTTTTTTCCCTGTCAGCCTTCTGCCCCTGCATCCACTTTTTAAAGTGTACACATTAGGGCTCATTTCCACCAAGCACTGCCCGTATACAGCACGTACTGTAGACAGCAAGTGTCTGTTTTCTGTCCGTATTCATTTAGAATGCATGTTAACAGAGTAGATCATTTCGACCGCACGCGTGATCTGAGCATATTCTGTCACACATACACACATATTGTACACGGTTACGTGCTGTACATGCTCAAGTCGGGGGGAATAAGGCCCATGGCACTAAATAGGCCTTAGTGATTTTGTGTTTGGTTTCAATGCTTTGCAGCATTCTGCAAATCACAGAGAGCATTGGAGACAGACTGTCCAGCTTCCCTGGAGAGAGCGTCAGCCTGGTGGCCCCTGGACTGGCCATATCTGCAGTCAATGTCAACCCGGACCAGTTTCACAACCTCACCTTTGGGGTGTCCCCTTCCAATGCAGGGGAGGGCCCAGAGGTGAGCACAACAACTACAGAAGGGGGGCTGGAGACCCCAAAAACAACACAGAGTACTTCTAGAGTGTTCATTCATTCATCTCATTCATTTATTCATTTGTTTATTTGTTTATTCAATTTTTTATTCAACTTTTGTTTATACCAGAAATTGTGTTACATTCACAAAATGACAGAAACATTAAACAGTTGTAAAGAATATAAAAATAAAGAAAACCAAAAATAAACAAGAAAAGCCATACCATACTGCAGGGAACAAATTAATTATGTCACGTCATTGAATCTAGGACCATAATTCTATTTTAGATTCCATTCCAATTTTAGATTTAAAAAAAAAAAGTTCAAATGTTTATTTGTCCTTTCGGCTATGGACCTTCAACCCCATAAAGGCCAAGTCCCAATGAAATTCTTTGTAATGATGAAAAGGAGTCTTTCACTTCCCCGTACTAGCCCTGTGGGTGCAGACAGTTGTCATGCATGCCAATAGCTTTTTATTTTTTCCCCATTCAGAACACAATCTCTCCTTGTTTGTGGGGTCTCATGCCTTCTTACAAACTATATGTCCGTTGTCTCAGTAAAAAAAAGTAATCTTGCCTTTTCTTTCTTTAATGCATAGTGCATGTCTCCTCTTGGTTGCAGGTTTACATTAATAAGGACCCCTTTGCCTGCATGGTGGCCTTCATCTCTCTGCCCCCCTCACTGCGAGAGAGCTTTCCCTCCGGTCATGGCGTCCAGCCTCGCGTCCAGTTCCAGTTTTTTGGAACTCCTGCTCTGTTTGAGGTGCAGTTGTCAACACGAGTCTCTGTGACAAAACAAATCAATTTTATTAAAACAGAAAAGAGACAGAGAAACAATCACGATATCAATGGTTAAGGTTCATAACATAGATGCTCTGACAAAAAAGATGTACCTAAAAGATGGAAAAGCTCAAAGTTATGCTATGTTTTAATTAACATAGAATTGACAAACACCTCAGTTAGAGCTCAAAGTTTGGGGATTGTGGTCTTCATATACACATCACGTTCTCTGTCAGTTGCACCCTAAGGGCTCATTCACACCAAACACTCAGTTTTCTGGCCGTTTTCTGGCCGTATTCGTTTAGAATGCATGTTAACAAATTAGACTATTCACATCGCAAGCGTGATCTGCGCGTATTCGGTCCCTATACAAATACAGTATATTGTATACGGATAGGCGCTGTACACGCTCAACTCGATGTGAATGAGCCCTAAGCTGTTATGTGGCTGAAATGTGACATCACTGTATCACTGCTACATCACTTGCATACTTCCTCAGGATGGGAGAAGAGACAAGATACTCAACACATTTGTGGTGTCTGCCAGTGTCACTAATGCTACAGGACCCATTCAAAACCTGAAGCAGCCAGTGGAAGTAACATTGCTCCACCTACAGGACAAACCGGTGAGTAGCAACACCTTGCCAGGCCAATAAAAATAACTGTTATTCAGTGGCAGTGGCATATGAATCACAATGTTTTTTTTCTCTTCTGTAGCCGGAGAATGATGTGTTATGTGTGTTTTGGAATTTTAACAAGGAAAATAACCATGGTGAGTTTATGTCAGTCTCTGTTTGTTTTGAATGTGCATGCATGTATGTGTGTGGGTGTGCATTCTACAGGATTCTGAGACATATATTTCTATTAATTCGTGCTGTAAGTTGCTCTGATGTATTTGTCTGGTCTGTTTGTTTCTTTTTAGGTGGACTGGGGAGCTGGGATCCCACAGGGTGCTCCTTAAACAACACCAGCCATCATTACACCACATGCCTTTGTGATCATCTCACTCACTTTGGAGTCCTGCTGGTACTTATAAATTATAAGCTATTATTACAACTTACATACATATATTCACACAAACATATAATTGCACTATCACTTAAAGCTTAAATTAGTAATATAGGCCTACTTGCAAATATAACTGCATTGTTAGCATTATATAGCAAATAATGTCATTATTACTTAATGCTTCAAAAGCTTAGTATTTTTCACGCTGGCTATCATTGTTGTCAATCTCTAGGACTTGTCCAGGACTCCTGTGGATAAAACCAATGAAAGAATCCTGACCATCATCTCATATGTTGGATGTGGAGTTTCATCAGTCTTCCTGGGAGTTACTGTTCTAACGTATACCGCGTTTGAGTAAGGACAGGGTGTCATAATTGTGTTGTGTGTTGTGTTGTATTTCTGTTAAAAAATATTTTACCTTTATCTTTCGGCTGCTTTAAAAGTGTAGGTTCAAATTGTGGATTCCCAGTTGAACACAGTAAATAAAGACAGACTAACCTGTAAAACAAAGTTCACTCGAGGAGGTGCTATGCTAAAGGGTCTGTGAAGAATGCTAATCTGGATTCTCACAGGAAGCTCCGCAGAGACTACCCCTCCAAGATCCTTCTGAATCTGGCGCTGGCTCTGGAGGGCCTCAACCTCGTATTTCTGCTCAACTCCTGGCTCTCTTCGTTCGGCTTCCCCGTCCTCTGTATGGCCGTGGCCGTCACCATGCACTACTTCCTCCTGGCCTCCTTCACCTGGATGGGACTGGAGGCGGTCAACATGTACTTCGCCCTGGTCAAGGTCTTCAATGTCTACGTGCCCTCCTACATCCTGAAGTTTTGTGCTCTGGGCTGGGGTGAGTGTTCTGAAGTGTTGGTGAAGGTTTATAATGGTTATAGAAAGTGCTACATAATTAATCAGTATTAATATTTTAGGTTTTGTTTCAGTTTCTTAACAATTGGTCTACATGCAGTGCAATATGTTTTGTAACATTTCTATTTTTATGATTATTATTTTCATCAACCATCCATGATTAATAAAGTCATGGTTGTTTAAATGAAAGATGATGGCTGTATTAAAGATACCACTGTGTGTATATTCGGCAGGAATTCCTCTTATTATTTGTGGGCTGGTGCTTGTTGTGAGAAGAGAGGCCTATGGCACTGCTCCATATAGTTCATCATTGGAGCCATCTGACGACATGTTGTAAGTACCCTATACTCTGTGTTATGGTTGCTTCAGACCAGGGAGGGCCAAACTGGATTCAAAGGCTACATTCCAGTACCCCTTGGAAATCACCTGTACTAAAGCTACCATCAGCAGGTCTTCCCAAGTTCAGGACCTTGGCTTGAACATTTAAAACGATACAACATTCTGGTCCCTCTTCCCCACCCCCTCCCTTTCCCTCTTCCCACCTTCTACCGACATGCTATTGCTGCCAATGGCAAGGGGTTGTGAAAGCGGAGGGGGGTTCTTTGCAACAGGTAAACAAGCTTTGATTGACAGGGGCTACCACTCCCTCTTTGCTCTGACAAGTTCCCAATCAATGTGAGCGTGGTAATTTTGCAAATATGACTGTAGGATGTAGGTGGTGCCAGAGAGGTTATATTTGTTCCTAAATCGCCTACTTCTCATAGTGCACAGTCAGAAAATTGTGACATTCCCAGCAAATATAATTTATAAATGCTTCCAACTGCAGCTTTCACCACACAAGTAGAACCAGGTGATGTGGTTTTAGACTGTCACATCTGAATCCAAGTTTCCCATCCCTGTTTCAGACACTCACTGAAGCAAGGAAACACACATTCAGACATAAAATTATTCCAGCAATTTCCGTCAGTCATCATACAGATAAAAAAAAAGTTAAGTGTCATTTGTCTTTCTCAGTTGCTGGGTGCAGGATGACGTGACGTTCTATGTGTCTGTGGTGGGCTACATCCTCCTTGTGCTGCTGTGCAACTCCGCCGTGTTCCTGGTGGTCCTGGTGCAGCTGCGCAACATGCGCTTGAACCGGCCCGCGGGCACGTGCAGCAACCTCCGCAAGGACCTGCGGGGGGTGGCCAGCCTCACCTTCCTCCTCGGGCTGACCTGGGTAGTGGCGCTGTTTGCGTGGGGGCCCGTCAAAGTGCCTTTACTATACACGTTCTCCATCCTCAACTCTTTGCAAGGTGGCAACACTTCTCCATTAATTAGAAATAAACATAGGCCGAGATAAATAGGCCGAGGTGGAACATCACAGCTTCAGTGAGTCCTGCTGTAAAAGTCCTGCCATGATTTGGTATTTCCTTGTTACCTGAAGCAGGCTTTCACCATGTAGCTTCTCTACCTGGCCTCAGTGTTAAGCTAATAAGTATTAACTTTTTTAACGAATGGTTGTGCCAGAAATGTAGGATGGATTTCTACTATTTAAAGCTGGATTTTCCACCCCTGGAATCAGATAGTAAAACAGATGGTACTAAGTTTGGTTCATAACTATCATTGATTTAACAAAAAAAAAATCTTTTCCAGGATTTTTCTTGTTTGTATTCTACTGTCTTATGAAGGAGAATGTGCGTAAACAATGGAGAGTTCATCTCTGCTTTGGCCGCTTCAGGCTTCAAGATTACTCAGGTATTAACACCATGAACTTCACAAAGACAGGGAGCATACAAGGATTATAAAACAGTTGTAGCAAAAGAGAGATTACAGAGAATTAGAGAAAGATAAGGTCCACTTATTATTTAAAAAAGAAAAATGTCTTCTTGCCATCGATCAGAATGGAGCCAAACTGCGACTGTGCCGGCTAGGACCAAACCCAGCCAGACACTGAAGTTCCCTTCTGTGAAGTCTGTTCGGTCCAACAAGTCGAGCACTACCGAGAGCACTTCTGCTTCGTCAGACTCCAGCCAGCGAGAGGTCTCCATCAAGAGACCCAATCTGGGTAAGAAAAGGGGAACCCGCAGAGGAACTAGAGCGGTGTAATCTCTAATTTTTTTAAATGGCAGCCCAGTGGAAACACGATAATGATCATCAGCCCTTGCTTACGTTCTAACCCTATGTGGTTAAAAGCCCTCTGCTCTGTGTCCTTTTTATACTTAGAAGCAGTAGATATGTTAAACCTTACTATTGGTGCTGTCCCAGGTTTTTGGGAAGCACCCATATTAACAAAGCATTTCATGTCACTTCTTAAAGCAGACTTTAGCTACAGGGTATTTTACTAAAGGTTTAAGTCTAACCACTAAGCTGCAGATTTAGGAAAAGCCACAACTGTTAAGGTGAGAAAAACTGTAGCTATGGCTGACATCAGTTTGTTCTATCACTCAGGTAGGCACTAAATAGGTTGGTAAATCAGTGGTTTGAAATCATAATTTTTGTGACGTACAAAAATATAGCTTTTACCTCACAGCTTTTCTGTATGATCAGCAACATGTAATAAATTTTGGATTCTAGTCCATGGCAAAAACAAAGTTTTGTTCCTGACTTCCAGGCCTCATCTGTTTGAATGGGTTTGCCTTGCCCCGCGCACAAGCAGCCCACAAAAACACTCATCTTCCCCAGGAACAGGGGTATGATGTGTCCCCTTGGCTGGCAAAGCTGGCGCCCACCTCGACAGAGAAATGAACTAAACATATTAAGAATGAAAAGATATTTACTTCTCTTATGATGTCATGAATGTAAGTGTGTCAATCATAGGTGTTCTTCAGAATTTTAAAGCATAAACCAAATGTGTAAATTACCATACATTGAAATGAACATGTTTCAAGACTAATTATGAGATTTCCATTTGACACTTAATAAACTGCATCTTTATATCCAAATGTGAGTTACTTTTTGACAATATTTAGTGTCTCTTTAAGTGAATTTCTTGGTAATTGTTTTCTCTCCCAAATGTTGGGTTATTCCCAGGGTGAGTCAAAGGTGTTTTGCAAACAATAATGCATCATAGAAATTTAAAACCCAAAGTTTGTTCTTGGTTTTGTGACAGGCTGGGTGGATCTAGGCCATGTGTGTGTCTAGTTGCGCAATTCTTTCTGTTAAACGCACCTCCTACGTACTGAGACGGGACAGCCCCAAACATGTAGACAGCAACTAAAACTCACTCTGTGCCGAGAGCGTAGCTCACAATACTATACAGTACTATATAATATACAGTGCCCCCCCCCCCCGACACACACACACAATTATTGGCACCCCTTGAAAAATGACTAAAAACGAGAAAGTGAAAATAGTCTATTCAGATTTTATCTTACTTTCAAAGGGAAAACAATGAGGAAACCGCCAACTTTAAAAAGAAGCTAATGTTCTTGTAGACAAAACAATGCACTGTAAAAGAAAAAGAAATATTTCCACAATCCAGCTTATGAGGCCACCGAGATTCAGACCTCTATCATTTTTAAGAGCTGAAAATAAGTTTGTACACTAAATACTCAACTGGATAAAAATAAATATTAACATTAAAAACATCTCCATGAAAAGTGCATTGTTACTTGATATGTTTGACTGGCATATGTTCCTGTGATATGACCTCACTTCCTGTTTGGCATCTTTGCCATGAATTTTGGTTAGCTGTGATAGGCCAAAGCTCTCACTGACCAAATAACTGCTATGTATAGTTTGTCGGGCTTGGTCTGGAGATAATCTCTGCCAAATTTTGGAACGATTGACCAAAATATGTGGCCTGAACATGCTACAGAGCAACAATTAAAACAATTAAAAGCCAATATAAAGTTAAATGTTAAAAGGAGAGTCTATAAAAAAACGTTTTTTAAAAGATACATTTATTAGTTAAAACATTTATAGACTGTGCGGGGCCTCAAGTGGTCAGGGAGGGCGTTCCACAGCCTCAGAGCAACAGATGAAAAGTCCTGATCCGAATGCTGTGGAGCTTGGTTCTGTGGGCTTGGACAGTATTTGTAGTTGCCGAACGGAGGAAAGAGATCCCTATGAGGAGAGTGTTACAGTAATCCAGCCTGGAGGAGACAAAGGCGTGGATGATGGTGATGTGATGGTGATGTTCTTAAGCTGGTAGAATGATGTTTTACAGAGGGGTTTGATGTGGGTGTCAAAGGTTAGTTGAGGGTCCAACTTGGGGTGACCAAACATCCTGTTTGGACATGTCCTAGGGTTAGGGTTGGGGTTAGGGTTTGTTTTTTATAAAGTTGTTTGTTAAGTTGTAGAAAGTTGTCTTCTGACATTAAGCTACGTTAAGCTTTTTTCTCTACATACATGTTGGCACCCGTTATACTGCCCCTGTTGGTTATAGAGAGTATGTAGTATTTTGTAATACAAGAATTTTTTATCCATACAGAGGAGGCATACTTTAAATGTATTGAAATTATAAGGCATCTTTGAGTAAATTAAAAGTATTATTTGAGTATCTCATTGCTGGGCCAAATGTCCCGGTTTTCGGTAATGAAAAAATGGTCACTCTAGTCCAACTACCTTGATTTGATTTTACATCAAAGGAAAAAGAAGATATAGTATAAAACCTAGACAATGACATTGTGCCCTTGGCAGACTCCCCTTTACTCTCCCCCCAAAAAACATAACACCCTGCATAAGGCTGCTCGATTATGGAAAAAATCTGAATCACGATTATTTGGGCCAAAACTGAAATCACGATTATTCAAACGATTATTTTGTTTTCCTCAGTAACATGCTTCATTTATTGAAAATGTATTCAAAAACATTTTGAAAAAACATTCTTGTACCTTCGGATTTTCCCTAATACCTTTCTTCGTAAACTTAGTTCGTAAACTTAGTTTACGAAGATGTCTAATGCACAAACAGTAGAAATGTCTAATGTATACATTTAATGTACAGTACAAACAGTAGAAAATAATTAGGACAAAAACATTGTTGCCCTCAATTTTATTTGTTTTGAGATCGTTTGGCCCTGAAATCGTTATCACGATTAGAATTCGATTAATTGAGCAGCCCTAACCCTGCATTTGTTGTACAAATACCCAATTTTAAAGTTTCTCCATATGAATCAAATTAAAATGAAAAAAAAAAAAACATATTATAGATTTTTAGTTTGAATTATGAAAATTTTGCTGATGAGCATGGGACTCTTAACAGTTTTAACAGTTTAGAATTGTGCTGGAGGCGTATCATCACTGTGTGAAATAACACAATTCTCATCTCACAATTCTGCTTCCAACCTGCGGGGCGACCAAAGACGAAAACTACTTAATGTTGCTTTAGTAGTGTCCTAACAGCTCCCCCGTCAATGCTGGGCCCTTATAATAGTCCTAACTTTCTCCCCACGCTAGCTGTGCCACTGCCTGTGTCGACCAGCAAGATGCCACCCCAAGCAGCTGCCTGTGTCTAATGCTAGGGCTGGGTATTGCCAACAACCTCACGATACAATACGTATCACGATACAGGGGTCACGATACGATACGTATTGCGATACATGTGTATCCTAATACATGATCTTCAAGGCAATACATATCCCAATATTTTACATTACTTTACATACATTTCTTAAGAAACCAGTCATATGTATACCCAAATGATATTTTATTATGCTGGATAGCAAGAATGCCAGACTGCAGTGCAGTTACAATACTCATAAACAGTGGCATTTAAAAATACATTTTCTAAATTCAAAGACTTAAGCATGGCCCTAAGCAGACCTATCAGCCTGTAGTGCAATTACTTAACATCTGAACTTACCACCACCACACTGAACTTGCCAGTAGTAAGAAAATTATACAGGTAAAATATAAGAAAAATATCAAAAAATAAATATGATAAAACTAAATAACTTAAATATAAAAACTGAAATATAAAAAACAAAGTAACTTCTTCACAAGCCTGTAGTGCAAAAATAGCTGCCTTTTAACCTGGCATTAGCAGTGGTAAAAAATAAAGCTGCCTTTTACAAAACCAAATGACAATGAATCAGTAAAATTGTAACCTATTTCTTATGGAACCATTAGTAGGTTATTGTTTAGGAACAACAGTTGATCTACATGATCTGGTTTTAAAACACTTCTCTCAGCTGTAAATGTAGGACAAAGAAATGTAAAAAGGAGTGACAATAAATAAATATGAATGCTGAATGATGAATGAATGATGAATAAATGTGGAATATCGATACTGACCCCTCCGTAACAATACGTGTATCGTGAAGAGGCCCGCAACAATGTATTGCCATATCGATATTTTGAACACACCACTATCTAATGCCCATATCTAAATCCAGCACTGACCCTGGTTCTACAACAGGTGTCCACTCATTTTGCCAGTCTTCTGTGCTCCGGGCCACATTATGGATTATGGATTAATTATTCTTTTTTTTGTTTGTTTGTTTGTTTGTTGGTTCAGCTGGTTGCAATTTGTTACTTTATGTATGTATCTATGCTGTGTAACAGGTTAGTTCTCAATTTGATCTTTTTTGTAAGTTGTGTCTTTTTTGCTTTTGTTAGTGATGGTATTTGAATAAAAATAATAATCTTGTAAATAACATTTTGTTGTTTGTGGAACTGTTCATACACATGGTGAGGTTGTTTTTGAATTTGTTTTTGTTTTATGATTTTGTGTCAAGTCAGTTAGACTTGAAAAGGGGGACTGATGGTATTTGAGTAATAATAATAATCTTGTAAATAACATTTTAAAGTTGAAACATTTTATTATTATTTCAATCCCTTGGTTGGTTTTGGAACTCTTGTTATTAAGACCCTGTCTGCTGCTCTGCCGATATGTCTGTGCGAGATGAGGTGTGAAGAGCTGTTATCTGCATTGTATGTCTTTGCCCCAGCCATTTGGTCACCTCAGGGGTTTAGGAAGTCTGTGAATTAAGATGCAAGGCTGGCACCTTCTCTGATTTTATTAGGAAGACACTGTATACTGTAGTACTTAACAAAAGACCATTGCATATTCATTTTGGGGTGGTAACCTTGGCTAAACCCATTGGGTGTCTACAACATTTAAGTTCAGAATAACCACTGTTTTAGTTAGTCTTGTCTTGTCTTGTCTTGTCTTGTCTTGTCTAGTCTTTTGTCATCGTCCTGTCATGTAGTGTAGTGTATGGTCTGTGTCTGTGTGTTAGTCTTTGTCTCCTTCTTGTTAAGAATAAACCTTGTTCCTGATTTTCAACCACTAGGCTGACTGAGTCTCCAAATTCAACTTAAAAGTAATTTATTTACTTTTAGTAGCTTTGTTGTCACTCAACCTCTCCCCCTCGTGCAGGGTTACACTGCAAAACTTCAAAGTTCAGCTTCCCCTGCACTGGAAACTGAAGTGATAAGATCTGTGATCTCAATTCTGTTTGCCATTTGAAGTGTGTCTGGGGGAAGACTGGACCTGATGCTGAAAAAGAACACACTGATAAAAAGATATTTCCAGTTCTGTAAATGTGGTAAATATGCAGTGTGACATTAGCAAGCAATGTGGGGGGGACTTTCCTAAACAAAAGTAGTATAATGTAATCAAGATGATGAGAACCCTATCTGTCAACATTATCTAAAATGACTCAACATTTTGACACTCTTGAGTAATAATATTTGTTATTTCTTGAGAGACTTGTCATTGAACAGCAGTAGAAATTAGTAAAGAAGAATAGGCATTAATATAAATTGAATATATATATATATATATATATATATATATATATATATATATATATATATATATATATATATATATATATATATATATATATATATATTAATTCCTATTCTTGTTTACTGGTTTCTACTGCTGTTCAATGACAAGTCTGTCAAGAAATGTCACCCAAATTAATGCTAAACATTCAAATGAATATTCTGCTGAGGCCAAAGCATCAGCATATTGCTATAGAGCAAACAGTAAAACCTAAATGTGTTTTTTTCTTATTGCCCTGCATCATTAATGTATTCCATTACAAAAAAAAATACAAGCTCTATGTTTACCACTTGTATTGTGTATTGTAGTTGTGTATAGAGGCTTTACGAACAATGACTTATTGTAGACAGTGAAGTGTATAAATTCATGGGAATATATAGCTTCATTATAATCCTACTGTAATCTTAGTGAATTAAATTATAATCTATAATCTTAAAAAACAAATTTACTAAGATGATATGATACATCTATAACAATAGTTACGTTCAACACTTAGAGTCATGTTTGTGGTTAGGGCTGTTCCGAATACATGCATCTCACAGGAACTGGGGTGACGGTGTTTTATCACTTAATCTCCCATGAGACCTACACACAACTCGTCAGAGATGTGCCTTTCAGACATGAAGGTTTATCATATAGGTCAGGAAATATCCACCTCCACCCTGGTTAATTCCAGGCGTCTCCGAAGAATATTTAAGAAGATAGGTTGGCTTGTCAATCCACACTTGACATCAGGCACCAACGCAGTGACCAATACAACAACCTACCTGAAGCATCATGAAGACGACTTGCATCTGCCTGGCTCTCGGACTGGCCATGATGATGGCTCTCTCCTCTGAGGCTTTCAGTAAGTATAATCTCATATGCTCAGTATAACTAGTATGTGTTGTTATAAATAGGAGATTGCATTGTTTTGTTTATTGTATTTATACTGATGTTATTGAGTTTATTGTGCTAGAGAGATACCATTGATTACACACAAATTCATTGTGTGTCCTGCTTACATACTTGGCCAATGAACCTGATTCAGATTGTGACTACAATACCACTCACTGGAATTAGAAGGCAAAATCTGTTTATAGACTGTTTAGAATGAGGAACAGGAGTTCATTCAAAATGAGCTTGTCAATAGACAAAGATGTCAGTTATAGCACTCAATATCATATGTGTAACATGCACCTTAAAGAGTTACTACAACAACTGATTTTGTCTTCTTTTTAGTTTATGGGATTGAAACGGCTCCAAGGGGTTGCTGTTTCGACTTCCTTTCTGCTCGTGTAAATATACCACTGACAGATATCGTGTCTGCCAAAAGAACGGACGCAAAGTGCCCCAAAGCAGCGATTGTGTAAGTATTGTTCAACTGTACAACATATCTTTGTGTCTAAATTACTGTGTTAGTGTAACTAATAACTTTAAAGAGTGTAACTCAGACTTGTGTAGGTTGAGTAAACATATAATACAGCTGTTACATTTACTTATCAGGTTCTTAAAATAATATTGTACATCTTTTCCCCCCAGTGTTACAACAGCTTTGGGAAGAGATTTCTGTGTGGACCCTACCTCCAAGTTTGGCAAAAGACTTGCTGCCAAAGTGATCCAAGCCTGACATTCAGCCTTTTCAATATAATCTTTGTCTAAAGAGACTGTTTTGCACTGTACTGCACTGGAATTTTACAAAGAGGTCCTTTTTTTGTGTGTGTGTGTTGTAATTTGTATGCAGTTTTGTGCATATAAAACACATGAAAATAAATTATTTATGAACATGAAGTTCTTATCTGAATCTGTGTGCTTTCTTCTGATTTGTATATATTTATTTGCTTTTTAACTTTTCCATCAGAGCCCTTTTATTCATGTTTCCCCCAACATACGGCAAAAGGTTAGGCTAAAATGTATAACCTAGAAAAACACAAAAATGTCTACTGATGTACTTTTGAAATTGAAGTGTAGGGTCGAGGACTGCCATGGAAAGTTAACAAGTAAACAGACCAACACTACATGGTTGCAGCATTATACTGACCTTAGACTGTTCTTTAGAAAAGACGTATGTGCTGAAAATACATCATCCTGGTCCATTGGTCTACATAGACAATTCGTGTCTATAATATCAAAGTCTTGTAACAATTTTTTTTTTTTTTTTGGAAATACACATATTATACAGTAGAACAGAGAAGAAACAACGGAGTATACAAATTAATTAAAAGTAAAAGAGGAATGAAAAAAGGTCATCGTCAAAAGGATAGTTCTATTAGCTTTATGGCTGTTCAGTCCTTCAAGAGATCTTAAGTAGCTTGTAAGTCTTGTAACAAAGTGTCTGCACTGGTGGTCATCTATGATGCTTGCCAGAATTACGTACTGACGTCTGCGCCCTTTACGTCTAGCCATAACGAGAAGTGATTCTTTGACCCGGAAGTTTACTTGTTTAAGCTGTCGCGGACATTCTCCGTGGTAAGTAGCTGCAAATAGACAGTAATATAATTTCTGCTGTAACTTGTTGTAAAGGGATGTTATTGTTACAGCCACCGTAGATGAAGTTACATATATATGGCCTCCACGTAATGTTATATGGTCTAGGTTTTACCACAATAATAGTGCTGTATGCCACCACTTGAGTGATTAGCTGCTTAGCTAACTGCTAGTTGTTGAAGCTAACTGCATAGCTAAATGACCACTGCCAATGAGCTAATCGTTGTTCATGAATTATTATTTACTTTCTTTAAGACTAGCACTATCCTCTTAACATACTAAACGCTATGCAATTAGTCGCTGTTGTTAATATTTCAGTTGATTGTAGTGGCAGCACTGCATTTAATGCTATCAGGCATGCTAACACATCATGAGTCTTAAATAGAAATTACACATTTCAACGTCAGTAGCTTCTCGCTTCGTAACTTCGGATGTGATAACTTAATACATGCAGTGCTACACGTGTGAGGTTTCTGTCACATGTGATCAAGACTGTAGTAGTCAGTTAGGGCTCTGAAAACGACATTTTCACGACACACGACTCACTCTGTTGTGTGCAGATGAGTGGAGACTCGGATGGGAAGAATAAAGAGTTCCTTGAGCAGTTGCGGCTGCAGGAGCTCTACGGAGACAGGCGTGGGGATGGAGATGACCCCTACACATATGTGGATCCGGAGGACGGTACTGTGTACGACTGGGACCATGACAAGAAAGCTTGGTTTCCGAAGGTACGCTGATTTAAACATAGCCACACAAATCATGATTGGAATAAGTCCGGACAGCTTCACGTGATGATACACTGGTCCACTACTGAGTCCTGACCTTGAGGTGCTAAGTGGTCCTTGTGAGTTCAGTGTATGGTATATAAACATCTGTCTGATTGATGTTTACAGATAACAGATGATTTCCTGGCAGTGTACCATGCCAACTATGGCTTCAACGAGAGCCAGGAGGGGAACGCATCTGCTTCAGTTGCACCATCTGAAGCCACAGCACCTAAAAATGAGGAGCCCCAGAAAGGAGAGAAGAGTGCCGACCAGACCAAGGCCAAAGACAAAGGAGAGAAGAGGAAGGCGGATCCAGGTGGGGCTGTTTGCCTCCAGGAGGCTCTGTAATGTTATACTTGATTAATCAGGAGTCGTATTACATTACACTTAGCTGACGCTCTTATCCAGAGCGACTTACAGTTACTGTTAGGTACAGGGTACAGTCCCTTGAGCAATGTGGGATTAGATACCTTGCCCAAGGGCACGTCAGGCACGGATGAGGGTGAAGGAGAGCATTGGTTATTCACTCCCTATCCCACTGCCACCCACATTCTTTCTACTGGTACGAGATTCAAACTAATCAGAATCTTCACAAATGCATTTTATTTACCATGTCAATCAGAACCCTTTTAAGTAGATGGTAGATGTATCCTAACTAAACAATCCCTTTTTGTTTCAATTGCAGGTTGGTTTGATGTGGAAACTGACAAGAACACAAATGTTTATGTCTCAGGTATGTTTCATGATATTTTTTAAAAGCAATGTGAGAGACTGTACACATCGTCTGACACAGTCTTCTGTGACTTACATTAATATGGACTTTGATCGATGACAAACTGCTTCTCAGTAGTTCGCATAAGATTAACCCTATTTAAACTCTGACCTTTGGAGAGAAGGTGTTCAGGGAATTATTTTCCACCTTACAATAGTATCTGCCATTTCCATGTTAGAAGGGTTGACAAATTGTCAATGAAGTCATAAATAGAACAGTGTCCTTAGCGATGAAAGCGAGAGTGATGAAGCTGAGTAAATTGTCCAATCATTAATGGCTATTAAATCTGTATTTGTTCATGTTTATGCTTCACACATTTGTGGAACTGAATCTAACTTCATGGAATTCATACTGTATAATAGAAGTAATTTCTTCACTCTCTGAGCTTAGTGGTTGATGGCAGTATTTGCTAAAATAAACTGACCCACCTCATTTTGTATGTTCATGTGCCCCCTGCCTTCTAGGCCTGCCGCTAGACATAACTCCAGAGGAGTTTGTGGAGTTTATGTCCAAGTGTGGCATCATCATGCGTGACCCCATCACAGAGGAGTACAAGGTGAAGCTCTACAGAGACAGGGAGGGCAACCAGAAAGGAGATGGACTCTGTTGCTATTTGAAGGTATGTGCCCCTGAAGACACTGCATGTATGTGCCATTATGTTTCAGTCGCACTGTGTTGACCTGCTAATACATATTCATTGATCTAAATGCTTACACGCCTACTTGTTTTGCAAGAAGTCATCTGTTTTTAAAGATGCTATATGATGTAAGAAATGTATGGCGAGTAATCGTGAAAAGGAAGCAATTTTTCATTGAAGTAATGATTTTACTTCCAGCAAGAGCATTGACCATTACGCTACCTGCTAGGAAATGCAATCATTTACAATTTTCATTAGTTATATGTGTTCGTTGCTGTGTTAGTTGGATATCTAGCGGGTCCAAGTATGCTTCCTTGAGTTTCTTACAGCAGTTTCTTATATTTGTTGTTCCTTTAAATGAATAAATCCTTAAATAAAAATCTATCTTAATAAAATGAAGCCCTCGTTTTTCGGCTGCCCCCATTGCAGAAAGAATCGGTAGCCCTGGCCGTGCGTCTGCTGGACGAGAGTGAGATCCGGGGTTACCAGCTGCACGTGGAGGCGGCCCGGTTCGAGCTCAAGGGCGACTACGACGCTAGCAAGAAGAAGAAGAAGTCCAAAGAGTACCGCAAGAAACTCAAACAGCAGCAAAAGTGTGTTTGTTATACGCTTTACCAAACATGTATTTGAACATATACCAAACATGTATGATATGTTATATGTTCATGATAAATATTTTACCATAAAATATAGCTGTATAGTATTTGAGTGTAGTGTGCCTGAACTTGTCATATTTTCCCTACACATAATTATGCCACAGTTTTAGGTCTGTACCTTTGAGCAGGCAGTCAGTTGATTTGTTGTAGGGACAGTGGTTGTGTGGTCTGTCTGTCTGTCTGTCTGTGTATGTGTGCATGTGTGCATGTACCCGTGTTTGCTTGTGCTTGCAAGATAAACAGTTTTTTGCGCTCCTTGTATGCAATGTGATCTCTCCATTCTGGCTCCAGGCAGTTGGACTGGCGGCCTGAGAAGAGTGGGGAGGTGCGTAAGCGGCATGAGCGCGTGGTCATCATCCGGAACATGTTCCATCCCAGTGACTTTGAGGTGAGAGGCTCGCAGTGTCTTTGTCGCCACCTAGCTACCACAGACAGCAGGCACTCAGCACACTGTCACTGTCTGGGACCTTAAAGGTGTACTTCCATCGTGTTTTCATTAACTTTGCGGTGTTCTCTAGTATTAATAATTGCCCTGTGCGCTGGTTTTAATGAAAAAAATGTTCTAGTGCTTCTGTTTCAGGCTGTTTTAGTTTGGTAGAGGGGGTGGGGCCGGGAGAACGACACGATTTCACCAGAGGTACGCTCCCTGCAGCTTCCCACAGTCAACTTGATAGCAGAGTAAGGTAAAGGGGAAAAGTCAACTTGACAGCGCTAAAACTGCACACAGAATGTCTACGGAGATACAGCCTTATGTGTTTGATCCTGAATCCGAAGAGGAAGGAGAGATGGCACAAGCACAGTCGCTTCCTGACCGTTTGTCAATGAACGTTTCAGAATGGTAATATTTGCATGACAAAACAGTGCAAGTGCCCGGCTAAATGCAGTTCAGTCATTCAACTAGCCTGCTAATCTTATGCGAGTCAATCAAACAGGCTAACATTATTTAAAGCCCATTCGGTCAGTTTCTCTTATATGTATTTCCACGTCTACGTCACGCCGAAGGCCCTTTTCGCATTGGGTCGTTTTTCCGCCTATTGTCTTCTTTTGACTGATATAGAAAACGGGGATAGAAAAACATTTTGATATGCAGCATGCATATGCAACTCGGGGTGACCTATCATATTTCAAAAGAGCAAGTACTAAACGGTTTCTCGTGGAAGTACACCTTTAACAAAGTACACTGCCCTACAAAGGCAAAAGACCTCAACTCACCAGAGTGTGGAACTGAGAAATATGACTTTAAAAATCTCCCGCTGCATCTGTTTTCAGCATTACGGCAAAGACAGTATCTTATCCCCCCCCCCCAAAAAAACAACAACATTTACTCAAGATATTTGGCCACATGATAAAATTAGTGTTAATTGTTCCAAAAATGACAATAACTAATTTTAGCCTAAAATTGAACTTAGTCTTTTGCCCTTGTGCGGTGGTACAGTTCTTTAAATTGGTTATAATAATTATAATATATGAAGTCTGTAAGAGCATGGTGAAGAAAACCTATTGAGTGGGTGAGTTGGGTGCCACTGACATGTTAAAGTGAAAAATTATTATATGCATGTATAAAGCTTAATAATAACAAATGCGAAGTGACTACTGGTACGGCTGTTTCCGTGCCCCTAGAACTGGTGTTATTGGTATGGAAATTCAAATGAACAAAATCTAGGGTTAAGATTAGGGTTAGATTATGGTTCACATCATTGATGTTGAGTTATGTTTGGGGTTAGGGTTAGTAGGGAATTTTTATCTGATAGATCTGTGGGAACCCTATCCGAGTATGGTACAGATTTCAATTGTACCTATAACTTTACATGTATTGGTCCGGAAGAATATGGACCAATAAGGTTCCGGAGAATAGGTTCCAGACCAATATCCTTACATCTACGTCGGGTGTGAAATTCTGGACCCGTAGCCACTATTACTACAAGTAATGACTTGTATGGCTTCTACCTAACAGCTTTGGGCAGTCCTGTCTAGTCATCGCTGTGGTTCTAATTTTTGATGCATAAATGCACACTTCTGTTTGTAGTTGTGGGTGTCCTTAACTAGCCAGATGTACAGCTGGTGTCAGTACACCCTAATGACTCCCAAAAACATGCACTGTAACAGACTGAAATGCAAGCTCACCACCTCTCCAAATGGCCACAAGTTATTGTAATTTTTGATTATGAGCAACAGTGGACTTCTACTGACTAATTATGCACTCTGCTGTGCTTGCATTATAATTCAGAACAGTGAGTGTGTGTATGCGTGTCAAAGAGAGAGACTGTGTGTGTGTGTGTGTGTGTGTGTGTGTGTGTGTGTCAGAGAGAGTGAGTGCGGATAAAAAAAAATGTGACTGGGTGTGTGGGTAGAGAGAGAGCAAGTTTGACTACATTCTGTCTAAAGCAGAGGTCCTTCCCCATCCCCTGCACATTAGTGTCAGGACTCAAAATGAACAGAGTCCATTTACAGGAATGAATGCAGGTGTCAGTCACACAGTCGCACTGCCACCCCTGGTGTACCACTTCCTCAATCCAGGAGCACTCCAATAACAGATCAGGGCCATTTTTAGAATGATGTGAATGTGAGAACTTAAACCGCATAAAGAATGGGAACAATGTCATGCATGTGACTTTTTCATTTACCTCAGAGGTGTTGTTTATGCTGTCAGTTATGTTGTAGAAATGTGAAGAATGCGGAATAGAAGGACTTAAAAACACATTAAGAGTGGAGTGTTTACCAAAGCAAATGCATAACAGGCCTTGAAAAACATTTTACTAAATGCAACAAAATGCCTGAAAACTGTTAACAGTTTTTAATGTTCCTTCAGACATATAGTTAAGAAACATTTCTTTTTGAAAAAAATTGCAACAGACTAGCCAGCCTGTATAGTAAGCAAAAATGTTTCCATCCATGTTTTTAAATGCATATTTTGACCATTCAAATAAGAAATCCTAGCTGAAAACATTTGCGATTCACATACACTCTCCCAATGTTTATACAAATGTATAGTTTGTTTAGCCGAAATATGCATATAACTGATATGAGTGAGTTAAATGGAAACCCAGCTACTGTCTGTACACTTCTCTTCATTTCTTGTAATTTATGTTGTCTTTTAGTATTAGTTGCCCAGTTTCCACAAAAGATATTTGTAATGTACTGTTTTTGTTTCCTTTCATCAGGAAGATCCACTTGTTCTGAATGAGTACAGAGAAGACCTCCGAACAGAGTGTGAGAAGTTTGGGGAAGTGAAGAAAGTCATCATATTCGATGTGAGCAAATGAATAAATCAGCCAATCTATATATCTTTTGACCTGTAAAATCCCTATTTACCGTATGCACACCTGTCAAGTCCACTTTCATAAGAGATGCTCAAACATAGTACTTATTAGAGTAATTTAAACTTGGGTACATCTTGGATGGCCATATCCCCATGTGCAAGCCATTTGTGTGACGATGTTCCTAACATCCTCAGAGACACCCTGACGGCGTGGCATCGGTGGCCTTTAAGGAGCCCGAGCAGGCTGATGCGTGTGTGCAGGCGCTAAACAATCGCTGGTTCGGAGGCCGGCAGCTGTCCGCCGCACTCTGGGACGGCACCACTGATTATCAGGTGAGAGCTTGTCGTAAGAGGACTACTCGCTAGCAATAGGAGCCTAGCATCATGTCTCTTTTTCATCCCAGACTGATGTACTTTTAAAAGAGAGAGAATAGCGTGCCCTTGTCATCTTCCTCCTTCTGTTTGTTCTGATCTGTGTCCCTCTGTAATCTCTTTCCTCCACTTTCCTATCCCCTCCTTCCAATTCCCACGTCCACCCCCTGTCCCCCTCTCTGGCATCCGTCGCTCTGTGCGCAGGTGGAGGAGACGACCCGCGAGCGGGAGGAGCGGTTGAAAGGCTGGGAGTCTTTCCTGGATGATGGCAAGGGAGCAGCAGCGGCAGCAGCAGCAGCAGCGGCAGCAGCGGGAGTAGCCACTCAGGGAGACGCCCCGAAAAGCAGCGAAGCAGACACCGCCCCGACACCTACAGCTCCAGCAGCAGCAGCAACAGCGGTGCCCAAGGAGGCCTCCAACGGCCAGAGCACAGCAGCGGCAGCAGCCTCGGCCGACACTCCTGCAGAGGGCATGTCGGGGGCAGACGAGGAAGACCAGGGCGCCGACACCACAGACAGCAGCCTGGCTGGCACTGATGAAGATGAGGAGGATGAAGAGGATGCTTAAAAGGGAGACGCCCACAGCACTTCGTCCACTCATGTCATTTTAACCCTACTCTGAACCACACTGCTAAGACTCCCACAGCACTGGCCTGTTTGTCCTGACTTGTTCCTTGGTGTCTGTGTGCACTGTCATCAGATCAGATTAGGAGACCTCTCTTGTTTGTGGAACTTTGAGTGTACATGTGTGCCGTACTGCAGAGTTTTGATTGGTTATCAATTCAGTGTCATATCTTCAGTGTTTTGTCTTCTTTGGAGTTTTTTTTATTAATTAAAATTTTAAAGTTATGTCATGGCTTGATGTTTTGTTGCTAGGAGACCTGCCACTTTTGAATAACTCTGTTATTAACCACCAGCTACAACTACTATCTGGTCTTTTTTACTGACTTACTGGACTGAAGTTAACGTCTTTCAGCTTCCGAGCGTAAATTAAAAACTTTGGTTGCATTGTATGTGTAAAATAATTAATTTGGTTGTTTTAAAAATTGTACTTGTAGATCTTAATTACATTACAAGAGCAGTCCTTTGTGACAGTATATCCATGAGCAATATTCATAGAGCTTGTGAAATATAAATTGTTGAAACATTAGAATTTGAACATCTGTTTTGGTGTCTGTCTTGGTGTGTTTGGTTAAGAGCTTAACCCTGAGGCTAAAAACATTCTTCTTAGAAATGATCCCACCGTGCATCATTACGGCTCAGGTGTCATTAAGGAACCTGCTTGTAGCATTCCCTTGCACCAACGCGTCTGTTTCCAGTCAAACTAGACAGGCCACATTCTGACTGGTGAAGCCCATGCAGACACGTACCAGCACAGGTATCGGCTGAGGTACGTACAGCAAGTCACATTTGATGTTAAGGCTGTCTTGGTGGATAGACATCTTTCGAGAACTTTCTTTTCCTCTTCATTTGCTCTTAAAAAAAGGTATTTTACTCTTTTATGAAGGTAAGAGATCTTTGTATTTGCCACTTCCTGTAAAGACAGCCAGGAAACTTCAAACTGTTTTTTTTTTTATGTTCCGGTAAGGTGCTCTGAAGTTTTTAGTCTAGTGAGAAATGTGCCTAAATCATGGCATGTGTACTTCACATTAGATTTATGGCCAAATTCCTAGAGATTCTTTTTGAAAATGTGCATCATGGAGTGAAATGGACAGTTTTTTTTTTTTTAACTTCCTGTGTGCCTGTAGGATCTGTGTGTGCTTTCTAATGGAGAATCTGGGGATAGACAGTCTGGCAGAGCTGAAGGAGAGTAAGGTACCGCAAAGGGTGCTCTTCACCTACTACCAGGGGGACATCAACGCTGTGGTGGACGAGCACTTCACACGCGCCCTCAAGAAGGCGAGCATTCCCACAGACCTCAGCACCAAGACTAGCACACACAGAGATCACCAGATCAACAAACCACGGGCCAAAATCAAGACCATCAAAACAGGTTGGGTTTGAAATGCGTTATCTCATTCATGTCCAGACAGGTAATTCAAAACTGCCTCCTAGGAAAAGATGCGGAATTTGTGCAATTCTTGGGAGGGTTTGCTATAGTACAATTCCAAATTAAACAATGTAGTAGTTACTGTCTTTAAAACTTTACATTTTTTTAATTTGTACATGAAGACAACTATAACATTTTAGTGCTATCCATGACTTTGTTCTGTTGAAGAGCCACCTGCCTTGTCGTCTTGGAGCCAGACCAGTCCAGACTGGTCCAAAGGCTCCTACCCATCTGGTTCTGGCCTGGCCACGTTCTCGTCAGCCGAGAGTCCGGTTGTCTCCCAGGGTGTGATCATGGGTCCCGGGGGCCTGTCCTCCTCCGTCTGGAACTACCCCGCTAGGACCAGCGCCAGCACCGGCTTTGACCTGGCCCCAATGCCTTATCCACCAGCAGGGCTAGCGGAGGGGTCCTCAGGATCCTTCCTGAGCTTGCTGCACATGGACCGGCCAACAGGGGGCGTACTCATGGCTCCCAAGGCAGAGAGTGCAGACTGGGACTCATCTGCTTTTAGAGATTCGGGTACTTGTCTTTTACTCCACTTACTTGTTTTACTCCACTCTCATTTTTATTTTATATTGGGATATTCTCTTTACAAATTGCACATTTTTATTGCAACTGTTGTCTTTTTTTGTATTGATCTTGTTATGAACAAAGCCTTATGTGCACAGTTGCCAAGAGAAACTATACCAATATGTCTCTTCCACAAGTATCAGAAACATTCATTTTTTATGTAAGATGATGTTTTTGGGAAAGCTCCCTCTTAAAGATGGATGTGTGTTGTCAAAATGAACGAAAATGAAACAAAACCAGCCAATTATGCAAAATAGCCATTTTGTATTGGTTCATTTCATTTCAGACACAGTTTTGAGATTGATTTTGTATCTATTTTGTATTTATTTCTATCATTAGGTGTCCAAGTGCCAGAAAAGACCAAAAACCTGTATTGGTACTAAAATAAGACCCAGCTTCATTCCCCATGTGGAGAGAGGATTTTACTTTGATACTAAGGACATGGACAGTCTGTGGGTGAACAAGCTGTGGGGAGAATCAAGCATGAGAAACTGACTGATCTTCAACACACACACACACGCAAAGAACGCAGATCGATCTTCAGTGTGTGCTTCTCTCAGCAGCTTACAGACACAACATGGACACACTGTGTTCTACCGAAAACCTGTTTGGAGAGTTACACTCATTACACTGACTCGCGCCTCAGAGGCGAGGATTCCCCCTGCAGGCAGACTGGAGGGACTGTTTTGGTCTCTGTCGTAAATCTGCTGAGAAGAATTCGCTCAAACATGTGATGTGTAGTGATTGCACAGTTCACCAGTGACTGACAAGTATTCTCACAAAAATCTATTTACAGTATATGCTATGGATCTGGTTTACTTTGACACACTATTACTCCTTGTTTCAGATGGATATGAGTCATTTTAAAAGTATCTATTTTATACCTTTGATATACAAAGATGTGGCATATTTGTGCTGCATGTACATCTTAAAGAATGCCATGTGACTTCTTTTTCTCTGTCTAAAACAGGTGCAAATTCTGGCTTCAGAAAGTACAGACTCTGCCACATATTTCATATGAACATTTTCTAAATCAGCTGAATCCAATAAGCATACAGATCATCAGGCAGGTAGATCAGCTAACTAGTGACATTTATTAAGTGAACATGTGTTGTGCACAGGCAGACAGCATACATGGCAAGGTTTTTGCTTTCTGACGCCAGGATTGACACCTGCTTTTAAGGCAAGTAGAAATGGAGATAAAGGCATATGTACGTGTTTAGGTTCTCCTGCAGTATGCTATTTAATACATTATGAGTATGTTAAACCTAAATTTACTTTTGATTGATGTGATCTCATACAAAATGATTAAATAACATTTTTTAGGACAATGCTGAAGCAAAGCTTATTTGCCACCTTTTCCTTGACCTGGAATCCCAAGATGCTTCATGTTTTTCTGATGGTATGTCTGTGCTTTACGTTCAGTAGTGTAGTGGAGGATAAACGCCACTTACACATCTATTCAAATTACAAAACGTCCTTCACTTGCCTTTTTGTGATGGGTAATGTTAAAGATATGCATAGTTTACCCATCTTTTTTTACCACTGTTCGTATTGTTTACCTACCTTTTCTTTTACCACTACACCACTCTTTACATGCAGAGGCAGCCTGTAAAGATAAAAATTAATGCCCCATTATGCTGCAGAGGCAACTGGGGTAGCTACACATTTGATATGAAACTTTGGTTTAAAAGTGCCTTGTGGAAAGTTAAAGTGTCAGGGGTAAAATGTGAAATGACAAAAGGCTTGTACAAGTTAAATTAGTATGACTGGATTTGCTCGATTTTTTAATTGCTTGTGACTAATAAATATAACTGTCATGATTGGATGTTATTTTGTTTTCCTCTGCTTGTTTATTTCATAGATGTACAGTCGCAGCTAGCTAGGGTCACCAGCTGTAATGATTTGCATCACACTGCTCTGATAATTAGGGTTACGTGTTCTTGAAGTTACAAGTATTCTTGAACAAGGAACATTTTAATTAGTTGATACAACTGTGTGTGTGTGTGTGTGTGTGTGTGTGTGTGTGTGTGTGTGTGTGTGTGTGTTGAGTCTTGTGAAGTTTTACTCATTTGCGTCACAGCTACCCACACATCCAGTCCCTGTGGTGGGCGCTCACGTGCGCTGCCTGCTTGGAGGTGGCGATACTGCGGTGACTTTCACCATGTCAGCTTAGCTCCATCACCCACTCCCTCATTCAGACTCTCTCCATATCCCCACCTTACCACCGCCTCGACACCAACAGGCTTTCTCTGTGTGGCACGACAGAGAGGGGTTTTCTGTCACGTCTAATGAGCTTTGTGCTGTGTGCACACAGGGGATGGTAGGAAAGACAAGTGCTAGTCAGTAGGTGCTAGCAATCCTTTCACACCCACAACTGAGACGATGACAATTGAAATGTCATGCAGCATGTGTAGGAGTAGGCCCTTTGTCTCTTTTAATCATGAATAGTTTTGTTAAAAATGAAAGGCTTCTCTGGGAAGTTGAGGTCTGAGCTTTCAAACACCTCATTTCTTAGCTTCCAACACAACTTGGAGAATCAATTACATTGTAAACAACAAAGTCAAAGTGTGGCATCATCGGTAAGTGGATACAAATCACTCTTAAACTATGTCATATATATCAGATTGCCACAGTAAATATGCCCACAGGTAGTGTGCTCATCGAACTGAAGTACTACACATGGTGTTCTTTACTATAGGATATAAAATAAAAAAAACCAATTGCATAGTTCTGGCTGACTGCAGCATGGCCTTTCTGAATGCGGAAAGGTCTAAGCACTACGTGCTTCGCAATCAAAACTAAATTCATTTACAGTTCAAATAAAGATAAAATACTGTAAGTCAGCTTGTTTGGGTCTGTGTGAGCAGCCTGATGAATATTGTTGTAATTCCTGGCATGCAACTTCATTTGTTTTAGGCCAAGGTCATTTCAGTGTTTTTGTACCAGCCCACTTCTACTAAATACTACCTACATATTTAGCCCTAAAATTACTATAAACAGTTCTGCATTTTTTGAATATGTACAGGTACAAGAACAATGACCTGGCCTAAGCTAGAAGGATGCTTATTTTCTTACCTCCCCTCTCTGCAACACATTGTATCCCTTCTTCAATCATGTGGACCTGCTTGTTCTCTGACCCATATGGATTGGCAGTTACATCCCTCTCAGAGGAACATCTAGTGGATTATTGATGGTCTGGTAATGTCTTACTTTCCTCCATCTGCTCAGCCTTAGGAGTTTTCCAGTCCTGGGAAATGGCATGCCATTATGCTCAGAAAAAAAGACTTAGCAATTTATCAATCTGCCAAAGCTGCAGTGAGCGGCACCTGGCCACCTGCATAGTTAGGGGGCATACCAGGTCATTCCTATTTATTTATAAACCTTTTAGTGTCAACAAATCATCGCTTGCCATTTTGCAAATGCAGTATAGAGCAGCAGCATTAGTTTTAGAGTTTAAGAACTCATATATCCAGTAGGATATGTTAATAAGCATAGGGAACAACTTTTATATTAATATGCATCAAAGATAGCTTCATAAGATGCAGAAAATATTCATGAGTCGTTTATTATTTCCTCAATTTTACCTAACTTCAAATTTAAACATACTGTAAGTAGGAAGTATGAATAAAGTTGATGAAGCAAACTTTTGCATTGTCTGGGACTGCATTTGACTCTGATGCATGCAATTATGATATGGAACAAACGGAGGTTGGATGTATGAGCGTTTGGCGGGAAACGTGTGAGGGAGAGTTGGCAATGAGCCCACGCGGGGGCTGAAAAATGGATCGATAATGCTGCCTGAAGGAAACTGTTGCTAGACCAACAAAGTGGATACATTGCTGATCCATGTCATAAGGAACAGGCAATTACAAGTATGCGTTTATTTGACCTTTTGCTTGCTATGCGAACCACCCAATGACCACCCAAAATGGTCATTTTAAACGGTCATCTGAATACTAGCACCATGGACAGCGCCACGATGGACAGCATCGCCCATAATGTTTTGCGATTCCAGCGAGCTCTAAAAGATCTTCCGGAATTTAGCAGGAACAGTCACACAATAGTGGCAGTTTGTCTTGGAATTATCTTAGTTCTGGGTTTCTTGGGAAACTTTTGTGTACTTCTTATTTTTGCCCGTTTTCAGGTTCTTAGGACACCCATCAATCTCATTTTGGTTAACATTTGCGTAAGTGACATGTTAGTGTGCATTTTTGGCACTCCTTTCAGCTTTGCTGCTAGTATCTACGGGAGGTGGCTCATAGGTCTTTCTGGCTGTAAATGGTACGGCTTTGCCAATTCATTCTTTGGTAAGTTCTTCCGAATACCATTATAACATTTTAAAAAACACCTGTTGTAATTCTAATATATGTGTACTCTAAATATAGACAGGTAATATTTTTGTACGGTTATACAGGGTTTTACAATAGATTCATAGATTATATGACATATCAAAAAAGCTTTAATCCCATTAAGTTTTGTATCAGAATTAAACTGATTAAATGATTACATTGATTACCAGTTTTTATATTTTGACACATGCACTATATTATCTTTTGCAGCATGTTTATGTTTATAAATGTAGCAGTTACTTGTGTAAAATAACTGAACTTGTAGTGCTGATTTGGAGCCCATTAATGTGTGAGTGCGTGTATTAATCTGCAATCTATGCAATGCTTTTTTTGTAATAGGGATTGTTTCCCTGGTATCGTTTGCCATCTTGTCATGGGAGCGCTATTCAACCATGCTGTGCTGCACAAAGGCAGATGTGTCTGACTACCGCCGGGCCTGGCTGTCCATAGCGGGCTGCTGGCTCTACGCCCTGGCCTGGACCCTGCCTCCCCTCCTCGGCTGGAGCAGCTACGGCCCCGAGGGCCCCGGCACCACCTGCTCCGTGCTGTGGCATCGCCGTTCCCCCGGCAACGTCTCCTATGTGACCTGCCTCTTCATCTTCTGCCTGCTCCTGCCCCTGCTGCTCATGCTCTTCTGCTACGGGAAGATCCTGGTGGCCATCCACAGGGTAAGAGAGCATGATGACGATGTTGCCAAGAGCATTGGTAACCCTTTCTTTGACTGTGGTCTTGACTTTCACATATTAACTTGTTTACTATTATTAACTTATTTAGCACATTATAGCAAATTGATGTTATAGCAAAGTACTGGGAATTTACTATAGGTTATCTTTATGTTGTCTTTAATCCCTTGGTACTACAAAAAACGTAGACATAACAACCTTCTAAATGTGCTCTCAATAAAACTCACAGTTACATACAACAGCATAGCACCTTAACATATTGCACCTTAACATACACAGGTAATGCGACTGCAAAATACACAAGCATCCTCCCCATGCTTGTTATAACTGTTCATAATCAATGTTTTGGGTATATACTAAAAGAAAAGAACATGTTTAAAATAATCCAAAAGTGGCACCTGCGGGCTGTCTTATTACCTATTGCAGAAAGTAAAATGAGAACAATGGCATGCTATAGGCAAATTAAGAAAGAGCTTTCTTCAGAATGCTCCCTCTCCACCCACCCCTGGCATGAACCACAGGGTTTTTTCACCTTTGCCTACCATTTGGAGTAACTTTGGAGTGGTTTGTCTTTTTTTTGTCCGTGTTTATATATATATATATATATATATATATATATGCTTATCTAATTTTTGTCTATTTTCTTATTCGCTGCCATCTTGGCTAGGACTTCCTGGAAGAAAACATAAATCAATAAATAAAAAAATGGATACATTTAAACATAAACTGAGCACTAAATAAATGGGGAAAGAACAGACAAGCCTACTAGGTCCCCTTGTACTCCTTATGAATATATCTGATTCTTAGGATTAATCCTTAAAGGTCTTCCGCGAGAAACCATTTAGTACTTTCTGTTTTTAAAACATCTCCTCAACCAAACTAGAACAGCCTGTAACAGAAGCACTAAAGCATTTTTTTTTACCAAAACTGGCTCACAGGGCATTCATTAATACTAGAAACCACTGCAAAAATGATGCAGTGATACCTTTAATAAATCTGTGAGGCAACTGTTTCCAAAAAGTCTCATCAAAACCCTTTAATAAATCATCTTAAAAATGTAATACATTCTTAGTGTAGTAGCACTTATCGAACAAGACTTTCTGGTATAACAGCAAATCTGATGCGTACCACACTGTATGGGACTTTGTTGACGTAACTATAATGTTTTGCTTTGACTCAATTTTCTAGTTAATTCCTGCTAGACGGCATTTACCCTCTCCTGAATTTCAGCTGAAATGAATTTCCCCAAGGCATGACATTCAGTCCTCTGTGTGTGTGTGTGTGTGTGTGTGTGTGTGTGTGTGTGTGTGTGTGTGTGTGTATGTGTGTGTGTATGTGTGTATGTGTGTGTGTGTGTGTGTGTGTGTGTGTGTGTGTGTGTTTGTGTGTGTGTGTGTTTGTGTGTGTGTGTGTGTGTACATACTCTCTGGAGCTCAGAAAAATGTAATAATGACTTGGTTTCTGTGCAGAGCAATTTATTTGTTTACCACATCTGATATCATTAAGAATTTAAACCATTGGGGGGGGGGGGGGGGGGAATCCTGTTAAATTATTCTGATTTCATAATTGTAAATCCGTTGACTATCATACTATTACAGTTGTCATGGTTAACGATTGTATGAGCTATAGTCTCGCCCAGAGCCATGTCTATGTGCCATCTATACGAGTCTGTTGGCACTCTGCTTTGTGCTCACTCTTGACATTTCCAGAAGCAAGTAAGGTGTCACTGTTACCCCCATGGCAAGTTCAAGTGTAACCATGGTGATCACAGCATTCTCTTCAGGTTGATTAACTTCCTGCACACAGTACTTACCCCCCTTGTGCAGTACACGAATGAGCAGCACTGTTCTTTCTCAGTTGTGTTTTTATTTTGCTAATATTTTAGCACATTTATGCAAAAGAAGATATATAATCGCCTGATGTGTAGTCTTTTGCCATTAATACATACATACAAGTAGGTTACATCAGTTGTCATTGTGTGCCAGTGTCATCTTAATCATCAGTTTTAGTGGCATGGTATTATGGTATGTATGTTTGCCTAAATACTGGCTTAAATACATACCACTCAGACCTTCATGCTTATAGGAAATAATCATATTTTTATGGCTACAAAAATTGGTTGTAAAATCACATATGCCCCCACACGCAGTCACACAGAGTGTGTCCAAGCCATTGTAAGGGAAAATCTAATAACTGTGTCACACTATATTAATGTGTTCAGTCATCTCCACTGGCCTTCACAGAACACACAAATCTACTGTCTTTGTGTAATGTTATCCAGATGCAACTCATTCAGTAACAATAGGAACATGATGAGCATGGTTTAACATGACTTATCATTTTGACTGGCTTGGTCACAAACCATATTGACATATTAAGTGTTGTAATCATTTTCTCATGAGTCATAAGCGAAGTGACTGAAAAAAATCTTTTTTCGCATGAATTAATCATCTTCATAAGTTGGTAGATGGTTAAATGAGTCATTACCAGGCGGAGGAAGACTTTCTCAACCGCACCCACTCTCTGTGGACAGAATACCCTGCTTGCACTGCCTGCTTGGGCCATTGGTGGTCTAGCGGTTAAGGTATCGGACCTGTGATTGCAGATTCGAGTCCCGGTTCGCCAGTAGCGCCAATGAGGTACCCCTCACACACTGCTCCCCAGGCGCCGTTGTCATGGCTGCCCCCCCCCCATGTTTGATGGGTTAACTGCAGAGGGTGAATGTTGTTGTGCACTGTTTGCTGTGTGATCACCATGACAAAATGGGACTACACTTGCAACATCTGGGCGTCCGTCCTGTCACCCTCAGACTCACAAAGTCTCGAATATCGCGATAAGCAGGATCATATTGAATTCTGGAGAAATTCTGACTTTGGTTACCTCAGGGGACATGACTACTTTCGTATTCACCGGATACTCTGATCATTTGAGTTGAGAACATAAGCACAGGGTGAGGGGAAGTGAAAACAGTCCATTTTTGCAAGAGTGTGCATTTACTTGGAGACACTAGGGGAAGCTTTGTTAAGAAAAAGCACTCAAAGTTGCATAGCATCTCTTTAAAAGCACCCTGTCTGTGTTTACAGCTTCACTTAATAATATTATAAATACAAAAAAACTATCATCACTGCTTCCCTGTTCTTTATAGCCTGCAAATTCAAATCCATGTCATTGTATCACCCCTCCTCAAACTGTGTCAATCCACAGACAGCCAGGATCAACCCGACGTCAGCCCAGCATCGAGAGACCCACGTGCTCCTCATGGTGCTGTCCATGCTCTTCTGCTACCTGCTCTGCTGGATGCCCTATGGGGTGGTGGCCCTGCTGGCCACATTCGGCAAGCCCGGTGCGGTCGACGCCACCACCAGCATCATCCCCTCAGTACTGGCCAAGAGCAGCACTGTGCTCAATCCCATCGTCTATGTGCTTTTTAATAACCAGGTGCAGCCCTCAAAACCTTTGGTACCTGTGTGGAAAGTAGAGTATGTTAAAGAAATCTATAAAAAAAGTTTAAAAAGTTAAAGACATTTACAGGTACTACTCAGAAAATTAGAATATCATGTAAAAGTTGTTTTATTCAGGCAATCCAACATAAAAGGTGAAACCAATACATTTTATAGGATTCATTACATGCAAAGTGAGATATCTCAAGCTGTTTGTTGTTGTAATTTTGCTGATTATGATTTACAGCTCATTAAAACCTCAAACCCAAAACTCAGAAAATGAGAATACTGTGAAACTCTTCAATATTGTAGGCTCAAAGTGTCATACACTAATCAGGTAAGTAATCCAAAACACTTGCAAAAGGGTCCTGAGCCTTTAAACATTTCATCTTTAAATTTGAGTTACAACTGAAATGCATGCAATTTTTCAGGATATTCAAATTTTCTGAGTAGTACTTGTATTTTTGCATTTAATATGCTCATTGGTCTTATACATTATATATATTGGTTGTGCTGTAACATATGTAGATATCACAAGAGGGCAGTCATGAAGATATCCAGACAAGCCTCTTGTTTCCTCAGTTTGTGAAATGAGATTCCTCCAACTAGACCCTGCAACTTAGCAAACAAACACAACAATAGAAAGATTGACTCAGGACTCAGGAAATAACAGAATAATAATAAACCTAAAGTGCTAAGTGTTCTCTCAAACAATATTATGCTAGGATAAGGTTTGCAGTCAGGAAGGCTTAAATCTCTTCTCCCAAAGGTGCTCTTCCTAGGTGCACAAGTATCTTGTGTTTTCTCTAGACAATTGCCATTTCACTCAACAACACAAACCCAAATTGAATTCATCAAGATTGATAGAACAGATTGAGATACTCACAAAAGCACACACACACACACACACACACACACACATACAGACAAGACTGTTAATTGCGCTAGTCTCATTGTCAGCCAGCCAGCCTACCAGATGGGCCCTAACCTTTAATATTGATCGCACATTGAGATGCCAGCAGTACATTAAAATTGACCTAGACATCATTGCAGAATGTTCATGAGTGGGATTCACTACCCATTAATGCCATTCTGTGCTGGCTTCTTTAGTTATCTTTGTGCATTAAGCAGTGGGGCTCTCCTGGTTACAGTAGAATAGTCTTATTTTAACTGTAGTGATATGCAAGGTAGCATATGCCAAACATGTCAAGTATACATTTCATGCTTTATTAATGACCATATGATTCATATACAGTAAAACTGTGCTTTAGCAAATGTTTACCTACATTGGTTCTGCCATGTACTTTTGATACAATGTACAACTCAACCATTTCTATTTAAACTCGCATCTCTTTTTAGTTCTACAGGTGTTTCATGGCTTTTGTGCAGTGTGGCCCCAGCAGTCAGACCCACAGCTACCTCCACACCCTCCAGAGCAGCCCAGCCGTGGTGGGCCACCCAAACTGCCTGCCACTGAGCCCTCTAAATACCTTCTCCAGTGCCCCCAACTCCCCAGCATGCCTGGAGGACGAGGCCAACACAGCAGCCCATGACCACCCGCAGCAGCAGTGCCAGCCGCAGAGGGACAAACACTCACTGGTCCTGGTGGTGCACTGTGTACTATAGGCTGGGGGGAAACTGTTAATACGTTATGATGTTGCCTATGAAGATTCTCATTCATCCAGGTCACGGTAGTCAAAGGAGCTAAGTTGTAAGCAAAAAAAGACTTCTTTTTGGAGCTTGAATGGAGCTGGATCCTGTGACTCTCACTTTAGTTCACACCTTGATGTATGCTAACTGCTGACTCATGTGACCCTTTTGTCACATGCTTAGGGGTGTGGTTTACAGCTCCACCTCCAGTGGTCCAGAGATATAGCTTCTGGTTCCCCATTGTCAGGGCAGAATTGAAAAAAACCCTTTTGGATGACAGGTTAAACATCTTCAAGCTCTAAAAAGAAGTCCAGTTGCTCACAACTTAGCTCCTTTGACGTTTTGATGTTGTGTTTGTGTACACCTGAGGGAAATTGCTCGCTGCTGATATGACAATATAGTCCTAACATGGTGATATACCAGGCAACATTTTGAGCAATGTTGCTGGGCAACAATACTAAGATGTTGTTTGGGCATATTCCCACTGATATTAAGCAACACATTTTTATCAGGAGAATCAGCAGCAAACAATTTTTTATCATTTACCTTCAGAAAACTAGGAGCCAGAATCACAAAAAGTTATCCCATGTGCCATCACCTTTAGATGGGAGGATTAATGATAAACTGTGGTGTCCTGGGCGTAGGACAGGAGCACAGTGAAATTTGCATTTACATGAAGATGTACCAGTGCACTGACAAATGTTTGTTGTAGCGAAAATGCAGTAGGTCTTTGGATCCCAAACAGTCTGATTATTAAGCAGTTGCACTTTGACATGAATCAAGATCTTGATCATGATCTTGCAAAAGCTCATTGAAAGTGCAAGCTGCAGTTATTTTTGCATGAATGCTTCTTTGGTTTGCTATTAATCTGTGTCTAATGTAGGTTTCTCATTATTTTTCAGAAATCTGTGACTACACAAATATTAGCGTCTATAATGGTGGTTATTTGTGAATTAATATGGATATTAATAGGATCAGTCTGATCACTTTGGAGGAGTGGGAGTAAATGGGCTTGTTTCTATATGAAGCATGAAAAATCCTTAATTTTCTCCTCTGTTGGCTTGTCTCATCAGCAGGGCTCCTCACAAACAGCGCTCTAGTCAAGAAGCTGTGCATTGTCAGAATGTTTGGTGTTTGACCACCAGATGGCAAGATCTGCACTGCTCTTCTGTGAATTTGGTTTTCAAATGCAGGAGCTCTCCCATTTGTATATTTCCACCTCAGACGTAAACGTCAACGTTGCCTCATGGTGACATCTTTAGCAGTGTTTCCTCAAAATGAAGTAAACATGTACACCTTGTGCGATATAATGAGCATCACTGACAGTGAAGCAAGCTTTATTATTAAGAGACAGAGGATACATACTGAGCCCAGATGGACAGATGTGTCAGTCCTGTATCCCTGCATACTGATGAGACATTACTGTGCCTGCCACCACTTGCTCATGTTTTGGCAGTTGTGATGTCTGATGGCCGTGCCTTTCGATGGTGTATGGGGAAATTAATGAGATAAGATAGCTAATGAATCAAGTGTTTAGGGGGTCTCACTGAAGGTAAAACCTGCAAATGTGAGATAAATCTGGCTGTAAGAATGTTTTTGATCCACTTAACCCCCTATTATGCACTGGCAATAATTATTAGAATCTGCCATTTGTGTCAGATAAACTGTATGTAACAGCCCAGCGTGAGTGCTGACAGCACAACAGTGGTTCTATGGAGAGTGAAATATTCCACATCATAGGCATAGCAATTGCAACAAAGTATTCTTTTTAGTAAACAATGGCCACATATAAATATAATTTATAAGGTAAAGAATCGGGCAGTTCATGGTCTTATATGCTTGTCAGGAAATTTCTTGTCTGAAATGTCTTTTTTTTTCTCCCACTGACAAATGAATCTTCCGTAATCTCATATGAGATAATCTCATGTAAGATCTTACATATTTTTCATAAGGCTCTTAACTGTCCACTTCTTGTCTGAAAAATGTGTTCTCGTTGTCTGACAATAATTAAATAGTTTCAAGTCAAATTTAAGATCAAATCAAGATCTGCACAAAATACAGGTTTTTTTTCTCAATCTATTACTAATGCATGTTTCTTCTCAATTTCATTGTACCTTTTTCTCCCAATGGATTGTCATTAGTAACAAGTGCAAGACAGTCTCCTTTTTAATGTAGTTTTCTCATGGGTTTTTGCCTTCACTTGTTTTTGTTTTGTTTTTCCCAAGGTTGCTAATATACCTCACATACTGGCGCACGTGTATTGTTTACAGTAAGTGCGTGCTGTCCAAGCTCTCCATTTGTAATTATGTGTATGGGGCAGGAATTACATGATGATTCATTCTGATGTGGATGCAAAGCCATTCACTTAGCAGGGCTGTGTGATGTGCAGTGCAGTATTGATGTGTATTCCTTTTTAATCACGGGGTATTGCTATTGATTAATCGCTGCTTCTAGTGGCCTGTCTGGAGCCTGCAGGAGCCACGCTGGCCTTTTGTTCATCTCCTCTTCAATTTAATTTGAAATCGCTCCCAGGTTGCATTTGAATTATTTATATATTTGTTTGTTTATTTATTTATTTATTTCTCATGTTGGTTAGGTGCGGTTACTCTTGTGTACTGTAAATGCTGTTATATTAATAAATTTAAGTCATGAAATAGTGAGGTATCACAAATCTCTTTTGTTTTCCTCTGTCTCACTCTTTTTTGCTCTCCTCTGTCTCACTCATCCCCTCGTTCTGTGCTTTGCCTCTTCCTAAGGATTCCCCCTCCCTCCTTTTGTCTTTAGCTTATTTTCCATTCCTCTGTCAGTTCTCTCTTTATGTCTTCCTCTCTCTCTCTTTCTTTTTCTTGTTCTCTATCTCTTTCTCCCCCTCTCCCCCACTCTCTCTCTCCCTCTCTCTTTCTCTCTCTCTCTCTCTCCCTCTCTCTCTCCCTCTCTCTCCTCACTGTGTCTGCAGAGTGTGTAGCCTGAGCAGCATGGTAATACCCCTGGCCTTGCGGAGGCGACTGCACAGTGCTGTGGGGAGCTTCAGTAAGGCCCCGGGCACACAGACGGCAATGAGAGCCACCGAGACAGAACCACCCACCCGCTTCAAAGAGACCTACGCTCACGCTGCATTCTTAGTGCACTGTCAGCTTGGTGCCAACCTCTTTCACTGTGTACATACTGAAAAGGTAAAAAAACAAACACAATCATCCACACACACACACACAATCATCCACACACACACACACAATCACACACACACACACACATACACATTCATCTTGCTTTCATCCCTTGATTGTGTTTCATCCTTGAGTCTGTTAAAACATTAAATTGCTTTTTTTTTTCATATCTTCTTTTCTCTACCCAGATTCCATCATTTTTCTACCCCTTCACAATGAGCCACAAAGGCACCCTGGACTCACAGCTTAACAGTAATTGTGAGAGGTGATTAATTAAACGTCAGCTCCTACTTTATTTTGCCTAAAGTTTTGTTTGCTGCTCACACACACATACGCACAGTGCTTAAGTAGCTGGCCAGATGACAGTGGTGAGATGCCTGCAGAATACTTAAGCAAGAACCCTTTTCCTTCCTAGCCTCATTTTCCATGGACTTGAAATATGTTTTTGTCAAAGTGTGTTCATTAGCACAACAGAAAAATCAAAGACCTAATCTACTTTCTGCTCAGGCATGTGGAAGAAAGTCACCTTGTGGGCATATAGCTAACACAATTCCCTTACAAGTGTCAGTGAATCAGCTCATGTTTGGATATAAAGGCTACTTGAATTCATCACACAAAGTAAGTCCGCACCTTGGCTTCAGTCAAGGAGACTGCAGGTGTTGGTAAAAGGGATAAGTGTGCTCTTGGGGCGGGGGAGGATCATTTTCCATGTCAGGGATCCGGTGTGGGGCTGTTAATAGCACAGGCTCTAATAATGTACTCTTTCTCCCCACTGCTTCCCAAATTAACTTGAACGTGACAGAGACAGAATGGAGTGCTGCTGCTTAAAAAAAGGGAAATAAGAAGTAGAAGGGAGAGGTGTGTAGAGTGGAGTGATCTGATTCGCCCACAGCTGGACTAAATCTGCCCCACCAAAGAGCGCTTTCATGGTCAAAAGGCCTTCGCAGCAGATGAGGCTAATTAGCTTTGCTAAACATTAATTACTTTTCTAGGTCCATTCTTAAATGGACTCATGATAAATAGACAGCTTATCATTTTATGTAAACTGGGGCTGAGGTCAGATCATAAAATGCTTATATATCTTTTATATCAAATACGTTAGATGGTTTCAGAAATGCAGCTTATGCACTACTGTCTTCTCCCATACAACAAATATCATGTCATTTCATTTGCAATTTAGTTACTGAACAGTGTAAAACAAACCTGTTTTTCTTATATGGATAAGATTGCAATTTACACTCTAAAACCTAACAAGATGTACGTTTGCTGTCCTTGGGTAATGGACCTTGGTGTTGAAATAGCACAGAGGAAAAGATCAGCAACTTGCTAATTTATAGTACTCTACCCAGAGCAATGGTGTTGGCCTGTCCAATACTCTCCATATTTCAGGAGACCATTCATTAAGTCCAGGGTCAGGAGAAGATTAGGGCCAAGGTTGGGGTTCATTTACCGTGAGCATTAATCTTTTAATCCAATTGTCGCTGGCCCCCAAATCTGACAGACTCTCAAAACAATGATTAATGTCAAAACACAATATCTGCCAATTACTGTATTTCTATTTTGGGCAGTTTCCACCATTTTCTCTCCCCAGGGGAACAGAAGAGTACACACGCTGGGGCAGCAAAAGCCCCTGAGGGTCATGGGGGTCAAGCACAGAATTAACACAGGGGTCATCATTCAGCCTTTGCTGGCAGGTAATCCATAGAAGCATATTTCATTAATCACAGGCCTACTACTGGAGAAGAAAATATAGCATGTACACAATTCACTGCTGCTGTCCTCGTGCAAAGCTGTCAACATTTCAATGTTTATGAAACTGTTCCTGAGTTTATCTGGGCCATGAAACAACTGATGCTAACAAATTCACATCTTTGCCCACATGCATTTAGTGGACAAAAAATAGCTTGCATAATGCATGCACAATTTCATTCATACAGTGCCAAGGCAAGGCCATTTATTTATATATAATGATATATTTCATACTCAAGCTCAATGTGCTTAGACAAGGCAAGGCAAGTTTATTTGTATAAAGCATTTCATACACAATGCTTAACACAGTGCTTAACAAAAATAAAAGCAAAGGACAATATATAAAAGCATAAAAGTATAGTAAGATAAAATAAGTGTAAAAGCATAAAAGTAAAATAAGTATGTGGTAAATAAAAGACAAACACATAAAAACACTTAAAATAATTATAAATTAGCCATCTGAATCATCTGAAAGAGTCATCTGAATTTTTCAGTGATTCCATGACCCCGCCTCCCCATGTAAGAAATGGCATGACACAGCAACTTGTTTTTTGCAATGATGGAAACATGGGCACAGCTAGAAATTGTGGGCACCCTGAAAGACAATAATTTTGGGGCCCCACCCCAACCATATCATAGTCCTCTGTGGGCCCCTGTGAAGCTCTGGGCCCCCTAAATTGTCCTTATCTACCCCTTAGCCCCTTCGGCACCCCTGGGTGTAAACATTTAGGCTAAATTATCTGGACACAACTCTGGCCGCGTATTAAAGGTTGAATTTTTCTATGTAAGGCTAGATTTGATTTGTTTATTTAAATTTAACAAGCTACATTTATATAGGTTATGAATAAAGGGAAAAGCGTGCATACTATGAAACCCAATCCTGCTGGCACCCCTGACCTCATTTTTGTTGTTAGCAGTGAATGTTCTATTATGACAATGATAAAGCACCTGTCTGGCACAGCGCATCTTCGAAAAGCTATGTGTGCACGCGCATTATGTGCACGCACAAAGTTTCTAGTTCACAATCAATAGTACACCCCAGTCAAGTGCCAGCCCATTAGATCCACTCTGGCGCTGACTGTGTTAAAACTGCTGTTTTAATTTGGTACCTCGAAAATGCGTGGAACCTCCAACAAATAGCCAGGCCTAAGGTTTTTAAAGCACACATAAAAGCAGGGGGAGTGCACAAACAAGACAGTTAGCTATTACAGAGAGCCAATGCATTTTTAAAGCTGTCACACTGCTCTATGAGGCCGATGGTTTTTCTGGAGCTTTCATCAGCTTCCACTTACGGGCTTGCAAATCTTTTCAATAATCAGCAATTCCCAGGCGCTCCACGCCGAGTAGGGAGAGCCGGGTCGTAATGGCTCCTCTGCCGCATGTTTCATGTGTGGGTATGCCAGAAGGGATCTTACTTCACGTTCGCGCACACATCCAGAAGCAAGTGGTAAAGTGCCCGGGAAAATGCGGCCACGACTCGTGCGCAATAGGAGGTCGTTCACCTCCCTCTGAAAGCCCTGAGTACCCGTCCACTAAGGTGCCATGGCAACTACAGCACTGAAAGTGTGTGACCCCCATTTCACGACCTACTCCATGCCGCCTTGTTCCACCACAATAATGTGCGAGAGAATAGAGTATTACGACACCCATAAACAAACAACACATTAACTGCACAACTTTAACTGACTGAAAGTCGTCTTTATTTTCACACATTTCTGTTTTTAAGCAGACAATAAAATGAATTTGTTACAGTCTCAGACTCTTTGTGCGTCTCTCTCTCTCTGTCTCGTTCTCTCTCTCTCTCTCTCTCTCGCTCTCCCTCTCTCGTCTTTCCCTTCCCTGCGCTATCATGGGTCATGACTGTGCATAAACATGGGCTGTTGTGAGCTGTTAGCGGCTCCCTCCAGTGGTTTCTCCTGAGTGGAGAAATACTGTTTCACAGACAGACACAGGCTCCACAACAGGACCGGTCTGGCCTCACGTCACACCAGCCGGCTATTTGATTTTATTGGAACAGGACTGAGGACAATTTCCTGAGTGCTGCATCTAGGAATCAGATATTGAGACAAAGAAAAAATAATACTGCATGGACAGCAGACCCCGTTTTTCATACTCTTAGCCTCTCTCTCATATCCTTCCCTCTCTAGACTCCTTTGCCCCCTGGCAGCAACTTTCAATTCTCTCTTTATTTATCCACCTATCTGTCTTTGTGCCTCACTTTCTGTGTGTGTGTGTGTGTGTGTGTGTGTGTGCCTGCGTCTGCCAGTGTATGTGTTTTAAAATCTTCAATATCAGTATCCTTGTGGCAAAGGATTTTTTCTCTTAGATCTTACATCAGACTTATAAACCTCCAGGTAAATATTAAGTCTTTCTGAAGAGACTTTAAATAAAGTGACAAGGCCTTTCAATATCTGGAGAATTAGCATGAATATTAATAGAAGCGATTAACACCACAACAAGAGACTGCTGTTCCTGTGCTCAGGGACCCAAGGATTTATTGGTGGGAGAGAGCTCATCAATAATAAATACCAATGAAAGAATATAAAATATTCAGACAGGATGTAATGGCTCTGCCACTGCTCTTGTGGAAAGGTAATGTTTTGTGACGATGGGAGGAAAAAACTAATACTGCTTTTGGTTCGATACACACACTCATATGCATGCACAAGAAAATTAAGTTGTGTAAAACACAATAATGGTACTGGTTTTTAATTTTAGCACGTAAACCTATGATGATTTTATGTGTGAGTGTATGCATATGTTGACTACGGCATATGAAAAGGGCCTTGAACACACACACACACACACACAGCCTTTTGCATACATACAAACACACACTCATGCACCCATAAAAACAAGCCTAGTCTGATTGGTCTGAATGGTCATCAAGGTTGACCATATTACAGCCTTTACAATAACAAACACCCACCAGTATGGCTGTTTAACTGGCCACCAGTGTGTAGTATACTGTAGTTGCACTGGCCAGGATGTATATCTCCAGAAGACCCACAAATAGCCTACAGTTTCCATCGAGCACTGGCAGACTATCACAACAATTACTTTTACTACAGATCTTTATTTCTCCCAGGAGATGTACGGTGATAAATACATGGCTTTGTAGCACCTTTATGACTCATGCTGGTCCATAACTGCAGCCCAATGGACATACACAGCCTTAGCAAATCAGACAGGTTAGGAAAGGGCTCCCAGAGATTCAAATGGTCTGAAATCTAACAGTAATGTTAGATTACATAAACCATATACAGATGACCTATGCCCCTTGGTCTTTCTTGCCATTGCTTCTTAAAAAAAACAGTTCCAACAATGGCCTCTTGAATACTTTGAGTAATGGTATGTCTGCCTCTGTAACCATCCATTTTCCCTCACTCTACATGAAACAAAACATTCAAATGCCCATGGATTTGCCTTCTTCTTGACGAAATGTTTGCCAGCTTCTTGACGAAATGTTTAACTGACTGACCACATTTCTATGTGCCATTTCGGATGTGTGCTCTGAGCTGGCTTCACCTGTTGAGTAGAACTGAAAGGCTATGCTTGTGCTTACAGTTGTAGGTATTTGGTTGCGGCTGTACGCACAACATACCATATGAAAGATTGATGTGTTGCTGTGTAGGACATTTTTTTGTACCTCTATTTAGTATGACTTCATGAAAACCACATAAATAATTTAAAAACACACTGAAAGCTTTTCTTGATTTATTCTTCTTGAGTCATATTTCTTTCCCTTTCAGAAAGAAAGTTTGTTTTCCCAGAGAAGCGTGAGTACGTTTTTTGTGTTGTGTACTACAAAGAAAGCTTTTTAGAGGGGCTGACTTAACCGGCAGTATGAAGTCGCAAGCAATGGTACAATTCATACTACAAAAGTGACCCAATTTCCATTTAATTTCTTAGGACAGCATTTCAAAGAAGTTTAGTTTATGTTCACAGCTAGGCCAAAACGTCATGATGTACACACTGAACAGACATATAAATGCAGCATTTTAACTTTTGGTCCCATGTTTCAAAACCATGATAAGATAACACTATCATTTCCCCTGTTTCAATAAACCAAATGATTTCCTTTCATAAAAATCTTTGAGATTCCTCCATGGTATATTTACATCTTACGTAATATATCAGAATAATAACATGAATGACGTAACAGGAAGGCTATGGGTCATTTCAAAGTAGATATCATATAAACATTTTATTTAGTGCATTTTATGTGTACAATGGATAACAAACTGGAGTATACCAGGATAAAATCCTACCTGTACATTCAGTTCTACCCTGGCATGGACTGGAGAACGCGATTCTACATGGAAGAATACACACAGCATCATGTCATGCAGCTATATCCCAGAAGACCACACACTGTCTCCCATGCAACACATACACATGTTCAGTGGACAAGGGAAAAAGCCTATGGAACAAGGAAACAAGAAACGAAGCATGGCATAAGCAGACTGGGAGAACATGGCTGCGTCCCAAACGTTCATTCGTTCGTTCACTATGTAGTACACTATAAAGGGTGTGAGTTACACTGCTCTGTTCCCTACACAGTGCACGAGTCAACATTTCGGAATTGGCCCGTAAGTCTCAAGAGAGAGAATGATCTTTGAAAGCAATTTCCATCAAATGAAATGACTTAAATGGAGGTCGATTAAAGCCACGGATGGTTTTTCTGGCACGCTGATTATACAAAGGATCTTCATCAATAGAAAACGGATACCTCTTCGGCTTGCAAGTAAACAGTGACTTTGCCTTGGATAAGGAACAAGATAGTTTGTCGTTCTCAGTCTTTTTAGTGTTAGTCTCAAAAGGTTCAGGTGCATTCACTCATAAAAATAGACATTAACAAGACACAGGAACACCTTTGAGATATTAGCAAGGCGTGGTCCCTCCCTTCTCTCATAACACTGATCAATAGCATCTGCATCTCTGCACCTTGTGCTCTGTGAAAGAATGACTCGGCTTATTAAAATGAACTGGCATTAAAACAAGACTCTTCTTTGGTGTGCTGAGACATAAGCCAAACTACGTCACCTATACGTACGTAGTCATGAACAACAAAGCTCGGAAAGAGTCTGAGCTCTCTCTCTCTCTCTCTCTCTGTCTCTCTCTCTCTCACACTCACTCACTCACTTTTTCTCCCTCTCTCTCTCTCTCCAGACACTCAGTCACCATGAGAGCAAACACGACTAGCGAATGCTTGAAGAGACAGAGAAGATGGAGGGCTGTCTGCTTCCCTCTCTATCTCTCTATCTCTCTGTCTCTCCCGCACTCTCTGTGTGTATATCTTTCTCTCTCTCTTTCTCTCTACTTCTTTTTTCTTTCAGTCTCTCGCTCTTCATTTTGCAGAATGTGGTGTATTACTATAAATGCAAAGCAGCTAATAGCATGCTGAAGCTGCCGAAGCACAAAATAGGAAGAACCTCACTTGCATTTTTCTCTGAGGGATAGACACGTGGGAGCACGGAATAGCGGACTGTCTGTCTGACAAGACGTCTCTGGGGAGCTGACGTCCCAGTCTATAACAGGGCTCTGGTAGTAGAAGGGAAATACACAGGAAATATGCTACACGTGAAAACAGGGATATTCCAGAGAGTGGGCAATCCCGCAAACGTCACAATGGCTTGCCATAGTCTTATCATGTATAGTCTTTACAGTTTTTGATGTTGTTCTGATTTTGTGTTGTTGTCGCCGTTGATAGTTTCTTCCAGGGTGTTTTTGTTCATTTTGCACTTACAATTTGTCATCACAGTGATCGCAGAAGATTAATCAGTGGTCTTTTCTTGTTTTTGGAGAAGTCTGTCGGTCGTATTTGTTTGTGCTGACCAGCTCGGTGGTATTTATCAGTGAGAGGAGGTCCCGGTGTGTGTGTGTGTGTGTGTGTGTGTGTGTGTGTGTGTGTGTGTGTGTGTGTGTGTGTGTGTGTGTGTGTGTGTGTGTGTGTGTGTGTGTGTGTGTGTGTCTGTGTGTCTGGCCAGGCGAGGTCCTCCGAGGCCGCCGTGGTTATGTCAACTCATGATGACTCAGCGTTTTTCCACCGTTCAACAAGGCCAATGCGCTCCGGCTCTTGGTGGGTGTGCCGCTGCCCGAGCGCGAGAACTCGGTGAGATCGTGGAGGGAAGGCTCTCTGTACAGGGCCACTGCAGAAGGAGAGAGGGCAACATGGAGAAATCATGTACTTCAGCTAGAAGGAAATTACACAAGATTGCTGAGTTGACCAAAGGCTGTGGAGGAGGTTAATATCAGCGGGGTGATAGAGAAGCTTGGCCATGTTTCTCAATTATAAGTCCCTTTTGGATAATAGAGTCTGCTAAGTGTAATGTAATGTAATGTTTTATAATAAAATACCTGTCTTAATGTACAAACTTAAATCCAAGAAGAAAGGCCCACATACTTCACACAAATGCTTTTTTTGTCTTTTACTGTTTGGCACAGAATGGCATTTCAACCATTGTTGGTCTTTCTCAGGAATTTGTGTGTTGACCCATCTTCTTGGATTGAATTTTGACACTTTTTGTCCTGCACCTGAACCTGGTAAGTGCACTTGGATTTTTTTTTTTTGATAACTTAACATAACCTACAAACTGCCATGATATTCTTCAACACACATCTTTGCTTGACAATATCAATGATATGTTTTCTCCCGATCTCAATTTGAGATAGAGAGACAACCACAGGTGTTCACATCCTTCGAGATGCTGCATTGGGAGGGACTCACCCTTGAGAGGTTTGGGGATGAAGTGTGCGGCTGGCTTGTTCTTCTTCACGTGGTTTCCCTTCATAATCTGCCCCTCTTTGTTCAGACCGAGGTACCAGCCCCGACCGGATTGCTGCTGCCGGTAGATCATGGAGGAGTATGTCACGTAATAGTTCTCGAAAACAGACTCCTTGAACTTGCACTCCGGTGTGAAGTGTTCCTGGGAGAGTTTGAGTGAGGGACAGAGAGAGAGAGAGAGAAAGAGAGAAAGAGAGAGATAGAGAGAAAGAAGAGAGGGATAGAAAGAAAGAGAGACAGAAGAGAGAAGGGAGAGAGAAAGGGGGACAGAGGAGGAGTGGTAGAGAAAAGAGGGCGTTGGAGATGAAACAGAGCGTGGCAAATAGTGTGTGAGACCAGTTTGCCGCTCTTTTCAACAACCTTTCTACACAGAAAATGGACCTGTCGCAGACGGGAACCACTGAGGTATTTTGTGCATGTCTTTCGCCAGGACAAACAAAAAAACAAAAACCCACGATAAAATGAATCACTTGAAAAGCTGCATAAATAACAGATGCAATAACAGTCATTGAGTATGCGACAGAAATGGAGATTTTCTGTATTTTCTTTGCCAAGCTGAATAAAAAAACAACATTTAAGATTATGTGTTTCCTGCTTCTGCCCTGTTCTGTTCTGAGAGCTGCACAGTGTTTCGAACTGATTTGTAAATTGTGGTGGCTACAGTGCTGAGTGCTGGCAGACCCAAGGCCAGACATCATTCTCCAGACTCCCTCATTTACTCTGCACTGTAGATTAAGTACTGACCCCAATTTAAAAAAATGGGTAGTAATGCCCCTAAGTGTTGCTCAGCAAATACACAGAGTACGCAGTGTGCCGCCAGTATGACAGGTCCAGTTCAAAATAGATAGGAATAGTCTTCGGCAATCCTGCTAAATTATTAATTTTGCCGAAATGCATTTAATCAAAAAGCTATGGATGGGGCTGTGTATTAAACCCTTCAATTTTAAATGAAGAAGAGAGATACAGGGCATCTGGAAATACAGAAAAAGAGGGAGAGGGAGAGAGAGAGAAATCAGAAGCTAATACATTGATTTAATTTTCATTCGGCTTTTCTTTCTCTGAAACGTTACAGCAATATTGAGACGAAGGAGTTTTTAATGAGTGAGTCTTGCGGAAGTGGGCTGAAACAAAGCCCTGTGAGTGGTGTTTTGGTTATCTGGAGCAGGCGATAGCAGCTTTCTGCCTTCTGTGCATAGCATCATGCAGGATTTGACATTCGTGTTTTTCTACGGCTCAGGGTAACCATGGCAACGTTTGATTCCTACAGAATGTGATCCCTCTCATACAAATGAACCTAGGGGTCAGACACAGAAGAGGCCAGAGTGGAGTACAGAGATCAGGGTGTGTGTGTGTGTGTGTGTGTGTGTGTGTGTGTGTGCGGTGGGGGTTAAGAGTGTGGGAGTGGGAGGAGATGGAAAGAGCGAGAGAGGAGGTGTCTGAAGCCAAATGAACCATAGTGGAAAAAAAGAAAGAAAGAAAAAAACAAGAGATCAAGACTAGACAACAAGACACAGAGAAAAACACTGTCTGTCTGATCTTTCCAAAGCACGGCTTAAAACACAACACAGAGGCGGATATGCTGACAAGAGACAGAAAGCGCAACAGGACAGACAAACACCCCTGTAGGATAGAAAAACAGATCAAGCTAAGAAGCCTCTTCTTGTGTGTGTGTGTGTGTGTGTGTGTGTGTGTGTGTGTGTGTGTGTGTGTGTGTGTGTGTGTGTGTGTATGGTTAATGACGCCATGAGAAAGAGAAACTCACACCCAGACATTTAATCAGCAAGCCGTCCCTGAAGTGCTGTTAAAAACACACATGGAAGTGCCTTCCTCTGATCTATTGCCACTTCCTGCTCACCGGAGTGAGAAAAGGACTAGATCAGTTGAGGCTGCCTCACTTTGTGCACCTGAGGCAACAGCTGGGTGATATACAGGCACGGTGTGGGATAGTGAAGTACGCAAGGCCATACTTACTGAGGTGTAAAGATAGCCCTCATTGTTCATGGCCAGGTAGAGCTTGGTCTGGACCCCTTGTATGGCCACCACTCGAAGCCCCACCGGAATGAGGTTGAACACAGCTGAAACGTACAGCAAAAAGAATGTGTTTGTTAGTACGTTTCCCCCCTTAAACAGATGAAATGTCACTGAAACACAGGGGCAAATCTGAGCTACATGATTGAAATTGTTTTTCCTTTGTTTGCTTTTAAATGTTGTTGTTTTTCTTACCGTAACTGTTGTCCTCCTCTTTTGTGCCATCGATGGTCCCATCGGCTTGCAGCTGAAGATGGAAGCCCTGCCGGTTGTTGAGTTTGGTCACGATCCCCTTCAGCTGGGGCTCTGGGGAGAGGAGAGGAGAGGAGAGGAGAGGAGAGGAGAGGAGAGGAGAGGAGAGGAGAGGAGAGGAGAGGAGAGGAGAAGAGAGGAGAGGGGAGGAGAGAGGAGAGGGGAGGAGAAGAGAGGAGAGGGGAGGAGAGAGGAGAGGGGAGGAGAAGAGAGGAGAGGAGAAGAGAAGAGAAGAGAAGAGGGGAGAGGAAGGGAGGGGAGGAGAGGGGAGGGGAGGGGAGGAGAGGATGGCCCAGGAGGAGTCCCCGGTCAGACAGACAGAATGCATGATTGGAGGAAAAAAAGGTAAACAGTTAAAATGAGGAAGTGGTACCAAAAACTCACATAGCCTAAGAGAATGGCACTCATGCAGTGAGATGACATGTGAAGGGGAGTCTGATGGGGATAAGTGGTAGTGAGGGGGAGAGAGGGATGTGGGGTTTGCCAGACTCAAACTGTCATCTTTCTGCCTTCTGGATGAAAAAAATATTTCCAGCAAAACTGTCAGAGTGTAAAACTACAACTCATGGTAGGTACAAACGCTCACAGAGGCACCAATCCCCACCAACCTGCCATTCATACAAAAACTGGTCATGCACAACTATGCTGCATGCCTGCATACAATCCCTTTGCAGGTCAGTTTGCACATTATATCTATTACTTTATATTACATGTCATTTAGCTGATGCTCTTATTCAGAGCGACTTGCAGTAAACGGGGTACAGGGACAGTCCGCGTGGAGCAATGTCGAGTTAGATGCCTTGTTCAAGGGCATCCAAAATATATACCCATGTGAGGCTGACATATGCAGAGATTCAGAGATGCTTAGTAACAGGTTACAATTCTGCTTATGGTAATCTTTTTTTTTACAATTGTTTTCAATTCAGTTCCTTGTGAATAATTTTGTATCTAAACCACATTTTTCCATCTGATTTTCACCTACTCTCCTTTGAGTGACCAAAAAGAAAAAACATCAATGCTGGGTAATATTTCCACAGAGATGACGTAACACAGCAGGATTTCCTCTGTACCAGACCAAAACTGGCACATGATCCTTGTGTTTTGCATTCAACCTTTTTCATTTTAGCCCTTTGTTTTAGAGCACAGCACCGTTAAAGAGAGCCTGAGGGCTCCACATCACCTAGATCTCAAGAATGGCTATGTGGTGCGTAGGACACCAAGGCAACAACCCCAAACTGCTTATGAAAATGCTGCTATGCCATAGAAGTTTTATTAATTACCTTTCAGCACGCCTCTTTTTTTAAGTGAAATAGAACAACTACAATATTTCATGAACAATGTTGATTTAAGGTTTGGTCGGTGGTATTTCAGTGTCACAAACCGCTGATTGATAGCCGTGAATGTGGAATGATAATGATGGTGATGATTATTGTAATGACTAGGATGAAGATGAATGGTTGAATGGTTTTCAGTGCTGTTTTTATGCAGAAAAAATATTATTTCAGCATCAGACCTGGCCGCCTTCTCTTTCGCTTCTTTGAGCCAAATAGTTTGACCCGTGAGAAAACGCTCAGTTTACTCGGCTTCTCACAGTTGGCAATGCTCTTATTGGGGCTACTTGCGCAGCGGCCAACATTCGCCTTCTCTCGCTCCCTCGCCTGCCTCTTCTGTCGAATGAGGGAGCTGGCGATCGCTGCAGCCGTAGCCAGTTTGGCGGTTTGATATGGCAACACGTCCCAGATGGAAATTGAACCTCCTCCACTTAGCAGGCACCGTCCGTAACAGGCTGATGCGCTGTAAACATCATTGGGTTTTATTAAAAATAAAAATCCATGTTTGCGCCCAGTGTGAGGGAAACAGGTCCATTTTACTTCCCAGTGGAGCTCTTTTCTTCATAAAAGACGTGACTCCCACATTTCCTTTGACATGTAAATGCGCTTTATATGTTCTGTTTTCCCCTCTTCATAGTGTCCAACAATCTGATCTCTGTTCGCGGGAGAAAAACAGTCCTCAACAAAACGTCTCCTCACTGAACAAATTTCAGTTGTACATCCACTGCAACAGACCCAGGCATAACGCTTCATGGTGCGTACTTCTGGAGAAAAGAAAAAATGCAATTTTCATGTTTCCCAGGTACCTAAACTGAGGATTTCTTCACCAACGCCACGAACGGAGCCTAATATGCCACTTGGAGAGCACCTGTTAACACAACGTGGAATGAAATTCATGAATTATATATCTCCGAAAGAGAGAGAGAGAGATAGAGAGAGAGAGAGAGAGAGAGAGAGAGAGAGAGAGAGAGAGAGGGAGAGAGAGAGAGAGAGAGAGAGAGAGAGAGAGAGAGAGAGAGAGAGAGAGAGAGAGGATGCATTGAGGGGTAGGCCACCTTTCACCTTGCTATTGCTGATTATGCCAAGTTGTTTAACGACCTGGGCTGTCAGTCTTTGGTTTCTCGATTATCAGATCGTTTGGCAAAGAAACAAACATCCGTCTACTGCAGATGTTTTCATCCACAGCAGCCAGAATCTGCATAGGACGATCAGCTGTCAGATACCGATTTGACAAGAACGCCCAATATTGGTATAAGCGCCAGGAAACTCAATAATTAAGTCACGGATGTTCAGCAGTAACCGTCATTACATTGGCACGCACCACAGCACATGAATGAAAATCAGAAATCCACCCGCGTCCTAACACAGCCTAACCTACTGATCCCGTTTAACCAAAGACCCGCCTGCGATCGTCCCGACTTCTCCCCCATGGAGACTACGGCGTGAGCTTCTCTCTGCAGCAGACCATGAGCTGCTGCTGTTCGGCTCACTGTTGATCCTGCAGCAGCGGTTCAAGGGGCTGCATGGTGACAGCAAAAGAAACGTGACTGAGGTTTTCAACAAGGCAATGTGTGTTGAATGCCACAATATACATATACATGTTCTGTCCCATAGCTTCCATCCACGAAACTGTCTGGCTTTACCCTGCAAAATCAACATTTGTCTGGTTTAAAACCACAACACGTGTGACGACGTGGGCTATAACTGAGTCGGAAGCCAATTGTTCAATCAAAATGAATTCTGCTGCTAGCTATGATTAGGTCGGTTCGAAGAAGACAGCTGAAACTGCAGACAAGACAATTGCCACTCCCATAGTTAGGACAACTTCATGAACATTCTACATACATTTATTTGTTTAACACTTTCCTGTACGGCAAGCTGTAAGAGCTTTACTGTCAAAAGAAAACAATAAACAATACTATTCATTTTTAAACCTCTATTTACCCTATCGATATGAAACTCACCACGTTACATAACAAACAGGCACATCTCCCGGCTATCACTTGCCGCCTTGGACACGGTAGGAATCCTATGGCGCCATTCACAATTTTCCGCTGTATCTCAACAGTAGTACAGCACTATTACCACGCACAACTCAAACGTAGCAGCCATATGGTTTGGTCATAACTGGTCGTCTCAAGGACGGCTCCTCATACTTGCTATTTTACATTTACAGCAAAACTATATTAGCCTACTCTCTTCTAGTCACGTAGTCTCTTGTGTACAAGACGCTTCGCAGACGTGTCAGAACCATGGACAGCGAATGTCAGCTGTACTGGCAACCGCAGTAATGTTTTCCTCCATGTACGAAACCTTTTCAAAGCAGTTCAAGTCACATACATAAAACATATAACAGTGGCGATAATTCTGTTCACTCATCCCCTCACACCAGACTGCATGCAGCCAGAAAGCAGAAAATGAGTACCTGATGCGGATCTCCTTAAAGGAAAGGCCATGCCTCGGTCTAAAGCACCCGAACAGTCTTGATTTGCGTGATGTTTTTGCACCTCGCCAAATGCTCACTGTGAGAAAAGAAGCTCTATTCCAAAGTTAAACCCGAGAATTCTCCGGGGCAAACAACCCATTAAATCGCTCCACACGGTGATTGTACCAGATCAGTATCTGTCATTGACGATGGTCCATTATGACTTTACAGAAGCTCATCAATGATTCATCTGATGGATCCATTTGCTGATCTAGCGGCCATAAACATCTTCAACATTGTAGCATGCCACAAATAGAGGTGACGGGGTTGTCAGGAGCTTGCCATGACAAACAGTTTAAGGGTGCTGTCTTCCACTAATCCTTGTCCTTAAACCACTGGTGAAATCCACTCCCCGATTCAGTTTGTCAGATTTTAAAGCTGAGAATTCTCAGCAGTGAGGAAAGAAACTTCATTGACTGTTAGAGGCGTATGACAATAATTTTCTCTGTGACTAATACAATCATCTACCATGATGAGCATTGAATCTCATTTCAAATCGAGACAATTGAATTACCTCCGCAGTATTTCCTTAACACAAAAATACAATTAAATTCTTCACCCGAAAGTGATTATTTTTCCATCTATCTATCTATCTATCTATCTATCTATCTATCTATCTATCTATCTATCTATCTATCTATCTATCTATCTATCTATCTATCTATCTATCTAACATACATAAGACTTTTGCTTATTTATTTTATATATATATAATTATTATTAAAAAAAAATGTTTTTAAACGTCCTGATCAAAGACCAAAAACATTTTTTTTTTGTTTAGGAAAATAACTTTTTGTGTTGGCACAGTAACTGGGTCAACAACTTGTTGAATATCTGCAGTCTATCTGTGAAGGAAATCGGCAGTAGTATTGTGATAGCCAGCCTCACACCACTAGATGTCAGTAGTACACATTGTTATGACATTAAGAACAGTATTCTACAGAGCAGTATGCCGCTGTCATACTTCATTTCTGTATTGAGAAAAGCGTTTTAACGGCTAACAGAAATCTATATCTGTGGTGCCGTGTTGGGAAAAATATAATGTATGGGACTGACCGGGACTTGTGTTTGTCAAATGCTGTCAGCATGTCTGACATAATATAAATTCACAATCATGACATTCTGCACATAAACTGCGGACATTGTCCTGTAAACGGACAGCAATTCCGGAGCAGATTCATGTTCCTTTATGTCCCACTACAGGGAGGAGTGCTGATCAATGACTGAAAAGTAAATTCATTTATATGTTAATTCACACAGTAAATCTTATCTGGCACTCAACCCCCACTGTTAATGGCCTAAGAATGTCAAAACGCAAACACAAATCACGGTGAACCCAATTCTCCCATCAAACTCCTTGTCACTGGCCATAAACATGACATGCAGGGTCGAATGTGCTTGAACACAGTCCCACATGCTCAAATAAACAAACAGAGCACACAAACTGGCAAACAGGGGATGTGGCTGTTTTTTTTTACCATGTACACCATACATTGTGTTTCCAGTGAGGTGAATTAGCTCAGCAACTCCTCAAGGCTGTTTTTCCCCCATGCTGGCCATAGGCTCTATTCATCACCACAGTGTAACAGCTGTAAAGGCCAAAACAAAACAGGTGCTCCGACGTGAAAAGAAAAATAAATGTGCAGTCGTCATACAAGTGACGAGTGGAGATGATGATGATGATGCGGATGCAATTATCAATTTAGCTGGGTGCTGGGATGGCAGCGTTGACCTGTTGCTGAAACAAACCTTCGGGAGTCTTGCCTTTCCTGAGGATGAGGAGCCCAAATGGACAGCAAAAGATTTCATGGCATTTGATGTGAAAGTCACAGTCTTTATCGTCTATATCCAGGGAGCGGAGAGAGACCTCGCGTAAAATAATGTATTCCCGGGTGTATGTAGAGTCATCATGAGCTGTTGTTACGGGGGGGGGGGGGGGGGGGCATGAAGTGGTATGACAATGTGTCACATGATGACTAATAATGATTCATTGAGAGCTGCACACACACACACACACACACACACATAGAATAAGAATTTCAATTAACATCTAATACATAAATTCACACACCAAAATGCTTACACTCCTGACTAATGCATTTATTGAACTGAACAGCTAAGGCAGTGATGTATTAACATGACATGCAACATATAATTTTGCCATAAACTGAAGTGTTAAATACTCTTATACAACACAGAATTCATTTTACATTACTATAATAGCATGTGTATTTACAACAAACACAAATAAACAACAACAACAATGAAACTAGTGCAAAATGTCTAGCAGTCTATGCGTAGGGTGCCCCTCTGGTCATTTTAAATCGTCTCTATATGACATGCCATCTCAGTAAGAGCTTACTTTTGGCCATTTTCCTCCTTTTTTCTATAGCTACTTCCTACTAAGGAAATGCACCTCAACCCATACCCACACTACTGTCAGTAAAATGCAATATGATCATCTCTCAAAAAAAAGAGGTAAGCAGTTCTCAAGAAAATACTTTGGCTTTGTTGTTTGTGTTTATCAGAAAATCTGCATTAAAAGAAAAGTCAGGTGAAATGAATTGATCAACTGCTGTGTGATCAGAATGTGGAAATGTACACTAAAAAAGCACAAATTGTCTGTATTCACAAGATCACTACAAAACTTAACACATTGAACGTGGAGTTTTGTGCTTATAAGATCAAACAGAACTTTAAAGCTGTTTCTTGAAAATAACAAAAACATATTTTCATTTCTGCCTTGACTTAGATTTCGTGTCAGATATAATTATACAACCTGCCCATTTAGCTCACTAGGCTACAGCATGCAATGTAGGCTAGCATTACATAACGATGGAGTACAGAGAGCAAGTAAGATTCAGTGAAGTGGACACTAGCTGAGTAGGTAAATAAGCACTTAAGGCTGTCGAAGCCAGTTATAAATTCAGTGTAACATGACATAACATACCCTAACATGACATAACTGAGTGCAGTTCAACACACCATATAATGGGCCTAAGTACGCACGCTATACCACTCAACTGTCTAAGTTTTTGCTTTTTTTGATTCAGTGCTTTCATTAATGGTTCAAAACATCGTACAATCCTCTCCCTGTTTATAAAATGTAATACTGTGTTGTATATGCTGTATACAGTTTCAGTGGGTTCTTCATGAGGGAAATGTTTTGGGGTATTAAAATAACTGTATTCAACATTTCAAAGAGTGTCACTAAATATTTCACAGGACAGTTTTGGGCGGCTTGAGGGGGGACTGATATCACATAGTATTGCAATATTTGCAGCACAGAATTTTGTACAGGGATAATAATAAGTATCATGCCGTTTATTCATGATTTCAATTTACTTTTCTGGGATACTGTCTATTCTGGAAGCTTTACTTCTTAAATCCACAACATGGCGAAATACCTCATCCCTGTCTTGCATCAGAGTGAAAACTGGAGGGCATGTCAGAGTCAGAACTATTTTACCTCACCAAGATGACTCCCACTGTACAACGTATAACATGTTTAAGAAATAAACTGCAATACAGTATGTCAGAGCTGAACTGCAATCACTGCACAGTAAAGTCACAATATGTATGCGTCATGTGCCATTTACCACGATAGTACTGTATCATAGGTTAACCTCTGTGGCAATGCCTGCCTAGAAATGTATACTGTCGTATACCTATATATATATATATATATATATATATATATATATATATATATATATTGATTTATAAGATTATGAATGGGCTTAGGGGTTGAGCAAACACACTACAGCCTGAAGATCCACCAAATGTCCACAACATATACAGTATCTAAATGCATATATAATGAAACTTGTCCAGATTAACCTGAAACTTTACTTTCAACAAACAATGATCTGAGGACACTTGAGGACAGGCAGCTGTAGTTGAGCTTCTCCACAGACAGGGGGCAGTGTGGCTAACTCTGCATGCTAACTGTCCTGAACAAGTGTAAGCCCTCTATCTGCAGACGTGCTGAATCAAATGTGGCCACCATGTGGTGAGGTGAGAGAAGCGAGCGAGCCGCGAGTTATGATGATACGACATGAGAGATCAGTTTTAATCAACTCCAGGCTGTCATGGCACCAAGGCCAGGACCCTAGGGGTGGGTGATGGGCCATCTGTCTCCCAGTATGATTGTGTGTGTACATGTATTTGAGTGTGTGTGTGTGTGTGTCTGTGTCTGTGTGTGTATGTATGTATGTATGTATGCATGTGTTTGTGTGTGTGCATGCATTTGTGCATGTCTGTGTGTTTGTGTGTGTGTCTGTAAATTGATCAATTCAGTATGGAATGTCTAGACTATGTGTGCGTACCTGCATGTTTGGTTACACATGTGTGTTAAATATTTTCTTCAAGCTGACCACGTTTGTGTGCACGATTGTGGGTCATACAGCCAGATAGCAGGGGAGAGGACTGCAGGAGTGATTTATCCGCATTTATCACCAGATTTAATAGACTGGTGAGAGCATTTACTTAAAATTCGTCCATTAATGGATTAACTTAAAAGGAAATAACATGGTTCTCTTTTTTATAATGGGGATTATTTTAGTCGACTTTGAAAATAAAAATGAAATGCAAAAGCTGAATTTCTAGTGACATAAATGCAATCAATTCCTTCAACAAACATCAAAGCAGCTATTTACAATGCAGAAACTTAATGTAAAATTAAATTAATTATGAGATCACAAATTCCAATAAATAACTTACAGAGCATATTTCAATTATCTAAATACAATCCTTTTACATCCTTGGGCTTCAGACAGATTTTAACCAACTGACAGAAATCTTTTTCCTCTCTTCCTTCCAGCTGTTCCAGTCTAGGTTTACCACAGAGAATAATCTGCCTCCATCTGCATCCTTTTCTCTCACACCAACTAACTTCATGTCCTCTTTCACTACACCCATAAACCTGCTGTTTGGTCTTTCTCTGGCTCTCCTGCTCTCTCTCTGGCTCTCCTGCTTAGTGGTTCCAACCTCATCCATCTACTAGCATACTAGCATCCATCTACTGGTATATTTCACTGATCCCTCCTCTGTACAAACTCTGTGAAAACCACCTTGGTCTGGCACCTCTGACTTTATCACCAAAACATCTAGCTTGCACCATCCCTCTGATATGCTCATTTCACAACTGACAAGCATACATTATGGGAATGAATACCACATTGCCACAATACCCTGCCACACCTACTGTATGCCCACACATGCATTCATCACTGCTTTTAACTTTACATATTACTTCATGTCACAGCTGTGGTGTGTATTAGGGAGGTTAAACAAATGCATCTCCCACAAACCCTGTGACACTGCATCTCTTCCATTATTCATCAGTCCTCTATGAAAAATTAATATGAACATCGTTCACCAGAAAAAGACAAAAATACTCCCAACTACTCAGCAACGTTCAGCACTCTTGATTACAGACATGAGATAGAGGATCAATTGCTCAAAGAGAAAGGTGTTTTGATATATAACACGTCTTTTACGTACTTTAGCAGCGTCTGACAGTCTCCCATACAGTAGAAATAACAAAATAAAACTGACTATGGTACTGCTACAACACCATGAACTAGGCCTACTTACAGTACATTTCAGTATTCATTAAATAGGTCTATGTAGCTGCAGAAAGTAACTCTTCTGTAACGTTTAGAATGAAAACTTGTAGCCTACATATGCCGCTGCAATTTTGCTCTGATTGTTTTCATCATTTTTACCAACATCTCATCTTTCAATAATAGAGAGGAAACAGATGCTGTAAATACAATATTTTTTTTTATATTACAGGATACTAAATTGCATCATTTTATTAATCAAGAAAGCATCTCTCTGGTATGGGTTGCAACAATGACTCAGGTTCTGAGGAACTTTTAATTACTTTTCATAAAGGTCTAACTTCCTGTCCCTCTCTTAGAAAGCAATTAAAAGTTGTGCCATATGAGCTAAGAGGTCTTTTTTGTTCATTAACCTATCTTATGACTAATCTATTATAAATATGTCTAACATCACATGACAACCCAATACATATGAATATGTCAGTCAGTACAGAGACTTCATTAAGTTACGTAAAACTTTGCATAGTTTCAAACAAAACATGTAGGCTGTGGTACATAGCCTTACACCCCATCTCTCTCTCTCTCTCTCTCTCAGCTGCTCATATCAACAGAAATAACGATCTAACACGCAAAACCAATAACCAAGATGCTGACGTCAGTAAAGAAAATTATATACATCACTCGAGCGTAAACGCAAAATAGAAACAATCCATCTTTTTTATGGATGAACCCCCTACCCCCAATCCCTATCTCCTGTCTCCATGGCAATACTACCCAGGTTGCATCGCGGTACAGAGCGCGGTGATTCTACAACCCTGCCAAAGAAAAACACCTAAGAATAGGCCTGTCAGCCGAAAACAACGTTCATGACCCCTATACAAATACGTTAATAAATTGATACCACCACACCTTCCTCGAAGAACTAAAGCATACGTGTAATTGCAGCGTTTTTTTTTTAAATAAAGGATGGGGCATATTACAAAATATGGCATTCTACGCTGGACTATCTCAACCAATTATTTTAATTAATTAGCCTAGACGTGAAATTCATCTTTTTTTGGAAACACTTAAGTTTTCAAGTAGCATGAGCAACGCCCACAACAAGCCATTGTGTGTGTTTAGCCGTACAGTCTATGGTTTTAGCTGATGACAGATGTCAAAATATTGCTGAAACCCTACATGGCAAAATGCAAGAGATATCACCTTTAGTCTTAAAAGAACGGACCGATGTATATTGCATATTTTATGTTGACAACCAGATTTGGTGCGCGCCTATGTGCTTAAACAGGATGAACCATGTGGTCTTACCCTTGCTTGCATCCTTGTCTTCTTTAGGCTTTGTCGCTTTCATAGATCCTAGCTTCTTTTGCTGGGTTCCAGGTTTAAAGGTGTCCCGGCAATTTCTCGAAGTATTGGTCCTTTTCAGTCCTTTTCGGTCAAGCCTGTGCGCTTACCCACATGGACCCTGGAACCAGCGCGCAATTCAAGAAACAAAGGACTGGGTTAGCACTCTGGTGGCAAAATCGTGAAGTGAGAATATTATTGTCTATTTAATAACTAGAATGTGAGACAGACATAGCTTTATCTAAGGCATCAAGTAGACCACACCAATATCCAGTTTCCCCAACGTTAGTATCTTGCTGTCTTGCCTAGTCGTACAAAATCAATAGTATCAGTTAGGCTACACTTTCATTTCGCTTACCTTAACCACGCTCCACGGTCCGACAGTCGCGAATGAGTAACACTAACACTGCTGACTCTGGTCCAAACGTGACAACAAGAGTAAAACAGCACAGAGATCAATGAGACGGAGAGAGATCCACTCCCACGACCTGTCAGAATGCCATACGCGCGGAAATTCCATGAACCCGTTTTAAAAGTGAAGTTTTTCCTTAATTGTTAAAGGCAAGGAGTGATCAGCACTGAAGTACGGCAAAAGAAAAGTATTTACACTGCTGATGTTTTTGACATCTCGCATGCACATGGTGGTGAGAAGCCTGTTTCATTCACGTCTCCACGATGGCGAAGCTGGCGATGGTGCTGATGTAGCCCGTGATGTTAATGATCCCTCCTACAGTGTGGATACTGTAGCCTACGCTCGGAGTAGGTCACATGCACGCAGGCCCTCTATGCAGAAGCTCCGACAGTGGCGCAATACCAGTGTTGTGACTGTATCAGTTTAATTGACACGGCTCTTACTACCTAGCGACACCATAGTTTGGACAACCGCCATTAATGGGAACTTCAGAAGGAATGCATCCGAATGAATATACAGCAGGTGCAAGCTCTCCTATAGCAATTGGCTGGCTAAGCCTACTGAAGTGTGTGTGTGTGTGTGCGTGTGTGAGAGAGAGAGAGTGAGAGAGAGAGAGAGATCTGTAGTAGGCAGTAAGTCTACTAGATCACTAGTGCTGTCTATCTCCAAGCCTCTCTCAACTCATGCTGTGTGGCCTGTGACTGCACACAGCCAGTGCTTATTCACAGAGACATGTGTTCAAAATTTCATGCCAAACTGCAACCATCTCATACCTGTTACTGAACCTTCAGTCAACCTTTTCTCTTGACCTGAGGGAATTCAAGACATACACCAGGTACTGGTAACTTCTAAGCCTCTGTCCCTTATTTATAGTGCAGAATTGAGATCTGGGCTGTGCAGACAGACTGTGCGTGTAAACAGTCAGCATGAACCCTCATGGTTACATTATGTGAATATTTTGTGATAAGTTTAACAGAAACAGGTTGAAGTTATTTGGGAATGTTTAACAGTGACGAGAAACAAATGAGTCAGTCCTGACAGTAATAGATGCGGTGACTCATCGCAAAGATTGCATTGCAAAAACCGATGCCATGGTATGACAACTGATGTCATCTCCCAGCCATGAGCTTCACTCCTTGGGCTTTCAGTCAGACTGGCTGGTGTTTGTTTCAGGAATTATGGATTGATGGTTTCAACAAGCAGTTTTTTGAAGATGTTGTGTGTGTGTGTGGGTGAGGTGGGGTGGGGTGGGGTGGGGGAGGGGCTGGTGTAGGATGCAAGATAGAATCCTAGGTAACTGTGATGAACTATAGCATACAGTGGTAGGATGCGAGATAGAATCCTAGGTAACTGTGATGAACTATAGCATACAGTGGTAGGATGCGAAATAGGACCCTAGGTAACTGTGAAGCACTGTTGCTAGCATATATTGTTGCTGCTGAGTGAGCCAGGGCTGGCAGTGTGACCCAGTGCAGCAGGTGGAGGATGTTGTGTGAAGTGGTTTTGGTTATGTAAAACCCCACATAACTCACTGGCAGAGATGAAAATTCTCCAGCACTGTTGGAGTGTGTTTGGGTAGTATGATCATCTTAGCAAATGTTTGAACGCATTTCAACAGAGTTAGGAGTGAGACATGCAATAAGTGCACTACTAATAAGGATTCTGCAAAGATGTTACATGTTGTCTTGGGTTTTGGTTATCTTATCAGTAAGAAATTAGAAATACACAGTGTTGGGGAGCAGTGGTGTTGTTGGTTTAGGTGTCAGTATTACAGCCTGGTCGGAGGTCACCCATTTCTCTCTCTCTCTCTCTCTCTCTCTCTCTCTCTCTCTCTCTCTCTCTCTCTCTCTCTCTCTCTCTCTGTCTCTATTACTCACTCATTTCTTGTCACTCTCTCTGCTGTCCTGTCCATTAAAGGCTAAAAAGCTAAACTCATAACTGAAATCTGATAAATGCACTGTGTAACCATAATGCTGACATATAATTATTCAAAAAAAATGAATTACAGAACAAAAAAATATGTTTGAGATGCCAAAGAGATACTGTTCTAAGATTCTAGTCTGACAACAGTTATGTCACTCTTGAATCTTTGTGAGAACCTGTGTGTGGGTTCAACCAGCAGAAAAGCATGCTGACATCAGTGGCAACTATTTGAACTGAATTAGATGGCAATGTCAAATATCATCATGGAGTACTTCAATTGTTTTTCATGTGTTAACCAAAGCAGGTTATATAATAATGTGTCACAGTTATTAGTCACTGTTAAGCTTTTTGTGTGGTATACACTGGTAAGGTGTAAATGTGTTAACATTATCTTACCCACACAAATAATGCAAACACACACATGGAGTGGCCACGATTTTGTCTGTTATGCAAGTTGCAGGGCCAGAGGTTGTTGGATGCCTGAAGATTTTTGGATGACTGTTATTTCCGAAATGTATACATACCTTTGTGCACAATGCACACACATTTAGATCTCTCTCACTCTAATAATATAAATATAATCTAATATTTGAATAATATAAAACTGTATTCAAATGGTAATTTACCAGTCACAGAAACAGGCAGGAAAATACCAAACATTTAATGCACACCAATCTTGACAAAGGTTTGTTGCCACCATTACCTGCTGTAAAATGAATTGGTGTGGGCTATCTTTCATTGTCGAATTTTAAGTCCTACCAAACTGATTCCCACAGTCTTTGTTCAGCTGGGAGGTAATCACAAGCTTGAGCAGCATATGGAGGTGGAAAACCTTGCCAAAAGCTCAGCACTTTTTCAAGTTAATTAATTATCTTCACAAGTCAGTAGATGCTTAAATGAGTCATTACCAGGCGAATAAAGAATTTCTTAACCGCCCCTGCTGTCTGTGGACAGAATACCATGATTGCAATATCCGGGTGTCTGTCCCGGCAACCTCAGTCTCACAAAGTTGCGAATATCACGGGAAGCTGTATCACGTTAAATTCTGAAGAAATTCTGACTTTACTTACCTCAGTGGACTTTTGTATTCACCGGTTACTCTGATCAGTTAAGTTGAAAACACATGCACATGGTGAGAGGAAGGGAAAACAGTCAATTTTTACGAGAGTGTCCATTTACTTGGAGACACTAGGGGGAGCTCCGTTGAGAAAAAGCACAGCGGAACACAAAGTTGCACAGTGCTGCTTTAACGAATGTCAGCCAGAGCTGCCATATATGGCTGTCTATAGACACTCTGACTGTTGTGCATGTATTTTCATGGTTTTTATATACCAGCATGAGAAAAGTGCAATTAATTATTGAGAAAGAAAGTGAGTTACATGTGGCACTGTTGTTGCAACATAGGAAGGAAATTAGAGTGGTTGGATTATGCAGACGCCACTACACCAATCTCTGGCTGAATCTGATCTTGCCAATGCCCATGTGGGCACAGACTGAATTAATATTTAAACTTGTGTCACCTGACTTAGCGGCAGACTTAGCAAATACAAAAGACCTGGAAATCAGAAGCCTCTGACTGTCCAGTATGGTGACAACCTTACTTCTTGCATGCAGTTGAGGAGAGTCAAAAAAAAAAAAAAACGCCATGCACTCATAGTCAGTGGTGTAGCCATGAAAGATGATGGAAAAACTATACTGTATGTTTGCACACAAAATCTTTGTATTGGTAAAAGTAAGTAGGTAAACTATGCATGTGGTTAACATTAGCGATCTTAAAATGTTGAGCACACTTTGAGGTGTGTTAACAGCATTTGCATGCATTTACACCTAAAGTAGACTCCATCCCCTAGCATGGGTATCTGTTATAAGAGTTAGGACAGGCTAAAGACAGAACTCTGACTAAAATACAAGATCAGCCAAGTCAAGTTACATGTCAGTAGAAGCCATCTTAAAGTAACCATTTTATCCACTCTTGTGCCAGTCAGTTGTGATTGTTGCTGCTCCATGTCCCAGCACACTTTTGCTCCTAAATGATTGGCTGGAGGAATTTGGCATCTGCACGCTCCAAGGTTGCTCATGATGCCCACAGACTTTGATGAAGTTTGGCCAGGACTATTTATCTTTATTTGACAATATATATATATATATATATATATATATATATATATATATATATATATATATATATATATATATATATATATATATATACACACACACACACACACACACACATACACACACACATATATATATATATATATACATATGTATATATATATGTGTATGTGTGTGTGTGTGTGTGTGTGTATATATATATATATATATATTGTCAAATATATATATATTGTCTCCATCTCAAAGCATGTCACGTTGTACTCTGTACATAAATGTTGGCTTTATAATAAATACCTCAACAATCTCAGGGAAGAGTATAAATTATAGCAGGTAGTGTAGTTTACAAAAGGTCAAAATTAGTAGGTCAGACATCCATTCAAGTAGCAACATTTGGAAACTTGGCGAGTCAACTGAAATAGTCCTGTGTGGGTGGAGCACAACAGTTTTGAAAGCCATTTCACACATAGTTTTGTCTTGTTTAGAAAATAGGGTACCATTCATAAGTTATAAGCTGAGGGGAAAACTCCACTGTTTGGGTACCTGCTGGGTAACAGCAGTGACAGCAGGTATGGCCATGCAATGCAACCAAACTGAAGTCCAATTTTGTTGAAAAAATCATTTAAAAATATTATTTTAAAGAGTACGTTAAATAATATTTTTATATCACAGTTTTGATTTAGGTGGGAAGTCACCTGAATGTGCATACTTACTTGTATCTTTTTCGACTGATTTACGTAGTTTGTATGAATTCAAGTGAGTCACTCACAAGTCACTGATTAACTCTTAGACAAGATTAAATCTTAGCTCATCATGTCAATATTTGCTATGTTGCCCAAGAGTATCGTGGAGAGTGTTTAGTGGGTGGATGTATAAGTTGTTATTTTTGAAATATAAATTAAGCGTTTTATTGATTTGTTGTTTTAAAAAAATGAATTACAGCCAGAGTAGACTGCAATGACATCATTATGAAAAACATCTATATGACTATTCCTGTTGTTGTCACCACAAGTACTGTATCAGAGATTTAACTGCCAAGATCCTGGCTGAAACTGACCAACAGAAACCGTCCAGTCACACACCTGGACACACATGCAAGCGCTGCCCCTAGGTGATCAAAGTGCCTGCAGTCTTTAGATTGTTTACATATAGAGCAAATGGTCATTCTTTTCAGTCATTTGGTGCTCTAAAACCAATATGGGAAAGATATTTCTCTCATTACTAGTGTTCTGTGTTTTGGCGGACAAATGGTTTACAAATGGAGGTAAGTGGTTTTTTTTTTTTTTCTCAAAAAAAAAAAAGCTTACGGAACTTAAAACTATGAACAACAAAGTAAGGACAGAAGATGTCAAGCAAAACATGGACTGCTGAGAGGAGCTAGTATGTGCTGGTCATATATTATAACTAATAATTGAGTTAAATCTAGCAGTACAATTACAAATCTTTAAAACTGATCAGACTGACATTGTGGACTAGTTTTGTCTCTGACATAAATGTTCCTGTTCTTGAAAGAACAATAATGTCAAGAATTTCAAACAATAATTTGTGTACTCAAATAAAAAAAATACAAGCGTGCTTCATAGTACAAGTGTGCTTCTTTTTCTGGTGTTTACTATAAGACTTCATGGTGATAATAACCAGGTGGTTACCACATATTTTCCCTATAGTCCCTCTGTATCGCTACTGTGTGACGATTTCTAATGGTTTTGTTTTCATTTTAAGTGCTATTTTTATTGAGTTTTTTCTTTCTTACGCATACCATTTAATCTGTGGAGCTGTAACAAAGAACAAACTAAAAAATGAAAAAATGAATGAATATGGATTCAGGGTAATAGTGTTTTTAGCCTGTCCTTTATGTTTTTAACTGGGTCTTGACCTTGACGTTATTCCCCTTCTCCTGCCCCAGCCTCTGTGTTTGTCTCTCAGCAGTCAGCCACAAGCGTGTTGCGGCGGAACAGGCGCTACAACAGCGGGCACCTGGAGGAGCTTGCGCGGGATAACCTGGAGCGAGAGTGCATTGAGGAGCAGTGCAGCTGGGAAGAGGCCAGGGAGGTGTTCGAGGACAAGGAGAAAACGGTGTGGTACCACTGTCGAATAAGATAAATTCAAATGGACAGTTGCACTTAATACTTAATACTTGGGCGGTATTTTGAAAATACCGTATACCGGGGTATTTCCAAATACCGAAGATATGATTTTTAATACCATGGCCTCCTACAGGTCACAGTAAGACATACTAATTTAATGTACCAAAGTCAGAGTGTACAGAAATGTTGTGATAGATACAAAACAAGCACTTTCTTACATTCCATATGAAAGGTTGGAATAAAGAAACACTGCAATATAGTAAATCCATCATTGCTACTGTGCTAGTTGTCTGATTTATGGTGATTAAAACTGTCTGAGGGAAAGTGTAGCCTACATATGCGACATACCATGTCGGGGTATGAAAAACAGGATAATGCCCAAGCCTAATCAATACTGCACTTTAATACTACTTTCTCTCTCTCTGTTTCTGCACTTACTGTATTCATTGCACTACTGAGCTTTGCCAGACTATACTGTGAAAATGGGGCTGTGTTTGGTCTTTTGTTTGGTCTGTGGGCCAGGATCAATGTTATATGGAAATGTATGGTAATGGTAGTTGTTGCTGTTTGACTTTTTATCTTGCATACTCTATGGTGCAGAATAAGTTTCCACGTGGACTAATACATAATCAATCTATCCACCAAATCTATTTGTCCAGAACATTTTTAAAAGGCTGTATACTGGGTCATATTCCAGGAATAGTTTTGTTGAACTGTCTGTCAAATGATCAATATCAGTTATGTCATACATGTCATGGCAGTTGACACATCCTGGCATTTGTTGCCATGGCAGTCAATGTTCCGTGATACAGCAGTGTCTTGTTTCCATCAGTAGAAAAGTGCTCATAGCCTCTATCATATTAGGATGTTAGCCATGGTTGCAATCTGTGTTGCATACTCGGGAGGGTGTCATTTCAGGGTTCTTATCACCACTAATTGGAAGACTACTTCACTTTTGAAGATGGCCATGAATATACGTTTTTGAATTACTATATGTATTTATTATGTATTTTATATATATATACATATATCATATATATATATATTTGAGTGTTTATTGTATCCTCTCTTGTAGATGGAATTCTGGGTTGGTTACACTGGTGAGATACCCACTACATTCATTTAAATATACAATACACTATAGACATTTTTTAATATATAAGGACATAAGGACATACAAGCTGTGTTCCATGTGCTCTACCCAAATAAAGCTTTTCTTCATACTAAGATCCTAAGTGGCACTACTCCATCATTGTTCACCACAGATGGCGATCAGTGTGACTCCAACCCGTGTCAGAACGGAGCGAAATGTAAGGATGGCATGAGCTTCTACACCTGCTTTTGTCCTGCTGGCTTTAGTGGGAAGAACTGTGAGATAGGTGAGTCTGTTTCTATCTATCTATCTATCTATCTATCTATCTATCTATCTGTCTGTCTGTCTGTCTGTCTGTCTGTCTGTCTGTCTGTCTGTCTGTCTGTCTGTCTGTCTGTCTCTGTCTGTCTGTCTGTCTGTCTGTCTGTCTGTCTATCTATCTATCTATCTATCTATCTATCTATCTATCTATCTATCTATCAACAAATAATGATACCTCATGAGGGTTGTGTCATTTGTCCACAGTGTTTGATTACATCATTAGCACTAATGTCTCTGTTTCCCCGCGTTCCCTCATTAAGAATTTGCTCGTCAGTGTGATGTTGATAATGGCCGCTGCATGCAATTCTGCATTGAAGACAAAGTGCGGGGAGCCACGTGTGTCTGTGCCCCTGGCTACCAGCTCAAGGCAGACAAGATGTCCTGTGAACCATTAAGTACTTACTTCTCTCTCTTTTTGTCTCTATCTCTCTCTCTCTTACACACAAACACCCCCCCCCCCCCACACACACACACACAGCCATTTTCTTCAGCATCTTGTCATGTTCCAATAATATAAATACAGCTTTGTATTAGACCTGTAGTCCGTTGATATTGTGTTAAATGTATTGGGCCTAATTTATGAAACTATGACTAATGTCGATTAGACATCTAAATTGGCGGGAGTCATGTGTGAGCTAGAGGAGGCTGTGACACCACACTGTACTGAGGTGATATTTGACCTCAGTCAGTGAATTGGAATGAGATGTACTGTAAGCGAACGCCATATATTGGTACTAACACCTAACATGTCTGTCTCAAGCACATCAGTTTGCATTCACTTGCAACTATCGGTCATGTTTTACATACTGACAACATTTAGTGTGACCACCTCAGGTTTCCTCCCTTGTTACTCATCTATTGGACTAGACTAGACTAGGTTAGACTGGAATAGACTAGAATAAAACAGAATAGAATAGAATAGAATAGAATAGAATAAACCTGGGAAATTACTTTGGCTAATTTTTTATGTTCTGATGATAAATAAAAGTAACATCAGCATCTGAAAAATTCAAACTTGACGTTGGCCCACAGACATGCCAAAAATGAGACTGATCGATTATGTGAAGTAACTTAGCTACTCATCCAATTCAAACTTCATAATCAAATTTGACCATAGCCTAAGTAACTGAGATAAACAATGCCACACACTGTGACTGTTTGCCCCGCACATTAAAAGCAGGTTTTCCTTTCTAAATCGCTAAGGTGTGGCTTTGTGGAGAAACAAATAACACCTGTTCACACTTTTGTTTGCTTGTTTGTTAGCACAATACTCCTGTGGCCAAATTGGAAAAACCATAAAGGCACAGGCGTCCCAAAGGAAACTGATTGAGGAGGAAACCGAGAACCAAAACTACATGGCTCTCAACTCCCACGTTAATGACTCCGCTGACAACGCCAGGATGCATTCTACCGGAAACGACACCCTCAGCCTCACCAACACCACCGTCATGGCACCAGAGGCCATAAACAGTGTGACCACCAGCACAGTTGTACCACCAGAGGCCATCAACAGTACCCTCCAGCCTACAGCAGACGACGAAATCCCATCCTGGCATTTCTATCCCACCCTGCCTACGATCAAAGCACACTCAAACACAGATCAGCGCATCGTGGGCGGGATGGAAGCTACCAGAGGAGAGATTCCATGGCAGGTAATGACAACTGTAGCCTGGTAAACCCGCCCCTCGTACTTCATTTCATTTTGTACAGAGGGTCTGGACCGGAATCTCTTGATGTTCATTTAGTCGGCCCCAGCAAAACCGATCCAATCAGCGAACAGAAGGTGTGGTCGTTAGCCGTGACGTTGACCTTGTGTGCCACATTTGAACTGTAGTGCTTAGGTAGGCTAATTGCATACGTGACGACCAGGCGTTAGCGATTGGGTAGAGGCAGAGGCATTTTTTTTAACTTCAGCAGAGTCCACACCTCCAACAAATCGTTTCTGACGGTCTCTGTTCCAGACCCTCTGTACAAAATGAAATGAAGTACGAGGGGCTGGTTTACCAGGCTACCGTGAAGGGATATGGGGGGGAAAAAAAGTGTTTCTGGTTCATGACATGAAACTTTCTGCTGCCAAGTTTCATGTACGCATATTCTTAAAATTATTTCTCCATGTCACTTTTGGGGCTCTGTAGATAACAATCTATTTATTTATGTTAATAATATAACGACTGACTTACAAATAATCATAAAATGTCCATATGAAAATGGCCATGAGGTGCCTAAGTTAGAACTGTTGTTTCTTTCTCACTGAAATGTTTAAAGGTCGCCATAATCAACAAAGCCACTGGTTTGGTGTTCTGTGGAGGGTCCCTCCTGAATGATGTCTGGGTCATCACCGCTGCCCACTGCATTGTACAGAGCCAGGGACCCTTTTTCGTCCGGCTTGGTGAGTAGGCAGAAAACAGCAATGTTTGATGACAGTGGAAATTAACATACATAGGTGTAAACAAGTTCTGGGCCACTTCTAGTGCAGACTGGATCCAGGAAAGACCAGAGCACACAGAGTACTTTTTAAACTTTTTAATAGGTGCAGCAATTGTCGATTGCAAAGTGAACCCCTCTTCCATACAGAGGTGTAAATTCATTACTGTGTTTATGTTTCTTGAGTGTATCACTGACCCAAACATTGGTCCAGAGTAATAGACACCACTTACAGGGGAAAGTACAGTACATGGGTCAGTTCCAATTTACTTTAACGGCCCCTGTTACAGTGTACCTACATCATAAAGTGTAACAAAGTATGTAATGACACATTGTGTCACATTATCTACTTACACTGCACCTGAGGGTTAGGCTAAAGGTTAAGATTAGGGCTAGCATTAGGTACAGAGTAAGTGCATAATGTTACATGTTGTTACATATCGATACACTGTAAAGGAGACCGTTAAAATGTTACCCACGATCTCTTTCATGTCTGTAGGCAGTATCTCCTAACAAACATCTGAACCCAAACAGGGGAACATACTGTACATGAGGATGACAGAACTGAGAGTGATCATCAGGTGAGCGACAGCATCCTCCACCCGAAGTACAACGCCAAGATAAGCCTCTACAACCACGACCTCGCCCTGCTGCACCTTACCGTCCCCGTCACCTTCACCGACTACGTCATCCCCATCTGCCTGGGCCCCAAGAGCTTCACCGAGTTCCTGATGAGGAGCACAGACACGTCGCTGGTCAGCGGCTGGGGCAGGCTGCTCCACAACGGGCGCGACTCTCCGACGCTGCGGAAGGTGGCGTTGCCCTACGTGGACCGCACCGAGTGCAAGAGCAGCAGCAGCAGGGACGTCACCAGCTTTATGTTCTGCGCCGGCTACAACACCATCCAGCAGGACGCCTGCCAGGGGGACAGCGGTGGCCCGCACGCCTCAAAGTACAAAGACACCTGGTTCCTCACGGGCATCGTCAGCTGGGGAGAGGGCTGCGCCAAGCAGGGCAAATACGGCATCTACACACGCATCTCCAGGTACTTCCACTGGATCTCCAATGTCACCGGGTTGACTCTTAACTACTCAAGGAAGTGACCAAAGGGGCCGGGCTTGTCACAGCACCTACCCCTCTGTTTCTCAGACTGGAAGTTACAATCCGATGAATCCTAAGAAATGCCGTGCCGTGTCTTCGAGAATGAACAAAATGCAGGTTCAAAAGTAATGAAGTACGCAAATCACTGTAGTTTTCTAACTAAGCAAGACTGGTGATATTTATTTGATTTAAAATAATTTAATCATGAGAGAAAAAATAATAAAGAAAAACATGTCTTCTCAAAATATCTTGCTGTTGTGCTAATATATTTCTATATTTTATGTTTACCTTTAACTTCCTTTTTTCAATTTACATAGCTGAATTCAAAAATACATCATCTCTCATACAAACAACACATAGGCATTTGCTGTCTGCGCTGAAACTCTGCACCTTTGCAATGGCCATAACATAGATCAGGTAAAAAATAGTAAATAAATAGTAAATGTGCGCACATTCCTCCTCAGCGAGGCTAGGTGCAGGACAGAAAAAAAAACGCAATAAATAAAATAAAAAAATGAGTGTCTTGTCTGCACACTGGCATAGCTCTTAAAAACATTTATTTAACCACAATTGCAACGTTTCAACCCCATCAGGGTCTTAAAACTGGGGCAGCTGTGGTCTAGTGTTTAGGGAGTTGGTCCTGGGATTGGAGAGTCGCAGGTTCGAATCCCACCCTAGCCTACCCATAGCTAAAGTGGCCTTGAGCAAGGCATGTAACCCTACACTGCTCCAGGGACTGTAACTGAAATCCTGTAAATAACTGTAAGTCACTCTGGATAAGAGTGTCAGCTAAGTGTAATGTAAATATTACCACTGTGGTTTAATAACCTTTTGGGAGCTATAGCAGTGTGCAGACACTTTAATTTTTCATTCATAACATACATTACAAAATGACTGAAAGCACGTGCAAGGGGATTCATGGCTCTTCAAAGCCAGTATCATGACCTTTAATTGGTGAACAACAGAGCTGCGCTCCAATCGGTCGGTCACAGTATCAGCTCTGCACAGGATAGAAGCTTACGGACTGTGTTAAGGCTTTGGCTAAAAGCTCAGACCTACTAAATTAAAGTGCTGTGCGAAATGCAGCAGAATGGGGTGTGCAGCAAGAGAAAAACACCTCATGGCTAGTTTAGCATCATGCGAAACTGTGACTGGAAGCAGATTAAAGCATCACCATAGTTACTGAGTGATGGACATATTTTTAGGACCCCACGGCATACACAATTGAAATACCATGTGCTATTTAAACTAGGTAGCGATCGCATAATATAGCAACTCTCTTTTTTTGGTTTTAAATGGAGGGTCATCGGGGAACTTCTTTTGGCACATATACTCAGGTAGATGTTATGCAAATGTGCTGTGTGCAATAATACATATCAGAGCTGCCCCCATAATTTACATTCTGTACACACAGTAAGAAAATACCTGTATATCATCAGTCACTGAGCAAGACCTGTGTTCGGAGAACAGTTAAAAACTCTGATCCACAACTCACATAAGGAGGCCTACCACTGAGCCCAGCATCACGGTCAGAAAGGGGGGGGTGGGTGGTCGTCGGATTGTTGCTTGGTAACCATGGAAACCATGCCGGCTGAGTGAGTAACGAACAGCACTGTGTGGTAGTGTGCCAGCCAGCAGCCACTAGCCAATGAGGCTCACCATAGGGCTGGATGAAAATACTGACCTATGTTTTAACATTGTGCTTGACAGGCTGTGACCTACTTTGACCAGTGCCAAAGATTTGTGTGAAATACTCCACTGTATTTTACCACGGCTGGGGTTCTTGTGAGAGACACTGCTCCTGAATCTAATCCAAGAGAGTCCATGTCCATGTTCTTCATCTCTATCTCCAATCCCCCCTACTCTCTCAGATGGGGTTGAGGGATGTCCATGCAACACACTATGTCTTGTCTTGTCTCTGTGATCGATGGCTGGTTTAGATGGTGAGACTGACTGACTGAAGGTGTAGTTGAGGACAGACGGCTCTGGAATGCTGTGGTCGTTGTGCTGGATGTTGGAGGGAGCCTCCTGGTGGCCCGTGGAAGAAGGGGGGTGGCAGGGTGGGTTGGTCTGGTCTGGTCTCCCAAGGCGCCTCCTCAGGAGCTGAGCTTCCTGGTCTTCACACTTACCATGTCTGCAACACAGCACTGGTGTGTCAGGGATTAACTGTGCATTTTCAAACTGTTATGGTTTAAAAATGGTTGTAATTGTACTTGCATTAAGCATTATTACCTGGGCATATGCACAACGCAGTGCATAGTATTACAGTATGAGCTAAGTATGGGTGGTAGTAGGTGAAGTCATGCACATTCATAGTAATTCAGTTTAACAAGATGTCCATCAGCAGCAGTTTTAAACCACAAAGACTAAAGGGCATTTCAAATGTTTCCAATTGAGGATTTGTTTTTTAGAATAACTGAAATGCGCATTATTACGTTGTATGAAAACCCAGTTAGGGACAAACCATTTTCAAACTGTAATGGTTTTAAATGTTTGTAATTCCAATAAGCATTATTACCTGGGCGTATGGACAGCACAGTGCATAGCGTTATAGGGTAACCATGAGTGGCCTTGGGAAGTTGCTACACACTCACCACTCTGTCACTGAACTCACCGCCCTGGCGGGTGAAATAGCCGGTCTCCCCCAGAATCCTCAGCAGGCTGTCGGACGGAACTTGGCCCTCCTCCCCCCGAGTGATGTTCCTCACCAGCCTATAAGACAGCAAAGCACACCAGGAATACACAACACAGTGTCGGCTTTGTTAATGACCACAACAATTCATCTGTACAATTTGAACCCTTTGCAGTGACTTTCTGACCATTAAATACCACAAATGTTCTTCTAAAGCACATCTTGTCAGAGGTGTCAATCCTGTCTTCAGAAAGTCAAAACCACCCATATTTGATGCAACCATTTCCTCTCATTGGAACTACAGAGAGACAGCCCGCTCCTTCAAACTTACTTAGTGGGTTATATCCCACTTACTTAGTGTGGTTATATCCCACTTACTTAGTGTGGTTATAGCAAAGTAAATTCAGAAGTGCCTTTTACCCAGTTACAAGTTGATGAACCACTGAAACAATTTTGGAAACATTATTTTAAGGTTGAAAAAATACTTAGTGTGTCTTTAAGTGTGCAAACAGCAGGAATAAAAGCATGGAACAAACACACAAACTTTGGAGAGTAGTGGCAGTCAAATGTGGGCTATAAATACCAGACACATTTTAAATGCTAGTATTTTGGATTATAAAAATGACATATGGTACCAAATATATTTAGTAAATAGCTGATACGCAGAGGTTTTAGCATTTAAAATGTGTCTGGTATTTATAGCCCACCCAGTACATTACAGGATTTTTACTTTCTGAAGCCAGGATTGACACCTCTGCATCTCGCCACCATTTTTAACATTTTTGATGACTCCAGGCAATGTGTTGTCAACACGAGTGCCCTACCATAAGCCCTCTCTTTCCTCCCGCACCAGCTGAAGAACATCGCCGCTTTTCATCAGCAGGTCGTCTGGCTCTCTCTGGTGGCCGTCCACCACCGCCCTGTATCGCCCAGGGACCTGCAGGGGGAGAGGCGGAGTGGGTAAGTCAGTCATGCCCCCAACAGTGAAGCATTAGATCAACATCCACAATTAATTATGCTGAGGGGGCATGGCAGGTTAGGATTGGACCAGTCATAGGCGTAGCTAAGGGTGGGCTGGGGTGGGCCTACTCACTTGTAAATCAGGCCCACTCAGTCAGAAGGCTCTCTGTTTGATTTACTGTTTAAGTAGTAATAGTAACCTATGTGTTTTTGGGCCAGGCCCACCTGATTTTTTCCTGGGCCCGGCCCACCCAATTTAATGACTTCTGGCTATCTGCATATCCTGCCACTATCTAAAATTACTCATCATCTAACGACAGAATGTTGCCGTGCTGCATGGGCTTTTGTATGCATGCCTTGATTGAGTCGTTTGATGACTGCTGAATCACAAAAAAACCCAGCAGTGTCTGTGGTAGAAAATGGCTACTTCTCAATAAGGTCATGAACTTGTGTATTTTTGGGAATACTGTATGTTCATCAGAAATTGTGCCCTGCATTTTATAAAATCCAAGACAAACCTCATCTGAATCAGAAATCAACAACACAGGATGAAATGAGTCTTTAACCACTACAGTGAGAATAAGAGCTAACAGGTGTAGGGAAACACATAATAGAGGCATGGAGTATGACACATATACAGGCATGCAACATCTTAGCCAGAAACACAGTGACATCTGATGTGTTTAGCCCTGTAGTAAAATTGTACCACACCAACAAGCTCACCAGGGCAGAAGCCTCCTCTTCCTCGTCTGACTCTGACAGGTTGGACAGGTCAGTGGTCCAGTCCTCAAGACCGTCACAGATATCTACAGAGTTGGAGGTGCCAGGCCAGCCTGCAAGTACAATCAGTACCATCTGTCTTGACTCACAAAACAACCATCTATTTGCATTTACATCTGATTTAGTTAGGGTGACCAGATCTCTCAAATGAAAACTGGTGGACATGTTCTGCAGTCTATCTGCAGTCAATATCATTAAAATAAGTGATGTTTAGCTACAATAATCAGGGGCAAAGTGGGTTTCCTGTGTTCTACTGGGGACAGACCACCAAAAACAGGGACTGTCCCTAGAAAACAGTCATCTGGCCACTCTAAGTTTAGCAGAAAACTTGCATGTGTCCCTTGAAAGTGTTGGTAGTGCATTGGTATGGAGACATCTGTAGTGTGAGAAGTAATGTAAATATTCAGTAATCAGCTGACCAGGCTCTACACTTTCACACAGTACGCCAGACATCCCAAGACTCCCACAACCTCCGGGAGTCTCCCACATTTGAAAACGACTTCCGGCAAGTGATACAAAATCTCCCGCAACTCACACAATTTTTTTTTTAGCTGATTAGGACAAGTGACAGATGCAGCAAGTGACAGGAAGACAGGCGGTGTGAGCGACAGTGAGAGTGACAGTCCCGTGTAGTATTTTTGCAGACGTAACAGACGACTTTGTCTCTCTCATTCAGCTATTGAGTTACAGTGTTTAAACAATCATTTAAAACAATGTATTTTTCCTATGCGTATTCCAGCGGAGGGCTAGGGTGGTGAAGGGTGTTGGGTGTTGTTGACCTCTGGGATGTCTGGCATACACTCATGTGAGAACAGCAGAGCATATAAGAGCAGGGGCGCCGCTAAGGGGGGTGTAGATCAGGACGATTCAGGGGGCCCAGAGCTTCACAGGGGCCCACAAAGGACTATGATGGTTGGGGTGGGGGGGCCCAAAATTATTTTCTTTCTGGGGGCCCACAATTTTATAGAGGCGCCCCTCTACAGGAGCACACAGAGCCCCCGCTACTTCAACTCTGAGCCGCCGCAACAGTAGGGAACACAGAGCCGCTGGCACCCTGGTGCTCCGGACATCACTCACTGCGCCGGTTCTGCTGTCGCCGGGGAGAGAAGATGACCGGGTCCGTCAGAACCGGACTGGTGCGGCCCGACTCGGTCTCCTCGGAGCTGACAGACGCCCCCTGGGGCTTGCTGTGAGGAAGGACATCAAAACAAGCTGAGCAGCCCGCGATCTGGGTGGGGCTCCAGGGCATGCACACCGACACACGTGCCAGACTGCCCCCCCATTGGACGGAGGGTGATGATGATCACGGTGGTACAGGAAGTGGGTAGAACAAAACAAAAACAAAAAACAAAACAAACACACAACACCAAAACACAAGTCACGAAACGAGCATGGAACCTAGTGGTAGTACGGAAGAACATCTGCAGACTTAACAGGCTTTTAAAGGAGAACTTCGGTGTAAAATGAAAATTGGCATGTTAAAACATCATACCGAGTTGGTATGTGTACTGAGGAGCAAAATTCATTTAGCCTGTTGCATTCAGAGTTTAACTATTTTTTATCGTTTGTCCCAGAAGGCTAACAATGGAAGTGGTAGGTGCCCTTAGACGAAGCATGACGGCTACGCTATTTTTAAACCATTAAAACAGCTCGAAGAAACTCCACACTCCATCGGTAGTACAACAAAGGCCCTGACATTAAAAACGAGGCACTGAGAACTTTGTAAGTGTACACAACATTTATTAATAAAACAGTTTTGACAAGCAGTACCTTGCTGTAGTTTCTCGTCGCCGCCATGATGAAAGTCTGCACAAGTCGATTGACGAACACGAACCAGCAGGAAGTATAAGAGGAGAGGTAGTACAATCAACTTGTTTGGACTTTCATCATGGCGGCAACGACAAACAACTGCAAACAACTGCATGTAAGAACAGCTTTTTAAATAAACGTTGTGTACATTTACAATATTCTCAGTGGTTCGTTTTGAATGCCAGAGCCTTTGTTGTACTACCAATGGAATGTGGAGTTTCTTCGAGCTGTTTTAATGGTTTAAAAATAGCGTAGTCGTCATGCTTTGTCTAAGGGCACCTACCACTTCCATTGTTAGCCTTCTGGGTCAAACTATAAAAAATAGTTAAACTCTGAATGCAACAGGCTAAATCAATTTTGCTCCTCAGTACACATACCAACTCGGTATGATGTTTTAACATGCCAATTTTCATTTTACACCGAAGTTCTCCTTTAAATGAGACTAAGACATACTAATGTGTGGTTAATGCACACCTAAGTTAGCATGGGGTTGAGAAAAACGTCAAATGGTAATGTCCTGATACCTCATGCTCTGTAATTATATATGTTACGTATGCTGTAGGTTCAAGTGGAGCAAAAAATGTACTGTACATATAAAATGGTTCTTCTGTGTCACTTAAGTTGTTTCATACCATTTCAAGCATAGATTTGATGATTTTTTGAGTATAAATAAATAAATAAACCTTAAATTAGTTTCAAGCATAGTATAGGTTGCTGTCTGATTTGTCATATAATCCAATGTTTGTAAATTACTCTAAATCAAGGGTAGATTTTGCAAGGGTTAGACAATAACTGCCATTCCGCCGATGGAGAAGCTTACAACAGCTGATGTGGAGAAGCTTATATCAAAAAGCAGTGAGGCAACTGCTACTCAAACACACCTTCACAAAATAACAACAAACACACCACATGTCACAGTCACCCTTTTTGGAATTCATTTGTGAATTCTATTTGGATTGTGAAGCTGGCCACTGTTAAATTTAGCATCAGCAAATGAACTGGATATTCTTCAGATTCATTTGTACTGCAGCAGTTAACACATGCATGAGCACAGAGAAGCATGGCATTTACCTGTCCTGAGAGGAAGACACATCAAAAATAGGGCACAGCAAAAACCTTTTTTGAAGGTGACTGGATGAGTCTGTTGCTCTCATATAAAAAGCTAACTAATTACAGTTAGCTTAGCAAACTGCCTAAAGTATAATACAATTGTCTACGACAAAGACCTCCAATATTCAGTTCCCTTCCTCATTATAAAAATAACTCAAGCCTATCCATCCAAATGCAGTTCTTTTTCTGACCCAAAGACACTGACCCCAAATATTGTGTTCCAAATAAAATGTGTCCTCTTTGTCACCACCAAATCCCACTACACACTGGCCCTGGACTCGTAGCCCCAAAATGGTAAGGAGCTCCTCTAAAATACCTGTTACGGACACCAAAACCCAGATAAACTGAGAAAGAGACCTAGTCTGACTATAACTGGGTTACCTTTTCTGCCCTTATATTTTATGTATTTCAGACAATGAAATATAAGCCTTGGTTCATACAGATCTTAACAGCATTACTACCAACAGCTTGCTAACTTGTGTGACGAAAATAAGGCTTGTGAGCTAACTGACGAAATATAAAAACTTGGCATAATGGCATAATGGTAAAGACCAGGATTGCTCATTGCTTAAAGTCAAATTCAAACTACTTAAATCCAACAATCACAAAGATCTGCAACATTTTTACAATGGTTTCCCTTCACCACTTGATTAAAGCATACTATAACTGTCACTTGGATCTCTAATTCATAGTTTTCAGATGATCACTTTCCTCTTGGTGTCTACGAAGTGAAGAGCTACCACACAGGAACCAGGACAGCACCGAAGCAGCCCGCTGCGTAACTACATCATACACGCTAGGAAGAAATGGAAATTTGCAAGCCAATGACATGGTTCACTGGAGATGTACGCGAGAGGAAATTCTGCTCGCCAGAATTCCCTGCTGTCGGCATGTGGCACGTGATCCAACACTGACATGGAATCATGCAGGCAGGTCGGGTCGAGACGAGACGAGACGGGACGAGGCGGGAGGAGAGAATCACCTGTCTACTACCCCCTCTGACACCACGCACGTATGACCTTCATCTGAGGGAGGCAGGAACAGTAGTAGGGAGGAAGAGAGAGAATGAGTACCGGAAAGGCAACAACAACCATTTAAAAAAAAAACAAAAAAAAAAACAAGGTCAACAGAGTAAAATAGTGAGAGAGGAAACAATGGTCAGACCCTGCATGCACGGCTTCACAGGGAGCCTCTGTACGACACTGCAAGCTTTAAAAAGTCATCGCATTTTTTTTTCATCGAATGAAAAAAAAATTGTGGTGGAAGCCACAGAACACACCCAATGTGGACATGGACAGACAATGAGCCACAAAGTAGGAACCTTGAGCGAGTCTCCGATTGGTCAGGATCTTCCTGATCTCAGTCAGCCAGGCCACCTTCACCTCCACTGATGGGGCCTGGTAACAGACACACACACACACACACACACACACACACACACACACACACCACCTGTCACCATGAGCTCATAGCACAGTTGTTATTATACAGATCTCATAGACTGATTCAGGCTCTACTCTAAAGGATAAGAGATGGGCAGGGCTGCCTTCAGGCAGGGAAATGTTTGAGACAATTCCTAATGAAGACAAACATTATTATCAGTGTAATGGGGGGCACTATGTAATAATCTTTAATAGGATATAAAATGTTCGTCAGTAGCAACCCTGAAGATTAAGTTATGATATACGAATAATGCATAGAAATAATTTGTAAATACATAATGATATACATAAAATAGTCATTAATAAGTGTAAAATGAGTCAGTCAGTGTGGGAGAGGTCCTTGTCTTCATGTGGCATAGGTGCAGTAATGTTATCTGGTTAAGGAGTGGTTTGGCTACCTGGATTAAATAGACCTCCTCTCTGCCACTGTACCACAGCTCAAACTTCTTGCTGTCTCCCTTGATGGTCTCGGTAATGCCCACAGCATTCATCTGCACAAATGACAACACCCAGATCAGTTCAATTTGCTTTGCTTGATGTCAGCTTATCTGTACTTACAGTAATTGGAGAAAAAAGGTCCTCAAATTTATGGACTTATGGACTACTAAAATATCTCTTCTTATCATCAACTAAAGGTTTAATTCTGTGAAGACAAAACATGATACATGACCTATAATATAATTGTAATGCTATTTTATAGATAGTGCTGATTAAAACAGATCACATGCATCACAGGGGATGTCTGTTCTGTTCTCCGCTGTTGTAACTCAAAGGGTGAATAAGCTGCCAGTTGCTCTTGCGGTTGCAGTTATGGCCGTGCTTGCTCTGAGTCTGTACAGTGTACTTTGTTATGCTCTTGCTTACTCCGTCTCCTCTGTATGTCTATAGCTTGATTTGTGTCCTCTATTGTAAGTCGCTTTGGATAAAACCGTCTGTTAAAGCAATACTAAGTAGTTTTTGTCTTCGGTCGCCCTACAAGTTGGAAGCGGAATTGTCTGTCATAGGGAGACGGTTCGCTCGATTATAGCCCATGGAAGGCAGCAAAGCGAATTCAGGAGTGTATTTCACCCTGTTACAAGTTGATGAAACAATTTTGGAAACATTATTTTAAGGTTGAAAAGACTATTTAGTGTTGCTTTAAGTGTAATGTAATGTAATGTGTAAAAAATCTGCTACGATGGCCACAGCACCCGTAAGCAGTGTTTGAAGCTGTAGGAGGAGGTGCGCTCGCTGCCGTCGCCGTTCTCCTCACGCTTCTTGCAGAAGAGCAGCGCGTGCTCGTGCAGGAACAGGTGCCTCTGCATGGGCTTGAAGCGGGCCAGGTCCTTCATGCGCGTGGAGGCCTTCTTGTGGCTGATCCACACGTTGAAGGAGCCCTGCATCAGAACCCGGCCCAGGTCACTCAGCTCGCCCTGGGGGGGGGGGCAGAACAGGATTTCAGCCTAACCTCCCACGGTGATTATTTCCGCTACTAATTAAGGATTAGGCATGCTGATAAAAAAAAAAAAAACACAATGACACAAAATCATAATGGTGTATAATAATAATAACTAGATGTACCGCATAGCGGTACATGGTATGACCGCCGCAGTATATTGAAATGTGGGAACTGTTGGTGTGATGAGTGTGTGATAGAGCAGTGTTGTGAGGTGAGAATTTCTGTGGAAATGATTTCCTGTAAGTGGGCATGGATGTGGGTTTTGAATGTGTAGTGTGAAGGACTGATTTGTGAAGGCAAGGAATCGGCAAAATGAGATTTTGTACAATTACAGCGCCCCCTATGGACCAAATTTTATGGCATGTTCTGTGGTGTTAGAGGTCTTTGTGGTGATCGTGCATGATGCATTTTGTGCAGTTCCCACCTTCTCGGTCCAAGATATTGGCAACTCAAAATCCCAATTTTTGCATTTACCCTTATCACTAGGTGGCGCTATGCTTCAAGTGAGAGTTTATGGGCTGGGTCAATATGCCTCTGTAACACCTACATACTAACACAAAATCGTTGTCTTGGGCAAAATTGTTGATGAGTTATTTAACAAAAACTGTTTTTCAACACCTAGCTTCGGCGATAAACATCGCCCCGTATGACGAAATGTCACAAAATTTAGTACACATGAAAAGAAAGATGTTTAGAGATGGCATGTCAACGTTGACCAAATTTGAGCAATTAAAAGCCAAGATACGGCCATTTGAAGAATTTTAAGCTACGTGTTAAATGTTCATTGACGTGTAACTTCGGAACGGTTTATCTCAAGATAAATCCTTTGATAACTTTTTGTCAGCATTGTCTGTAGATGACATATACCAAATTTGGTGAGATTCACATGAACGGCCTATGACGAGTTCGTTCAGATTCGTTTTCGCAATATTAAAATTTCACGGAAATTGTTCTCGTTGGAAGTGGGCGTCGACCAGTGTTTTCAATGCGTGAGGGTCAACAGATTTCATGATAAAAAAAAAATAGTTGTAAACGTAAGCATTCTCTAGATAATAGGCAAAATGACATTTTCTACAATTACAGCGCCCCCTATGGACCAAATTTTATGGCATGTTCTGTGGTGTTAGAGGTCTTTCTGGTGATCGTGCATGACGTATTTTGCACAGTTCCCACCTTCTCGGTCCAAGATATTAGCAACTCAAAATCCTAATTTTTGCATTTACCCTTATCACTAGGTGGCGCTTTGCTTCAAGTGAGAGTTTATGGGCTGGGTCGATACATCTCTGTAACACCAACATACTAACACAAAATCGTTGTCTTGGGCAAAATTGTTGATAAGTTTTTTAACAAAAACTGTTTTTTGACACCTAGCTTCGCCATTAAACATCGCCCCCTATGACGAAATGTCACAAAATTTAGTACACATAAAAAGAAAGCTGTTTAGAGATGGCATGTCAACTTTGACCAAATTTGAGCAATTAAAAGCCAAGATACGGCCATTTAAAGATTTTTAAGCTACGTGTTAAATGGTCATTGACGTATAACTTCGGAACGGTTTATCTCAAGATAAATCCTTTGATAACTTTTTGTCAGCATTGTCTGTAGATGACATATACCAAATTTGGTGAGATTCACATGAACGGCCTATGACGAGTTCGTTCAGATTCGTTTCCGCAATATTAAAATTTCACAGAAATTGTTTTCGTTGGAAGTGGGCGTCGACCAGTGTTTTCAATGCGCGAGGGTCAATAGATTTCACGATAAAAAAGAAATTGTTGTAAACATAAGCATTCTCTAGATAATAGGCAAAATGACATTTTCTACAATTACAGCGCCCCCTATGGACTACATTTTATGGCATGTTCTGTGGTGTTAGAGGTCTTTGTTGTGATCGTGCATGACGTATTTTGTGCAGTTCCCACCTTCTCGGTCAAAGATATTGGCAACTTAAAATCCCAATTTTTACATTTACCCATATCACTAGGTGGCGCTATGCTTCAAGTGAGAGTTTATGGGCTGGATCAATACATCTCTGTAACACCGACATACTAACACAAAATCGTTGTCTTGGGCAAAATTGTTGACGAGTTATTTAACAAAAACTGTTTTTTGACACCTAGCTTCGCCAATAAACATCGCCCCCTATGACGAAATGTCACAAAATTTAGTACACATGAAAAGAAATCTGTTTAGAGATGGAATGTCAACTTTGACCAAATTTGAGCAATTATTAGCCAAGATACGGCCATTTGAAAAATTTTAAGCTACGTGTTAAATGTTCATTGACGTGTAACTTCGGAACAGTTTATCTCAAGATAAATCCTTTGATAACTTTTTGTTAGCATTGTCTGTAGATGACATATACCAAATTTGGTGAGATTCACATGAACGGCCTATGACGAGTTCGTTCAGATTCGTTTTCGCAATATTAAAATTTCACGGAAATTTTTTTCGTTGGAAGTGGGCGTCGACCAGTGTTTTCAATGCGTGAGGGTCAATAGATTTCACGATAAAAAAAAAATTGTTGTAAACGTAAGCATTGTCTAGATAATAGGCAAAATGACATTTTCTACAATTACAGCGCCCCCTATGGACCAAATTTTATGGCATGTTCTGTGGTGTTAGAGGTCTTTGTGGTGATCGTGCATAACGTATTTTGCGCAGTTCCCACCTTCTTGGTCCAAGATATTGGCAACTCAAAATCCCAATTTTTGCATTTACCCTTATCACTAGGTGGCGCTATGCTTCAAGTGAGAGTTTATGGGCTGGGTCGATACGTCTCTGTAACACCGACATATCACAAAAATTTCATGTTGTTGGGTGAAACGTTCATTGAGTTATTCAGCAAAAACTTTTGCCGGCTAGCTTCGCTAGCGGCGGTCATAATAATATATGTTAAGTTTCATCGCTATTTAAACTTTGAAGGGGTCGACCGTTATACTGTTATACTGTTACACTTATACAGTTACATGGAGATTACGGTAAAATTTGAGAATATGTGTCTCACTACAACACATCAGTCTATTTTAGATTCAGCAGATAATAAAAGGCCATTCTTGGTTCACTCAATCCTCTGTCCTATTGCCTGACTTTACCTCATATCCTGTGATGGCGATCTGGTGCATGGAGTCATTGACTGACTTGAGGAGATTCAACATAGCATTTAGCGCCCCCTGCAGTTCACTGGTGTGATCAGAGTTGGCACTGTGCTTCAGGAGCTCCTGCACATGCCAAACACAGAGAGGGCCAAGAACATAGCTACACTGTGAGACATGTATGCAGAGAGGCCATTTCAGAAGCTGATTTTGGATTAATAATTGTTGCCCTTTGTAAAATGCCATTTTTATAATATCTTCTCATTTTTTAAAGAGCCTTTGGTATGCAGCAACCTGCTTGTTTTTTTGGTTCACTTTTTTATTGTTTATATATCCATTCCATTTTGTTTTTCTCTTTCCATTGACAATACAGTCATCTTTTAAGCTACATTTTTTTCAAAAATCATACTGATAAAATTATTGTAGTTCTGGTAAAGGAACACACACACATTTTACAAATGGGACAACAATATGCATGCAAAGATGAAAAGCTATACCTTCAGTAAAAGCTGGTATTTGGTCAGTCGCTGAACAGGTTTAAGTAGATAGGAGTCTAGTCTCAATTTATGGTCAAGTTTTTTCTGACATTCCTGTATCAAAAAATCATCCGACAACATTAGCCAAGGAAGCAGAATGTGGTGAAACACCAAAGATGATCTACAGAGCATAGGTGCTAGCCAAAGAAAAAACAAATAGAGCAAAACACCATTGATAGACTGGCCAATAATAAGCACATTTTGTAATACAGAGTTTGTGATTCTCCTAATGTCAGGGACTCCAAAACAAATTTCCTTCATATGCATCTTCCTTCTGATTTCATGATATTATGAGGGTCCCCAACACCAGTACAGTTGTAGGAAACAGCAAAAATTTTGCTAATATGATATTATAATTGGTACTCTGTCATTTTTAATAATCCAGCATACCAGCATTTAAAATGTGTCCCATGATTATAACCCCCACCCCCTTTCCTTTTAAGGAAGGACCAGTTCTGCCCCCCCACCCCCACCCCCTTTCCCAGGGCCCGGGACAA
>CM050214.1:16212706-16260206 GCA_027475355.1 Coilia nasus
TCCCATCCTGTCGACCCCCTTGTCACATATGTATGTTTGTATCTACATGGATGGGTTGATGGCTAATTTTGCTGGCCCTTGTGCCTAGTGACAATAAAGGGCTATTGCTACTACAGTACTACTACTACTCTGCTCCTGATGCCACCTCTGGGCCATAATATGCCCACCGTCGGTGGGTGCACATGGGTGTACACAGCCTACCGCTCCACAGTACCTCATCCAGGCAGATGTGCAGATCCCTGGCTCGTATGAGGGAGGCTCGTTTGGCCCGCAGCGAGGTGGTGAGGACATCGCAGTGGTGCCGTAGCTCGTTGCAGCGCTGCACGATGAGCGCCAGAGCATAGTGGTGACTGGTGGCCAGCTGGTGCCCGTGCAGGATGATGATCTGGGCACGGCTCATCTCGTCCTGTCAAGCAGACCAGGGGGTATGGGGTAGGGGGTATGGGGTAGGGGTAGGAGTTAGGGTAAAGGGGATAGGGGGTAAGGGGTAAGGGGTAGGGAGTAGGGGGTAGAGGATAGGGTATGGGGCAAGGGTAGGGATTGGGGGAAGGGTTAGGGGCAGGGGTTTTGGGGGGGAGGAGTTAGGGTTAGGGTTTAGGGCGAAGGGGATAGGGGGTAGGAAGTATGGGGTAGAGGATAGGGTTTGGGGTAGGGGCAGGGATTGGGGGAAGGGTTAGGGGAAGGGGTAAGCAATAGGGGATAGGGAGAAGTGAATAGGGTTAGGGTTTTTTGGGGGAAAGGAGATAGGGGGTATGGATTGGGTGAAGAGTTAGAGTTAAGGGTTAGGGGGAAGGGGTAGGTGATGGTGGGTAGGAGGATGTGGTTAGGGTTTAGGTGGAAGGAGTAGGTGGAAGGGGATGGGGGTAGGGGTTAAGGGTAGAGGATGGGTATAGGTAGTAAGGGTAGGGGTTAGGGGTAAGGGGTAGGGTTTAGGTGGAAGGGGTAGGTATAGGGGGTAGGCGGAAGGGGATAGACAGTAGGGAGTAAGGGTAGAGGAAGGGTGTAGGGGTAAAGGTAGAGGGTAGGGGTAAGGGGTAGGCAGAGGGGGTAGGGGGTTGGAGGTGTGTGATACGAGATGACCCATGATGAGTTATTCTGTATAGGTTACATGTGCTGTCAAATGTCTGACACTTTACTATGATCAATGTGCTAATGTAATATATTGTCTTTTTTTCTACTGAACAAACCCTATGCTATCTCTTTGTATTTGTTACATTAAGAAAGACTAGGCAATTTTACTAACTGAGAATAAGAAATCTGTGAACAACAACAGGCAATACAGCTTTTCCATCTCATATCCATCAGCCACATTTTGCCCAGATTCTCCACTTGCTGGCTGCGTTTCAAGCAAGACCATAGACCATCTGGCTACCGGAAGTGCCCCGTTCTTCATGGCTGCTTCTGGTGCCTGCATGCGATTTCAGGAGGACTATTGGAGTTTATTTTTGCTGGTCATACTATCCATGTTTGGAGAGTGTTAAAATAAATTAACATGTTTCTGTCATCCTAAACAAGTGGTATTTCTCTCAGAGTATAATAAGTCTGAATCATGTTCCCACTGGTCAGCTTTTCTGTTCTAATCAGTTATTAAACCAGCTCCTGCTATAAGATAAAAAAGCATTTGTGGGATTCTATGTTGTTTAATGACTGTAGAACAAGGTGACTCACCAGAAAAATGAGAAAAATGACTTAAGCCACAACAAAGCATTTTCAGAAAAGTGACAGAAATGGATACTGTGGAATATAAATATTCCCTCTGAGGTGCACTGCTGGCTTTTGAAAGTATAGTGTAGTATACTGTAGTAGACTGTAGTATAATATAACATAGTATAGTACTTAACAGTATAGTGCTGACAAGCACAAAAGCTACACATCACACTAAATGCTTGGCAAAAACCCAGAAAAGCATCCTAGGTCCCCTTCAAAAACAGCTTTGATGGGCGCTATCGCCCTCTACTGGTGATGACTAACCTCGGCTCGAGCATCCAACCCCTCCAGGTCAGCAAGCAGCTGCTCTGTCTGGCCCACGGTCACCCCCACAGAGGGAATGGCCCTCTCCTGGGCAGTCAGCTGCTCCAGCACCACTTCCATCTGATCAACGCAACAGTGACAGGATCCAGATGTTGAGACTCCAGGCACAAAAGCATGGCATCGCACTTCAAGGTGGTACGGATGACAAAATGACGATGACAAGACAGGGTGACCAGATCTCTATGATGGACACTCCCAGTTCAGTCAGTATCCACGTTAGTCAGTCAGTATTTATTATTCATTAAAATAAGTAATGTTTAGCTACAAAAACCCTGCGGACAAAGTGTGTTTTCGTGTGTTTTCATAGACAGACTGGGACATCTCGGCACCCTATGACAAAATACTAGATAAGAGTAATGATGAAATAATGTAAACTGAATCACCAAACATTTTAAAGGCTCACAACTGAGTAAATATAGGATTGAATGAAACCACTCAAAAACTGATGTCCTCTGATTACAGTACAGTATGTCAGCGTTTTTCATCTCACGCCTACACAACCTACCTCATGAAAGCTTTGCTCGTATCGTAACAGTTGAAGGTACTGCTGCAGCTTAAGATGGTGCTTCTCGAAGAATTCGTCAAAGGCCATTTCCATGTCCCGTAACTGGGCCAGGAGCCTGCAGGAGAGTGGGAGGGGCCCCACAAACGATTAATGAGTCCTACGTAGCTCAGCAGTCTACACAATACACTTCCCTCTCAGAGAAGTGCACCTCCACTGATTCGGGAACTGATAGTGCTGTCACAGCCTCTAAGAGGACTTACTAGCTCATTTGGGGGAACTCATTACAGCACTGCTGACTGTAGATTAAGCATTCGTGCATTCATGTTTTTTTTTCTGATATTGCATGATTTTAATCTGTAAAGCAGCTATATTTTCTAAGGACGTGTTAAGACTCATTTCTCTGAAATGCTATACGTTTTCAAAAATTAGATTTTAAATTAACAGCAAATGTTCACTCCAGTTTGACACAACTGACTCTTCACCCAGTTAAAAAGGAAAAAAAACATCTCTTTTTGAGGTCTTTTTGGTCCCTGTCCTGCTAACTAACAAACAAACAAACAAACAGACAAACAAAATATGACAAAAACATAACCTCCTTGGCAGAGGTAAAAAACATGGAGGTATTATAGTAACTGGAGAAAGTGAGGAAGTCCCATCCCCATTCATTTCAATGGGAAATGCTAGGATAGTGAATTCAGCCAAAATTGATTTGAAGTTTCAAAATGGAGTTTCACAGGGCTCATTTCCACCCCCATTTTACTTAGCCAATTAACTGCCACGTTACTGATTGATGTGAGGTAGAGCAGAAAGCTATATTGAGGAAGGGCATTGGATGCTCAAAAATCGCCGGTGACATTGTCTGGGGACACCCACGTGCATGAGCTGAGAGTGGAGCACCCACCAATCAGCATGGGGGAAACGGTGGCGGATATGATGACATTTCCTGAAAATGGCAATGAGGAAGTGCCTTGCTAATTGGCTGAAGCTAACCAGCCAAATCCTGACCCCCTGGAAAAAAAAACGTCTCTTTCTGAAGCCCGTACCTCTGCACGGTGGCCCTGTCCTGGTCAGCATCTTTCTCCGCCGCAGCATTGCCCTCTGGTGGCTTAGTGGACTCCAGGTTGCTCTGTAACTGACGGCCCTCTTTGATGACAGTCCGGATCTCATCCTGTTCATAACCATTGCTCATTTATTTCATAAGGGTTATCGACATTACAATGCTGATTTAATGCCAAATTGGATATGTGCCAAAAGCTATTTAAGGAAACACACTTCTTAAAACGATGGAGTCACACACTTTAGACCTTTCCATTTTTTATGAGTGAGTCCTACCTTCATCTGGCGGTACTTGTCTGTGTGAGCGGTGAGGAGGTACTCGATGGCGTTGGCCTCGTCTGGGAGTTCAATCTCAGCGAGCTCTGTGCCAAAGGACTGCAGTAGCTGGGCAATCTCCTTCACGGTCACTGCAAAGCTCTCAATAGCCTGCAGCGATTGTCAGCATGTGCCAAAGTTAAAACTATGCGATGGCTACTTAAAACTAGCCTGGTAAACCAGCCCCTCGTACTGCGCTGCAACTAACTTAAAACACTCTAAAAGTCTGTAACTACAGGGGTGAACCTGTCTGATGAGCTCATTTGTATTAACAAAAAAGAGAGAGAGATAGCCTTGCATTCAGGGTGGCTCTTGGAGGATGTGCAATGCATTTAAAGAAATCCCATTAAAGCAATATATTTTACACACATGATTTACAGGATAATGTAATAAGGCCACATTTCATTTACCCTAGTTATCAATAAACATTACACTATTGTATTTTGACCTGAACATGTGATCACAATAAGAAGATGATGAAAAATCAGAAATGTGATGATTTTGTGTTTGCGTGTAGTATTACTATACAACGTATCAGCACCATCTATGTGATACAACATGCAAAATGAATGGTTGAACTCAATATATAAAATCATAAAAATGTTTACCGTTTTTAAAACAAACCAGTCACTATTGCAATACTTCAGTTTGCCATCGAACTCCGATGACAGATGGTTCTCGTCAAGGAAGTGCAGCAGGTCAGACACAGAGCTGAGCGAGATGACCTCAATGGACAAAAACAACAGAAGATATAGTCATCAGCTCCATAACACTACATTATGTAAAGTCTTTGCTTTTAAGTGTTGTGTAGTGTAGTTATGAGGAGACTACCGATATATTTTGTAAGTTAGTAGCTGTATGCGTGCATGTATGTGTGTGTGTGTGCGTGTGTGGGTTTGTGTGTGTGTGAATGTGTGTGTGTACGCAAGTGTGTGTGTGTGTGTGTGTGTGTGTGTGTGTGTGTGTGTGTGTGTGTGTGTGTGTGTGTGTGTGTGTGTGTGTGTGTTTCTGCACACATGTTTAAGTTTAGTAGAAGTCAGTTAAAGTTTCAGTTCAGTAGCTCAGTGTATGTTACACTGTTACAGTTACAATTACAGAAATAGCAGCATCATTTTCTGAACCTTCAAGTTTGCAAAATAAAATTCAACCAGGACTCTTTATCTTACGGGCATCTTGATGATGAAGTCATCTTGGCTGAATCGGAAGCCGATGTCAGTGGTGCCAGACGGGGTGGTGCGCTGCAGGAGGCTGGTGGGCCTCAGCACCAAGATCAGATGGAGGTTACCTGGGAAGGACGTCTGCCAGTGAGAGACACAGACAGAGGGGAGAAATGAGAGACGTGGTTGGCCATTGGTTACATTATCAATTGTGCAGGTAGCTTTACCTCAAGTGTCCAGATGAGAAGATCTGGATATAGTCTATATACAGAACTTGACCATAACTAAAACAATGTAGCACATTTAATTAAACAACAAACATCACCGTAACTCATTTCCTACAAATGTAAAGACTAAATCTCCTCTATCACTCCTTCAGCAAAACGTATTTTGCCCCTTAGCATCACTTAAGTTCAAATGTTCCTTTCTGCAAGTAGTGACAGGATTTGTCCTGCTGATCCTGTCTGTCAACACAGACACAGGATCAATGAAATGCAACAGCAACTCCGGTTCTCCCTGTCAAACTGTCAATGAAACTACCCTTAACTCAACATTAGCAAACCCCTTATAGACAATATAGGCACCACCACGGAGCTTCTTGAGGTATACATCCTAATAAATATTTCATACCCTCTATGCAGGCTATGGCCTACCCGTAATTTTAACCAAATACATGCTATCAAGGATGTACAACCATTCGTCTGATGGAATGCGGTACGGCTCAATCTTGTACGAAACAATGGCAATATTATCTCAAACTTAATGTACAATAATCATATTTTCATCAAGCTGTGATTAAAAAATGTAATTGCTTTATAAACGTTACTCCTCCTGTGCAAACCGTTTAACTATCAGGTAAACAGGCTAGTGTGTAACCCAAAACACAGCCACGCAACGTGCCCGTTGAATGTCACACTTTGCACTTCGCTACACCCCTTGCCTCATCCACCTGCCCTGAACAAAACCTCCTCGCAGCGAGGACTGATTCGCTAAAATATATTTACAAAATCATTACAAAATAAATCCACGTTATTTATGCGCCTACCATTTCTCGGATGTAATGCACCACAATCACAACTCAACGAGCGCTACAACGGCCAGTTTAAATTGCTCATCGCATCAGCAGCCACAACTGCTGCAGAATTATGCAGCTCCGCACCCCAAAACTCTGAGACGTCCTTCCATCGGGACCGTATTAACATCTGCAACTCACCCCAGTCCTACGGATCCGAGGAAAACCCCGAAGTGGATTGGCTTCCGCCATTGTTTCAGAGTTCGGCCTTTTTAGGGGATATAACACCCCTTTTCCGCGCCTTACAACTTCCCTCCCTCCATCAGTTTGTCCGTGGGACTATCCCTGGACCATCCGCGTCAGAGAGCATCCGCAGCGTCGACACTGCAGTGCTTTCAGAAGTCGCAGCAGTGCTGTCTGCAACACCTTCATGGCATTGGATTATCTTTTCATTAGGCAACGGGTGAAGTGATTTATGATCAGAGGATAACTAATCCTGAACACATTGTTTTTATTTGTTGTTATTTTTCGCGCTATTTCTTTATGACATTTCTTTCAGAGCTATAGATACAGAGGTATAGCTTTTAGCCTACTCATCCAATAGGATGCGGTGAGTGGTGAAGTAGGGTAAATTAGGCTGTTACAGGACCTTGGACAGCGATGGACATCGGACAAGTGGAACAGATGAATGCGACTCTTGTTTGACATCTAACTGACCATATAGTCGTTCAAATTTGGTTTTTATATAGGCTATTATAAAGATTGTAAGGGGAGTTTATGTGATCACCGAAATTATGATATACTCGTTATTTGTTAACACCTGGAATAGCTTAACTCATATTTGCCCATAGCTACCCACAGCTAGGTGGGGTGTCGGCTATTGCACATCTTAAAAGTTTTAGGCTACGCCATCACCTACATTTCTTGTTAATAAACTGCAAACAACTGGTAGATCCACTGCTATTTGATAGTAGCCCTCGGGTATTTATCCATTAGGGCGTTTTAATAGTCGCCATTCAGTAAACTAATGACCTTGGCCACCTACTTAAACTAATAGAATAATTTCAGTCTGAACAACACAACAGGGACCCCCTCCCCACCACAACCACACACAGATACACCAACACTAAAAGTTGGAATTGGTTCCTAATTATTACATTAATTGTTTGCCATTCATCTCATAACGACCCTACCTATTAATTGTCTGAGCCTACTGTGAGCGGCTGCGGTGCAACTACCGCATTCAGCCTACATTACCCATAGTGCCATATTAGTCGTCTTCATTTCCGCAGTTTTTTTTTTGTTGTGCGGTACGCTTGAGTTACCAGACGGATACCTTTCGCTGTGAACCAACCTTTTCATATTTGCCTGACCAGTCGGTGCTGGGAGAAAGCACTCATCCACTACTGTGCAGTGGCTTGCATGCAACGTTTGGGATCGACTGAAAATTATGGTATGATTGAGTGTGTTCTTAATGTTTATCTGATCTGCCCCCGACTTTCCTCACTGCGTAATTTGGTGCAGGATGTAAGTAAATTCCTTAGGCTATTTTGTTATATCCTGTCAGTATTTCCTGCGTCTAAAATTATTAACGCAGCTATCGTGCAATGCATTTTCCAGTATTTGCTAATAGCACGTGATAGGAATAACCTTGTACCTTTGTCCACCTTACTGTCGCAGTTTTGTAGTTGTACCCTAGCGTATTACAAAGTATAGCCTACTTTTCCGTATGAGTTGCATATTATCTTGTTTTGTGGGTAATGTTTAAACATGTCACCTTAGCTGGGGGTTCATTGGGCTTGGTTCCTTCTTTCTCAGGACAAAGGTTCCTGTCATTAAAGCGAAGAGGTCCGCATACCTTCAGTCACATGGTGTGTTTTCCCATTCTGTGAGCTTGTGGAGCACATTGACAGACCAATGGGCAACGGCGAATCAAGGCACAGATCTTGGAAGGGAGCGCTTCCGCGTAAAACAACAGTGTTTAAACGCAATGAGCCAACGGGGATAACATACCGGATCCCAGCTCTGATTTACATCCGAGAGAAAGAATCATTTTTCGCCTTTGCAGAGAAACGCACATCTTCCTCTGACCATGATGCAAAACTTATTGTTATGAGAAGAGGTACATTGGAGAAAACGTCTATTGAGGTAATAAATGTATTTATTTGCCTTGTAGTGCCCTCAGTTATGCCCCACAGCTGTACATGAGTGCAAATAATTTCTGCTATCTTTTGAAGGGTATTTTTTAAAACTTGTGTGTTGAACAGTTGAACTATGGATCATTCATTTCCCCTGCTTTATCTTTTCCAGTGGTCACCAGTCCAAGAACTGACAACAGCATGCTTGCCAGAGCACCGCACCATGAACCCTTGTCCTGTCTTTGAAAATAACACTCAGACTATGTTTTTATTTTTTATCTGTGTCCTGAGGAAAACCACAGAGCACCATCAGATATGTACAGGCAAGAATAAGGCTCGTCTCTGCTATGTTTGTAGCTCAGACTTTGGCCAGAGTTGGAGTGAGGCGAAAGACGTGACTGAGAGTGTGATTGGGAAGGACATTCATAAGTGGGCAACCTTTGCGGTCGGCCCAGGACACGGTGTTCAGACAAAGAGCGGAAGGCTCGTCATTCCGGCGTACATGTTTTACATTCACCACAGATGTTTCTGTTACCCTCTGCCTTGCTCGGTCAAGCCTCATGCCTTCTCGTTCTACAGCGACGATTGCGGGAAGACGTGGCAGGTAGGAGCAAGGATACGGATGAAGTCCTGTGAGTGCGAGATGGCTGAAGTCGTGGACCACGAAGGCCAGGGTTACTTATATTGCAACGCGCGCAACACTAGAGGTCACAGAGTAGAGGCCGTAAGTGAGGATGACGGAGTAGACTTCACTCAGGCCCATCACGCACGTGCACTAGTCGAGCAGCCACAGGGGTGTCAGGGTAGTGTGGTGGCCTTTAAAGTGCCAAAATACGCATCCACCGCAGGCAAAGACGAAACATGGCTGTTGTACACTCATCCGACTGATAGGAAAAAGAGGAGGGACTTGGGGGTGTACTTGAATCGTTCTCCGCTGCGTGGCTGTCAGTGGGAGATGCCCTGGATCATTCACAGGGGCCCCAGCGGCTACTCAGATTTGGCTTACTGTGAGGACACCGATACATTCGCCTGTCTAATGGAGTGTGGTGAGGAGAGCGAACTCGAGGAGATTGCCTTTATGCAACTTGAGTTCAAAAATATGTTGGAAACATGAAAAAAATCATATTTCTTATAGATCTTAAATAGTCTTCCATACACCGATTTCCAAAGTTGTCACACTGTGAAATGGAAATGTTATGAAACTTAGTTGCAGTCACACAGCTTACATAAGCTAGTGCTGGTAACATTCACCTTTTTTAGGTTTTTTATCTTTTAGGGGGCAAATGAGTGTTATATCTTTTAGAAAGTCTCTGATTTTATCTGTTACACACATGAAGTGAGGTCCGTTGGTCAATATTAGTTCATACTTGAGTACACGCAGGTTTCCTGCATTCTTTCACAGCTACAGATAATCTGTACCTCTTAAGGGGCGCTTTTCTTCAGTTTACAGGTGAAAGAAACTGATAAGAGGTCAGGTTGCACCCTTTATTTAAGCATGTTACTAAATATTAATCCTGAACACAAAGCTATCAAAATGAATAATGCCACTGATGCTGTGAATGTCACAAACCACCAAGATCCTGTTTTAATGTAAATAAAAAGACTTCTAAATAGTCTTTGTGAACACTTGTTTGTTAATGCACTGATGGTTTGTGGCTACAAAGAGGAAGTTCAACTCAATGTTTTACTAAACATCTATAACAGACCTATATGTACTTGTGTAAAATTCCAGAATTTCCCCTAATTCTTGAATTTTTTCTCCTAACTATTAACAAATCTCAGAATGCATGACTTGAACAGAAGATTTAAGATTATCTAATGAAATTGCATTCACTGGAAAATGTATTCTCCTGTTACTTGAAGTAAGAACTCCATGATCATACTGCAACAGAACATCCTCTAGAGAGCATCTGTCTTTGACCTCCATGTGTTTTTTAAAGTAGTGGATTTATTCAACTCCATGCAGTGCTGAACAGTGCTGGCTGAACACGATATCTGCTGGATTAAATGCAAGGCATGCTGGTAAAAGATGCTGCCCAACACCATGGAGCATCTGTGATGACACCAGAAATGCGAACATGCCACATAACTTTCAGATGTTACGAGAACTAGACACCTGCAGTTATCTTGTGCAGCTGCTCTTGACTAGCTGCATTGCTGTGTAGGCACCTCTGTGATTAGTTAATTTTGCCCTAACTGGCTTTTAGACCTTACTGATACACATATAATGTGTTTCACATTTTCATTTCAATACTGTTATTTCAATATCTGTTCTAATCTCTTATGAAAAAAATAGTATGGATAGGGCATTGCTATGGGTGCAATAGCGGTATATCTTTCATGGGAAAGTAATACTATATTACATTCGTTTTTGCATTGGAGTTACTGTATATTCACATAATGTACATCAAAGTAATTATGAACTGGGCACTCATTTTGTGACCTTTGCAGAGAACAATATGCTACTGACACAACATGTCAGGCCACACACTGGGGAAAAGCAGACCTTGATGCACTAATACAATATGTCTCTTTACACTACATACACTGTTTAGAAATTGTCCTTCTCTCAGAACATCTTGCATGACAGGTTAAGGCAACTATTCCGTGGACACACTATAATAGGAATTTGGGCTGAAATGATTGTGTCAATACACTGTTGAGGCATTGTTTCTTCCTTAAAACATACTGTACAAAAACAGAATCAGGTCTGAAACCATTTTTTTTATTGTCAGTGAGTATGGAAATTGTCACATTAATAGCACCCTGTGTAATTCAGTTTTCAGCCAAGTTTATTTCTAAAGCACATTTAAAAAAAACAAACAAAAAGTTGACCAAAGTGCTGTACGAGAGAGCTAAGACTTTAAAAGACTGACAAAGGACCACAGGGAACTAGAGGACTAGAGGTAACGAGTGATCCGTCCGCACCCAAACTCTGGTTGCACTGTTGAGCTTTGTCTGAACCCTAAAACCACTTGTCACTGAAATGTGATGTGCCTTAAATGTGATGTTTTGCCTGCAGATGAATTTGACCACAAAGAAAATGTGAGCATTTAAAAGACTTCAACTTGGAAAGTGACTTTTAACAGCAGCTTCTTTACGCTCAGTGCCTACAGTTGCCAGTAGTTCATGGTTGCATTCATGATTAAACAGTATACAGTATTGCGCAGTGAAACCAAACGTGGTGCTGGTTGAATATTTTTGTCTGACATCAGCTGAAGGTGAGTGATTTTTGCTACATGTGACCATTCCACATGATCTTAAGAAATCAAAATGGAGATGAACTGCTCCACTGCTCTGCAGGAACCTTGTTATGTTTAATTACAATATAATCAATATAATAATAGGCATAATCGCCTATCCATCCGTCTACTGCCACCTCTGTGGGACAGTAGAAAGTGTCCAACTTCATGGCAGTATTTTCCATCTCAACCTCTGCTGCCACCAACAGATAATGAAGTCACAGTTCATGTTAAAACTCAGCTCAGCTCAGCTCAGCTGTAGTCAGCCTCAGCTGATTCTGAACATAACAAATGGTAGGCTTCGTCAGTAGGCCTGTGTAACTTAGACGCACAATGGTTTCAGACCACAATAGTCTGCCTGAAATGAATATAAGCTGCAAAAGAATGACTGAATATGTCTTACTCATTTCTGAAGATTAAGTAATGAGACTAAAACTTACCTCAAAGTGGATACAAATTTTCACAGATTAGCCAGACTGTATGACAATGTCAGTTTAGGAGTGTCAGCGGTGAAATGTAAGATCCCCCAACCCACATCGTCTATGCACTGGTTTGGTAGGCCTAAAAGAGATAAACTACACGTTCCAGAAACCCGCGTTCTTCCCAGAATCCTTTGAGACAGGAAGCACTACCATTTATTTTGGTGTGGCGGTCCAGGAGAATGAAGCGGTGAGTAGGAATTGTTTAGAAATTGTTTGTAGGTGTTTTATTGTTGAATTAATTTTTGTAGTTGGCAAACTGTCATAGCTACCGGTGAATTCTTAACGGGGCATTATGGTCGGAATTGTGGTATGGTTCTTCTTCCCCATAAGTAGCCAACTCCTCCTCCTTCGTTTGCACAGTCTAGACAAATGTCCAGTTGACCGCTATATAGTGTATAGTAGAGTAGAGTAGAGTAGAGTAACTTTATTTATCCCGAAGGAAATTAAGGTGTCCAGTAGCATACACATAATACACATTGCCAAAAACAGATCAAGCCTATTGCACACATTAGCATACACATAATACACATTGCAAAAAAAAAAAAAAAAAAACAGATCAAGCCTATTGCACACGTCTGCATAATACAACATTCACTGAACTGAGGGAAGAAAAACATTGCAATGATAATAAGTAAGGTAATAAGAATTCCACGAGGTAAACAAGTGACGTGATAAGGTGCTTTGTGGAAGATAGATCACAGTGTCCCAGTAAAATTGCCAGTGATAAGAATTCCACGAGGTAAACAAGTGTCGTGATGAGGTGCTTTGTGGTAGATAGAATACAGTGTCCCAGTAAAATTGTCCAGTGTTATAGAAGGGTCCTTTAGTGCAGTAGTATGTCGTGAATTGTTTAAGTAGGGTAGTAGCAAAGCAGAATTGAAGATGCATAACAAGGTAGGCTAGCTGTTTTGATGTATTGTACACACCGAAGAATTGTTAAAAAGGCCACAACGTAGCCATCGTATTTCTACTCACGATTTAAAGGGTGACACGTCGCGATTGCAGTGATGCCCCTGTACCTGAGGAGCAGGAGACTGAGGGACAGAGGCAGCTCCACAGTCTGCTCCTTCAACAGCTCGACACTGGTGTCGACATCGATCGGTAAGTTCGGAATACTGCATCATGAAACATGACATACGATAGAAAGGAAACATCAAGACAGTTTTGTGTATTAGCCATTGCACCTGTTAGTTTATTCGTACGGGGTTGTCCTTGTGTTTTGCCATTTCGCAGCTGTTTTGCCAAGAGGCAGTGCTTTGCTCCTGCCGCCTTCTACAAACCCTTTGGGGAGCAGGCAGCAGGGGTAAAGAGCCTGTCACAGTTTCAAGCTCTGCAAAACAAAGACACGGAGCTGGCCAGCATGAGAGAACTGGGGCTCACTGATGTTGAGATTCAGCTCTGGAAAACCAGGAACAAACCTGAGGCAGTTTCTGCAGCGTCTGAGAAGGTGACACTCAAAAACAAAATGCTACACTTTACATGTAGTAAATTTAAGTTGATTTATATATTTACATTTACCTGATATGTGGTAATGGTTGTGTCTGTATGTTGTTGTATGAATGCGCGCATGTGTGTGTGTATGCGTGACTTGACTGAATGGATATCTCCAGGCTCGAGGAGTGTGTATGGATCCTGCAGTGAAGCACGAGCAACTCCAGGTCATCCAGGAGAAGATTGATGCCCGCAACCTTCTGCTGTCCCGTCCACAGCGTCTGTCTGCCAGCCGTCCGCTCTCGAGGCGTGAAATGGAGATCGAGAAGGCACTGTTCCAAGGCAGCGACCGACAGGGATTCCTCACAGCCCTCTACCATCAAGCTGGTTAGATTGCCACTTCCTATTTGAAATGTGCTAGTGGTCAATTTTTGTCTTGAATTATAATAAAATATAATTTGAGATGCAACAATAAATTTGAACTCAAGAATTATGTTTTTTTTTACCTGCTTATGATTTGCAGGGTATTATTCTTTGACGCTTTTGAGAAGTCATGAATTGACTGCATAGTTCAGAAACAATAAGGAAGAACAATGGTGCCCTTAATACAGTGTAATTATGAATTATAACAATAAAATTGTCAAAGCATCATATTTTCAAATACAGTGATAACTTGAGATACTAGTAGCTTAACATACAAGTTTTTTGAGATGTGAGTGGTAGCCCAGTGTCTCATTCTTTCTCGTTACCCGTACAGTATCTCGTTCGTTGTCCGTGTCTGTGCATCATTTTTACAGTTTCTGATTATTGTAATTTTGACATGCGTGCTGACTGACATATGAGCTCGGTTACGGAACGGATTAAAGTCATATCTCAAGGTGTTGCTGTACTGTGTCTTGATGATGATGTTTCCCTATCAAGCAGAAGAGGAGGCAGGGTCTGAGCAGCCTGGGGCTTTAGCAGCTGACACCATGCACATGCTTTATAAGGACTTCCTGAAGGAGGCAGATAAAGAGGACCCTGCCAAACCAGCGAGTCCCAGAAGCACCATGGAGAACCTCTGTCAGGACCACAGTGACTCTGCGTCCACACCAACAAACATTGGCCAACCATATTGCTCCACTGACGGGCAAGACCCGCCACCTCCCCACAGCAGCCAATCTAGTTCTTCTTTGGATGTGATGGATAGGTGTTCAGGCCAGTCATCATCAAGTCAGGACAATTCAGTCGGTCATCCACTGAGTCCGGACAATCAAAACATAACTCGGGTTTCGGTTTTAAACAAGAAGGTGGATGTGAGCCAGTCGATTGGCGCTTTGCGTTCACTAACAAATGCTGGGTCACAGCCTACTCGGCCAATGACTGTGACTGGCCAAGTGGAGCTCGTACCTGAGGAGGAGATCCTGCAGAACAAGGAGACGGAGGAGATCATCAGAAGCATTCCTCGCTTCCAGAGCTACCAGCCTGGAGAGCCGTCTAATGTCAGTAGAAATTATTCTAGAAATTATTCTAAAACAGTGGTTGTCAAACTGGAGTTCATGTGCCCTTGGGGTTCCCTGGATCAGTTCTAGGGGGTACGCAAAATAAACCCTGGGTTCTTAGCTCTCCCCAGCATAATGATAGTTTGGGTACAGACTAGCCTATATGTGGAAAAACATCTTGCTTTTAGAGCGTCCCCAATACAACCCAGTAGCTGCTACATTATTATGCACTTGTAATGTGTTGTAACTGTAATTTTGTTTACATTCATAGCAAGCTGTGTGTGTTGAAGAGGGTACTTGGTAGAACACAGTGTCATAGGGGTGGAAGTAAAACATTTGGGAACCACTGTTCTATAAAATTGCACTTCATGAATAAATATGGTCAGTTCCATGGAAACAGAACTTTCTTGCCACATCCATAACACCAATAAAATATCATTATATTTGTATGATATGAATTTTTTTTTGCCCTAGAACATGCATGAAAAAAATGCATTTTCTCATGGTCTGTTGCATCCATGATATTGAATTGACCATAGTTGTTAATGTGTGCATTAACAATAGCCATACTTACTATTTTGTCACTCTGATTTCACTGTAACATCCCTGTGCTGTGTTTCCTTTGGTTCCAATAGGTGCTTTGTGTGAAGAACCTGAGTCCTCGGGCAACTGTGGCACAGCTCGTGTCCCTCTTCTCCCGCTTCCAGCACTCTGACCGCCCCCCCATCCTCTACCGTCTCCTCACCGGAAGGCTTAAGGGCCAGGCCTTCATCACGCTCTCAGGTGAGCCTGACATTCACACGCCATTGACAACGCATGTACTTTAACACGTGTACAGTAAAACATGTACTTTAACACATGTACTTCAACACATACTTTTCAGCATGCACTTTAACACATGCACTTCAGTATATGTAGGCCTGCTTAAACAAATGTACTTAAACACATGTACATAAACATATTCTTAAAAATATTTAGGTTAAAGGGTGGTGCATTTATACATCAATTAAACCAACAGGCAAGTGTCAAGCTTTTACAGATTACTTTTTTACAGATAATTTTAGTTTACTTTATTGTGACACTTTTTTAGACAAGGAAAGTGCACAAGCGGCTCTGAAACTCTTGCATGGCTATCGCCTCCTGGACAAGCCGCTGGTGATTGAGTTTGGCAGAGAAAAGAAGGATCGAGAGGAGAACAGAATGATGCAAGATGGAGGAAGTTCCAGTAGGAAGCAGGTCACTATAAACAACTTTGACAAGAAGGAAGTTATCAAGCCAGATGCTCCAGTATGACTGGTAGTGAATACAATCAACTGAATGTTTAACTGAAGTAGCCATTGAAGGAGTCAGCAAACTTGTTTTTTATGTATAAAATGTATATATATACATTGCAAAGTAAATAATGTAAATAAATTATAAATCTATCATATTTATCAAATAAGGTGTTCTGCTCTTGCGCTTGTGTTGCATCTGTCTTTACAGAAAACTAAACAAAAGGCTAACTTAAAAAACAACCACTCACTCATACTGGAAAACAAATCCAGACGTATGGTAACTAAGTAACAGTGCACTACAGTAACTGATACAACAGAGATCGATTATCTAAAATGTTATACTGCTGATATTATCTTATTAATCAACAATTTCCCAAGAGAGAACATATAAACAGGTTTTTACAGACATAGGAATTCTTATTCGTTAAAGAAAACTTATACAGGCTTACGGTAACTAGCCTAATGGTAGGCCATACGTTGCTGTATGGCCTACCATTAGGCTAGTTACACATGTTTGATGGGTAAACGAGCATTCTGAGCATTATTTGTAGAGTTATGAGCAAAAAAGGCTAAATTGGCCCTATCTCGCCATGGTGAAGAATCCTTTAAAAAAAAATCCTTAATCCTGATGGTGATCCGAACCACCACCAAAAAGAAACAAGAAACAAGAAAGATCAATACAACTAATCTGAAATATCATACGGTTGATAACTTATTAACAAACAATTTCTCAACAGAATTAAAGGATATATACTTTATTGACAGTGGCGTCGCTAGAAATTGTGGGCCCCTGAAAGAAAATAATTGTGGGCCCTAACCCCAACGATATCATAGTCTTCTGTGAGCCCTGTGAAGCTCTGGGCCCCCGAATCATCCTGACCTACCCAGTCCCCCTTAGTGGTGCCCCTGCTTATAGACATATGATTTCTTGAGACCATAAAAGAGAGTTTAACTTACTTTAACATGTAACATCCATTTGAGTCTGTATCGAACTGCTGAAACAATTGCAGTACCATAGATATATAAATGTCTAAGGGAAGCGTTGCTAACAAGGAACTCATAGTGAAAAAACAGCATCCACTAGAGTGCGCTCTTCACTCTTGTTAGGCTACAGTTGTCCAATAGGTTCAGGCAAGGCAATATTATAAGGGTTTACAGTTTTTAATCACTTGGACATGTAGCTGTAGAAATTGTGGCATAGTTATTCAGGCAAAGTAGGCAAAAGCAGGTTAAGTAGTAATGGTAACGCTAGCAAGAATAAAATAATTCTTTAAAGTATACAGTCTAATAAAACCCCAGCCCTTTCTCCCTTAACTGGTTTGCACAATAACAATGCCAGCGCAGAAAGATATGCACAGACTCAGACGGCTACGCCATCCAGCGCTTTGAAAATTAAAGTTTGTTGTTATACGTAAAAGGTTGTTTACCAAATACAATAAATTCTTAATTGAATGCCTGAAAATCTTAAATATATGTTTTTATATGTTATATGTTTTTTACTACTGTTACTAAACCTTGCTGTGTTTGCATGGATAGTTCTGAGCCGGTTGCCAGAGTGTAGTTAGGTGAAAAGTACTCAGGGGAGGGTGACTAGTCTCTCATGATTTCACTGGGGTTTAAAGGCCATTGCTGCAAAACAGCAGGACATCTAGTTTAGGCTATACATCGATATGAGGATGTAAAGAGAATTTTGAGAAATACCATGAAAAATGCTTCCAACATACAGTACAGGCCAAAAGTTTAGACACACCTTCTCATTCAATGCGTTTTCTTTATTTTCATGAATATTTACATTGTAGATTCTCAATGAAAGCATCAAAACTGTGAACGAACACATGTTTGATGGGTAAACGAGCATTCTGAGCATTATTTGTAGAGTTATGAGCAAAAAAGGCTAAATTGGCCCTATCTCGCCATGGTGAAGAATCCTTTAAAAAAAAATCCTTAATCCTGATGGTGATCCGAACCACCACCAAAAACTAATCAGTTGTAAGTTAGCCAACTTCTTATCTATCCTGAAAATTTTGTCGAAATCCGGCCAAACTTTCTGAGTTACTATTAACAAACAAAAAAACAAACTAACGGACAGACAAACAAACAAACCAACGGCAGCAAAAACATAACCTCCTTATGTTCTTAACAAAAAAGTGTGAAATAACTTAAAACATGTCTTATATTCTAGTCATGAAAATAAAGAAAACGCATTGAATGAGAAGGTGTGTCCAAACTTTTGGCCTGTACTGTACATTGCTTACCCATCTTTATTTTTGAGAATGTCAGTGACATCCGGTGCAATGCTGATTTCACAGAGGCAGGCATGACATCACAGAGGTTGCTAGAGTAATGGAATCTTCATGTAAATCACACACAGAGAAGTTGTCACTTGTATGATGAAGGAGTTAGAGTGCACCAGCAAACTTTGAGGTGGTAGATTTTCATATATTCTGTAAAAAACAATTAAGTCTGTTTTTTTTTCAGGTAAGCTTTTAAAATCTTTGTTCTGTTTTTAATTAGGCACTCCAAGTCAGAATATTGGCCGTTCAGAGTGGCTGTAGTCTGTTTAGTGGTCCAGTTCCAAATGTATGACAAAGAAGAGTCAAAATGAAGCTTGCAAAACTAAAAAGTTGTTTAATGGCACTTCCAAACTGCTTAGAACTAAATGTAAATTCTGGATGCTTGCTAGTCGAATCAGATTGGCACTGTGATAATGTGGTAATGCAGTGCCTCAGATCTTGTTACTTGCTCATCGTCATTCCTCAAATGAGTGTCTGCTGTTTCATTCAGCCGTCTCTCAGCAGTCACAGCTAAACTTTGTTTATTGGTGATCGCTCATTTGTGGAGCTCATGTTTAGTGGATCGTACTGTTTATTCTGTTCATTGTTCAGTATGTTCATTGCTGTGCATCAGTTTATATATTTTTTTATACTTTTTGGGTAAGTTTTTTTTTTTTTAATCAGTTATTACTATTAAGTAAAATATTACTATTAGAAAACATTCACAACATGGTGACAGTTTTTAAAATATACAGTAGCTAAATTTTGTTAAAAAGGGAGTATGCTTCAGAAGAATATAGCCGCACACTCAACATTACTTCCTTTCAACATTTCGACCCCATAGCCTTTGTTAAAGAATGTAAAGCCAGAAAACAACTACACTGATTGTATTGTGATATCCGAGAGGAAAAGCAAGCGTATCAGTGTTTATAAATTAAAAAAATACATAGTTTTGACTAAAGCTAAGTAGATGGCTCAGGTTTTGTGTGTGCATATATGGTATGGTTGTAGTGATTACACTGTTATACAAAACAAAAGGCTTTGGACAGAATCGATCTCATTCAAGCGCTGTTTAATTAAAGGAGAACTTCGGTGTAAAATGAAAATTGGCATGTTAAAACATCATACTGAGTTGGTATGTGTACTGAGGAGCAAAATTGATTTAGCCAGTTGCATTCAGAGTTTAACTATTTTTTATAGTTTGTCCCAGAAGGCTAACAATGGAAGTGGTAGGTGCCCTTAGACGAAGCATGACAACTACGCTATTTTTAAACCATTAAAACAGCTCGAAGAAACTCCACACTCCATCGGTAGTACAACAAAGGCCCTGACATTAAAAACGAGGCACTAAGAACTTTGTAAGTGTGGTGAAATCCAATATGGCAGCAAATTTTCTTTCTTTGATCCAAGACAACTCGGCAGCAGCTAGACAAGCAGATGATTAGACATTGGCTTGATTAATACTTCTTCAACCTACCTCTTAAGAAAACGTAATTGCTACTGGAAACTGTGTATTGGCAGTTAGTGGTTGGTAGTGTTCCCTATGGCTAAAGATCAATCCTGGTATACCAGTTCAGTGACGGGCACACTGTGCTGTAAGAGATGCCGTTATGTTTTGTGTTGAGATGTTAAACAAAGGTCCTGACTCATTGTGGTCATAAAAGGTTCCACAGCACTTCTAGCAAATGCTAGGGGAGTTCCTAGCCTGGTAAACCCGCCCCTCGTACTTCATTTCATTTTGTACAGAGGGTCTGGACTGGAATCTCTTGAGGTTAATTTCGGCCCCAGCAAGACCGATCCAGTCAGCGAACAGAGGGTGTGTTCGTTAGCGGTGACGTTGACCTTGTGTGCTACATTTGAATTGTGCATAGGTAGGCTAATTGCATACGTGGCGACTAGGCGTTAGCGATTGGGTAAAGGCAGAGGCTTGTTTTAAACTTCAGCAGAGTCCACACCTCCAGGAAGAAATCGTTTCTGACGGTGTCTGGTCCAGACCCTCTGTACAAAATGAAATAAAGTACGATGGGCTGGGTTACCAGGCTAGGGGAGTTCCTGTTGGACTGGCTAGTTTTCTAAGGTGGGTCATTCACTCTGGGCCCCTAATCATCCCCCAGTGCGTAACTGCTTTATTTATTCACTCCCTCGCTCTCAACCTCAAGCTCATATGAGGCTCAGTTTTCTGGTGCATAATGGCTGCCACACATTGGTAGTGGTAAGTTACCCTTCACTGATTTGTGTGCCTCATGTGTGAATGCCCCTACAAGTTTGACCCTTTGCTGGCACTACAGCGCATGATTCACAGACATGAAACTTTGAGTAGAATGAGGGAACTTATGCGATTCAAGAGGCTGCACACTTCTAAGGCCAAAACAAAAGTACACCAAAAAGAAAAATACAAACAGAGTGTGTGGGCAGCTTCTGCTTGCCCCCCTAAACCATAGATGCTTTCAGCAGTTACATATTTGTTTTTCTCCTCTGCCACAACATAATGTGTACATCAGGACTGGGGACTGGCTAGGCGGGGCAGCCACTTAGATGACATTAGATGAAAATCTATTTACATGCAATTTCCTATTGCATCTGGCCAAATGGGATTGCCAAATAGCATCTCTGTGGTTTTAGAGAGGATTCTGTCTAATTTAGCCTAATTGCCAGTAAGGGCGAGGTAGTAAACAAACACACAGGGTGTGGAGTATACAGACAAGCAACGGACAGCAACACTGCTGAAGTGCGGTTAAGCCCAGAGCCAATCTAAACCTGTTGCTGACCCTTTGCTATGTCAGTTTTTCTTTATCCGTACAGCCCAAATGTGCAAGTGTGTTCTCCAAGTGTATCTGTGAAACCTATCAATTAACTGATAGAATTCATTCACTATTATAATATGTGCAAACCAGTATGGAATATGTGGACTGGCATGCTTTGAGCACAGACAGACTCTTTTAAGGCGTGTGGTCTTCGCATGCAAAATCGACCCATGACAACCTAGGCTCAAGCAGAGGGTTTGTATGTGGAATTACCTGTTCCATTCTTGTTTGCTGGATAATCTCTAAATCCCGTCTCAATGCGCTGGGCGTAGGAACTTCGTCAACCTTCTAGATTGGATTGACAGAGTTATTAGAGAGCTCATCTGCACAGGCACGGAAACTGTATTATCATCCACTCAAGCACATGCTACACAAAAACATCATAAAACATGGCATTTTTTGTCTACATGTCTGCATGTTTGTCATTGTCTGACCATCAGTTAAGTATAAGCAGTCCCTCATTTCATATCTGAAAAACAAAAACATATTAGTAAAAAAATCTAAATGAAATGTTGATGCTGCCACTAATGCAGATGAAAAAATAATATAAATATAATATTTAATTATATAAAATAATATGCGATAAGATGCTGTGTACAATGTGATGATGTAGTGTACAAAGTTCAGTGTAGATAATAATGCAATCCAAAATCCCCTGTAAACGACTAGCATTCAAAGTCAAGGGATAACACATTTCCCTAGGCAGAAAGGTGTACTCATTGCTGCAGTCAAAGAAACGAATTATCATTTGTTCTGAGGTAAGGTAGAGTGGTGCACAACAAGACTGCATTGCTACAGGGCTCATCTCTGCCCATGGTGTGTTAAAACCCCACAATCCTTAGCAACACACCCGCCACTATAGCCCAGTTTGCCAGAGACATTTAGATGAATAGCTCAACTGAAGGTTGTGTGAGTGACAAATAGCTGTAAAACGGTCATTGCGGCGTTATAATGTGTGAATTTATACTGGTTTTTGCCTTACACATGTCAAACCTCAGTCACAACTTGATATATGGGCAGACATACAATTACCATCTCCTAAAGAATTGAAGAACTCATAAAACCGAGGACATTGAACAACAAACATATAAAAACTCCATTGTTGTTTTATTGCAATTGTCAGAAAGCTGTAATGCTAATGCCTTTCAGGACCCTGGAGAGTTCCCCCGTCTAATCTACACTACTTCTCTTTCTAGTCTCATCTCTAGCCTTCTTCTGGGTCTTGGCAATGTTACTCTCTGTGGATACTAAGGGGCTTGTCAATAAACGTATCACAGAACTCTTTGCCTTCGTGTATGTAGTTTTTTGGTTATAATATTTTACCATTTTTTGAGCCTATGTCATTAATATTGTTTCCAGGTTCTTTTGCGCACGTGTCGCACATGTGTTTGATTGAGGCTAAATGTGTTTCTGTGCTCTATGAAGTACAATCAGTCAGGAGGGTGCTGGGGCAAAGCTATAAATTCTTTGGCCAGCCCTCATTAGGTTCACCGTGTGGTCAGATTGTGTGTCAAGGATTACCGATGAAGAGAAGAGAGGCGTTTCTGTGACATAAAGGTCAGTAATGTTCTCAATCTTCGAATACCCTTCCCGTTTGATTTTCTTGTAGACTATATTTAATCGATCAGTGCAAGGTAATATCAACTGCGTTCTGGACCAGAACGTTTCTGCCCAAGTTATACTGTTGCCTGGTTGACTTGTGACATAAGACGAACAGCCTACCACCATGCTCAACACTCGTACTTCATTCTTATCCAGCACTTACAAAACTAGTTTTGCTTCACTACACTTATAGGCCCGCTACCACATTTTTTACATTACATTACATATTACATTATTTGTAAATATCTGTTTGATTATATTGATTCTGGCTTGAAATTAAAGTATTGTGATATTTGTTGTCTAGATCAACGATTTAAATGTGCACCATATGGACACGAGGAAAGGAGTATTGTAAAATACAAGTAGTCTATTGTGAAGATTCACGCCACACAAAATTAAATCTTATGTGTAATGAGTAGTCGATTGAAGGATGCTTTTTGAAGTACTCCTGTCAAAGACATCTGTGTTCTTCAACAAGCTAATTGCTGATGTATTGGAAATTGTAGCCCACATTTTTACGATAGCCTATATGGAAGCAAATAGGTGTTAGGGTGTTTTCACCTAATCCGACTCTTTGAACCATAGTATGGTCTAGCGAGTTTTTTTAGATATATTTCTCAATTAATTTATAGAAGATATTGTCTCGGTATTCTTCTTGCGAGGTCAGAATTACGTAACTTTAAAGGTGGCTTCTGGAGAAAATCCATGCTTACTGTTGGGCAGCCTTCCTGTTCCTATAAAGCCAGTTCAGTTCCAAGTCAAATCAGTGCTGAAACGGGTATTCTTTGGCAAAGCATGCATGTTTCTGGCAAAGACTAGCCCTGTAGGCTGGAAGAGGAAACTCTTAATGGAGAACCATTTGAAGCATGTGCAGACTACAGCTACATGCCTAGTAACAGTATATTGAAGGAGCGACAGCACAACAGCTAATCCCAGCGAAAGATTTAGTTGAGGGTAGATGGAAGTGATGGAGTAATCGCATTTACCCGAGATTAACAAATCACTTCAACTCCGCCCCCTTGTTCTTACTCCAGGTAGGTACATGTGTGGACAAAAACAAATGCACGCACAGGTATTATTTTCACTGACACCAGTAAAAGAGTAAGATGTCACCTACAAAGTACTTTCTACAAATGACACTATTGCATTAACCCATCCAGTTTTTTACTTGCCTTTTTTCTCCATTGATTCAGGTCCATGGCCATGGCAAGGTAAGTGTTATTATCTGATAACGTGTAAAATATTGGCTCTAAAGAGTTACTTGGTGCAATAAACAGTTAGGTAAACGTGTAGTCAGATCAATGGTAATTACATTGACTGTAAGACTGACACATGCTGACAGAGAAAGGGAAATTGTAGCTGTACAAAGTTTAAGCAAACAGCGCCAACCACAGCCAATTCTACAAATTGCCTTGTGTTGTCACAACAGTTCTACTGCTTTTAAGGAACTGTACAGACAATGCAATTACAATGTGAACATGCACACAGTTCTTAGTACAATCTTACATGTATTACATAACATTTTTTGTTTAGTTCCATTTTAAAAAATATTCTTAACTATTTTTTCAGGGTTTTCAAGAAAGCCAGTAGGAATGGGCAGGTAATTCCTTCTCCTGCACATTTCAAGTGTGTGTGTGGTGTGTGTTTAAAATGTACATATTCCATTGCTGATAATCACGCTTTTACCTGACTTTGTTAGACCGAAATTGATTTCAGATACTAACTGTAATTTAAATATCTTGGTGTCAACATGCAGAAAGTATACAGTTTAAAAAAATTAACAGCATCACAAATAGATAAACATATCACATATTATAATTCAACCTTCTGCCCCCCGTCTTCTTCAGCTTGTACTCTACTTGGGCAAGAGGGAGTTTGTAGATCATGTAGAACATGTTGATCCCATTGGTAAGTTGTTTATTCCTTATAACAATTCTACATTCTATCATACAAATTTTTTTGCAAAATAATATTGTTGTCAACCAGATATTTGTTTGGCAGGAATCTCCACGTCTTTGAAAATGATCTTGAGTTACACTGTGAATGTTTCATTTGGGGAGCCACTTTGGTATCACTCTTGCTTTTTTCCCTATAGAGGGTGTGTTGAAGTTCGATCAATCAGCTCTTCAGGGAAGGAAAGGTAAAAACACACCTTTCGAATGACCCATAATATGAATGTCTTGAACTAAATGTTGGATAAAGATAGAATGAAATGAAGCCCCTTTAAATGTCCAGTCATTACCGTTGTTCCCTCATCCAAAAACAGTTCCATTTCCATCTTAATTCTTCTCTTCTTCTGCCTGTTTTCAGTCTGGCTACAGATGACCAATGCCTTCCGCTATGGCTGCGAAGATCTGGACGTGATCGGTCTGTCCTTCAGGAAAGATATCTGGATACATCACATACAGCTGTACCCCCCTGCTGGCCACAACCCCGCCATCACACCACTGCATGAAGCCCTGCTTAAGAAAGCTGGGGAGCAGGGCCACCCATTCACCATTGAAGTATGTTGGGCTTTCTGCTTTATTTGTTTCATGTCTAATCATTTAGGTAGCACTTTATAATAACTACTTCCTAATAAGGATGTATTTTGCATTTGTTCACTTTTACTTAACACTTTGTTCATCATTTGGTAAGCATTGCTTTTACTGTATTTCTTATCAGTAAATAATTTCTAAACATACTGACACACATCTGTCTGGATGTAGGTTGGCTATCTGTCTGTCTGTCTGACTGTTTGTCTTCATGCTGTATTGATTTCTCAGCCTGCTGCCTTTCTGTCTGTCTGTCTGTCTGTCTGTCTGTCTGTCTGTCTGTCTGTCTGTCTGTCTGTCTGTCACTTTCTCTGTCTGCTTTAACATTTTTAGATGTGTTTATAAATGATTCACTGATGAGAAATAGTGTAAAAACAACGGTACCAAATGATGAACAAAGTGTTAAGACTTAACAAATGCAAAATAAATGCTTATTAGGAAGCAGTTACTATTAAGTGCTACCAACATTTTGAGCTTTTTCACCTTTTATTAGACAGGAAAGCAGAGAGAGATAGGAAGTCAGTGGAAGAGAAGGATGGGATGGGGAAATGACTTTAAGTTATATTCGGACCCTGGTCCCCTGAGATATGGTGTGGATACCTTAGCCAACTGGACCTAGCCTGATAAACCAGCTCATCCTACTACATGTCATTTTGTACAGAGGGCCTGGCTGTGCTGCACTGGGAAACATTGGTTTCCTGGAGGTGCAGACTGTGCTGAAGTTTAAAACGATTGTATCTCCCTTTACCTAATTGCTAATGTCTGGTCGTGTATGCAGTTAGCCTGGCTATAAGCCTGTCCGTGCACTACAATATAAATGTAGCACACAAAGTCAATGTCATCGGTCACGAACACTCCGTTTGTTCGCTGATTGGCCTGGTAAAGATTCTACCTGAGTCAACTATGTCAATGAAAGCAAACCCAGACTACCACTGTAGGGAGAAAATGTTCGAGTGAAAGTGCGCCCCCCTAGGGTTTCTGCTCTAAATTCTTCCTGCTTTTAGCTTCCTCAGCAAATCACTACTGTGAGAACTCTCTCTCTCTCTCTCTCTCTCTCTCTCTCTCTCTCTCTCTCTCTCTCTCTCTCTCTCTCTCTCTCTCTCTCCAGGCAGTTATGTTTCTATCTCAGTTGCTAGCATCTTATCACCCTAAAAGGCTACATGAAGCCCAATATAACAGTGCAGGATTGCTATGTCATTTTAGATCCCCACAAACCTGCCATGTTCTGTCACACTCCAGCCTGGAGAGGAGGACAAGGGCAAGGTCAGTATATTTGTGCATTTCAAATTAAGCTTTTTTGGTACATTTAATGGCATCATTTTTGCAACTCGCTATTAATCAGAAAATTGAAAATAAGGCTTTTTCTGTGTGCTTGCTTTCATTAATTTAGTTTTGTTTCGTTAGTCTATTAATACTAATATCAGATTAATCAAGTTAATTCTCACATGCATATTTCCTCTGATCATGTCCCCAGCCATGTGGCGTAGACTTTGAAATAAAGGCTTACATGGCTATGGAGGCTGATAATCCAGACGAATTTATTGACAAACAGTAAGTGGCTTGTTTGTTTTTTTATTTCAATTGGCAACATTTTGAAAAAATAGCTGTATCAGCTATATACCATGCAATGTAATACCACGCACTGTCAACCCCTTTTGGGTGGATACAGAACCCAAACAAAAATGTAAGAATCAAAAGAACTCAGAAAAGGTGTACACACCAAAAAGCCCCCATTCAGAACTTTTTTTTAATGCGCGTAAAGAATTAAAATGTACATGCATAAAACACTTCAGAATGGGAGCCTTATGGTGTGAAGATCTTTTCTTTATTTCTTTTGGTTCTTACAGCTATGCAAGCTATACATCTACATTTTTTAATCATGACAAGTGAAAAAACCTGACTGAATGTGTACAGGGACATCTGCCGCCTGGTTATCCGAAAGATACAGTATGCTCCCATCTCGACTGGCCCTGGCCCCAAACTGGCCGTCATGAAGTGCTTCATAACATCTGACAAGCCTGTCCATCTGGAGATATCTCTGGATAAAGAGGTACATTCAATAAGGCTGCATTCCCACCGAGTTTCGTTTACCTTTGTCTACCTTCTGTTTCACATTCTTTCCAATGTGATGCTCCATCAGGTCATGTGTGCCTCCACAGCCCCACGTTATGTTATATTTCCCTCTGAAATGTATATTGTATAGGTTAAATAACTTCAACTTATAAGGAAGACCTTGAAAGTCCCATTTTTGTCATTGTGATCACACAGCACATCAACACACAATGAAATTCACCGCTGCATTTACCCATCACACACGTACCATGCTCAGGGTACCTCAGTGGCGCTATTGGCGACCCAGGATTCGAACTGGCAATTCTGCGATCACAGATCCGATACCTTAACCGCTAGGCCACCACTGCCCTGCTTAAGGAATTTATATACTGCTCTAGCTGGCGGTGTCTGAACTTGTGAGGTTATTTGTGCATTTTTTGAATAGCAACCTTTAAGAAGTGCACAAATAACCTCACAAGTTCAGACACTGCCAGCAGTAAACAGTCTTTTTAAGATCTACCGTATGTTAAAGGTCACCTCATGTATTTCATATGATATTCTGGATATGCAGTCGAAATGCAGCCTAAAAGGCTTCTATGCCATGAGGGGCATTCTTATCCACATATTATCCACCCTGTTCACTTACCTTCCTCCACTGTCTGTGTTTACCACATCAGGTCTACTATCACGGCAGTTCAATCCCTGTTAAAATAAAAGTCAGAAATGAATCCGCCAAAGTCATAAACAAAGTCAAGATCTCAGGTATGTGACTCAGGTTAAGTCCTCCACAAAAAAATCTTTTCATATTTCCTTTCTGTTTTAGTCAAAGGTTTAGCACTACAAGTGATCAAATATGATTTGACCTGCGTAGGGATCCGTTATATCTCATTTACACGCCTAGTGTTTTTGGCAAGTCCTGACATTACACAGACACAAAGATTAAGCCATGTATAATGTGCACAAGAAATGACTAAGCACTTGAGATATAAACCAAGAAAGAAGAAAATGTTTGTGCTAATTGTTTTTATCCTGTCACAGTGGACCAAGCTACAGATGTGGTGCTGTATTCTGCAGATAAATATACAAAAAACATCCTGAACCAAGAGTTTTCGTAAGTTTTCATTCAGTTTTAGAAGAGCAATGCAGTGCAATGCATCCCTAATTTTAAGACCATGTCTTTATAAGCAACTGTTTTTAATTAAGGGTCTAACTGTGTGGAAGGACATAGTTCTGTATAAAGGTGTGTAGACTATACATTGCATAGTTCTGTGTGTTGGTCAAACCACCCCACAAAAAAATTAGTCTGGGCCGAATTATAGAATACAATTTTGAGCCCTGTCCCCTCCCATTCATAATACTATTCCTATAGTGTCCTCAAAGGCCACCATGTCAATGCTGGGCCTCGGCCTCATCCTAACTTTCCTCCACTTGGTGGCGCCCCTGTCACTAAATAACAGTGGTAAGCATACAAGCAACCTTTAACCAGCGCCAGCTATTTGTATTTGTACTCTTTTACGTGTTGTGTTGTGCCATTAGGGGTGGCACTAGAACCTTCTTGCCCCCCTATAATGGTATAATATGTCAATTGTGTCCTCAAAATGCCCCCTACCAAAGCTGGGTCTTTTATTTATTTATTTATTTATTTATTTTTAACATACTGTTACATCCAGTACATTCAATATTCATTACGCCTTACATGTAAAAAGGTAAAGAGCTAAGCCTAGATAATACTGAAAGCTCTAAAGCAAGGGAGAGTCCAGACGAACAAGGCCTTAGTTGTATCTGTGTATAATATGTGCAAACACCACAGGGAAACGGTGGAGGCCGGAGGGACGTTTGAGAAAGCCCTGTCCATCACTCCCCTGCTGGCCAACAACAAGAACAAGAAGGGGTTGGCTCTGGACGGCAAACTGAAAGATGAGGACACTAATCTGGCCTCCTCGACAATGTGAGTAACACCAGATGGCAGTACTGCCCTACAAAGCCAAAAGGCAGTAACTGCATAATCTGTTTAATTTAGTTTAGAATGGAAGTTGACTTTCTAACACCTCCTTTGTCTTGTGACTAAATCTCTTGATTCTTCTTATTAAGAAACTAAATAAAGCATCACCATTATTATACCTACAACATGTTTGAGAAGGCAGAGTGACAACTTTAAAGGCATTTTTCTCAGTTTCTATGTTCACGTAGTTATTGCACTTTGCCTTTGCAGGAGTATACAGGGACATCTCAATGAATGAGTTCTTTTATTTTATTAATTCAGTGAAGTGATTAAGTTAAACGTTTTTATATAATATTTCAAGTCTATTACAGTTTACAGCTAATGATAATCCTTAATTTAGTATCTCAAAGAACATCAAAACATCATCACCAAAACAAACAAGGATTTTTAGACAAAAAGGTCAGCCTTCTCAAAAGTATGTTCAATGTTTATGCCCTCAGTACTTGGTTGAGCCTGTTTTTGCTTTTCACTTTGCATTGAAATTTACTTTTCCACAATACTGTACGTTTAAGTGTACCATGGTATAATACGTGTGCCAGTTTTATCAGTACAATAGCTACAGTTCGGCAGGTTATCTTTTGTGTGACCCTTTCCAAACCAACAACCTTGATGAAGTTGTGAGGGGTTTTGTTTTCCTAATGAGGTAAAAGGCCATGTGTAAGGTGTACGGTGCGTCACTATGACATTTCATTATTGCGTCACGCTAGAGCACGCATTAACGGGGCATTGCGTCACTACGTCATTTTGTTACTGTATTCATCCGCTCCGACGCCACTGGACTGCTAGAAATGTTTGTGGTAACCTTGCCAAACTGTAAAGCACTTTGAGCTGCATCTTGCATGTATGAACTGTGCTATACAAGTAAAGATTATTATTATTATATTATTATTATTTTTGTCCAACTTTCATATAAACGTCAGAATGCCTGCAGGCTGTAACTCACCCTGGGAAGACATTTGCCATTTTTTCCACTTGGCCCTGTCTAGTCTCCCATCGAGGTGCCCAGAAGGACTCCTGTAGTAATTCCAGAGAGAGGACCTAAATGACCTGACACACATAACTTGCTAACATGCTAACATGCCTGGGATCATGGGCACATAGTTGTCAGTGAGGATGTTTGGCTTGCAATTATTGAAATGAATTTCCTATGTTTGCTTCATGTCTCTCTCTTTCTCTCTCTCTCTCTCTCTCTCTGTCTCTCTCTGCCTGATATTCTTTGTATGTGTTATTGATTTTGATTAGTATAAGACCAGGCATGGAAAAGGACATCCTAGGAATTCTGGTTTCCTATAAGATTAAGGTCATCTTGGTGTCTGGAGGAGGGGGGTAAGCCTTCTAGGATCCCATCTGTTGTTACCTTCACTAGGGCTGTAGTAATGCTACTGAAATAAATGCTATCATTGACCCCACCGAGGCCCCCATGTACTGGGTTGGCATAGGCTGTTGTGCAGGATTACCTGTATGCTATCACAGTGCACCTACCAAGGGTGCAATTCAGAGTGTGCATTTTTTATTTGTATATGAAAGCATGTTTACGATCTATGTAAATTGATGATTTACCCCTTGAAATATCTACTCCCAATATAAAGGCCTGAAGTAAATGCTACTCATCTATGTAATAACAACAACAACACATTGCATTTATATAGCACTTTTTAAGACACCCTGAGCGCTTTACAGTGAAGGGGGATCTCACCAACTACCACCACTACTCAACATGTAATAAACCAATAAAACATAATAATCTCATTATGGTCTCTTGCTTTCAGCTTCTTAGGAGGACTGACAGCCAGGTGTGTTTTACTTTTCTCCATGATGCTTTCTTGAATTTAGTCTCAACGGCCAATGTTAGTGTTAATTTGTAACAACAAATTGTAATTTGATTGCTGTGATAATTTATCTGTGTAATCCTCAGAGATGTAATGAAACACAATCTGTTTTCTGTCATTTAGTGAAGTGACAGGGGAAATACCCTTGGTTTTAATGCACCCCAAACCTAAAGGTAACAATTAGGTTCATTTTATTTGGAAATGTAAATGTCTGTTCTTTTCATCGTTTTTTCTTTTATTCAAAAAGGAGTATTAATGTTTTTTTTTATTTTTCTTATTGCAATTTCAGCATGAACTGAACATGTGCCGTAAGTAACATCAGATCAACACCGGATAAGGCATTTCACTAAATTGCAGTTTGTTGCTGTTACTATTTTATGTTGACTGGACTGACACAGTTATCTCCTTTGGGGTTTTAGGTCACCTTCTACATGGGTGAGTATTTTTAGTTCTTAATGTCATTTAAAAATATTGTTGTTAGTTAATTTAAAACATCTTCATCCTAAATTTGGTAGGATGTGCTTCAAGCATTTTTAATGAGCAAATATATGATACATACTGTACATCTGTGATACCATGGCAAGAAAAAGTGTATGAATCCTTTTGAATTAACTGCATGAAAGTGTAAGTATGTTTTGTGTGATGAAATATACATGATAGTATTGTTCTGATCCATACTGAATATAGCTATCATTCAAAACCTCTATATTGCTGATTTGAAATGGCAAGGAGGCTCTCCCACAACTTAAAAAGTAAATATTGGGTCATACATCAGGGCAATTGTCCTAAGTATACAAGTGAATCCACACAGAATAGCTTCAAACAAGAACATCTAAAGCCATTAACCCCTGATATTCAAAGAATATTGCTGAACTGAAGCAAAACATCTCCGGAATGTTGTGAAAATCTTCACAATTAAAAGTATTTGGTTGAGCACACTCTTGCCCAGACCGTAGCAGCACGTTTTCAAAGTTTAAAATAAAAATGTTTTTTTTTTTTTTGTTATGAGCTGCAGCACGCTGTCTATACTAGTGACTTTGATGAAGATCAATTACGTAATTTCAAAGAGATTACGTTTTTTTCTTGCCACTGTATTTCTGTTGATTATAATTTTGTTTGATTTTCAGAGGTACTCGTTCACAGAAGAGGACCTCACTTCTTTGTGCTCCTGTAGGAAAACTAGAACAATGTCAACAGTCTCTAAGTCCACAAACAATGTAATCCTCTCAGCTACTGTGCATCTGAACTCAAAATGCTGAAATATTATTTGCACTAATTTTTAAGTGATCATTCTTTTGTGAGTCTTTTACTTGTATAATATGCTTTTGTATGCATCCTATTATGTCTGTTGACATGTTTGACTTCTTTTAAAACTGGGTGGGAGTGTCTTCATGGTCTCAGAAGAATGCATATCCAGACAGGCTAAAGTTTAGAATGCATATCCGGACAGGCTAAAGTTTAGAAGTTTAGAAAGTTTAGAAGTTTAGAAGGCCTACAAGGTCTGTATGAACTTCCCACACAATCTGTGATAAGGCAAATCAAGGTGTTTCTAAAGATTTAATATAGAACTAAGCAAAACACATACATACATACAGCATTTAAATGTAGTAAGTAAGTCTGATGTTCATGAAGTCTTAAGTGATGTAATTGTCTCCATGTTGCTGAAATAATTCTTAACACCTTTTGAATAATGTCATTGTATATGTAGTTTGTTGCTTGACAAATGCTATAACACCAATGAACACCAATCAATAAAAGTAACAAAATGGTGGAACAAGAGTCAGGCTTCTCTTCAGGAGTGTATGGTTTATTCTGCACACTGCATAGATATTGCATTGAATAGGCCTGTCTCACATTCCCGATAACCAGATAACCCCTCAACCCATTTAGAATGTAAGAAGGAGAGAGGAAGAAAACTGTTTTTAGAGACATACATTTTGGTCTGGACTGACTATGAAAACTCCACTGCTGAAATATGACCAATTCAGAAATGTCTTTTTTTTTTTTTTTTACTTATTGTTTGCGAGCAACCCTTCTTGTCAGGTAAGGGGTAAACTATGATTTTTGCTAACTAATTTAAAATCTTTGGTAGAGTTCTCTCTCCATGTCTCTGCTACGGCCAAGACCCAGTCATTAGCTCCAAGCCTTTGGTTGTCAAGCTAGCCATTTAAATGTTCTGTTGAGCCTAGTTTAGCAAAATCACTTAGGTTGAGAGTCCAAATGCAGCATGACTAAAAATTCATCTCAGATGTAGGCCTATATCATGTTGCTATTCTGTGTACTTCCATCCGTTCATCATTTGCTACTGCTGTCGCATCTACATAGTTTATTGTAGTTCACTTCACAAAATGGCCATGTGTGAGTGGATCTTTTTGTCCAACATTAGATGTTATAGTCATAAACATTGACAGATACGAAGGGCAACACCACATGGCATTATTGGGTAAATAATTCCAGACGGTCATGGTGTTTGTCCAATTTGAAGGCCATCACTGGGCCCCCTTAGTTTGCATACGTGTGATGATCAAACCTGCAGAAGCCAACGCCAGTTCCTAGGAAGATGACCCGCCAGATTTAGGCTACTGGTAGCTCATTAATGAAGCAGCCCATTTCGACAGTAGGCCTACACCGTGCCATCCGAGGTCAATCGGCTTCTTAGGAACTGATAGTGAGGGAAACATATGAAAATGTGGCAAGTAACTCGTTACCAAACAATTTCTTCACAATGTGTTTGCAAAGGTATGTAATAAGATGTATTAAAATGTTGAAATTCAACTGGTGTGGTAAACCCTGAAAAATATATTTTTCCCAATGGAGTTTTTCTGGTGAAGTATAAATGTGAACAGTCGACTTAGAATAATGGGGAAAAAAATACATTTTTACCACTCAAGTTACTTAAGGACAATTTATTTGAAAATCATTTCTGGGTAGACTACCGTAACTTGAGAAGGTTTTTGGGGGGGTTTCCCACGGGAGCTGAATATACATGTTTAATACATGTTATGACACACCTTTACACACATTAGCGAAGAAATTATTTGGCAACGATTTAGTTGGCATTTTATGTGTCCCTCACTATCAGCTCCTAAGAAGCCGATCGACCACGGATGGCACGGACAAACCTATCGATTTTCTGGCGGGTCGTCTTCCTGGCGTGGGCTTCTGCAGGTTTAGTCATCACAAAAGTAAAACACAGCGGCAGCCCTATAAAAGTCCTGTGAATTGCAACTCGTTGTTAATCACATCTGTCTCGTTAATCGGTGAGCTTTCTCGCAGCTATGAGGAGGATCATTCAAGTCCATTTCTTGTTCCTCTCCTTTCTACTGGTGAAGGCGCAAGGTAAGCCACGTTCAATACGCTTGTCAAATGACCACAGAGAATAGCATCCCGGTAACAACCTAAATTTTATCATTAGTGATTTTCAGCAATTCTGAAATACACAATTCTGTAGCCTACTCAATAGTCTGGCCTGAGCGCATAATATACGCATAAACGTTAACGTTTGAGATAGTTTAAAGTGTAGTCTATGTATTATTATTTATTGTTATATTGTAATATTTTCATCGTAACCTTAAACTGAGATCACTTTTAAAAACCGTGTTGTGGTTTGTTGACATGCACGAATTTAGGAAGGATATAAATTATAATTGCCTAAACTGAGTTCTGTATTTCAGATTTAGTCTCCTCAAACTCTTCCTTGGAGGAGCTATTGAACGGTACAACCCCAGGCCCATGCCCAGCTAACTTAACTGCTCCAGGGCATTCTGACAACAGTTCAACCACAGGCCCATGCTCACCTAATATCCGAGCCCCAGATTTTAACGGTAACAACCTAAATTACGGTATCATTAGGGATTTTCAGCAATTCTGAAATACACAATTCTGTAGCCTACTCAATAGTCTGGCCTGAGCGGATAATATAAGCACGTGCTGATAAACTTTAAAGTTTGAGATAGTTTAAATTGTAGTCTATGTATTGTTATGTATTTATTGTTATATTGTAATATTTTCATCGTAACCTTAAACTGAGATTACCTTTAAAACCCGTGTTGTGGTTTGTTGACATGCACGAACTTAGGAAGGATGTAAATTATAATTGCCTAAACTGAGTTCTGTATTTCAGATTTAGTCTCCTCAAACTCTTCCTTGGAGGAGCTATTGAACAGTACAACCCCAGGCCCATGCCCAGCTAACTTAACTGCTCCAGGGCATTCTGACAACAGTTCAACCACAGGCCCATGCTCACCTAATATCCGAGCCCCGGATTTTAACAGCACACGCAGAACTGGCGTTGGTAAGAAAACACAGAATATTATTATGACCGCCGCTAGCGAAGCTAGCGAAAGCGGTCATATTGGAGTTGCCGCAAAATTTTTCCCTTTTTTATTTATTTATTTATTTATTTTTTCACCGATTTTTCGTCAACGATTCCTGGGACACTGAAATTCGTAGCCCAAGAAGTTTGTGAGCGAATAACGCCTTTTGGTCCCCCAGGGCCAACCCCCCGCTGTGCCAGTGTCCGTTAAAGAGGGGGAGACCGGCAAAAGTTTTTGGTGAATAACTCAATGAACGTTTCACCCAACAACATAAATTTTTTGTGATATGTCAGTGTTACAGAGACGTATCGACCCAGCCCATAAACTCTCACTTGAAGCATAGCGCCACCTAATGATATGGGTAAATGCAAAAATTGGGATTTTGAGTTGCCAATATCTTGGACCGAGAAGGTGGGAACTGCGCAAAATACGTCATGCACGATCACCACAAAGACCTCTAACACCACAGAACATGCCATAAAATTTGGTCCATAGGGGGCGCTGTAATTGTAGAAAATGTCATTTTGCCTATTATCTAGAGAATGCTTACGTTTACAACAATTTTTTTTTTATCGTCAAATCTATTGACCCTCACACATTGGAAACACTGGTCGACGCCCACTTCCAACGAGAACAATTTCCGTGAAATTTTAATATTGCGAAAACAAATCTGAACGAACTCGTCATAGGCCGCTCATGTGAATCTCACCAAATGTGGTATATGTCATCTACAGACAATGCTGACAAAAAGTTATCAAAGGATTTATCTTGAGATAAACCATTCCGAAGTTACACATCAATGAACATTTAACACGTAGCTTAAAATTCTTCAAATGGCCGTATCTTGGCTTTTAATTGCTCAAATTTGGTCAAAGTTGACATGCCATCTCTAAACAGCTTTCTATTCATGTGTACTAAATTTTGTGACATTTTGTCATAGGGGGCGATGTTTATTGGTGAAGCTAGGTGTCAAAAAACAGTTTTTGTTAAATAACTCGTCAACAATTTTGCCCAAGACAACGATTTTGTGTTAGTATGTCGGTGTTACAGAGACGTATTGACCCAGCCCATAAACTCTCACTTGAAGCGTAGCGCCACCTAGTGATATGGGTAAATGCAAAAATTGGGATTTTGAGTTGCCAATATCTTGGACCGAGAAGGTGGGAACTGCGCAAAATACGTCATGCACGATCACCACAAAGACCTCTAACACCACAGAACATGCCATAAAATTTGGTCCATAGGGGGCGCTGTAATTGTAGAAAATGTTATTTTGCCTATTATCTAGAGAATGCTTACGTTTACAACATTTTTTTTTTTATCGTCAAATCTATTGACCCTCACGCATTGAAACCACTGGTCGACGCCCACTTCCAACGAGAACAATTTCCGTGAAATTTTAATATTGCGAAAACGAATCTGAACAAACTCGTCATAGGCCGTTCATGTGAATCTCACCAAATTTGGTATATGTCATCTACAGACAATGCTGACAAAAAGTTATCAAAGGATTTATCTTGAGATAAACCGTTTCGAAGTTACACGTCAATGAACATTCAACACGTAGCTTAAAATTCTTCAAAAGTCAATATCTTGGCTTTTAATTGCTCAAATTTGGTCAAAGTTGACATGCCATCTCTAAACAGCTTTCTGTTCATGTGTACTACATTTTGTGACATTTCGTCATAGGGGGCGATGTTTATTGGCAAAGCTAGGTGTCAAAAAACAGTTTTTGTTAAATAACTCGCCAACATTTTTGCCCAAGACAACGATTTTCTGTTAGTGCGCTGGTGTTACAGAGGTGTATCGACCCAGCCTATAAACACTCACTTGAAGCATAGCGCCACCTAGTGATAAGGGTAAATAAGTGAGATTTTGAACTGCCAATATCTTGGACCGAGAAAGTGGGAACTGCACAAAATACGTCATGCACGATCAGCACAAAGACCTTCTATAGGGGGTCCATAGGGGGCGCTGTAATTGTACAAAATCTCATTTTGCCTATTCCTTGCCTTGACAAATCACTCCTATACACTACACAAACACACACAATGTCATTCATTCAAAACCCACATCCATGCCCACTTCCAGGAAATCATTTCGACAGAAATTCTCACCTTACAACACTGCTCTACCACACACTCATCATACCAACAGTTCCCACATTTCAATATACTGCGGCGGTCATACCATGTACCGCTATGCGGTACATCTAGTTGAAACTGAAATCATTTGTAACCCTACTTTGAAAACTGAACGTTACCATCTCAATTGATATGGTAACTGATGGTGGTGGTAAGGGGGGTGGGGGGGGTAATTTTGGCCCCTTTTTAATTTTACTACTAATGTATTTTTAGCTTATTATTTAGCTTATTTATTTATTTAGCACTGACTTCAAATATTAACCATTCCTTTCCATCATTACTGATGACAATTTAGAGCGTATGTATCAATGTTTTGTTTGACATTATCTGTCATACAGAAGTGTACTGGAACAATAACTTTGACCAGCCTGTGGATTTCACCTGTCCCAACTCCCAGTCCATCAGTGCTATCATGAGGTAATAACCCCCACCCACACCCACACCCACAGACACACACACACACACACACACACAGTTTAGACTAACAATCAGCTATTTCACTGCATGTCCTACTCTACCCAGTATGTCTGTGCATGTGACAAATAAATATCCTTGGGCTGAATAACTGTCTCCACTTTGTACTATAAGCATTACCATTATGTTGGTTTAGATTATGTGTGGTGAAATAACAGAAGCAAATTTAACATTGTGCTGAGTTTTACTTTAAAGTTAGTCAGAGATAAGGTATGAGTTTTGTTAGTGTAGAAAGGGAAACTGCTGATAAAATATGTATTTTATATATATGTACTATGTGCACTTTGCTAAATAGTTGTGTGTACAGGTATTTGTAATAATTTCATCTTATCTATTTTAGTGAGTTTAATTCACATTTCAAGGACCGGGTCTGTGAGTTTTGGTGCCAAGATACTTTTACGAAGGCACCAACTTGTCATAAAACAAACTATGTGAATAACTTTGATGAAGTTGTGGATTTTACATGCCCCACTAACAACGTGATTAGTGGGGTGTACAGCTATCATGACAATTACTACGAGGACAGAAGGTATTTTCTAAACTTATATTTCAGTCAGGATGAAAAACATGTCACAACATTACAACATCTATGTCACAAACATTTTTCTCAATGTGAATTGCCCGAAAAGATATAACATAATAAGCATCAGTGGCTGGTATTCCTTGAATGTTAAATCCATATATGGTAGGCTGAAATCATTTATGTTAACTCAACTGATGTAAATTTAAGTATTAAAAAAATTGGAACCCTTGTGTAAATATATACACACACATATATGTACACAGTTAGTTACAATACCAAAAACATTTTTTGTAATTGGTAGGATATTTTGTATTTAGGCAAGTGGCTCTCTGGTATTAGCGGTGTTAAGTTGTTTTCTGTCTGTATTCTCACAGATGGGCTTTCTTGTGTTGTGCAGCAAGTAACTTCTGCCTTGGTAGCATGTGGACTAATTATGTTAACGATTTTCATGAAGTCATGACTTGGTACGTTCCCACCGGTCAGTACCTAGCAGGGACCTATAGCTACCATGACAACAAGAAGGAGTGAGTATCTCATCTACTGGTGATGACAATGGGTGTTATGATATAATGGCATATCAAGCTGACTTTTGATCATTTATTGGCAGGGTGTCAATATATGCATACTTATACTGAAGAATATGAATGCTGACTGTGTGCAAAATATTTCTTGTGTGTGTGTTTTTGTTTTAGGGACAGACGGTGGAAGTATCTGACCTGCAAGAAAAAAGCTTGCTAATTCCTGTCTCTGACGCCTGTATTTCTTACAGCTCATTAGGCTGACACAAAGACCTATAGACACATTTTGTGTTCTGTAATTTGCAATTAACTAATAAAGTTGATGCAATGTTTCAAAACTTTTGCGTAATAAGCTTTCTGAAATGCATGACTGACTAAAAGTCATTTGTGTTTTGTAAACAGAGATAAGTCTCTATTACTTGTTGTATTACCAGCTGTGTACAGGCCTTGAACCAAAGTAAAGATGAATGTGAATTACAGTGGGCACATAGATTATATAAGAATGTAGGCTAGCAATACTCAAGATAAATTAAAAAAATGTATATATATGGGCCATTCCATGCCAACTCAAACAATATTGAAAAAAGTTCCAAGGGCACCATCTCCGATTTTGCTCAGAATTGCACCAAATATACCTCTAGGGGAGCAATGAAAAATTTCCAAGTTTCAGATCAAAATATCAAGCGGTCTAGATTTTATGGCCCTTTAAACTTTAAAGGCCATGGCCAAATTTCGCTCCCGCTCATCGCTGCATTTTTTATGTTTTTTGGAGGCCCATGACTTAATTTCTATACAAGACTTCTGCCACAAGTGGGCAGTGTGCTACCAGTAATCTGCAGCAAATTGTTGATGTACTAACACCTTCTGGGATCACCAGAGACAGCAAATGCAAACCTGGTCTTCTAAGCAGCCAAATGAGGGGTGTAGTTGTGTTCAGTAAGGCATTCAACCCGGCACAAATCTTAGTGCATATTTTATTCAGAGAAAACTCAACTTACACCTTCATCAGAAATTTCCATTGATGGTTGTATGAGTTGTTTTTAAAACCTTTGCTGTCCATTTGTAATTTACTTCGAACTGTTGTTTTTTGGGGTTTTTATTGCCTTTGACCTTTTACAGTCTTGTACAATGAACAAGGAAGTCCTTTGCCAGTAGGGATAACCCTTTATTCTGATAGAAAAAGAGAAATCACAGCATGCAGCATATAGCCTTGCTCCTTGTCTTATGCCCTCCCCACACACCCACAGCACACAGCCCTCGGGCCTCAACACCCCACCCCCCCACCACACACACACATGACATTACACTTAGCTGACGCTCTTATCCAGAGCGACTTACAGATATTTACAGGGTTTCAGTTACAGTCCCTGGAGCAGTGTGGGGTTAGATGCCTTGCTCATGGGCATCTCAACCATGGGTAGGGCGGGATTCGAACCGGCAACCTTCCGATTGCAAGACAAACTCCCTTTGGCCCACTAGGCCAAAGCTGCCCCACACACACGCACGCACGCGCACACACACACACACACACACACACACACACACACAGCATGCAGGATACAGCTGTTGCGCCCCCCGACTCATGCCCCCTCATCACCTTCCCTCACACACAGTCCTCTCACATACACTCTACACACAAGAAACACATCGCATTGCTCCTCGCTTCATCCCCCCCCCACACACACACACAGGACACAGCCCTCGCGGCTCAAGCCCCCACCCACCACACACGGCGCTTGTGCCGCCCTCACTGCCCCCCCCACACATAGCCCCCCCGCCCCACACACACACACACACACAGTACACAGCATAGCCCCCCCCCCCCCCCCCCACACACACACACACAACACAGCCCCTCCACCCCCCCCCCCCCCCCCCCACTCCCCACCTAACACACATACACAAAGTAGCATGTAGGACACGGTCCTTTGTCGCCTCCACCCCGCCACCGCCTCCCTCACACCAACACCCCCCCACCCCCACACACAAATACAGCACCGCTGCCCTCACTGCCCCCCCCCCACACACACACACAGCCCCCCGCCCCCCACGCACACACTGCATATAACCTTGCTTCCCGCCTCATGCCACCTCCCTCCACCCCCCCACACATACAGCACACAGGACACAGCCCTCACGGCTCAAGCCCCCCTCCCACACGCACACAGCACATATCTTTGCTCCCTGCTGCCCTCAGCCCTCTCCACACACGTTTGTGTTTGTCCAAACCCACCTCAGCGCTGTCAGCTGCACACGTAGTGCCACCCCCCAGCGAGTCATCTGCCACCACAGCCAGTCCTCTCTCCCAACCATAACTGCATTCTACGCACTTTACTCCCCACTCCCCATGCACAGTCTAGACTCACAATCAACAGTTTCACTGCATGTCCTACTACTCAGTATGTCTATGCATGTGACAAATAAATATCCTTGTATCATTGTATCCTTGTAAATCCTCTTCAGTACACACACACACACACCACACACACACACACACACACACACACATACACAGCACATAGCAAGAGTCCCATGCAGTCAGGTCACTTTTTGAGCATAACTGAAGTAACCCCTCAGCTCAACATGTAATCTCTAAATCCCTTCTTATTCTTCTGGGACTGGGAATCTCTTTACCTTTCCTGACTGCACACCCAGAAATACACACAAGCTTCCTACCAGAAGAATTACACTGCACTCTCTGTGTCTTCCTGTTTACTTGAATGTGAATCTTTGCCATTACGTATCACAATTCATAAATGTATTTATCTGAAATAATCAAAATCTTCCCCATGCATATGACACTCATAGATAAAAATACATACACCTTCAGTATAAATTTGTATTGATGGTTGTATAGGTCACTTTGCTTCTTTTCTGTTTCCCTAATACCTAGAGTTTGCTTTTACTGGTGTTTCTCTGTGAGCTACAAAATGTGCAACAATCTTCAACAAACAACTTCTTTAAATGTGAGAAGTTCAGAATTTAAAACAGTATCTCTAGCATGCCACACACAGTGTTGACACACATGACATCATGACATCATAAGCTTTAGGAAAAGCAGTCTGAGGCTTGTGACCTAACACACCCATCCTTTAGAACCATCCCTTCCAGCCTAATAAACTACTCAAAACAATTAAGGGAGCAAGCAGAATATATGTTGAGCTGTTGTACACTGGTTTCAACCCTGGCCTGGTCATCTAAAATATTCCCCAGTCTCCTGGTAATGTGTCCAGAGCTGACTTATCATGCTACGTGGCACAGCAAAGCAACGAGCAACCTCCCTCTGAGTGTTCCCATCTTCAGTTGCACTGCTCTGGCCACGTCTGTTGGATCCAGATAGCGCCTAGCAGCATTGGTTACAACCAGGAACCACAAACTCAGCCATAAAACGATCCAAACTGCACTAATTTTAGCCATTAGGGTACAGACCGCAACTGTCAAACAAATACAGGCACCTTGCCTTTATATAGGGTACAAGGTTTGAGCACACAAGGTTCCACATGGTTTGTCTCAACCCACCAGTTGACTCACTGAGATACACTGCTAGTCAAAACTAAAGAAACAATTCAGGTAAATTTGAATTTATATGAACATTTTGACAAAATCGGTTTGCTCCCTTAATTGTTTAGAGTAGTGTACTGTACATTTATCCTGTATTATAACTGGTGGATCGCAGAGGCGTTCTGGGTGGGTCGTGGAGCTTGTAGTTAAAAAAAAAAAAAAAGATTACCAGGTCAGGTGTAATGCTAGGGCGCTACACCCATCCTTTAGAACCATCTCCTGTGGCCTAAAACACCCATCCTTTAGAACCATCTCCTATGGCCTAATACACCCATCCTTTAGAACCATCTCATGCGACCTAATGCGCTCATCCTTTAGAACCATCTCCTATGGCCTAATACACCCATCCTTTAGAACCATCTCCTGTGGCCTAATACACCCATCTTTTAGAACCATCTCCTGCGACCTAATACACCCATCCTTTAGAACCATTCCCTGGGCCTTCAGCATTGTTTACAGGTCAGGTCAGATCAACGTTTTTCAACTCAAACGTGCACACCATTGTACTAAATCTTTTTTTTTGCAACATTAATTTAAGATATGAAAAAAACATTGTATCTTTAAAAAGCGGTTTGGTTTTTTTGGTAAACTTGGAACTTAAATAATGAGGTTAATACCTTGCAACCTAAAGAATGAATCACATAAATGGAGTAATAGGTTTTAAGTTTGCTAACATGATGACAGAAATGTTTTTATGCATACATTTAAATGTGTGTGATACAATATTAGCCCTTTCTTATATTTAGTATGTATTTAGTATGTTACACATTTAGCATACATACATCTTCACTATACGTGTGCTCATTGCCTTAATAAATATTCATATTCATGGCGTGTCATGCCGTAACTGTCTCTACGTTTGTGAGCACTTGAGTATGCACTAGCCACCAAAGATAGCCACACTTCTTATGTGAAATTAACAAAATAACCTACAATTCACCAATGAAGACAAATCATGCGAAAGTGGATATTTGGACAGTGCATGTAGTAGGGAAGCAAATGAATCATCAGGATAATGAACTTGTAAACCTGGAGCTGAAGGTATTATTGTGGGCCTGATTTAAGGGGCTCAGACCCTTGGGCTGCACCCTGCAGCGCAGCTGCATCTGACAGTGTATAAATCTGCACTTGGGGACAGGTAAACAAATGCATTAGTGGGTTTAGGGCAAAGTCTAAAACAAGACCATGACCTGTCTCAGAGTTTTAAAAATTCTTTTTCCTAAACAGCATCATATTGACATTAAATTGCTCTCTATTTTCAAACCTTAAGTAAAATCTCTGTTTACTTGTTTCACCATGGGGACTGTTGTTGTTGTTATTGATATTGTTAATTGGTTGGTAATATAATTTCATTTTATTATTCAATTATCTGTAATGTTATTGAATAAGAGTACAAATAATAATGAAGGTGCTGCATAAAGGTAACTACTTCACACTATTATGGCAGATCGTGTTAATGAAGCCTGGATAGTTAGACAGTATTTCCTTACAAGGAATAAAAAATGCCCACTTTTACAATTTTTTGTGTTTTCCAGAGTTTTTATGTCATATTTCTTGTAGCACCCTGACCTTCTTCTTCGTCCAAGCCAGTTAAGGGCTAAGAACGCACTGGCAGACCGAGGCAGATTAAGCAATCAGTCATTCTGCCACACATGTACTGTACCAAGGGACTGGCTTCGTGTCTGTGCCAAGCTAACACTTGTGGTTAGGTCATCCAGGACATGATGCATTTAACAGGGGAGCCACCATAGCAGATGGCGTAGCAGGCCAATTACAAAAGATGTGCCATGACATTGCTGTTCCAGGAGAAACCCAGACAATGAACTGCAGCGATGTTGATGGGAGAGACATGTGGTCTTGGGAGCCATTGGGAATGTGGAAACTGGGAGGTAGAGGAAGTGTTCAGACAACATGTTGGTAACAGATAGCTGTTAGCTACCTCAGTGAAAGAAATATTACAGTAAAAAAGAAAAACAAAACACAAAAGCTTCAACTACAAAGCTGCTATTGTCTATTACAGGAATTTGTTAATGAAAATAGTTTGATATAATTTGGTTGAACAAATAATATACTGTATCTACGTTCACTGTTAAGTGGAACCAAGTATAAAGTGTGAACACAACCGACAGTGTGGCTACTAAATGTACTTAGCAGAAAGGAGATTATAGTAAACACACAATGGACATTTTGACTGTGTGCTCTTTTGGCCAGACTGAGTGGGTTGCGACTCAACTAAATTTAGACCAAAGCTGTCCTCCAAGACACTTTGATGTAGTTGTTTTTTCTACAGGTATGCCAAGACAGACAAGTATGGCCGCTGAGGAGTAGGCTCCACACGTGTTACCATGGTGTTTATAGCCGGCAACAGGTCTACAGAATCAGACACACAAAACACTTCAGCTGTGACCAAAGTGTCACAGCTAGGCTAATCAGTTTATTTCTTGCAAAGCTAAGCTAATCATTGCTTGATATGATTGTCTGTTGGGCAGCAGATTTTGGGTAGTAGTTTATCTGCAGAGGTGTCAATCCCGGGTTCAGAAAGTAAATCAGCTGATCATAATGAGCACTCAAGACAGGTAGATCAGCTACTCTGAAGTCACCTGTGTTAGAAGGAAAACGTGGCAGGGTTTTTAGTTTCTGAACCCGGAATTGACCCCTCTGTTTATCTGTCACATTTTTGAAAATGTGTTATGAATGTTTTAAAAGTCCATACGGGCATTTGAGAGGCATTTGGGTAATACCAATACACTGAGATAAATGCCGTTGATAAGAATATGATGATTTTTTATTTATTTCAGGGTAATGTCTGTGAAACAATAGGTAATGCATTTTATCAACTTATCATGTTTGTTTTAATTTTTTATATCTACCACAAGGTCTCTTAAATTTTAGGGCACTGATATGTTTTTGAGTACTGTGTGTGATGGTTTGTTTTTTCAAACTTCAGCCCTACACGTCTACCCCGGCTTAATTGTGCTGCTCTACAATTGGCTGTGAGACATTACATAAACACTGTTTGACATGAGTCAAAGAGCTGAAGAGCAGTGGCTTCCCAACAAAATGCACTTTTATAACCATTTAATTCCTTTACTAAATGAACACTTGTTATTTCTTGAAAGAATAAAAAAGAGCACATGTGATTATGGGTTAGAAGGTCAGAAAGGGCACAGGGTAGGTGCAACATGGTTGCCATGGTTACTAAGGAGTCTTAAACCAGCAGCCCATCTGCTGGCATGGGAGTCAGGTGAGGTCACCTGGTTCTTGTCCACTTGGGATCTCTGTGTAGTCCAAACATCATCTCTGCTCTTGTGGCAACAAAACAACATGTTTATTTCTGTAACATACTTATTACGCAGCTACAAAAGATGGTTTCAGGAAATACATTTAAATACACCTTTATTACATAATTTCATTAATGTTACATAAGTATCTCCATCATGGTAAATACTACAATGAGGACCATAGTATGTTCATTGTTTTTGCTGTATTGTCTAATAATAATAGCTAAAATATTAAACAAACAAATCACTATCAATATAAATCTATGTGCCTGTCAGAACATTAAAGACAAGCTACATTACAGAGTAATTATGGCCTTTGGTAGGTTGCATTTCATCAAATAGGCCCATTGTTATTGGAAACATACACACACACATGGTGCAGTCAGAAATTGTATGCCCTATGAAAGAATACAATCTTGCACTCCATTATTATTACTAATAACATTGATCGTGTCCTCAAAGGGCCCCGCCAGTCATGCTGGGCCCTTAGAATTATCCTAAACCCTCCTGGATGCAAGCTGCCTTCAGCCACACACACTCAGCCACAAACACACACACACACACACACTGAGCCACAAACACATACACACACACAAACACAAAGAGGCAGGCTGTTGACTTTTTTTTGGTCTTCACATCACACATTCATGTCGGTTTAATCACAGTCGATTTAATGCTGCGTGTGAGATTTATCAAAAACATTGAACCCTCAGTAACTAACCGTTACAGTTACCTGCACAGTAAACTTTGAGTCTCGTCTGGACACGTAACCAGCACAACTCAGAATAACCCTGTAGTGGGTTAAAGTGTGTTCTGGAATCCATTTTCTTGGCAGCCGATATCAGCACTGCCAAACCCAGTTACTGTGGTGAGAAGTGATCCCAAACACTGCAGAACAGAATAGTCGTTTTAGAAAAGCTCAGTCAAGGGCTGTCTACATTCGGTCACTAGGTGATATAACGGTTCTATTTGAGGCAATTTTGTTTATTTTTACACACCGTGTAGCCGTAATTAGTAAACTGCTAACTAACTAATGGGATTATGAGGAAGATTAGAGTGTCTATGGGAGGCAAAAGCTACAGGAGGAGCAGAGGTCTGAGTATAAAACCTGAGGGGCAGTACTCTCAGTACATTCTGTGCAGCAAAGCCTTGAGAGATACTGCCAAAACATTTGCTGTCAGGAACCCAACAGGTGAGTGCATCCCACCGCATAAGCTCTTGGTTTACTGCTATCTTCCAAACTATTGCATTTAGATGGAAGGCCTTTATCGACTAGTTTAGAGTTTGCACGAGGTGAGCTGCCTTGTTTTTGCTTGCAAATCCGGTTACTCTGAGTAATTTTAGTTATTTGAGTCCTGCTTGCAGGATGCAGGCCAAATGAGGATGCTGTGTGGATAGTGACATTGCAACATGATGATAATATGTAATGCAATGCCTGTGAGAATGTTCATGTTGGATCTCGT
>CM050214.1:16265206-16312706 GCA_027475355.1 Coilia nasus
CTAGTGGCTACTGCTACAGCTAGCTACTGCTACAGCTAGCTACCTTGTGGCTTTATACTAATTGTTATGTAATGCTATTTTAGTTGACAAGTCTCTGCTTTCCCGTGTTATATACACCACATAACTCCACGGAGCAGAGCTAGTACTGCCATAGTACTGCCACAATCAACAATCAACGTGTAACCAAACTGTTTTAATAGTTTTTCTATTCACTTTCTTGGGGTTCAGATCTACTATCACGGTGAGGCCATCCCCATCAAAGTCAAGGCAACAAATAATAGCGGCAAAACAATGAAGAAAGTCAAAATTCAAAGTAAGTGACTGACCAATGGAATGTTTGTTACTTCCACTCGGATAATACTGTACTTTGTAAATATTATTCAAGCACTAGTGTGATATATAACACTTGTTTCCTGTCTTTTAGTTGACCAGACCACAGATGTGGTGCTGTATTCTGCTGACAAATACACAAAGAATGTTGTAAACGAAGAGTTCGAGTAAGTTCTTGTCTTTCCTGAAGTGTTAATGTGCATGCAAACATTCTATTCATCTGCTCAGCAGTGACAGCATACAGTAGGCAACCTAGTATTTCAGGTTTCAAATTATATAAAGATGTACAATGATACATTACAGTGTAACAGTGGATAGTGGTGCATCACTGGACAAGTCTTTCTCCGTCACTCCACTTCTGGCCAACAATAAAGAGAAGAAAGGTCTGGCGTTAGACGGCAGACTCAAAGATGAGGACACTAACCTGGCCTCAACCACAGTGTGAGTACACATATCTGCTCAGTCCAATCATTTTTGCCATGGTGCCTCCATGTATTTTTATTTGTAGACTATAATATGTTTGTCCATCTCTCTGTCTCTGTCTCTGTCTCTGTCTCTGTGTATATGTGCATGTGTAACTGCTGATCCCAACAGTATAAGGCCAGGAATGGAGAAGGAGGTCTTGGGAATCTTGGTTACCTACAAAATTAAAGTCACCTTGACGACAGGAGGTGGAGGGTAAGTCACTCTGAACTAAGCCCACCCACTCATACACCTTAGGCCTTATTAAAGAACAAAAGTGTTAACTGTATTAAATTATATTTTTTTCATGTTCTCTTTACAGTCTGCTGGGAGGTCTGACATCTACGTAAGTCTCTGAAATATCTAAGGTTTCTGTTATTATGTTAGACCTGGTAATTTTTGTTGTGGTTTATGATGGACGCAGTATGCTGTATTAATTTGATATTTTTTAACCCCATAGTGATGCAGTTGTGGAGCTTCCCCTCATCCTGATGAACCCCAAGCCCGCAGGTACGATTCTGTCCACAGCCTAAAATATTTGCTGCCTTTGAAATTGGGCAAATGAAGCAATCTTACAAGGCCGAAGTTTTTTTTTTTTTTTTTTTATTCGGACATGCTTTGACATGCTTTTGCCAATTTAGGACAGAGCCGTTGATTGGCCACAGATTGCCCTTAAACTCACACACTCTTACTAATTGTCTTTTTTTTCATTCTTGTCCCCTGCCACCTCCGCTACCACCGTCACTACCTTCACTTCTGGGCTGTGTGCAGAGTGAGCTTATGTGTAAGTACCTACTTACATTCAGTGCAACATGTATAAAGTACTTTTTTGTCATTCTATTTCTGCCAAAAGGTAGACCAGTTACTTAAATGTTCTTCCTTTGGTTCCCCAGCTCAAAAGGTGTAGACTATTGTTAGAAAAAATAGTCTGATAAAGCCTTGTTCTATTTAACAGTATATTTAACTCACAGTACATCTATTTTAGCGTTCTATTCCATACCGTAGAAGTAATTTAAATGTAACAGTATGTCAAGTTTGTGTGGTTTCCTGTTGTCTGCTTTTCAGAACGAATCCCATAGGACACACATCCCATGTAGATTCCCCCAGAAGTGAATGGAACACGTCCACAACACAACAGAGGACAAGAGGGACGCATGGCCCAATAGGATAAAATGGATGCAAATGAATATAAGACGTGTAATGGACCAAAAGGGAAATACTAAAGACGTGAAAAACCCCCAGAGTAAAAACAAAGACAGCAGACAGGACCAACAGCCACAACACCACTGTTTTCCTGTCTGTCTGTACGGCACATATAGATACATACTGTACCCAGAGCTACAGAAGGGGGCGCCCTTTCAAAAAGACTCTCCCCATTCAGCTCTGAAATGAATGCACACACTGTAGCGAGATGTCTACACAGTTGCCAGCAGCAATTTGACTTATCTGGAACTGCCTGAGAACTGGACAGCACCAGATTTAGTTCTTCTTAATTGATCTGTGATGAGTAAACTCAGAACTAAATATGTGTGCTCTTTGCAAAGCTAAAAGAAAGTGGATGTGATTTGCGTTTAATATCCTTAGAGTATGTGCTTGCATGTCTAGTTCACTAAATTCCTCTTTATCTAGAAAAGATGTGTGTTTTTAAGGAAACTTCACTACACAGTAACGTTTGTCATGTTTGATGTTGTTTTTGTTTGTTATGTCACTGAGCCAAATAAAACCTTATAAAAAAGTGTTGATTTCTTTTTTTTTTTGTCATTGACGATATCCTGAAATTTGTAGTTTACATGACTAGTCATTTTTATCCTTTGTATACTGGATTTGGATTTTGATACTGATAAGATGTGATTTGATAATGAGTAATATAGCCAAAACACACTTCATAAAATGACAGTTTCATGAGTGAATTACAGATTTTGAGGTAAACTTCACATTCAATACTTGTATATCATAACAAAGGAGAAGAAGAAGAAAACTGTGACTTATTGTGCATGGTAAATATTAAAGAAAAGCACACCTTCTAAGCAGGAGATGGTGTCTTGAGGGTTTTAAGCAACCACAGTAGAAAACTATGTATTGGAGTGTAAAACTGATTCATAGAGTAAGCAAACAAAGATGATAACTTACATTTTAAAAAAGGCAAATATTAATCTCAGAATAATTAGACTGCTTGGTTAGGCTAGTGTCAAGCAATAAGGTCTTCAAAATATATGTGGGAAAGAGTGTATAACTGATCTTATTGACACAAATGTAAATATATGAATCACATCTTACAGTACATACATATACATGTTAGCATAAAAGGGAGCTAAAGACACTTCCCACTTCGGTTAACACAAGTGTTTGTCTGTGGATGTTGACTAGACATAAAACCTCAAACACAACTGAGTTAAAAGTGCCAGCAGCACCCTAGCACAAAACATTTACATTAATTTTGGGATTTCACCGTAGATTCTTTCATTGCTTAAAACACATTTAACGAGATACAATTTCAAAGCCACCCATTTTTTGTCTGTATTACATTAAGTCTTTTATACAATCACTACCACTCTACACACCGGCTCCTCATCAGTCACCAAACCACTTCCTCTTGTATGAAAACCAAAGAATAAGATATCACCACAAAAAAATGAATAATAAAAAAATCAAATTTTAAATAATAAAATGTAAAATAATAATGTTGTTTTTTGTACCTTCATTTTAGGGTGTCAATCACTTGCTTCCTATAGGGATCATTTTGGACATTGTATTTCTTTTTGTCGATCCAGTCATCATTTTTTTGTCTCATCTCAGGCTTTGTGAGATCAGTTTTCTGTCCAAGGAACCATGTATGTAGCCTGGTAAACCCGCCCCTCGTACTTTATTCTTTATCCTCTTTCTGTACAAAATGAAATGAAGTACGAGGGGCTGGTTTACCAGGCTACCATGTATGTACAATTCCTTTAGAGAATTTTGTGTTTCCAAAAAACTGGTCTTTAAAATGTTCAGCCTAGTAAAATTAATTGTTTCACCATGAAATTATTTGTAGTTCTTGGAGCTCTCCAGCTTAAATTTTGGCATTGAACCCAAAAGGGTGAATTGGAGGGTGCATAATCCCTGCTTGTTTCAGTCAACAACTTCCTGAATTTCTTATATCTTGTGCTGGTAAAGCCATAATGCCTACTGCTTTTAGCACGTAAACAATTAAGAGTTCATGATATTTGTGCACATTAGGGATCCAACTGGGATTCAAAGGAGGGGTTTGTTGTCACTTCAAGCATAACCAATTTAGTTAGTTGCTAATTTGCTTTATGGGTTCAATTTAATAGCTTGTGATACACTATTTATTAGTGGTTGGTGGTTTTCACCCATGAATTGGCAATCACCAGTATTTTTCTTTGCATGTTCTTTGCAACCTGTGTGGTTTGATTTTTCCAGCTTCTTTCCGGAGCACATTCATTTTCTCCACCTAGATTACTTTATGCCCTCCTTCCTCTGTGAAACCTCTGTGTAAGCGATTACATTAGCTGGTGCATGTATGTGCCCCTGCCAGAACTGTGTGCATGTTCCCCAACCAAAAACCCTGGTTTAATGGGGACATAAAACAGAAAATTAGAAAGTGGTGGGAGGCCCTTAAGTCAGGAGATCAACTGGAGCTCTAAAAAAGGCCGGTATGAGCTGCAGAGGTCCATCAGAGCAGCAAAAAGGGCTCACTCACAAAACTTGAAGGCTACTACCTGAACCATAACACACGGAGCATGTGTCAGGGAATCCAGTATGTTACAAACTATAGGACTAACTACAGTGACTACAGACCCCCGAGCCACCCTTCCAGACAGCTTGAACACCTTCTATGTCAGGTTTGACAGGCTGAACACAGACACAGCCTCAAAAGCCCCCTGTGACCCTGCGGAAACTGCCTTTCGGGCGACACACACACAGGTCCTGTAGCTCTATAGAAGGTGGGCCCCACAAGGCTGTGGGACACAATGGAGTCCTCCCAGAGTTCTGAAGGCTGGTGGGGAACAACTAGCTGGTGAGTATGTTGACATCTTCAACATGTCAGTATCCCAGGCACTAGTCCCCCATATTTTTAAATCCTCCACCATTATACCAGTCCCCAAAAGGCCAGACACATCCACCCTTAATGACTTCAGACAAGTGACACTAACACCAGTCACTATGAAATGGCTAGAAAAACTGGTTCTCACACACATCAACCACCCGGTCCTGGACACTGTCAGCCCCCTCCAGTTTGCCTACCGCCCTGATTGATCAGTGGACAATGTGGTAGCAATAGCACTACACATATGCCAGAATGCTCTTCCTGAACTATACAGCTCTGCTTTCAATACCATCCGTCTGGGCAAGCTGATTGAGAAACTGTCAGACCTCGACATCCCAACTTCCACCTGCAACCGGATTGTGGACTTCCTGACAGACAGACTGCAGGTGTTGAGAATGGGAGGACAGGTGTTAGCTGAACTCACAGTCAGCACAGGATCGCCACAGGGCTGCTCTCTCAGCCCCAAACTCTTCACCCTGTATACGTGTGACTGTGTCTCCACCCAGGACAACACTATCATCATTAAATATGCTGACCACCACCCTGGGCCTCATCAAGGGCGAGTCAGGGTACAGGACCCTGGTAAACGACATCCTGGTGTACAGAGAGGAAAACAACCTTATCCTCAACACAGACAAGACCACAGAAATCATTCTAGACTTCAAGAAGAAACCTCCCCCTCTACAGCCTTTTGTCATCAAAGGGACTGAGGTGGAGAGGGCCAACAGCTACAAATTTCTGGGACTGCAGGTCACAGTGCTAGATACCACAGCCACAGTGAATAAGTCCAGGAAAGGCTATATTTCATTAGGCTGCTCAGGAAAGCTGGTCTGAACCATTGCAACCTCACCCAGGCCTACAGACGACTGATACAGAGTCCTCCCCAGTGGCATCACTGTCTGGTATGGTACCAGCACACAGAAAGGGAGGAAGGCTCTGCAAAAAGTCATAAAGATTGCGGAGAGGATCATAGGGACAAGACTTCTTTCCATAGACTGTGTACTGTACATGCAGCGCTGTCAGAAAAGAGCAGAGGGAATCATCAAAGACTCACTGCACCCAGCACACTCTCTGCTCAGACATAAACACTGTTTGTACAGTCTGAGACACACAGCAGAACAGACAGCATCATCACTCATAGAACACATTTTTTCAACAGTTTCTTTCCTGCAGTCACAGTCAGACTGATGGCAAAACAAAACTACTGAACGTGTTCAATAATAACCCCACAGTACCTCACGTCACTTGTTATGTATAATGTGGTATATTACTATCAGTGAAACACGTTTATGTGTCAAATACCCCTCTGATAAATGTGCAATACTCTTAACTATGCAATAATCTAATGGTGCAATATCTGCAATACCATTTGCCCCTAATCTTTTTTTACTATTTGTATTTGTTACTATTTAAATTGTGTGCATACATCACCTTTCTGTATAGTGCTTGTATATTTTCTATTTTATATTATCTTTTTATATATTTTATTATATTGTTCTGTTTTTATTATACTGTTCTTTTCCTTTTCCTAAACTGTTGACTCTGGCAGAACTCTGCACAAGAATTCCAATGTGTCTGGACTGTAAGTTTATGCACAAATTGCAAATAAAAACCTTAAACCTTGAACCCTTTGTTGTTTTCACCTGTGCTGCTGATGGCGCAAGAGATGGAGTTAGACTGCCCTCTGCTGGCTCAGATGACCCACTGCAATGACAAGAAGATCAGGCATGATGAACACTTTTGCTTTTTAAAGAATGTATGCAAGTTTAACTTTCTTGTTTTCATTGACACAAGACAATTATTATTATTATTATTATTATTATTATTATTATTTTTTTTTTTTTTTTTTAATTATTATTATTGTTGTTGTTGTTGTTGTTGTTGTTGCTGTTGTTGTTGTTGTTGTTGTTATTGTTATTATTACGTATTTGGAACAATGCAAACTCAAATCCATTAGCTATGGCCCTAATAGGCTACCCTAGTTTTGCTTTATATTGATTTGTAACCCAGCAGTAGTTTATGTGTATGCTATATCTAGCATTTCTGTATGGATTTAGTGTTTGTGTCGCCCACCTGCCTCATGTCTGCTTTGTGTGCATTGTCTGTGGTCTACAGCATCACAATTTCCCTTAGAGAATCACCTCAGAAACTAAAAATCCCAACCCTGCCACATATGCTATCCATCCTTTTTCTGAACCAGCTGATCCTAACGATCCCACACAAACCACAGAAAGGTAGATGAGCTGTGAAATCAGACATGTTAAGTGCACAAGTAATGGCACAGTTTTAAGGCATTCTTAAAAAACATACACATTTGTCACGAGGGCAAAAAATGGCCCCTTGCCCAAAACGACTGTAAAAATATTATATATTAACATGTTTTACACTTTAAACAAGTCAGTATTTTACAACTACCTCTGCCTGAAATATATATTATGTGTATAAATATAATAACCCATTTACAGCTGAATGGCAAAAAATGAACCCAGAATCTCTTAAGGGTCAAGTGCACAAGGGCACATACATGACAGGCATTTGCCTGCTAAAGCCACGATCTCTAGCTCTGTTGAGAATTTAAGTAATCCACCCATTCATTAAGAAATTGGTAAATCAGTTTATTGATCAATGCTAAACGCTAAATTGTGCCAATTCCATTCTTTCAGTTTACATTTGTTGCCAATGTCTCAGAGCTGCTAGATGTTGTGCTGCTTCGAAGCTAATACTGTAGGTGTCAGACATTGTTAGACATTTTGCTATTTTAACAGTAACTCATTAGTATAAGAGCCCAGAGAAAAATTGAAACAGGATTTTCGAAAGCGACAAGCACCATCCTGAAAAGGGATCCTGTATCTAATAAATAAATTATTTATAAAAATAGATAAAACTAAATACGTTTATTAAAAATAACTTAGTCCTGGTCCACAGAGCATGACAACTTTTCTGTGTCCTCTCTGGCTCTGGCCGTGTGTCATCAGATTCCCCTGCATGCTCTCCTTCTTCATCACCATCTTAGATTAGATTAGATTAGATTAGATTAGATTACATTCAACTTTATTGTCACTACACATGTATAAATACAGGTAACGAAATGTCGTTTAGCATCTAATCAGAAGTGCAAGGAGCAGCAAGTGCGATATATACAGTATATACAATATAGACAGTATGGTTGTAGTGAATTATGTACAATAAATAGGGCAATATGAACATGTGGGAGTACTTTGTTGTTAATCTTTGTGGGGGATATAAACATATGTACTATAAACAAGTATACAGTAGAGCTATTAATATATATGATGAACTATGAACAAGTATACAGTTGTGCTATAAATATATAAGTTAATAAATATGATATGTATGAACAATATGTACAAGATATGTACCGGATGGACTATAACACAGAGATATACAGGGGTATACAATATTGACAATATACTGTACAGGCCAAAAAGTTTGGACACACCTTCTCATTCAATGCATTTTCTTTATTTTCATGGATATTTACATTGTAGATTCTCACTGAAAGCTATCTCGCAATGGTGAAGAATCCTTTAAAAAAATCCTTAATCCTCATGGTGATCCAGATCACCACCAAAAACTAATCAGTTGTAAGTTAGCCAACTTCTGATCTATCCTGAAAATTTTAGAAGAGTTACTATTAACAAACAAAAAACAAACAAACTAACGGACAGACAAACAAACAAACCAACGCCAGCAAAAACATAACCTCCTTGTAGGTAATTATGTACTTAAGAAAAAAGTGTGAAATAACTTAAAACATGTCTTATATTCTAGTCATGAAAATAAAGAAAAAGCATTGAATGAGAAGGTGTGTCAAAACTTTTGGCCTGTACTGTATGTACCGGATGAACTATAACACAGAAACATATAGGGGATATACAGTATTGACAATATGTATTTGTGTGTTTGGGTGGAGTGCCAATCGTCAACTATTACATGATTCTCATCCTCCTCCTTTTCCCCATCTGACAGCTCCAAATCTGAATCAGCCTCTGTTATTGTAAGTAGTATAGAACCCTTTCTGCTTCACTTTTTTCTCCTACATCTATGTATGTGCAGCTATTAAATACATTCAAATGATCCTGGTGTCCACTACAGTTGACATTCATTAAATGACTGTTATTTCAAAACCGAAATAATGAAACTGCTTTCATATGTAAAACTTTTGGCATTGACATGTGAACAAACAAGAATATATATAACTAGCATGGCAAAAACAGCAATAAATGAACAATATTTGACTTGCCTCTCCACTTTCCATAAAATGTTGTTGTTGTTGGTATGGCAGCCTCGTTGATAGAGAAATAAAACTAAGGTTCCCAACATTCAAACCCATGACATCACACATCACTAGAAAGCCCAGGATGTCCTCTACATGATACTACAGGACTTGATAGGCTAACTCAAAATACTGAAGGAACATAGAGGTGAACAAAATGTCCACTATGAAGGACAGAAATGGGCCGGGTCTTAGGAGGTTAAGCCAGGTGTGTTTTGTAAAGTAAACAAATGATTTTGAGACATTTATTAGGCCAAATTGTCACTACACCTACAGCCGTGAGCGCTGTTCATGAGTCAAGTTGAGACCAAGCTCATTTTTTAAACTCCTCATTGCGCTGAGGAAACAGAAGAAACAGTTTCGGTCCTAATTTGTCCCTGCAACTTGCTGCATGCAAGGCAACAATCCACATTAAAGCAAGTGAAAGGACACCGCTGTCATCACTGAGCAGTCTGAAACATACTGCTGCAAAGCATGTGCTGGACACAGTTCTGAACATGGTTCATCATCAGGACGAAATGCTGCCAGATAATCGCTGATGAGTGAACCGAGGGGAGAGCAGGCCATAATGTTACCTGACTGTCTTCTCGTCCCCAATGCATACACTGAGCACTAACAGAAAGGACATGAAGTTGACCAACTCTGGCCCCCAGCCATCAAAACCTTCTATTCCTTATCATCCCCACCAAGTTTCATATCCCCTGGTCTTTCAGTGTTCTGGGAATCCTTGACATCCTGATCATTTTTCCTAGTTTTCCCAACTCACCATCACTAAATATGAGTAAAAAAGGCAAAATTGGCTCATTTATTCCCAAAAAGCTGAGAAGGGGATGACAAAACAGTGAACATCTGGCAAGCACCAGGATTTGAACTTGCCGCTTTCAGAAAAGTGTTAGAATTAATGCATGTGGCAAAAGGAGTAGAAATGGCCCTAGTGGAAATCCCCTTGCTTTCATGGTCATAAACCATGATATCACAGGAAAGAGAAGGGAATAATATTTAATGTGCATGGATTTTCATTATGGTAGCCTAAATAATTGAGGAGATATAGTCATTCAAAAAGTGCTCCAGTTTTTTTCTGGCCCACCATGTATGTGTATACATAGCCTATACCTTATATTCCCAATATATAACATCCCTCCATAACACTAAGCATAGGGTAAAGACAAGAGCACGTGATGTAGCAGCCACACGCGCCCTCTACTGGTCAATAGACGAAATATTACAAATGGCCATGCCTTTATTTGTTGCATTTATTATCAACTGCAATGCGCGTTATTAAATGTATAGTGGAATTGCCAGTGAAGTACATTTGCCAGGTCATTCGTTTGATGGTAAAAATGTCGCAGATAATGTCACCGGCGTACATAGAAATACTCCACGATAAATTCCACTGGGCCTTATTCGTTTCCTAGTGGTGAGCCACGTGACGAAAAGGAGCCGAATGAAAGTTTACCCGAGATGTTGCCACTTAATGTTGTTCAGTTGCCATGTGTTTGCGCAAGATCAACGAAATTTTAACGGATTTTTTTTTGTGGGACAAAAACATTGCATGTCCTCTTCGTGCGTCGTAAACCACGTGTGATATTCTTAATTATAATAGTCCTGTGGTGAAAGATATTTTGGATTTACGCAGTCGTATGCTTTAAAAATAATGAGGAAGTCAAATGGCTTAACCGTGAATTGCCATGAATTAAGTCTCTTAAGACTAGACTATGCGTGTTATTTTGATCATTTTATTTTGGTAATTCAATGTCGACATTAACAGTGAGCTGTACTTTTGCAAACTGATTTTGGCCACACCTAAATCCTGTCCTATTTTCACAAAAAACGAAGGCTTTTCTCCTGGAGCATTTGTTTGTGTGCCGGTGAGTACCCGGCTGTGAAACATGAGAGGCCGAGGAGGTACCAACAGGGAATAGGGGAATGTATAAGACAGCAATGGAGCAGAATGGGTCACAGGTAACTTCAATACAAACTTTATTTTATATTGAATATTTTTGTTATTTTACATTGTGTTAAAATGGTCATCATGATCGATCGAGAATATCACAGGACACTGTTGCATATTAAATTTTTAGTGTATATACCTGCAATTTCGTAACAATTTAAACTGAAGGCACTATTGAGAGTTGTCAAGCTAACAAGACTTTCTGAAATATTTGGCTACGCCAACCTTGAGTTGGCCAAGTTGCGACATTCATTGACGAAGTAGCATACTGGTTTTGCATTTTAATCAAGCGAGAAATTTAGTACGTTTTCGTAATATGAGTTGTTTAATGTTGTGTATTTGAAATTCATCTTTACTGCATCCATATTGGTCAATAATTAATTTCTTTACGTGTCGTGTCGAATACCTTATGCTAAGTTAGGTTCACTCAACCCCAACCCCCACTTATCCCTCACTTGCTTTTCAAAAATAGTAGTCTACCTTCCTCTTGCATGCATACGTTAAAACAACAAAACGCGATCAGTAGATTATATCAAAACAGCATTGTGGTGAGTGCCCCTTTTAAAAACATGGTACAATGAAATGGTAATCCAAGGAATTGTGGTTAGTTGCACCGTGATAAAAGTCCTAATATCGTGAAAGCAAGTTTAATATATCACTGCTAATGAAAAGTTGAATCTCGTCACGGTTGAATGTCTATATTTTTCAGGATTTTTGACTGATGGTAATAATTATAGATTGACGTCGTTGACTTGTTGAAAGAAAAAATAGCAAAAAATGTACTTGTTGGTGCCTGTATTCGAATTATCATTTTGTTATTGTGCAACACCGATAAAGCAAGCCGATGGAATTATTCGCTTGAACTCATTCTAAAGCTGAAATCGCATGTTTCATAATGTTCAGTATGCCCTGGCTATGTATTGAACGTGATAACATGTAATTCATTTTAATAGTCACTGGCCAAAGCGATTTTACATTTTAACCGACTCAACTGTCATTATTAAATTTTCTCGCCCATTGATTGAAATAGGCTACCACAAACATATCTCGTCGTATAAGCTACACAGTGCCAAGGTCAAAACTGCAGATAGAAGCAGGGCTTTGCCTATAGCTATCACCCCCTGTAAGCAACGCCACGAAGGCTAGTTTGACTTTTGGCGTGTAAACGATTCTATTTTTAAAAGGGCTATTACATCGAAAAATGTAGTCTCATTTTGTGGCTTTACTGAGCCGGCCTCTTTCCGCCACTAGTCGGCCTATCGACGTGTAGATTTGCTTTCCTGCAAGCTACAGTGGGGGAGGGATTTTGCGAGTGGGGGATGTAAAGATTATTTCAACTTTTCCACATGGGAAGCGAGGAGCACATCAGTCATTGCGGCCATGTTTTGGGACTAAGTTTGGAAATATCAAGTAGACTGTAACTTACACTAACCATCTAGCATTACAGTGTGGCGCAGGCTGCTCTCAAACAGACCATCTGATGATAATTTTGCTCATTATTGGTCATGGTAAGAAAAAAGTTAACAATGTTCCCTACGGGCCCCACCCATACACCCTCTCTACACACCCTGCCCTTGTATCCACTACGAGTTACGATTTAGTCTGCACTCAGATGTTATTAATATAATTTTTTTTAAAAACCCCATTCTGCCATTTCTGCCAAGTCCTATATGACTAAATAGATTAAAGCATTGGAATGTGTTTTCCAAACACGTCATACTTCAAGCTGAATGTTTTATTTCCCAGATTGTTCCAGGGCTTGAAGAAGGCAAATTATTTTGATGCTAAATCTTGAGCGTGTATGGTTTTTAGGAGCTGTTTGCACCATTCCTGGACTGGGCTGTTTTTTAAGAGATCAGCGGAGACCATTGGCACTGTGATTATATGTGAGCTGATTAAAAATACAAAGTAATAAATTAAATATGTAGCACCTATTATAAGACTTTAAAATACTGACAACAAAACGGTGTGTAGTGTGGGGAAAGGCTGTGCTTTCATTAAATGTAATCTGTAATGTGTATATTGTGTTAACCTATTTTATCAAAACAGTAAAGATAAAATAGTTTTTTTTGTATTTTTATGTAAGCTACAATTCAGGGAGAGACTAACTAAAAATCACCAAAACTAAAATAAAAGCACTTCCAGCTATTGTTAGTCAGGCAGGAAAAGAACAGGCAATAGGAGAGAGGGAAGAGATTATAGTTCAGTGTATTTTCCTTAGCCTTGGCCTTCTATGCAAAGACACAATTTGAATACCAAGGCTGTGGACATTTTAAATATTAAGGTTGAAGGTTATTTTAAATGATTTGATCTTTTAAATTAGTCTCTTGTGAATCAAGCATTTTTGATCCACTCACCCCATGTTGTACTTAAGTAACATTCAGCTCATTTCTAGTTTCTGGTTCACACAGAAGTTGACTGGAATCACAAGTAGAAGAGCAAGGCAGGCAGATAAACATAATTCCCTTCTATCACTGAAACACACCTGTGCACACATCCACACTTCAAACATTGACTTCTTTAGCAGAACTAGCAGTTTGTGAAGTCACAGGCTGTGACAGTTATGTATGCCAGTTATTTGTTATGTGCTGTTGTTTATTTAAGGGCCTACATTTATGGTCTTGTGTCCTGATATTTGCCATTTCTTTTTTAAATTTTTCTTCTATGCTTCCTTTCTTTCATATCTGTCATTGGCTTAGTTTTCCTTTACATATGTTTTTCTTTCCTTTAACTCTTGAAGTTCACCCCCCTTTTCTTTTCCTTTTAATCTAGCTTTGCCTCTAATGTTGTGCTATCTTGTTTCTTTCCCCCATTGCGTTCCAGTGGTTAGGTGCTCCCAGCTGCTCGCGAGGCTCCTTTGCCTTCTACAAGTCCGTAAGCTCCCGCTCGGAGGCCGGGGGGACCGGGCGGGTCTGGAAGCTGGGGGGCTTCTACTTCGTGCGCTGCGGCCCCCAAGAGCCTGTGTGCATCGCGGAGGTCACCTTACTATGGGAAGACCAAGCACAGCGCCATCTGCTGGCCAGCTCCAGACTGTATTTCCTACCTGAGGACACGCCCAGGGGCCGGACCAGGGACCATGGCGAGGTGGGGGCCCTTGAGAGGGAGACTTGTGTGTCTGCATGTGTGTGGTGGCAATGACTAATATGTGGTTTTGATTTTTTGTCAGCGAGGAAAGCATGAGTGTGAGCTGGAAAAGATTAGAGGCAAATATATTTTGTCTATTGAGACTCTTGGAATGAAAAATAAGACATTTGTGAAACTTACCAGCACTGCATCCCACTTTCTCAGAGTGGGTTTAATTTCTACTCTGCACCTAATTTGAAAGACCTCCAGATTACAGACGGATTTTTTCGCAGTCCTTCAGCCAGCCAGTCCAAATTCCAACTGCCAGGAAGGTAATTGCTTCCTCTTTGTAATTACATGGAGGTTTGGCCGTAGCAATGTTAAGCGTTACAGTCTCTGTTGCAGTCTCTGTGTACCTGGCTTGAACAGTGATGAACAGTACCCCTGTAAGTGCACGGTGTGGTTTTGGAAGACAGTGTAACATTGTGCCCACCACTGAAAGCTAAGGCTATTGTGTTCTGTACCACACGCCATTTCTAAATGTCATCAGGACTTTTTGTAAGCTCATGCTTGTCACATGATGCAGAGAAGGCTGTGCCAGATATTTGCTTTTGAATGAATGGCTGTTGGTGTAGGCCCTAAGACAGGGGTCACTGGTTTTGAGTGAGTTGTGGGTGTTGTGTTATGACTTGACTTCCTGAAATGGTCCATGTGAAAATCTGTGAGTGTATGTCTGTATAGTTTTATTAGGGCCCGAGCACTGGAGGTGCGAAACCCTATTGCTTTTTGACAGGTTACGCAGCCCTTTTTTGAGGCACTTCTTTTGCACGAAAACTCAATTTTGTACACACATCGGAACTAGTGGTTGGCTCCCATGGACAGAGGCTTGGCTGTGGGTGTAGCCCAGAGACTCCATATGCATGTAGTTTTAGATATATTCACCAAATTTGGTAGGTCCGTTGGGTTCACAAAAACAACCAAGTTTTGTATATATATATCGCATTAGCCACGCCCTACAGGAAGTGATGGGGGTTATATGCGCTTGGGCACATCACATCACATCAATTTTAATGTACTTCTCCTAAACGGTTCATCAGATTCATGTCAGATTTGGCATATATTCTGCCAAGATGTTGCTGATGTTAAATTGCGAAGGTATTTTTGATATGTTGTAATACTTTAAAAATGGTAAGAGGATGAATTTTAATATCTCTCTTCATAAACAGGAAATGTGGTATTAAGTCGCAGTGCATTGAAAGATTTGTCTGAAACTTCTCAGGTCATTAGATAGTATGATTATGATGAAATCCAGGCACCCAATATGCCTGTCTGGTGTAGCGCCACCAGCTGGCCAAAGAAAGAATAGGTTTTCATTTCTGTATTTTGACACATGAATAATTTTTAGGATAATATGATGACACCACATGCCCAAACTGCATAGCACTACCAACTGGCAATGGAGGGATTTTCTCATACTGGTTTACTAGATTCATTGAGGTTAGGTGTATGTGAACTCATGTGTCCTGGCTTCACACATCCACACAGGTACACACACATTACACTGAAAGGGCCAAACACAAAGAAACAATCCAATTCACATGACCATTCAAAAACACATTACACACACACACTAACAGTCTGTCACACACACAAGTTATCTCGTCATAAGCACATCATTTTCCAGAATAATTTAGGTTAGATGTACGTTAACTCACCAGTGTCCCTACTACACACATCCACAATGGTAGATACACACACACACACACACACACACACACACACACACACACACACACACACACACACACACACACACAGTCCCACTTTTTGGCTATTTGACGTGGTCACCATGTTGTTGGGTGACAAAATGTCATGAGTTGCCAGACCGGAGGTGTGAGTGCTTGCTGTTTGCTACTATATTGTTCAGAATGTTTCCTCAATATATGACTGTAAAAGCAATACACACACACATGCACACACACACATATACACACACACACACACACACACACACACACACACACACACACAAATACATACATGTGCACTTTAATAATCCTCAGCTGTTGATCCTCATAGTCATCTTTGTTAAAATGTTCTGATATCCACCTGAAGAGGTATTTTTTTTGTGTGAATTTTGCTTGTCTTTAACTTACCTCGATCTCCAGTTTGCCGCTTTTAAACTGAATGCACTTGCACATGCACAAATACGTAGAATGTCTACATACTGTCTCATTAGACACAGATGTATGTTTTCCCTTTAGCGAAATGTAACATAAGCTGTACAGGAATGTGTGTGTGTGTTCCTGCCTGAGGGAGAGGCAGGGCTGTTTTATTGTTGCTAGTTCAAACTCCCATGCTTGTCTGGCACTGTTGTGGAGGTGTTGTGTCTCTGTGCTAGCCTAGCACTGGTTTCAACTGTGTCTTGCATCAGGGATGAGCAACTTCCTTCTGCTGGGGGAAACTCGATCTGCTGCTGCTCAACATAACTGCAGCGCATATCTGATAAAGATGTTTGTTTTTCATGACTCTTTTGTGCGGGTGTAAACTAACGTTGGTTTGGGAAAAGTTGGGTGCATGAAGTGACGCATAGAGACTGGCATACATTATCATAATGTCCTTTACTTGTCATTGATATTATTTATAATTATTAAATGTTATTAATAATGTTTCCATCTGTGTACACGAATGGTATTGTAAATGTGATTAGTAAGCCTTTTTAAAGACCTGTTGGAATGCAGCTGCCTTGGTAATAAAGACCTAATGCATGTACTTGTGCGTGTGTGTGTGTGTGTGTTTATATATAAAAAAAAAAAAAAAAAATATATATATATATATATATATATATATATATATATTGTTGACCTATATGTTGTACATATTTTTTCATTGCCAGAGCCATTTCATAAAGTCAAAAAGAAATGATCTTATTTACTCAGCTACAGTATGTAGTTGCTGTATGCGTTTGAAGTCACAGGCTCTTGTTATCTTAGCTTTGTTTATCCGTGGTTTGTTTAATGATGATGCACATGTTTGTTTACTGGCGATGCATGCTTTGTTTACGTGTCAGGACGAGGTGATTGCAGTGTCCAAGAGGATCGTGGTTCGCGTGGACGACCTGGCCAAATGGGCCTGCACTGAGCCACCACTGTGGAGGAGCGGGCGTGTAAATGGCAACCACCAGTTTAAAACCACTTCCTCTTCCACAGACGCAGAACAGTCAAAAGAGAACACACAAGGTATGTGCATGTGTCTGGGTGTGTGTATGTGTGAGTGGGATTGTCTGTCTCGTCGAGTCATTTGCATAGTTTGTTTTCTTAACTTGAAATGAATTTGCCTGGTTCTGCATAAGAATAAATCTCTTCTCTCATCTAGTATTATTCCTTGTTGACTTCATGATGGTGTTCCTACTTTGTCTATGAGATATATTTAGGGTGATTTCAGAGCTTCATGTTTGAGTGTCTTCTTGAGCATTACATTACATCACACTCAGCAGACGCTTTTATCCAAAGCGACTTACAAAAGGAGGACATAATAGCTAACAGATGTGTAGAGAACATCGAAGGTACCTATGTAAAGAGATGGTTAGTAGAAATTAGTTTTGTTAGGAAGGAAAGCAGTCTCAGATAAGAAGGGTCTTCGCCTGTTACCTGTGAGAGTTCACGCCTGAGATACTGTTGCACTAATAAAGTTTACTGTGCTCCTTAAATATAACATGAATTAGAGTGGAATAGGTAAGGATATGCTCATAGCTCTGATTCTATGTAATTATATAGTTCTTTAAAGCTGTTCAAACACTATCTTGAGCCTGTTTAACCAAACCATTTTTTATTTCATATGTATGCATAGCAGTGTGTCTCCGTTTTAGGTTAGGAGGTTAGAATCATGCAGTGTCCATTACTCATGAAAGGTCAAATATTTGGTGTGTTGATGGACTTTCTCACACTGCTGTGATGATGCTAATTGATAAGCTTACCTTAAAGAATGTCTTGAAGATCCTGTTTTAAGTTGCTGTTCTGTAAAGACTTCAGTTTTGCTATTTCAAAACTGGCAGATAGATTTTTCATTTTATGGTTTGATGATTGCATGAACTGTTTGTGTTGAGGTCTTATCATTTATTGAAGAGGTTTTAAAATGTATTGATATTAACTCCATGATTCCTCCATAAAACCTAAACAGACCTGTCTTGTTCTTGCACAACAAGTCATGCAATAATCATGCAGTTCAATTCCCAGAAAAGAGTTTTCTCAGAATCATTTGATATTCACTTACAGTGAAATGAGTCCTGTTGTACTGTATGTTTGTTTGTGTACTTGTAATGATCCTGGGGAAGATAAACCTCTTCTCTTGCTCTTTCTCTCTCTCTCTCTTGTTCTGTTTCTCTCTCTCTCTCTCTCTCTCTCTCTCTCTCTCTCTCTCTCTCTCTCTCTCTCTCTCTTGCTCTCATTCTGTCTCGCTCTCTCTCTTTCATTTATTCTCTTTCTCTCTCTCTCTCACGCTCTTGCTTGAACACGCACTTTTCATTAGCACAAACACACAGCTCAGTGTGTGTGTATGTATATATGTGTGTGTGTGTGTGTGTGTGTGTGTGTGTGTATGTATATGGGAGGGCATATATATATATGTGTGTGTGTATGTATGTATGTGTGTGTGTGTGTGTGTGTGTGTGTATGTGTGTATGTATATGGGAGGGCAGTCCCCCACAAAATTAGTCATTGGTCTTGCGACACGCATCATTTGTCATGGCTGCAAGGCTCCACTTCCTCAATCTCAAGTCAGCTGGAATTCCATCCGCAGCACGCCAACCTTCTACAGGTCTATACAAACAGCACAGTACAAAATTGAACAAATGTGTAACAACAAACTGCCTCTGTCTCTTGTCCAGGCGAGGGTGTGAGTGTGCGGGTGCTGAGCTACCCCCAGTACTGCCGCTACCGGTCCCTGCGGAAGCGGGTGGAGGAGCTGGGCGGCTGGCCGCGGCTGCAGGACCCCCACCTGAAGACCCTGGAGGAGATCCGCATGGTGCAGCAGAACACGCGTGTGCTCTACTGCAGGGACATCTTCACCCACCCCACCCTCAACACCAACACCAGCATCCTCGCACAGCTCGGTGAGCCAGGACCCAACACTAACACTGCCATGCTGTATCAGGGCCAGATGAGGGCCGCATCAGGGCCAAGTGAAAGCCAGATGTGCTGCGCTGTCAGCTGCTAGCTCAGCCGATGCCACGGGAAAATTGCAGAGCCAATCAAGGGTCGACAAGGGGACAAGAACTAGTTGCTGAATTCCTTTCATTGTTGACAGTGTTGTGTTTCTTTTCCCTTTCCTTCTCCTTCCCTTTCCTCTCTCTCTCTCTCTCTCTCTCTCTCTCTCTCTCTCTCTCTCTCTCTCTCTCTCTCTCTCTCTCTCTCTCTCTCTCTCTCTCTCTCTCTCTCTCTCTCTCTCTCTCTCTCTCTCTCTCTCTCTCTGTCTATTTGTACACCAGGATGGCCGTCTCTGCGCTTGAAAGGAAGGCCTCGCAAGCGGCGTGGCCGATATGCCAGAATCCCTGAACAGTCAGACCTTCCACAGGCAGAGGCATGGATGGAGCAAATGAATGTAATTGCAAATTTGCACATTTTCTAAGAATGCTGTCCAGTCTTTATTGTTTACGCAGGTGGAATTGCATCTTTTTCCACTGACATCTGACTCGCATACAGACAAGACTCCACAGCAAATAACAATAGGAAATGTACAGACGTTGTATACAGAATAAGGTGACGCATGAAATAGAAGTGTACTGTGGTAGCCATTAATGACAAAAATAATAAATAAGTGAATGTGCAGAAGTTCAGTTGAAGTAGAAGAAATATTTTCAGCATAAATAGTAGAAATGGGCAACATTGATGTAACATGTACTTCTGATTAAATAGCATGTTGTGTTTGTAACTAGAGTTAGAGCTAAGAACAAAGCAAGGCTTTAGTGCTGAGCTGTACCTGTGGTGTGTACATGTTAGATTGATGTTCCCATCAATGATGTTCCCCTGCACCTCCATGGTTGAAGTGCCCTTGAGCAAGGCATCTAACCCCACATTTCTTCAGGGAGACTGTCCCTGTATCCAATTCACTGTAAGTCGCTCTGGATAAGAGCGTCAGCTAAATGTAATGTGCAGGGTTCCCACGGTCATGGAAATCCTGGAAATGTCATGGAAATCCTGGAAATGTCATGGAAATCCTGGAAATGTCATGGAAATAGAAAATGTAACTTTCCAGGCCTGGAAAAGTCATGTAATTTTGTAAATTCACTGAAAGTTTTGGAAAAGTCATGGATTTTTTGTTTCCCCATAAAGCAACTACAGCATTCTGTTATCATTAGGCCTTCAGAGTCAGCAATAAGTGCATTGACCGCATTTTGAATGTTGAATTTCATATTTATCCCTAAAAGTATTCTAAATTCTACATACTTGCGGTGCGGTGAAGTCATGGAAAATTCACTTTAGGTCATGAAAAAGTCATGGAAAAGTTTTGAAATTTTGTCAGCGAAAAAGAGTGGGAGCCCTGAATGTGATGTTTCCCTTACGTGTCTGTGTTGCAGGAGAATGTGCTGGGCAGTGCGGAGTCGCAGTGGTCTGGGGGCTGGCCGCACCACCCGGAGCAGCAGCTGTTCCTGGATCAGCTGTTCAGCTTCATGGAGCGCCGCGGCTCCCCCATCAGCAAAGTGCCCAATCTGGGCTTCAAAAAGAGTGAGTGTTCCTGTCTTTCTGTGTGAGCAGCACCCAATCTGGCCTTCAAAAATAATACTAAATAATAAGTGATGCATTTTATTCATTCAGTGCTTTTCTAAAGACGTGTGGCGAAAACAAAAACTAATAAAACAAGGTGAGATTGAACAACATGGTTTAGTAGTATAAAACCAGTATTAAAGCAGGAAGAAAAATGTCAGGACAATGAAAAAAAAGTCTGTCGCACCTCTCTGTGGCTTGTGCCATGTCTATTGTAAGTGCTTCCGTGTGTTGTGCTGACTGTAAGTACTGGTCAGCGAGGGAGGGCTGGATGGAGAGGCTTAAAGGAACACAGCACCTTTTTGGAAAATATGCTCACTTTCCAACTCCCTTACAGTTAAACAGTTCAGCTTTAACGTTTTTGAATCCATTTAGTTGATCTCCGAAACTGGCAGTAGCACTTTGGCTATTAGCTTAGCATAACTCATTGAATCGGATTAGACCAGTTAGCATGCTAATGGTCTAACCGAATTCAATGATTTATGCTAAGCTAATAGCTGAAGTACTACTGCCAGATTCTGAGATAATACTGCCAGATCTGGAGATCAGCTGAATGGATTCAGAAACTGTAAAACTCAACTGTTTAATGCCAAGGGAGTTGGAAACTGAGCTTATTTCCCAAAAAAGTGGAGCTCATGGGCCTTATGGTAATGGTAGTGTCAGGAAACTTAATAAAGTAAAGTCAGGAATGATGCCTTTGCTTGTCTTGGTAGTTATTTCCAGTAATGTGTAACTTGTTTTCTACTGTGGAAGAGTTGTTGACTTAACCCTGTTTAAACTGCTTCCATGCCCCATGTTGAATTACTCTGAGAACAAATACACAGTACTTGAACGGTACTGGTAGGCCGTTAGCAAAGACACACATCACAACAAATGCTCGGCATGTAATACATTTGTCCGATGAACAGAATTGTTTGACCGACAGAAGGTATTGATATTTGACTCCTTCTCTTTTTCTCATTTGCCCCTCCGCCTTCTACCCTACAGTTGACCTCTTCCTCATGTATTCTGTGGTCAAGAAGCTGGGAGGCTATGAAAATGTGAGTCAGAAAAACAACACGCACGCACGCACACACACAGATATGAAATGGGCATCCCTGCCTCTGTCTATATGGCCATAGCTAATGCTGCTTGATCATGTTCAGCTGCCACAGATAGACACATTTATCTATCAAATTAAAAGACATTTGTTAATTCTCATGAGTCACAACAGAGGCAGGGATGCCTATTTCACGTATCAACAAACCCGGTTCACTAAAAACCATGCCTGACTCTATAAGACCTGTGGACCTGTGTGTTAGAAATGATGTGTTAATTAAGTAAATGTGTGTGTGTGTGTGTGTGTGTGCATACATGCAGGTGACAAACCAGCGGCTGTGGAAGACTGTGTACAACGAGCTGGGAGGAAGTCCAGGTAGCACAAGTGCTGCCACCTGTACCAGGAGGCACTATGAGAAGTGAGTCATGATCCTGTCGAGTCCTCTTACGCAAACACTGTCAGAGAAGGAGTGTAGGGACCACGCCCTACCCTCCACACCTGTCCCGGAGAAGACAGAAAAGGCATTGTCAGACAGGAATCGTGGGCGAAAGGGAAGCTATGAATGATGTCAGTAACAATGGTGCTAATGATAATGATACTTTAAAGGAGAAGGTCTGTGTGAATCAAGCCATAGCCCTGTTGTTTGAGTGCTGTTGGTGATTGGTTGGTAGCTGTTCTCTCGTTCTTTTTCCTACCAACAGCACTCGGTTGACCCAAACAGGGCTTTGGATTGATTCAAGCCAAACTAACTCCTTTAAGAAGGATAAATAGGTTGTAGAGGTGGAACCAATGAGAAATACTAAGGCCATTGGCAATGCACTAAATTGTGAGCTCATAGTTGGGTAATGCGGTCAGGTGGAGCAGCCTTGGCATGCCTGTCTTGCATGTAACCTTATTTTTCTCAGAACACATTCTTACCTTACCAGTTAAAATGGCGTAGAAGGACTGCGTGTGTGTGTGTGTGTGTGTGTGTGTGTGTGTGTGTGTGTGTATGCGCGCGTGTGTGTGTATGCGCATGTATGTGTGTGTGCCTGTCACACTGGTTTCCTCATTGTCTGTGGGATGTCTGGGTGGGACTTCCTCCTACGTTTGTCCACACACACACCCTACAGTTAGACCTATGAGGCTATAGGCTTGCACCAAACAGGAATTTCAGTCATGTGTCTCCATGGCAACGGTTGCTGTGTAATGCGATTAGTGTCTACGAGGCTCAGTAGAAGAGTGCCTGTACGTCATTTAAACCCAGAATCCTTCTGGAGCGAGCGCAATCATATGAGACGATCAAATCGTCACACTTTAAGAGGAATGCCCCTATCAGCCATAAGGGATCCTCTCTAGGGATGTAGAAGAGGATAAACACGCAAGTAAGCAGAGTAACCACCTCTCAAATTTCAGAAAATTTATCCACCTATCAATCCACCTATAGTAGAATTTATGTACTAAACACAGTTTTCAAACATTCCAAAAATCACACTGTCATTTGTGCACTAGATACCATTACTTGGATTGCATAGACTGATCAAACATGTTTTGCATGTTTTGTTTTCTTTTTTTCTTCTTTTTTTTAACAATTTGTGTTTCACCATGTATCCACCTCCCCGTGATCACCAAATTCATAGTTTACCCACCTCTGATTTTACCACTACACCCCTGTTCCTCTCTGAGGACAATGCCAGGTGAAAATGGAAACCATGCACCTGAGCACTCTTTCCTGTCAGACAGGAATGTGTATTGATCTGTACAGACTGAGAGATCATACAGAAATGTCCAAACATCTGCATGCCTGCTATGTAAGGTCTGAGCAGCCCAGGTGATTGATTTTTTTAAATCAAAAACCCAGTTTTAACTATTGCAGTTATGTAATCTCAACCCTCTCCTAGTGGTTAAGCTAATCAAGTCTATTGTTTTTTTTTTTTACATTTGTGTTGCTCTCCCTGTATGATGGACAATGAAGCTCGAAGTGGACCATCTTAAAGCATTGGAATATGAAATGTTGAGCTTATGCTTGACTGTCAAAACGTCATTACAAAAATCATAAATTGCAGTGCCATTGCGTGAAAATCACTAATAATTATCTCCCCCATTTTGCAAACATGTATTAGATGGTGTGCAGTATTTCCTATGACATCAGTGTTGCACTATTGCAAAAGTATGCAGCGCCTGACCATTACACCCACAGGGAATTTAAAGCAACACTAAGTAGTTTTTTCAGCCTTAAAATAATGTTTCCAAAATCATTTCAGTGATTCATCAACTTGTAACTGGGTGAAAGGCACTTCTTCTTCATGTGAAATTTGCTTTGCCGCCCTCCATGGGCTATAACCGCACTAAGTAAGTTTGGAAGAACGGACAGTCTCTGTAGTTCTCTCAGACACAATTCCGCTTCCAACCTGTAGGGTGACCGAAGACTACTTAGTATTGCTTTAATGATATTGTATTCAAATACATAAGGTACTTTAAATACACAAGGTACTGTAATATAGAATGAAACTTCCACTGTTTTTTTGGAAAGTTTTTCACAAGATTTTGGAGAGGTTCTATGGGAATTTGAGCCCTTTTATTGTAGAGTATTAAAGAGGTCAACCACTGATATTGAACGAGAGAGTCCTGGCTCACAGTTCGTCCCAAAGGTGGTTACTGTGACCAGGGTCAGGGCTCTGTGTGGTCCAGTCAAGGTCTTTCACATCAAACTCATACATTTATGAGTATTGTTCAAACAGTCATGTTGGTCAATTTCCCATTGTCCTCGTGTGAGCCTTGTGAAAACATACCAAACCATATCCAAAATCTTGTGAAAAGCTTTGCGCAAAAGGATGTTGTTTCCTTAAAGCAGTCTGAATGTGTCCATGTCTCCCCCCTCTCCCCAGGCTTATGCTGCCCTATGAGCAGTTTATGAACAACGGCTCCAAGCCTACTCCAGCCCAGCTGGTGGCGCCCATGAAGCCCATGCGGGGGCGGCCCCCCCTCCATCTGCAGAGGGAGAAGAAGATCAGCCTTACACCCCCAGTACGTTTCCTCACAGCTCCTTCTACACTGCTGCATATGTATCTTAAAGCAACACTAAGTAGTTTTTTCAACCTTAATCTATAATGTTTCCAAAATTGTTTCAATAGTTCATCAACTTGTAACTAGTTTCTGTAGTTCCAGTGAGAGACAATTCCACTTCTAACCTGTAGGGAGTGTTGCTTTAACATGCATGTTACGGTATTTATACACTTTTTCCCAAAGGGTCACAACACTAAAAACATTGTAAACAAAACTATTTGGCTACATTTTGAAATATAGCAAAAACATTTAGGAAGTTGTGTTAATATATTTTGCACACACTCCAGCAAGGAGCACAGTAGTGGTGCGCTGGTCAGGAATTTATAACACCCGCACCAGTCCGACCCTTCATGACAGCCGACCCGCAAAATTACGCTGATTTTTAACCCAACCCGACTCAACCTGCTATTGTTTGTTGAAGACACCGTGAAGAATTTGTCATTGAAAACAAAAGCTGTACGGATATGAGTTGGGGGGGGGGGAAACTATTCTAAAATGACAAACGACTAAAACACGAGCACAATTTTATGGAAAATACCAAATTGGGCCTAATGCCACACAGTAAAAATATTTAAAGTTACAATGTGAAGATAGTTTACCATTATACCACTGCCTGCTAGAATTTCCCAAGTGCTTTTTAAAAAACGTTAAAGTTTTTGCCATATGTTGACTAACAAAAATATCACTCAGTTACTCTCTGAACTTGTCTGAGAGGGAAACGAGTCTATTGCGTAATTATATCCTGTTTAATCATTTAATGCCCTTCGTTGTAAAAGACAGATAGCCTGTAGGATAAATGTTAGAAGATGTGTGAAGGCTATTATTTTCGCTACACAAATTATTGATAGGAGGCTGTACAGGCAGGAGATCCTGCAGTCTCTGATGTGCAACCTGCATGCATGTGGGACAGAGCGGGAAAGAGACAAGAAGAAGAAGAAGAAGATTTCATTCTCACACAAAAAACAAACCAGTGAACTGATACATATAACTTGAATAGGTAAAATTGTTGCGATTTTGGCCCAACTAGCATTTACCTCCTAAAAAACATCCTGGACCGCCCCACAACCTCTCCTGCGGGCTTTGGGCTGACCTGCACATTACTATAACGCAGACATTTTGATATATCTAAGGTGGCATTGGTCTGAATGCCTTCTCTCACCACACCACTAGAGGGGGCTGGTGATGCATTATGAGCATGCTAAACAAAACCTGAACCAGCTAAACCAGTTTAGAAACTAATTAACACTTGTATTTATTTTAAAATGATTTAGATGTCAGTCATTTCAAGTGTGTTTTTGTGTGCTAGAAATGATCGTTGTCTTGTCTGACATGATTAAACTGGGCAGAATTTTGTTTCCATCAGTTGCTGCTGATTCTTTAGGCTCTAAGGTTCTGTGATCAATGAATGGTGCCTCTTTCAATGTCCTTGCCTTTCTTTGTCACGTTCTGTGTATGGCCCAAGGGCGGTTTTAAATTAAAATAGCCTTTATTCTTATTGTATGTGGAATTATTTAAAACGATCACTCTGGACCACAGATGAAAATGCAGGGGGCAGCTGTGTTCTAATGTTGAGGGAGTTGATCTTGGGTTTGGAGGGTCACAGGTTCACTAATCTTTACCAGTAAGGGAAAACCATGTGGGTGGGGGAGTGAACAACCAGTGTTTTCCTGCACCTTCATCAATGGCTAAAGAACCCTTTAAACAAGGCATCTAACCCTGCATTGCTCCAGGGGGATTGCCCCTGTACCTAATTCACTCACTAATTCACCCAAGTCGCTTTGGATAAGAGTGTGAGCTAAATGTTATGTGATGTACTAAAAACATAGGACATACAAATAAAAACATAAAACATAACAATTATACATGAGGATATTAGTCCCCCTTTTTTGGTCATCTGCCATGGGGTAAAGCACAGGGGAAAAAAAAACCTTTGTTCCCTATTTTAATGATACGGTATTGACTGCAGAACTTGGAATGTCCCTAATTTTCCAGGAGAATGTCCCCGGTCTTGTACAGGTCTGGAAAAAATTGAGACCACTGTAGATTTTCCTAAAATCAACATCTCTGCATGTATGATGGCCATTCCTTTTCAGTGTTAGTTGAATTTGGAATTTGGGAGAAATGTTGTCAGTAGTTTACAGAATAAAACAAAAATGTTCAAAACTGTACTCACACATATACATATAAATACTTAAATCAGAGAAACTGATAACTTTACAGTGGTCTCTTATTTTTTTTCCAGAACTGTAGATCTGATGGTCACCGTAACCTAGGACAAAACATGAGCATAATGATAATGAAAACTAGAATGAGCGATGTAATCTTACTGGTTTACCCTTTCTCAGCAGGCCGTTTCTGCCGACGGGGTGGTGAAGAGGGGAAGAGGACGCCCCCCAGGCCGGAGGAAAGCCATGGCGGCAAGGGCAAACCAAGGCAGGCCCCCCCTCAAACCCACACCTCCACTCAGCCAGGGGACGCTGACTCCTCCCACTCCACCTCAGGGTCCCCCTGCCCCGCTCCCACCTACAGTCCCCCAGAGGCCGGACCACAGCACCCCTCTCCAAGCTCAGGCCCACACCTCCTCCTCCTCTTCCTCTTCCTCCTCCTCCTCAACCATCTCCACCCCTCCTTTGGCCCGCCTGCTCACACCTGAGGAGTTGAAGCTGGAGCCGCCAGATGTGGTGCCCCTCACACCCAGCATTAGTGAGCTCTCCCAGACATCATTCAGTGAACTAGTCCCCCCCGTTACACGGCTCAGCGGTGTCCCCCAAGTGTCATCCAGTGAACCAGTGTTGTTGTCTATGTCCAAATCCAGTAGTCCCTCTCCAACATTATCCAGTCAATCGGAGCCCACCGTGTCCAGGTCCAGTGGTCTCTCCCAGGCCGAACTGGCGCCCCCTGCATCCAAGTCCCTCGGTCCCTCCCAGGCGTCGTCTCCCACTGCTGCTGCAGCTGTGGTGGTTGGCGTCGGGTCTCTGGGCAGCAGCGCGTCGCCGACCGTCTTCAGCCCCACTAAAGGCCTGTGCCCTCTGGACCTGTTCAGGACTCGGTTGGGCTTGGGCGCCATAGCAGCGGGTGCCACCCTTGGCTCTGCCCCTGTGCATGTCCCCCCACATCATTCTTCAGTGGGTCGGCAGGGCAGGCACCCACCACTCCCCACCGCTGGCTCAGCGCTCACCTCCACTACCACCACCCCTGTCGGGCCTAATGACCCTCCGCCCCCTCCCCAGCAACAGCACCAGTGCTCTGGATGCGCCGCGTTGGATGACCGGGGCGGGGTCCAAGTCGAAGTGGGGTCGGCGCAGTCACAGTCACAGTCGCGGTCACTGTCTCCGCTGCCTCCCCTCCGGATCCTTCCGCTGGAGCTGGACTGCAGCCTGCAGGTGCGGCAGCTGATGCGCAGCAACCTGAGCTCCGAGCACGTGCAGTCCTTCACCAAGAGGCTGTCGGAGGCACTAGCTCATGACCTGGAGCTGCCACGGGCAACAGCTGGGCCGCACGCGGCTGCCCCACCCCCGCTACCCTCACTCCCACCCTCCACTTTCTCTGCCTTTAGCGCTCCTCATCCTCCCCCTCCCGCTGTGCCAGTCACGTCGCACTCTGAGCAGGTTCAGCCGCTCAACCTCAGCAGGTGGGGCGGAGCCAAGAGGCCCGTGGGGGACGACGACACGGACGCGTCAGGGCAGCATGACGACGGCTCGCAGGCTCCTGTTGCCAAACAACCGCGGCTGGACGAGGACGGGCTTCCGCTGAAGCCCAACGGCGGCGTGTTCCGCTTCCCGCTCTTCCAGGACCAGCCGGCGGACCTCAGCCTGCCCTGCCGCGTCCGCGCGCTCCTCAAGGAGAACCGCTGCATCGCCACCAAGAGCCCGGACCGCTCCGAGCCCAGGGACTGCACCCTCAGGACGGAAGCCACCGCTAACAACACTTCCTGCAGGGCTGCAGTCTGTCACGGTGTGCCCGTACAGCAGGGGGGTGCGGTGGGACTGGGGTCGGTGCTGGGTGGGGCTGGAGGTGGGTGGGCAGATGCATCTCTGAGGGAGGAGGACGGTGGCAAGGTGCCTATGGGGGTTCCTGGCACACAGCATAAAGACAAAGGCAGGGATGCTCCCTTGGCCAATAGGGCGCAAGTTGCTCAGGGGGGCCATGAAGAGCTGTCCAATGGGAAGCTAAGTGCTTTTGGTGACAAGAAAATGTTGACCAATGGGTATTTAGATTCTGAGGGAAGCCACGGAAAACTAGCCAATGGAGAGCTAGGTACTCGGGCTGGTGTGGAGCCAGACTATCATATGGCCCTGGCTTATGGAGATCCACATACTCATGCTGAGATCCAGCCATTGACCAGTTGTGATCCAGATGCTCATGATGAACACATGACATTGGCCAATGGAGATCCAGATGCTCATGATGAACACATGACATTGGCCAATGGAGATCCAGATGCTCATGATGAACACATGACATTGGCCAATGGGGATCCAGATACTCATGAACACGTGACATTGGCCAATGGGGATCCAGATGCTTATGACGAGCTCCCAACATTGGCTAATAGTAATCCAGATGCTCATGATAAACACATGGCATTGGCCAATGGGGATCCAGATATTAATGATAAACATGTGACGTTGGCCAATTGGGATCTAGATACTCATGATCAACACATGGCATTGGCCAATAGGGATTCAGATCCTCACATCAAGCACATAGAGTTGGTCAGTGGGGATTCCGATGTTGATGAGGATCACATAGTGTTGGCCACTGGGGAGCCATATGCTGAGGGATCCTTCATTTCACTTGTACTGCCAGAGTCCCCACCCCACAGCCACTGTAACTCTATCACCAACACTCTTTTGAGTTAAACAAACAGTTAAACCACCAAACAAGCAAAAGCTGCAATACAGTCACTTCTGCACTCTCCAGTCCCCCCGTCACTCAGATCTGATGTGTTATCTGTGATGTCATGTCCTCTGTGTGGATCCCTCTCCTTATCGATGTGTCATGTCCGACTAAGAACCCACTCTGAGTTATTACCTACAAATCCTTGGTTTTGAAAAGCTTAAAACGGTTCAGAATGAGATGGTAAGCAGAATGTGGGTTCATCACTTTATAGGGATTTACCTTCCTTCTCAGCATTACACCCATCTGACAAGGGACAAGGGAGGGCAGTGTTCGACATTCTCCACATTACTATTTCGTTTGGAACAGGACCAGACGTCGGTTGTCATTTTCGAACAGTATTTTTGTTGTCATTCACCAGCCTGTGAGCATGTGTGTTGGTGTGTAGTTTTTTGGAAATAATTTTCTCCTGCTGAACTCTCTTTCTCCACAGCGTATAGGAAGGCTTTACCTTCACATAAGCTGAACTGGTGCTGAACAATGGAACTGTACTCTTGCCTTTGTGTGTGTGTGTGTGTGTGTGTGTGTGTGTGTGTGTGTGTGTGTGTGTGTGTGAGCGTGTGTGCGTGCATTACCTGTACATGTGTATATTCACACTAAAGATGTGTGCCATTTTACTCTGCAAGTAAATTTTCCCCTATTTTTCGTCAATCTCTTAATTTAAAATCTGAATCAACATTTTGTCTCTTTTGTTTAAAATAGCTGTTGACATGAGTACTTTCTCCTCAGGCCTGTTTTAGTTGTTATTTTGTGTTACTTTCAACTCAGTGGTTTAGCATTCTGTTCTATTTATTAACACCTCAGTTGTAACCTTTATTGTGAGGCTGGTGATGTGGGATTCTTCCATTATGTCATTTCCTGTGACGAGCATCGGTTGTTCGGCATGATCTGTTTTTGGTGACTTTTTGTTGGCTCTTAAGTCAGAAGCTGTACAAATCATGTTCAGATGGAATCACAATGCATCTGTAGTACTTGATAAAACACATTTGTTATGCTTTTGAGATGTTGCCTTCCTCTGCCTTTTTATCCTCTTCATTTCTAAGTGTTTATCTGGTCTTATCTATTTTTTTTTTTTCTTTAAATACTTTTGTGTAGACATTCAGTTTGTAGACATGGATTTTAAGAAATTGTTTACAATCTGTTTTGCATGCCAAGATCTTAATTGTTTTATCTGATTTTGTTCTGGTACACATTACTTTTGCCTTGACTGGTTTTAAATTTGAAACATTTGTGATGGAACGTGTTAATTTTTTACTGAAACCGAAAAAAAAATGACAGCCATTTTGTTGACACTGAACCCTTCATCATGGTTCCACACATAACTTGGAGCATGGGCATAGGTGTCACTTACTACTGATATTATATTTAAGTATGACTGCCAACTCCTGCACACAGGAGTGACGAGGACACAGCAAGATCCTGTTAAAACACAGGGGAGCCCTTCAACAAATAGACCCCAATAAAACACACACACACACACACACACACACAGCCCTCAAGCGTTGCACCACCCAGTCTGACACACACTCCACTCGCCCCAGCCCAGCCGTGATGACAGCAGCGGGCGGGAACACTGCTGTAGCTGAAACACTCGGAAACATCCGCGCCCAGCCTGTGTTGGTGTTGGCTCACACACAGCAGCTATCGAGTTGGAGTGGGTGGGTAATTTATTCATTTGGACTAGTGGTATCGTCACTACTGATTCGCCTCTGGATGGCATACCATTTAAGGAAAGGGTACCAAATTATTAACTATAGATTTTTAAAAGATGTTTTGTTGGACTTGGCATAGACTAGGACCATTTAAAGTTTGTGTGTGTGTGTTTATGCACACAGGAGAATCATACTAGCACAGAACTGCCACATGGTTTCTTTACTTGAACAAGTGCCACAGTGACTTTTTGCCTTGCAACCGTGTTAAACCTGTGATGCAGTGAATGCGTTTGTTGAACAAACATGTCATCCATTCCTTTTCCTCTTTCACACTTTTTTTTCTGATTAGAATGCCTGTCCGTTAATTATGTGTGGGTATCTGTGACTGTTATTTCAACTGTGTGTTAACACTGACTATTTATAATAAAAATTCAGCCATATTTGTGTCTTGTCACTTTGTGACTACTGGATGCATTAAAATATTTGACCACTGGGAGGAGCCCTAGTATGATGGGTAAAGCTGTCTCTACATATTCCTGCCTGAGGTGCCCAACCCAATAATTACTGTATGTAAACTTGACTGTGCTTCATTGATCCAATCTAGTACTACGTAACACTTTGGTAATACCCAACTTTAAATATCAATTGTCCGCTTAAAGTTGCTGGCTTACTTTTCATCTGTAAACATTGTTTTACCCTTTACTCAAAGGCAACTACAAAAAAACTATTTTGCTGAAAACACATTATTTGATGGGATTATGAGTCAAGCTGCCATTTATCAGATTTCTGTTGCTTCCTTTGACTGGTCCAACACAGTAAAAAAATGAACCATATGTTTAATATTTTTGTTTTATTGTTTTTGTGACGGTTTATGTTTAAAAAAAGTTCCCTCTGACTTAACTCCACTGTCCATCACATGGCAATGATTCAGCCGTTACCCTACGTATGCAAGTTTAGTTATGCTTGGAGCAGGTGGTGGTGTCACCAAGGAGAACTTCTCTCTGCAGAGGTTCAGTTTTGACATCTTCCTCTTTTTTTCTTCCTGATTCTGGGGTAGCTCATCTCTCAATAGTTTCAGGATAAATCCACCGCATTTGTCGTGCCATATTTGTGGCCAACACCAACACACTATTCCACTTTCCAGTGAAGATGGAAGTGACAGCGCCAACTTTGACCACAGTATGAAGAGACTGTCAGAAAGCTAGATGGAGATCACAGTGTGATGGGACTAGAGGAAGACTGTGATACAGTGACTAAGGGAGGCTTCTGTATAGAGTGACTAGAGGAAGACTGCACTATGGAGAGACTGTTTGAAGACTAAAGCAGATGTGTGATTTTTCCTGATAAAACAGGAATTCCTGAAACTCCAACCCTAGTAAATCATACCAATCTGTCTTTTTTTGGAGGTGGGGAGGCACTTATACACACACTGTAATCATAACATACTGTCATGAGAAACACTTGTACACTAATGGATTTGCATTTCACACTTTTGGTTAAAAGTATTCAAATGATGTCACTGAGTGTCTAAAATCCATGTTGCCAGTGCATACAATCCATTTGTATGCTTTTTTGTGCTTTGTGAATCCCATCCATGCAGCGGGGCTCCTCATTGTGAAGAGGCCAGTAGGAGAGTAGAGGGCGATAACAGTATAGGAGAGAGACTACAGGGAGAGGTCACTTTTGTGAGACTGCTAAGATACCATCGATCAATGCGGGTATGCTCTTCAGCACAGGACAGTCTAGTAGGACAGGGAGATTGGAGAGTGTTGGAAGAGATCAGTTGGAAGAGACGACAGGGTGATGTTGGCTTACCTACATTAGATGACTTGGAGACTGTAGGGAGACCTCAACGTAGGGACACCAGTTGAAGATGATAGGGAGAACTGAGAGTGTGGGGAGACCAGCAGAAGAAAGCTAGGGACAGTGTAGAGATCTGTGGGAAACGCAGTGTAGAGCTGAGATTGTGGAAAGACCAGCGAGGAGACTAAAGGTAAAGAGAGTGGGGGAAAAAGACACCAGGGAGGAAATGAACACATTCCAGCTCTCTGTCCACATTGTTTCAGCGGTGCAGGCTACTGCTGGCCAGCATACAGCTCAGTATGTTATGAAAAAGGGGTCTGTGTGTATATGTGTCTGTACGCAGTGGTGTGTGTGTGTCTTCTAATTCACTACACATAGAGTAGCATATACGTGTGTGTGTGTGTGTGTGTGTGTATGAGAGAGAGTAAGAGTCCATGTGTATGATGCATTATTCCAGTGCTCAAAATCCCTTTACAGCCCTGATTTTTCCCCAGGCTCCTAGTGTGCCTATGCCCCCCCCCCCCCCCCCCACCTCAGCCCCACCCCTGGCTGGATCACATTCCCGCATGTGCTATGCTGTGCCGACTCTGTTGAAATCCAGAGTTGCTCTCCAGGACTGACATTTCCCTGGGTCTGGCATGTGGATTGGGTTTCGGCACGGCACGCTTCTGTTCAGCCCAGAGCCCAATACCCCCCTCCACCCCCCCACCCCCACCCAACACCCCAACTCTTACCTCTTTAGGTTCATTCGCTCCCTGTTCCCCCACACACTTGCCTCCCTCTGCATATTTCACTGAAAATCCACTCAACCCGATTTACCAACCGAATAGCACATCCAATTAAATATACTGACTTCGTCCAAGTAAAACAAACACAAATTTGATTTATTTTGGTGCTTCAGTGAGGAGAAGGGGGCACGTATTTCTCCTGTGTGTAAGGGATAGGCCAATAAAGCTGTGGCAAAATTCAGTGTGAGAAACATAACCACTGCATAGCCCACTAGCGCCGTCTACGTGAGCTCATTCTGGCTGTTTCACTTTGACACTGGAGTACACAAGGAGACTTTGTTTAGACGTGAAACAAAACAGGCACCGTTATTTACATTCAAAGTTTCCTTCTATTCTTCTGTGCCACATGGCTTGATTTGTCCTTTGTTCATCTTCTGCATGCATACACACACACAGAGGCCAGGGATGTCTTGAAAAGTAGTGCTTCCTTTTTTCCTTTTTTTTTTACACAAACAATGGCTTAAATGCCAAAAATGCCAAGCATTCAATCGTTTTTTTTTTTACTTGCAGCTTGCATCAACCATCTGCTTGTTTCATATCATGGCAAATGAGAGGGAAGTCTGTGTCTGTGTCAGTGTGTGTGTGTGTGTGTGAGGGAGTGTGTTTGAGGAAGAGAGAGGCAGAGAGAAAGAGAAGTTTCAGCTTTCCTTTTAAAACAAATGGAAAATGAATAATATAAAAGTGGCTTGCTGATATGTATCACACCCCATTGCCTATGTGACTAAAATCCAGCAGCATGTAGCAGTCATGAGGCCCCTGTCTTTCTCTCTGTCTCATCTTTGCCAGCTCCGCTCAACTCCCCGACTTAGCTGAAGTATTTGAGAAATGCTTCTGTGTCTCAAAGCAGACACCAAGTCTCAGTTCTTTTCCTAACAATCTGGAAGGCAAACGGGCAATCCAGTGGTTCTCAGTCATGAACATGAAACAGACGTGTACACAAACACCATGAAATCCCCATCATGACTTCTGGCTTGTTTTTGTTTCTGCTTCATCATACCTCATCATGCTGATTCACACAGAGTGTCAGCAGTGGCACAGATATATACAGCCGTATAGAACTGCCATAGTGTGCCAGACAGGGCCCTTAAACAGGAACAGTTAACAGTTAAGTAAACATTCTGCATGGATCTTTTTAAATTATGTAACTTAACAATACGCCGTTTCCATTATGAATATACAGGCCATTGTTAAGTTAACCTATGCAAAAAGATCTATGCAGCTGTTTGTTTTAATTTTTAACAAAAGTTGGTTTCAAGGGGGCACTTTTAAGAACTGGCATGCCTTTGGCTCAGTGTCGGTTACCTTTTTGAGGTGTAAAGAAGGGGCTTTGCATTATTCCATTGCACACCTCAAATTCAATCCATTGCTAATCAGTGTCAGACTGAAAATGGTTGTGGAGTAATGGCCTGTCTGGTGATCAGGTTTACTAAGCAACATCCCATCCTTGCAAACTGGTTAGCTGCTTACCATTCTGGGCCCTATGAAAGAGTATTAGACTGGGCCTCCCCCAGTAATAGTAATGTTGTTCATTGTCTTCTCTTAATGCCAAATGTCGGTGCAGGGCCCTTTGTGTTAGTCTAACCTTATAGCATGCCCTGCTTGCAAATGTGGAGGCAGTTGTGGGCTAATGGTTAAGAATGTCTTGGGATCGGAGGATCACACGTTCGAATCCTGCGCCAGTAGGAAGAATGTGGGTGGGGGAGTAAATAACCAATGCTCTCCTGCACCATCATCATGGCTGAGCAAGGCATCTAACCCCACATTGCTCCAGAGGCTGTACCATATGGCAAGCCATCTTAACATTTAAAAGCTAAACTGGATATGTATTGCAGATATCTGTAATTCAGTTTTGCCTAGTCAAAAAGAACATTTCAGATATCCGCAACTACATTCTTCCTATCCGTAATTGTCATTTCAGATATCCACAAGGAAATTCTTCCTAGGGCAAATGACGTCACTTTTGCCACTCATTTGTATGGGGTTCATCATTACGGATATCTACAATTCAATTCCAGATATCCACTATGTGAATTACGGATATCCGCAACTGAATTATAGATATCTGTAATTCCAATTTGAGATATCTACAATTTGATTTTCCCTAGTCATAACTCCAGTTCAAGATATCTTTAATTCACCTCAGTTCAAGATATCTATATGTTCCTTTCCGGATGTCTTAAATTCAGTTTTGACTAGGTGAAATGCAGTTGTAGATATCTGTAACTGGAATTATGACTAGTCAAAATGACATTGTAGATATCTCAAACTGGAGTTAGGGATAGTCATAATGTAATTGTAGATATCTATTATCAAGTTATAGATATCTTGAAATGAATTTTGATTAGAGATATCTGAAACTGGATATATCTGTAATGTTCATTTTGCCTAGCCAAAATGTAATTACAGATATCTTGAATTAGAGTTTTGACTAGGCGAAATGACGTTTCAGATATCTGTATGCAAATTAATACCCATCCCACTTTAGGCGGGAGCAGAGCGCCTTCGTCCACCTGTTAACTGTTAAATGATTATGGTACTTAAGGAACGTTTCGGAGTGGCCAGAGGGAGAAATTGTGTTTAACTGACTTTTTAACGCCGATGCCCATGCAAGACAGGAGCTGCCAGAGAGAAATGATAGTACGTTGCTTTCTATAACAAGACTTCCTCTTTGATTTTGGCGGGGATGGACATTACATAGAGCAACGTCATGCACAACAATTTGCACTAGTCATAATGACGTTTGAGATATCTTTAACTTTCATATTGCCTAGTCAAAACTGAATTACAGATATCCGCAATTGTCATTTAAGATGTGTGACGAGTTGAATGTCGTTTTCAATGACGTAATTGCAGATATCTGTAATTCAGTTTTGCCTAGTCAAAACTGAATTACAGATATCTCTATCTATCGTTTCGACTAGTGACAATAACGTTACAGATATCTTGAATGACAATTTCGACTATCCAAAATGTAATTACGACTAGTCAGAAAGATGTTGTTGATATCTACAATGTTAATTTCGGATAGTCAAACTTAGCTTTTAAATGTTAAAATGGCTTGCCATAGTACCATGTACCTAAATAACTGTAAGTCACTCTGGGTAAGAGTGTCAGCTAAATGTAATGTAATGCGGAAAAGCCAGGAGAGAATGTTGGCTTTTATATTTTTAGCTTTTAAGCATAACAAACTGTTTGTGCAGGTCCAATAGGACTTCCAAAGGCCCCAAGCAAAACCCCGTAACATGTTGCCAGAATGAGACAAATGTCTGGCCTTCACCACAACAACCACTCCCGACTATTTTGGGCTCATTTCATGGCCTGTTTGGATAAGCATCGCACTAACACTTAATAGCCCCTCTTCCAGTGCAGGCACGGAGAGAAAGAACCACCGTGCTGGAGCTCACTTCATACCAGCCATACTTTGATACTCTGCTGTGGCCTGAGCAAGCACTCAAGGGAAGGAGCTATTGTAAATACGCCTTATAAAATGTCTCTGTGATTTGCATCTCCGAGAGCCACCCGATCCCCGGAGGGGAGGCAGGGACCGGGCCCTTGTGTGGCTGTGAGTTTAGGCGTGCGCCTGGGGTGAGACAAGCTAGGCCTGGGTGGGCAAGCTGCCTTCCCCTCCCCGTCAGTAAACAAACAGGCCTCCCCGAGGAGTCTTGGACTAGAGGCGTGCAGCAGCAACCACCATCAGCGCCCCTCTACCTTCCCCTTTCCTCCCCTCCTCTCTTGGCTGTTTGCGTAGGGGTAATGGGCTGGAACATTATATGGGACCAACACCTTTTTTTTGTATTAAATCAAAACACGCAGTGCAGACAGGGTTTCTGAAAAATACCATAACTTTTACCCAAAGCCATTGGAGAGAGAGTTATAAAATGCAAACACAATAAAAGGCCCACTTCTGTTTTTATAGCTGATCATTTGAAAGCCCGATTTGCCTCCACCATGTTCTGTAACATGAATAACTTCTTGTGTCATCACATCCCTTGATGATATAAATGAATTGATTTCTTTTGTGTGTAGAAAAAGATCCAGTGACAAATCCTGACTATGAAATAAATTGCTGCCTGGCTGCATTTGTGACGGGCCATATGCCATGGCACATTTAAGAGCAGACGTACATTGACACTGATGGACTTCGGCCAGATCAGACAGCAAATAACACTTTGTCCACAAACCTCAGAGATATGATGACTGGGTGAGCATTATTCATTAATCATCGATATTCACTGTTGGACTTCAGCAAATAAAAATAGGGTTTTTAATAATTAAATGATTGAAACTGTTCTGGCTGTGACTGATGAATGTGTGGAGAATGAAGTTTTGTTGTGTTGGTAGCAGCCCAGATTTCAGTCGATTCACGAAAAAGTCCAGTACTGATTAAAACATCTTCTGTTCCACAACAATGGTTAATTCACGAACTGTCACAGCCTGCTCGCCACAGTGACAATAACTGCCGCTTCGCATATTAACTGAGGGTGTCTAACGTGAAGGCAAAGGAGCAGGGAGAGGAAGATGTAGGGTTAACGGCGTGGCCATAAAATTTTACGCACTAGGACCGCGCGGCCTTCCTGACCGGAGCTGAGCGCACTGCTGCGCCGCGTCTCTTTGTTCCAGTGCTCGGTAGCTATCTCTCCCTCTCTCTCTCGGCAGTCTGCAGTCTCTCCTCCTCTGCCTTGCCTCGCTGTGCATCGGGCTGGATTAACCAGAAGAATGGCTGTCAACCTGACCGCGAACAGACAGGTCCTTCTCACTGCATACAGCGATGTGATCTCCGAGACATCTTCTACGGATTGGTGAGTTAGTGTGCTGTCATGATTTACGAGGCTTTTCGACACTTCTTTTGATGCTTGTCGAGTTTGGTGGATGGTGCGCAGATGGATGCACGGAGAGGGCCGCTCGCTCGGGCACGTGCATCCTTTGAGGAGACGCAGCAGCATCACATAAAACAGGATAAGGAAATAAAACACACAAACGGTACAAATTGAACACTTCCAACATTTCAGGAGAAGATATGGTTAATGGTTTTCTTACAATTTTAAAAAGTTTGAAGAGCTATCTTGTGTATCCCACCACGAATGGTAGCACCAAGGCTCCCTAATTTATGCAAACTGTGCTGTCATTGTTAGTGTTAGGATTTGATGGTCCGTGAAATAAGTAGTTATAGACAGTACGTTTGAGTTCAAATTTCACAATTTTTTGTCTAATATAGGTGTTTTACGGGTTGACCAAATATATATGTTTTTATTCTTTCAAACAGCTGGCTCAGTAGAGGTTGATGTCTTACTCTGACACAGATTCGTTAGCCCGTTTCTCACTAGCAGGGCAGCTGTAACATACTGGCAACGTGACCTGTGATTTGCACTTTCTTTTCCCTGAAATGTACTACTTGTTCGCCCGATCCTCGTTTCCCAGCGAAGAAGGAGATGGGTGAGGCGCGATGTGTCAATCTATGAAGCACATTTTTCAACACCGCTGACAGACATTTCCTTGCCGCCTCAGCGGTAACTGGACCTGTATGATAAGCTGGACTAGTAAATGAAACACACATCACAGTACAGTCTCTGCGTGACCTGTGTTGTGTCTTGTACAGACTGCCTAAACCGTCCAGATGTGTAAATGCAACCACAAGAACCACATTGTTTTACGGTATGAGCTTGTAGATCTGCCTGGTGGTGGGCCAGTGTGCGTGCAATCAAACTGTAAGGCGGTGTTACTCTGGAAGGTTTACAGCCTCACAATTTCAATGCAGATATCAAAAAGCACAGTCACAGTCGCAGTCGTTAAGTGGTTTTTGGCAACGCTGCTCCTCTTCCCGGTCCTGTTTAGAGAGATGCTGTTTCAAATCATACTCAGCTGCCTGCCCGACAGGCCGACTTGAGCACATTGTTCAGTGCCCGCTCCCCAGCTACTCCGCCTCACTGTGTGTGTGTGTGTGTGTGTGTGTTTGGAAAGTCATTATCCCAGCCTCTAGGGTCAGAAACTTCACTGGCATTGCCACACAGGAAGAGCGCATAGACTCCAGGGAGAGCGTGAAGCACTGGGGACAAGCACAGCATGCAGTTTTCCACAGGCACACTGCGACCAGTTAGGCTAAGCCTTAAGCCTTAAGTTAAATCGAGCACCCCTGGATTGTCAATGTAGCTGTGTGTGTGTGTGTGTGTGTGTGTGTGTGTGTGTATGCCAGCCAGAAATCAACAGATTGAGGTGAGGGGTGCTTTCTTTGCTCTTTGATGTGTGTTATCAGCCAGGGTAGGAGCTGGATAAGGCTCGTGTCCCTGGGCTAGCCTGCATTATTCACACTCCACGAGAGGCGAACAAAGACACAGCTTTCATTCACCACTGACCCCAAACAACAACCCTGCCTCCCCCCATCCCCCTTTAGGAAAACACCCTGCCTCCCTCCTCACCCACACCCACTTCAGATGGCATCTCTAGGCACCAACTCATGTCACAGACAGCCCTCTCTTTTGGGTGTCTGATGTGGTTACAAATGTCAGATGTGAGATGTGCGTGCCTGTATGTGAGTATGTTTGTGTGGAAAGTGTGTGCAGGTAAGTGTGTATGTAAGATGTATGTATGTGTGTGTATGTAAGATGTGTGTATGTGTGTGTGTACGTGCGCCTGTATGTGTGGAAAGTGTGTGCAGGTAGATCTGTATGTGTGTGCTTCTATGTAAGAGTGTGTGTGTGTTTGTGTGTGTTTCTCCATGTTCCCTGGCACCTTGTGTGCCCCTGCCATGGCTGGTGTAAGACTGTTCCTTCAATGCTGTGGCATCACATCCTCCTCATCCTTAATCTGCATATTGCTGATGATGATATGGGGGGGGGGGGGGGCATCAGGGTACCCCATCCTCCCACAACTCCTCCCCTCCTTCCTGCCCCACATCTGATATCACCACCTTCTCCTACCCCCATATCCTCCTGGGGCAGCAAGTCCCTCACAGACACACACACACACACACACACACACACCAGCCAGTACCTTTAGCACAATAGTCCTGAAGAACTACACCCTTGGCAGCAGTACTAGAGGCAGGGCTAGATGTTAGAGAGGGTAGGTGATAGAGGGGTAGATGGTAGAGGGGGTATATACTAGGGGGTAGATTGTAAAGGGGTAAGGGAGGTGAGGGGTGAAGGGGCAGAGAGGTAACAGAGGCAGAGGGGTAGATGGTAGAGGGGTAGAGGGGCTAAATAGCTCATCAGGGGCTGCTGTCTGAGCTGAGCCTTGATGCCCTAAAGAGGAGTGCGAGGACTTGGCACTGAGCATACGGCAGCCCTGAGGCATACACACACACACACACACACACACACACACACACACACACACACACACACACACACACACACACAAACAGACAAACACACCACACACACACACACACACAGAGGTCCAACCCAGTAGCAGCAGCTAGTGGGGATGAGTACAAATAGCCCAAGAGAAGAAAATACAATTCCGCCTCCTCACTTTGTTTCATTTCCAGTTCCCACAGCCAATCTGTTTCAATTAATCTCTTTTCAAATCCTCTGTTTGAAGAACAGCAACACGATACTCACTCTTTCAAGCACGCTGCCAGTCAGGCCCCTCCCTTCATGCCCACTTAATGTGAATGGCTCTTCCAGAAGTCCAGTATATTGTGTGTCAGTGCCTAATGTGGTGGTGCGTGTGTGAGTGTGCGTGTGTATGTTGTTTTTGGGGGGGGGGGGGTCCTGTATCTCATGTGCCTACCCTTCTCGTGATGTGTTTGTGTGTTTGTGTGTATGTGTGTGTGCCTCTGTGTGTGCCCTCTGTACATAGCTCACGGGCACCTGGGAGTGTTATATTTGCGTGCACAGCTGAGCTGGAATAAGTGGTGAAATAGGCCGTGATTATTGTGTCAGGAGCAGAAGCCTTAAATTGACAACACGTGTTGGACATGCCACACACACCCACCCATCACCCCCCACTCCCCCAGTGACATCCATCTAAACCTGTGTGTGTGTGTGTGTGTGTGTAAATGGAGGGGTGTGTGTGTGTTTTACTCTCATTGCTACCTGACCTCTCCTCTGGGACCTAATCAGCAAGCACTGCTCTGAGCTCACAAAGGACCATGGGGCATTCTGCCACAGACACACAGGAAGCTGTGTGTGTGCGTGCGTGCGGTGTGTGTGTGTGTGTGTGTGTGTGTGTGTGTGTGTGTGTGTGTGTGTGTGTGTATGAGAGAGGGGGAGAGAGAGAGAGAAACAGAGAGAGAGAGAAAGAGAAACAGTTAAAGCTGTATGAAAATCATACATCCTTTTCCTCCACATCATACTAACTTGTAAAAGATCACATTGATTTTATGAAGAGTCCCAGAAACAGATTTAGTTTTAACAATGGTTTATTCATGTGTTTGTGTGTGCCTGTGTGTGTGTGTGTGTGTGCGCGCGCCCACCCATCTCATTATCACTTGTCTGAGTGGAGAAGTCATGGATTCGGCCCCAGTCGCCAGCCAGTGCTCATGCCAGAAGAGTGTGTGTGTGTGTCTGTGTGTGTGTGTGTGTGTCGGAGGGGAAGATGGCCGTGTCACAGGCGGCCTGCACAAACCCAGGAGGACAGGGGCCGCAACGCTGGCTTCGGCACACATCAACTGTGTTTTCGCCTTTCTCTGCTCATTCTGGTCTGGTGCACAGTGAAGCAGAGGAGAGCGAGAGAGAGAAAGCGAAAGAGAAAGAGAAAGGGAAAGAGAAAAAGAGGGGGTTCTGTGCTTTCCATTTATGGGAGCATAAAGGATCAAAGAGAGAGAGAGAGAGAGAGAGATGTAGAAATAGAAAGAGACGGAAAGAGAGAGGCAGAGGGGGTCAGAAAGGGACAGAGAGACAGGAAGAGAAAGGGAGGGGGAAGAAAGAATGAAAGAGAGACGGAAAGAGAAAAAGAGAGAGAAAGAGAAAGGGAGGGAGAGAGAGACAGAAAGAAAGTGAGAGAGAGAGAAAGAAAGAGAGAGAGAGAGATATATATAGAGAGAGAGAGAACGAGAGAGAACGAGAGAGACGAACAGAAAGCAAGAGAGAGACAGAAAGAAAGGGAGAGAGAGGGAGAGAGAGATAGAGAAAGAGAGAAAGAGGGAGAGAGAGAGAGATAGCGAGAAAGGGAGGGAGAGAGAGAGAGAGAGAACGAGAGAGATGAACGGAAAGCAAGAGAGAGAGAGACAGAAAGAAAGGGAGAGAGAGGGAGAGAGAAAGAGAGAGAGAGAAAGAGAGAGAGAGAGAGAGAAAGAGAGAGGTGATGTGGGAAAAAGCAACCACTCTCCTTCTGTTTGCCCTCCTCCACACCTGCCAGGAGAAATCCGGGAAACTAACTATGGCACTGGGAATGTCATGTGGTGTGTGTGTGCACTTGCTTTTGTGTCTGAGCGTGTGTGCTCGATTCAGTGAGTGTATGTGTGTGAGTGCCAGTGTGTGTGTGAGTGTGTGTGACTGCTGAGCGTTGTATTATCTATAAAAACCTGGAATTAAGTCCCAAGTGCTCTCAAATCACCTTGGAGATTAACCACATTCATTGTTTGAAATCGAACCAGCAGACATGTTTTAAAATTTTGCCCATCCCTGACACCCCTGTGTGTGCATGTGTGTGTGTGTGTAGTGGTTATCAAGGTATCTCTGTGTGTGTGCGCGCGCGTGTGTGTAGTGTTTATCAGGTTATCAGGTTATCAGTGGTTATCAAGGTAATAAACATAAACATGGCTCCAACAGTGTGTGTGTGTGCACGCGCCTGTGTGCGCGTGCGTGTGTGTGTGTGTGTGTGTGTGTGATGTAAAATGTGAGGCGTCCTGGAGTTGGGTCTCACATGACTGGCTCCTGTATAGCTAGGGCCATAAAAGCTTCATTTCTTCCTGTCTGGAATGCCGGCCCATAAATTAGAAGGCATGACTCTAAATTAGATAAAGTGCTCATTTTTGTTTGGGGGTGGGGGGCATGAGGAGATGAGATAATTGGGGGCTTGCCAGCTGCCATCATAACGTACAGTGCTGATGCAGTCTGGGCACAAATGCAATTACCGTGTGATGGAATCAATAAAAAGAGGCACTTTGTGTGTGGGTGTGTGTGTCTGTGTGCACGCAGTTTGTGTGAGAGTCCATCTACTATGTGCCTGTGTGTGTGTGTGTGTGCCTGTGTGTGACTGAGCTAATAAATGTAATGTTCATGTATCTGTGTGTGCATGCATGCAGTTGTGAATGAATGTGATTCTGTGTTAATTTAAGTTCTTTTGACTGCCTGTTTGTATGTGTGCCTGTGTGTGCAGATGTGATTTTCACTACTTGTTTGTGTGTGTGTGTGTGTGTGTGTGTGTGTGTGTGTGTGTGTGTGTGTGTTAGCATGCATATCTGTGTGTGCATGTGTGCTTGCGTTTGCTCTGTGTGTATGCATCATAGTGCATATGAGTGTGTGTGTATGTGTGTGTAAGGCACAGTGATGTACTGTAGATGAGTGTCTTCTGTGTTCCTCCCTCTTTACAAGCTCAAGGTTCCTGATGAAAGGCAGGCAGAAAAAGAGACGATCGCATCGGTTGTGTGCTCCTCTTAACACACTCCCACACTCTCAGGAGGCATGACACTGACTCTCCTTCTCTCACAGTCAGGCGACCTTCACTCAAAGCCTCTTGCTCACAACAAAGCCAGGCTCTATTCAACATCAACATCAGATTGAAACGGATACTGGTGTTCTTTTTACAGTTAGCGCCTGGCATGAAACAGTAATGGACAGTAGGTGCAGTGACCAGCAGGAACCAGCAGGGGTGCTAATACCCATTTTGGATCCTGAGAGAGAATATAATAATGAAACCCATTCTCAAGAGGCTCTTGAAGATGCATCTCGTTCAAGAAACTCTCCTATCTTGTTAACGTCCGAGCCAGCACCTACCACGTACTGCTATAACTGTTTGTTTTTTTAAAGAGCTTAGCACTTGCTGCTTAAATAACCCTCTGTGACTGTTTTTCCTCACAGGCCACTTTGGAGAAAAGCTTCGGTAATCTAATTAAATGTAATGTAGCGGTAACATATCAGATGCAGTGAACTGAAAAAAAACAGCAGAAAATATCAGGTTATGTGAGTGTTATAGAGCAGTGATTGATGTTGGCAAGTGGCAAGTGATATCTACCACTGATGACTTCTGGATTCAATGCACTCGCGAATCCTGTGATAAATGTTTTTCTGTCAGGGGTATAGACAAGTGATGGATGTTGGAATCAGTGAGTTGCTCTCACAAATTGAAGAGCCCTCTGAAGCGCCTCTGTGAACCTGTGGATCTTAACCAATCAGAATTAAAGAGCAGCTGAGTTACCAGGGATTGGATGTGGGCAGGGCTACCTTCTTGTTTCACTTGGCGAGTGGCTAGTTTTGGGACCATGAGAAGGTGTTGGCCTGTGTAGCTTTAAGGAACGATGAGTAATTGCCAAGTCTATGATCGTTAGCTTCTCTTCCGCCTCGTTGTAGATGGAGGATGTCACAACTCCAAAAGCTCACTTTGCTCTGTCTTGTCACCCAGTCTGTTCTGAGAAACTGAACACCATGGATCTGTCACTGTGCTAAAAAGTCACAAATCAACAGTCACTCCTGCACTCGGAAACTCTGAATACTCCCGTCTTGCTTCAGACACACAGCCCAACGCTGGCCGGCTGTGCATTAAGGAGCCGCTTTAAGGCCTGTGGGCATTAATTAGAGTGGATTAGCGATGCCTAATGACTGCATCTCCAGCTGGGGTTGAACAATGCCCAATAGTACACACCCCCCCCCGCCCTCCTCTTCATTCCTCCAGTTGTAATTTATGTAAATTAACGCACGTATTTATTATTTATGTTGGATGTAAGTTTATGTGGCCATGGCACATCCACAGTACGTGGCTTCTGCAGTAAACCCATGGGGACTGAATGGCGCTTTTCCTTGTTGCCTTGGAGAGGTGCCTAAAGCTGGGGTTTGTGTCAGGGTAGATCTCTTCCTAGACAGTCACTGAGCCCACAAAAATAGAAAGAAACTAGGTCATCTTCCAGCCTTGCCTTTTTTTCACGGTAGAAAACACCCCTCCTAATTTGTCCACAGGAAATCACGCAGACAATTATTTCATGTGTGTGTGTGTATAAATAAATCCATATATGTATCCCTATGTGTATATATGAAAGGCACTATGTATATCTATGTATGTATGTGTGTGTGTATATATATATACATAAAATATATATGTGTGTGTGTGTGTGTATGTGTGTGTGTGTATGTGTACGCTTCCACATTCTTCATCAGACTCTGAGCTGTGTGTCAGCCTGTAAGAGTGATCCCGTGCTCAGGTTGGATGTTTGCTTTGGCTGCGTCCTGTGTATGGGAAACACACTAGTGGGAGACTGCTCCTAACAGCCTGCTGGGACTCCAAATCACTCTCCAATGGACCATTAGCACCGGGCCTTTCCAACACACTGGAGAAACAGATCCGGTTCTGGTTCAGCCCGATTTAGCCTGACTTGAACAGCACAGGTTTCCTTGAAGGGTTAATATTGTGCTGAGGCAGTGTTTCTGCATGTGGTTTGGCCATATCAGGCTTCTTGAGAAGAGCACAGAAGGATGAATCTGGATGTAATGATAGAGTCAGTGTGTTTTCCATTGTGCTGTGCTTTTGGTGGGAACCTGCAGCCCAATGTTTGCAGGCCCTTTTTCTGACTGACCCGGAATGCTCAATAACATTCCAGAAGTAATTCCACACTGCCATTCCGTGCCCTGTTGTTTCCACTAGCCTGGCACATGTGGTTGTGCCCTCTTTCTTTCTCTCTCTCTGCATCTCTCTCTCTGCATCTCTATGTGTCTCTTAATCCCTCTCTCTTTCCCTCTCCCTCTCCCTTTCTCTCACTCTCTCTCTCTCCCTCTCTCTCTGAGTCTCTCTATCTATGTATCTCTTTATCCCCCCCTCTCTCTCTCTCCCTTGCTCCCTCTCTCTCTGTTTCTCACTAATGGCATTAGCCTGCAGCCACTGGAGCTCATCGTGATGAGGCAGCTTCCTCCCCAACCCCCCTCCTGTCCTGCACACACAAGTGGGGATGGAGTGCAGTGCTCCAGGTGGGAGGACTGTGTGTGTGTGAGACAGAGAGAGAGAGAGAGAGAGAGACAGTGAGAGAGAGAGACACACAGTGAGAGAGACACAGTGAGAGAGAGACAGTGAGAGAGAGACAAACAGTGAGAGAGACAGAGAGATAAACAGAGAGAGACTAACGGAGAGAGAGACAAAAAGAGAGAAAGAGAGAGGTGAGAGTGCGTGTGTGCATGGGACATCTGACCTGACCTAGTCAACAAATGGCACATCCTGTCTCAAAAGCTTTCCTTTCGATGCACAGTGCCTCCAAGAGACATATTCAGATAAAAA
>CM050214.1:16317706-16337706 GCA_027475355.1 Coilia nasus
TGGAACCAGATAACCCAAGCTGGCCCAATGGAAATGGAAGGGCCACCAGGAGAATGGAATGAGACGGAGAACTATCCATGCCCCCCAGCACCCACACACACCAAAGACAAAATAAATCTGCTGCATTTACCTGTCAGGCACAGACTCAACAGTCACCGGTGTGTGTGGCATCAAAGAGCCGTGACTAAGTCAAACTCTGTGGCATCAGTTTCACACACTCTGAAGCTGCTAACTTGACTCTCCTGCCTCAGGATGGTGGTGTGTACACACACACACACACACACACGTTCATGTGTCTGTGGTTCCTCATCACCACTTTCTCCACCAGAGAAGCCTCTGGAAAAGTAACATTTTCCTGTCATTACGATCCCTCATGCCTTTGTCGTGCCTCATCCATCATGGAGGACTGGTGTGTGGTGTGTGCGTGCGTGCGTGTGTGTGTGTCCGTGTGTGTGTGTGTAGAGCTATTAGTCCTCAGAGCAGAGTTGGCCTTCTCCCCATCCCATAGTCAGCATAGCTAGACCAGACACCATGACTAGGCCAGACACACACACACACACACACACAGATGCCATGCTGATCTCTTGTGTACTTAGATGGTAGCTGATTACTGGAGCAGATCTGGCGTGGATCCCAGGCATTCTGGGTAAATCTCCCTTTGAGAGAAGTGAGTGTGTGTGTGCGTGTGTGTGAGAGAGAGAGATGGAGAGAGAAAGAGGGGGGGTGAGAGAAAGAGAGAAGTCCATTGTGCCAGACAGCAACACTGACTGGATGTAGTCAGTGTTGGTCATGGTTGGTAATGTCGGGTCAAACAAGAGCAGTGCATGTGTGTGTGTATGTGTGTTTATTTGGCTTTTATTTGGCTTTTACCTACACCGCACACACACACACACACACACACACACACACACACACCCCCACACACACAGCCAGGCAGTTGGTCTCATTGTCTCGTACAGTCATGAGGGTCATGGGAATAGAGATAGCAGATAGCAAGATAGCAGCTGATGGGTGAGAGGGTGTGTGTTTAGTGTGTGTGTGTGTGTGTGTGTGTGTGTGTGTGTGTGTGTGTGTGTGAGTGCGAGGACCGGAGATGAAGTGGTCATCAGAGCATCCAGTGACTGTGATGACCATGTCATTCAAGATTGAAGATGCTGGGTGACAATAATACCTAGTGTCTGCCATGCCTGCCGGCTTTTTAAGTTGGATGTTATTTTCCGGGAAGCCCCCACCCCCCCCAAAATAGGAGGGAGAATCGGGAAACACTGATTCACTAAAGGTAGCTGTTTTTTTTTGGAATGCACTTAGTGGTTAAGTGGCATTTGTAAAATATGTTTTCCTCTGTAAAAGGTTTTTTTGTGACAAAAAAGGACAAAATGGCCAGCATGTTAATGACACCCTTTGCCACTATTGTTTTGGGCCAACAGCAGTTTGTTGACATGCCCTCATAAACACAAAACAGTCAGCCATTTTAGATTCACCACAGAAAACCCCCTGTTTTTTCTTGTGAGATCACATAAAAGTAAAATTACACAATTATCACAATTATTCATCTGTAATTATATTTCGTCTCAGTCCTAATCCCCACGGAGACGACCACATCACCACCCCCATCCTCGCCTCCTTGCTGTCGCTGCTAGCTATCCCTCCACTGGCTTAATTATACACTGTGAGACTGTGTTATGGTCTGAATGCTGGGAGCTTCCTCCGAAAGCTCGACTTGGAAACGCCTCCCATTCAGAAAGGAACCAAAACAACGGTGGATTGTTGGTTGCCCACACAATGGCAGTGCAGTGGGAGGCGATGCCCACTCCGATGCTAACTCTGCTGTTCAGACACAGCAAGAATTGCAAGTTAGTAATGCCCACCATAGATCAACGCGGTCTATCACAAATCAGTCAGACCCACCGTAGATTAGGCTGGCAAATCACCTATCAGCCATAGCTATTGAATGATCCGTTTTGTCAGTCACAAGTAAAGATCTGCCCATTGAATGGATAGGAAGCTTGGCCATAATAGATCAACTCTACCAATCACCTATGCCAAACATGAATCAGCTCTGCTCAACGCAAATTAGCCCATCACAGTCAGATTAATTGTACGAGTCTTAGTATGATTTGTCTACCATAGATTTGTTCTACCTAAGCTCTGCCGATATTGGGGGAGGAGGGGTTGGATTGGCAGAATAGGGGATAGGTTGCAGTGTGGGGGGGTAGAATGTGGTGGGGAAGTAGAATGGGGCATACAGTAGGTTGGGGTCTGGGGCTAGGATGGGTTAGGGGGACATAGTGGGGTATAGGATGGGTTGGGGGGGAGAATTAGGGCATAGGTTTGGGGTGTGGGGGTAGGATGGTTTAGGCGGGAAGAACAGGGTATAGGTTGGGGTGTGGGGGTAGGATGAGTTTGGGGCGAGGAATGGAGTATAAGTTTGGGGCTAGGATGGGTTAGGGGGGAGGGATAGGGTATAGGGTGGGGTATGTGGGTAGGATGAGTTTGGGGGGAGGATTACGGCCTAGGTTGGGGTGTGGGTATAGGATGGTTTAGGGGGAAGGGATAGGTTGGGGTGTGGGGGTAGAATGAGTTACGGGGACGAATGGGAAGTAGGTTGGGGTGTGGGGGTAGAATGGGGTAGGGGGGTATAGGTTGGGGTGGGGGGGGGGGGGGTAGTATAGGTTAGGGCAAGGAATACAGCCTACAGTAGTTTGGGGTATGGGGATAGGATGCTTTAGGGGGGAGGGATAGGGTATAGGTTGGGGTGTGGGGGTAAGATGGGTTAGAGGGAGGAATGGGGTATAGGTTGAGGTGTGGGGGTAGAATGTGGTGCGGGACCAGGATAGGGCAAAGGTTTGGGGTAGGCTAGGATGGGTTACGGGGGAGGATGGGGCATAGGTTTAGGGTGTGGTGGTAGCATAGCAATAGGATCAGACTCCTCTCTAGCCTGCAGCCTGCAGCCACCTAAAGCTTTTGATGTCTGAACAGAAGCTTCAAAGCTCCCATGTGCACAGACCCATTGTGTGAGGAGTACCAGGAACATCAGAGAAAGAGACAGACCTCAAGAGAGTGTTTGATTGTGTTTTCTGTGTATTAGTGTGTGCATGCTCTGTACAGAATCTCAGGAAAATTCTGTGAGTAACAAAGTGGACGGATAAATAATACATAAACAATACAGTAAAAACTATGTTTTGAAGTTCATAAATATACTATGTTTTTGATCACACAGCCACCCTATAATTTTTACCCTTTTTAATGGAGACCATTTGCTTCTTTAGAAGGCTTTAATTAAGCTTTGAAGACCCCGGAAGTGTGTGTGTGTGTGGAGGTGCTACATCAATGCGACATGGATGGACCTCTACTAATTATGAGTGTTTGTAGTCCTCTTTAAATCCTGCTGAGAAACGTGTTTTCTGCATCAGCATGTTCAAAGGAGATTGCATTTTTTTAAACACAGAAGCTGTGTCTTATGAAAGCACAGGACTGCTCTGACTGTCTCTTCTGTCCATGCTCTTGCTGCTTTGCCTCACTTTCATATTCATGTAAATGCACTCAGTTGTGCTGTAACACGGGTCACTTACCTGGAAGCCACGTGTGTGTGTGTGTGTGTGTGTGTGTGTGTGTGTGTGTGTGTGTGTGTGTTGGTAGGGAGGTGGGGGCAGCGTGTCAGATCAGTGGAGCAGGTGTGTTCTCTCAGATATGTCCTAACCCCTCCCCAGAGGGGCTCTGCCTATGGCCCAGGTGTGGCCCCTGCCTGGCCCATGTCCGTGCCAGCTCAACCACACAGGCGGCCCATATCAGAGCTGTGGCTGACGGCTTAATCCCCACTGGAAACCCAGAATGAATTGGGCAAGGCAAGGCAAGTTTATTTGTATAGAGCATTTCATACACCATGGCAATTCAGTGTGCCAAAAATAAAAGCAAAGGACAACATTTAAAAGCATAAAACCACATAAAATAAGTATAAAATTTGTAGAAATCACCAACAGAAAGCATCTGGAAACAGTTTGGTCTCAAGTCTAGATTTGAAAACTCCCAACAGTAGGAACATTTTTGATGTCTTCTGGAAGTCGGTTCCAGAGCTTTACAGCATAGCAGCTGAAAACTGCTTCACCACATTTTGTTCTAACAGCAGGTTCTACCAACAGATTTTTCTGATGTGATCTCAGAGACCTAGTTGGTGCATATAGCTGAAACATATCCAATAGGTAATTGGGTCGCATTAAAGTCACAGCATCCAGCCTCACTGCCTTCGTTTGCTGTCTAAAACCGCCACAGCTTCTTCGCTGACACATTCACAGTGTGTTTGGAGTGGACCACTAACTCCAGCAGGGCTGAGATCTCCAGGACTCTCCAGAACAATTACCCAGGTGTCTTAGCTGTGAAATGCTGAACACTTAAAATTACAGACGCCCCATTAAAAGGTAATTATGGCGTGAAGGACCGGATTACACACTAATTGTGCACTACACTACACACTAAATGTCCATGCGTCCAGGAGCCGAGTGCTATTTGCAGTTGTAATACAACCAGAATGCTGTAAAATTAAATGTGACAAGGGCTTATCATAGAGAGTATCATAACTGATCGATCTGATTGATTGTTCCAGTTTGATTTAACCAGTTCATATATATGGGTGTAATGTCACACAAATGGCCTCAGCACCTCTCTCTCTCTCTCTCTCTCTCTCTCTCTCTCTCTCTCTCTCTGTCTCTGTCTCTGTCTCTGTCTCTCTCTCCCTTTCTCAGAGAATGGGTGAGGTTGTTTTTTTGGTAAGCATACAGTAATTTGATTAGATCCACTTCCAGGCTTGTTGTTTATTTCTTAGTCATTTATGTGATGATTTGAGATAGTCATCTGTGCTGTCGGCTAGTTTCAGAGAGAAAATGGACAACTGATATGTCTCCTCACCAGAAATAATTATGGAGAAAGCCACTCTCATCTCGCCTCCTGTGCTCTCCACCCCTTGTCCTCTTGTCCTAGGCAGCTGTGGACTCTCATAGGGGAAAACAGCTTGATGCCCTGTGCTGAGAGAGCGAGCGAGAGAGAGAGAGCGAGAGAGAGAGAGCGAGAGAGAGCGAGAGAGAGAGAGAGAGAGAGAGAGAGAGAGACAGAGAACATGCAATGGATTACAGATTGTTTGTAGAGGGCACGAGCACAAGGGCATCTGCAGCCATGGATCAATGTGAGGCTCAGAGGAAATGCAGCAGAGGGGAGGCAAGCAGTCTGTGTGTGTTTGTGTGTGTGTTTGTCTTCGGTCAAGAGTGTGTGTACCCATGATCTGCCAGCATGTGTGTGTATGCATAACCTTAGAGAGTATGTGTTCATGCACCACAGAGATAGGGACAAGATGTGATTATGTAGAATTGCCGTGAAGGAGAGTAACTGAAGAAGGGAGGTAGGAAGGAGGGAGAGAAAGACAGATGGAGAAGAGGGAGATGTAACAAATTTGTAACAAATGTTTTTTTTTTTTAATAATTAATATTATTTCTTTTAAGTATAGTGTTTCTGTACCGCTGCCATTAACACGATTTCTCTCTCATCAACACAAAAAATATTCTTTATTACTGCAGTCTGAATGAGAGAAAGCAATAAAGAGAAGGAGAGAGAAGACAAGATAGTGAGAAATAGAGGGAAAGATGTAACTGGGCTCAGATGCAGTTTGCTGATGCAGGCATTCTGAGTTTAGGGTGGTGGTGGTGGTGGGGGTGGCTGCAGAGGTGGTGGGGGTTGAGGAGCGTCTCAGCTTATGCCAGCTTGCTATTGCATTCTGGGTAGCTTTCTGTCTTCTCTGGCCCTAGCTTTCTTGTCATGATTTGTGTATTCTGCTCAGACGCTCAGCATGCTGTGTCAGGTATTAGCCTAGCCTATATAGATAATGCATTAGCCTCTTAGCCCAGCCCAGATAGATACTGCATTAGCCTCTTAGCATTAGCCTGCCAGGTGTGCAGACACCATCGCTTTCAAACATTAGCCTGGCAATTGTCTTTTCTTTCTCTCTTCAAAAATAGATTGGCTCTTATTGAGATCCCTGCTATTTCTCCTAAGGGATATGTGAAATAATGTGATACGGGAATAGATTTAGAAGAAAACTGAGTATTTTGGTAACTGAAGCTCTTGAGTTTAAATTGGACTAAATCTTACTTGTCTGTGAATTATCATTCTTCTGGTTTTATCCCAAATCCAATTTAAACTCAGTTTAAGATATTAAGGTTATCTAAGTTTCTCCTGAAACTTTTCTTACTTTACCTATCTCTCCTATGAGAAACAAAAGAAAATTTCATTTCATGTTGCTTTTCTGTGGGCCCACTCTAGATTTCAGTCTAGTCTAGCCTGTATGTGAAGAGTGTTCTGTAGCTTCTTTACATTATCCTAGCCTGTGTGCAGCACTGTACGTTAGCTTACCTTTGTGCAGGTTTGAGGACTAGCTTAGCCTGTGTGCAACCTTGAGCATTAACTTAGCCTGTGTACATAATTCAATATCTGCTTAGGTTGTGTGCGGACTCTCACCGTAGCCTCTTAGCCTAACAGGCCATTTGGCATGTGGCCCATGTGGGGTTTTTGTGCCTCATTGAGCTGTAAGTCATCAGTCCTGCAGAGGAGGAGGAGGAGGAGGAGGAGAAGGAGGAGGAGGAGGATGGAGGAGTGGGAGGTTGTCTAACTCGGGCAGGACAAAGCATCCGGCCATGTGCCTTTTTAATTAAGAAGGAAAGCGGTAGACACAAGGAAAAAGAAGGAAAAGAGGAGAGTGAAGGAGTAGAGACAGAATGTAGAGAGCCAGAGAGGAAGGGCAAGAGAAGGAACAAGGAACAAGACAAGAGAGGGAGGGAATGAGGGATGAAAGAGAGAGAGTGAGAGAAGGGAGAGAGAGAGAGTGACAGAGAGAGGGCAACCGAAGAAGCTGCAACATAGCTCTTTATTCCCTGGCAAGGTCTCTCTGCTCTGGGTTTGGTTTGGAAGGGGGAGGGGGTGACTACCGCAGCAGAATTGTAATACCCCAAGCCCATCAGTTTGTGGTTCAGCCCTTTTTTCCTGTGCTCTCTCTCTCTCTCTCTCTCTCTCTCTCTCTCTCTCTGTGTTATGGATTATTCTGTTTGCCATAGGATTGTGACATCAAGCTAATACCAATATGTAATGTGTTAAGTGCAGATCAGCTGCTTAGTAGACACATCTCTGCCTTGTGCCTCATCTCCATAGGGGTCACATGCCAAAATATTCTTACATTTTCTTTTTTTTCCCCTTCATTCCTTGACACCACCTTAAATCCTGCAGCGGTTAGGTCAGCCTGACAAAAGAGCAATTCTTTAGATGGTGACGGGAAGAAAGCAGATCCTGACCCCTAAAGAATAGAATTCTTCCGGGCTGCTTTCTTTTATCAGTGGCATCGTCTAGTAGTGGACAGGCTAGTATTTTAAAAGCCGAGGGTGGATCTGTGACTGATGGCTTAGCAGTGGTGTAGATATCCACCCTTTGTGTAATTTTAGAACCTGGTGACAGGACTGCTAATGAAAAATGGACATGATAATGAAAGCGAATTTCTCTCTCTGTCTTTTCTACCTCCTTCTTTAATACTCCCACATACGGATACATTTACACACACACACACACACACCCACAAACACACACACACACACACACCAGTTTTGTGGATTTAGGCCCCGTCTTCCCCTTGCCTGCTGTGCTGGGAGCATTAGGAAGCTCTTCTCGATAATTGGAACATACGTCTCCAACAGATGAAGATTCCATATCTGTGATTCCATTAGCTTAGAGCCTTTACCCTCATTATTATTCACTGAGTCTTGCTGAGCTTTACTGGAGCTAGCATAGCTCCTTTCAGTTTATCATTTGTACTCTATATGGCCTGATAGCTTCTAGCTTAGTTTCCTTTCACTCAGTTCTTTTTGTGCCCACTTTTTTAGTGGGTAGATTGCAGGTAGCGTACCTTCTTCCTGCTGGGTTTTTACTAGTAATGGCTACTTTACTCATGGAATGAATGACGCTAGCTGTTCAGTGGTAAGCTGCTCTCTACACGGACTGATTACAACCAGCTGGCCCACACTGCTTCATGGGGCTAGCCTACTCTTTATGTACTTTTTAATTGTGGCTAATGTGGCTCCTCTATATTTACTTCTATTGTGTTACTCTAGGCTATCCGCTAGCTTTACAGTAGGAAAATCTTTTGGATTTGTTCAGTCACTAACTGTTGGGGCCAGTTAGTGCTGCTCTATCCTTTTTCTTGTTGTTACCTTTACTTTTCTCCTCTTTAGATCTGTTCAGTGGCACTCCTCACATACACTTTGTTTTTAGTTTTGTTAGCTCTCTTTATTACCGAGCCCTCTTCAATTAGTCACATAATATAGCACAATTATAGCTAGCCTAGCCTCCCTATATTTAGTTGTGATTACTGGTACTTGCTGTGCATATAATGGGCACGGCTAATTTAGCTCTCTTCTCCCGTGCTGTCCAGTGTTCTTTATGAAGCCTGTTTATTAGCTAGCTTAGCCTCTTTACCCCTTCCGCCAATGCTAATTGCTGGAAAGCTCTTAATGCACAGCCTGTCAGTTCTCCTTTATCAAATCACATACATCACACTGCTAGGATTTGCTGATATGCAGTACGCTAAATGGAGAGTCATGAAGGGGGTGGGGTGGGGTGGGGTGGGAGTGGAGGCGAGATGGAGGGAAGAGAAAGGTAGAGGAAAAGGAGAGGGAGAGGCAGAGAAAGAGAATATAAGGAAAGGCAGAAAGAGAAGATGGAAGGAGGAAGAAGCAGTGTGGTAGAGGGAGTGGGAAAGTAAAGGATAGAGAGAAGGAGAGGAATAGAAGGATAAAAAAATGGGACTTGGAATGGGAGAGAGGGTGAAAGAGAGAGCAAAAGAACGTGGGAGAATAACAGGAAAAAGAGGATAGAAAAGGGGAGAGGATATAGAGAGGATGTTGGAGAGGGAGAGAGGGAGGGACAGATAGAGGCTGCAGTGCATCTGGTGCCCTCTTTGTTCCCCCTCCCAGATGGCTCCATCTCTTGATCCATAAGGAAAATCTGTCAATCGCGACAAATCAGCTCAATTAGAGGGCACGGCAGCCTGTGGTGCCGGGGGTGTGGCAGGAGAGGAGGGGTGGGGTGGGGGTGCGAAAGCCACTTACCCCAGCTGGGGTGGGTGGAGGCAGGCCCAGGGGCGGTCAGGACGGCCGCCAGCATCTGCTGAGATGGAGCTTACGGGGGAGGGCAGAGGTCCATTAGCAGGAGCCACATAAACAGGAGATGGTTTAGGGCACAACACAATATGGTTTGGATCTGCCTCTGATCTTGGTTAAATCAGGTTCTGATATGGTGTTGAATCTGATTCTTATTTGCTTTAAATGTGGTTCTAATAAATCTGGTTTGAATCCAGTTCTGACATGGTGTGGATAGTGCTCCTATATGTTCAGCATCTGTTCCTGATCTGGTTTCAAGCTGGTTCTAATATGGTTTGGATATGACTTTGGCCCGGTGCTGAAGCAGATCTGATTGAATCTGGTGTTACCTGGAGCTGAACCAAAGTGGAACTCATGAATCAGATTTGACCTAGGCCTTCTCTCAGAGGGGAGAGGAGATGTGGATTAAAAGAGGATGAGATGAGAGTGGTGGAGAGGTAGATTAAGAGAGAAGAGAAAATTACAGAAAAGGAGAGAAAGCAAGAGCATGGGACAAAGAACACAGAGGGGATAGATGTGAATGGAAATGAAACAACAGAGAGGTAGATGGCTGTGAAGACGGGTAAAAGAGAAGGAGAGAATGAGAGGAAAGAGAGAGATGGAGGAAGTGCAGAACAAGTATAAAAAAGACTGTGAGCATAAAAGAGAGAGAGAGAGAGAGAGATGTAGGCAGAGTGAAAGAGAGAGAGATATAGGCAGAGTGAAAGAGAGAGAGATATAGGCAGAGTGAAAGAAGAAGAGAAAGCATGAAACAGAGATGGAGAGCGAGATTAAGAAGCAAAGGGAGAGAAAGACAGCAGTTAAAGACTGTACTGATGGAGATCAGAGAGACTACAAGGAGAGGGAGACACAGACGGGGAGAAAAAGAGGAATGATGAATGTGGGGCTGCCTGTTTCTATACTGGGACGAAGAGAGTGTAGAGAAGGAAGTGTCAGAGCATGACAGAGAAGGTGAAAGGAACAGAGGAAGAAAAGCTGTGGTGCACACACACACACACACACACACACACACACACACACACACACACACACATACGTACGTACACACACACATACACACCCTCACACAGACACACACACTCTTTCTCTCTCTCTCTCTCTCTCTCTCTCACACACACACTTACACACAAACATACACACACACACACACACACACACACGTGCACACACACACTCACACACAGTTCTCACTTCGTGTATGTAAATCCTGTTTGTATGGATGTCATTTCCTGTACATTGCAAGAGCAAGACAAAGGCTGATTAAGGCACACTAACACACACACAACACACTTACTCACACGCACACACTAACTCTCTCACTAACACACACACACACACACACAGTGGATCCTGGCTGCGTAGAAATTAAGCCCAGATTAGTTATGCTTATCGCACATATTGCCGGGGTCGGCTCTGGCCCACCACCCTGCCGTGGGGGCAGTTTGGTCTTGGCAGTCTCCAGCCCAAGCCCTGTCATTCCCCAGCTCCTAAGCTCTGCCCGGCCCCCTCCTGCCTGCCATAATCATGGGGAAATTATATTACGGAGATAGCACACTGCTTCCTGCCCTGTGGTCTACTGGTGCGATTCCTGAGGCACAGAATGTACCTGTGACCCAGGCCAGATGACAGCAGGCCTCGGGTCTAGTGCAAGTTGTAGACGTCAGACCAATAACTGAATGTAATGCTATGTATGTAGGTCGTTTCTATAATGTAAATCACAATAAAGCTACTGCATTATAATGTCTGGTGACATGTAAGACAAACAAATTAGATTGTGATTTTATGTACAGAAGCCCAAGACTGGTGACTTACATCTACAAGATTCCCTGAGTAACAAAAACAAAGCTTTTAACAGACGTCTTGTATCCCGATGTATGTGGTTGTATTGTCTGTCTATACCATACAGTTATTACAGTCAATGACAGTCGGTGACCTCTGTAACACAGCACCAGTCCTAGTGCAGACATACACATCTGACCACTGTGTATACGTCTGACCTATATATATATATACAGTATATATAGTCATTGCATTACAGACAGTCAGTGCGGCAGAGGGCCATCAGGTCTAATGGATTCTTTGACATCAAACACTGTGTGCCAGCTGTTTTGCTTACTGTAGAGAGGCCCTGGCTGATATGATTTCAGCGAGGGCAATTCAATTTAGTCTTCCTTGGCTTAGAACGCTTTTGTTTTATTGGATGAAGTGATTGTGAACGTTGGTAATTTAGTGAATGACATTCACCTTTTTCGATGTCTCTATTCCTTCCCCTCTTTCTATCCTTTTTTCCTATTCTCTTTCTCTCTATATACATTTCCCCCTTTCCCTCTCTTTGTTTTCATTCTCTTTCTTTCTCTCTCTCTCCTTCTTTCTCTCTTTCCCTCACCCCACTAAAGCTTTATGTTTCCACAATATTGTAGGTCACTATATAGCCTATAGTGCCAGTATGCACATGTATTAAAAACACAAGCACCACTGCTCTCACCATGAAATATACATATGTCTGTCAATAATGCATCAGAGTGGACTGGGTTGTGTGCTCTAGTGGCAAATGCTGACACGTCTGCCATCACTGCAGTAGGATTAGGTGGACTAGGTGTGTGAGTGTGTGTGTGTGTGTGTATGTGTATGTGTGTGTTTGTATGTGTGTGTGTGTGTAACTATGGAGAGGGCAGAGGATTTGTCCTCAGACATGTCAACTTATCCCCGTTCTCTAACACCCACCCCAGAGTGGGTACACGAGAGATTAGATTTTCAATGTGTTTTATTGTGGAGCCCCCTCCTCCCACAGTTAATGCCCCAAAACAATACATCTCCACAGCTTCATTACATGCCAGAGGAGAGATGGTCTCCCCCCACCCGCTCACAGAGGACGACACGTGTCCAGGAGATAGTACGCAGAGATGAATGGTGGAGTGAATGCTGCTTTGGTTGCATTAAGCTTTTGCCTTAGTGCCATCTGATCAGTGTGAGCTTGTATGTAATGTGAGTTATCACCAAATACTGTCTGGCACATGCAGTTCTCTCTCTCTCTTTCTCTCCCTGTTTCTCTCCCTCCCTTTCTCCCTTCGCCCCAATGTCCTTCTCTGTGAAAGGAGTTATCGTTTAGTTGTATCTGGTGCTCTCAGTGTCTGCTTCCTTCCAAGAGAACACAGGCTGCTGGACTACAGAATCGGCAGTGGAACAGGGCTTTTAAGGATAAAGATCAGTGTGTTTCTGCTCCTGATTACAGGTTGAGGAAGTGAACTTTTGACCAGCTCCAGGACATCATCGATCATGGTCAAATGTCAAGATGTTCTATACCAGAGAGCAGGAGTTATAGGCTAGTACCACATTTTGGACTGGCTTGAGAAAGCGTTGTTGAGGTAGAGATGTTCTAGTTCCAGTGGAATCCTCAGTGGTTCTATTAGTCCAGGCGTTGTTTTGTTCTGCTGACCGAAAAAGCGGGAATGTAGAAACTGTACCATGACCCAGTAGAAGAAGGCTGCTGACTCACCAGGCAGACGTTGTGTTCTTTTGGTCCACTCCCAAAACAAGGAGTAGCTTACCTTAGTCCATTCTCCATCTTCTTCATCTTCATATAATCTTCAGCATAATCATCATTGTCATCACTGTCATCATAAGTTTCATCACCACTAACTTTTTCACATTTTTCTTTTTTTTTCCGTGTCCTTTTTCCTCTTTAATAATTTCTTCCTCTCCCTCTCCTTCTTGACAAATAAAACTGAAAAATAAAAATAATTTCTTCCTCTCCCTCTCTTTCTTATTGACAAATAAAACTCCTTGTATCCTTGTATCCTTGTATCCTTCTTGTTCTTCTGCTCTCTCTTCTCCTCCTCTGCCTGGTCTTGGCTGATATGTGTAAGTATCCCTGGCCCTCTTGGTGTGCCGGAGCGGCCCCATGCTTGCTTCTGCATATGCATTACAGTCTGTGCTTGCCGCTAGCAAGCGGGCGGGAGGGCAGGCAGGCAGGAAGGCCGGCAGGCCCCAGTGCCGCACCACACACTACGAGCGGAGCCAAGCCGTCTGCAGCCTCAACATGTCGGTTTCCCTGGTGACAGATGGCCGGTCTACGTTTGGAGAGGACCGACGGGACGAATCCTGTTTGTGGTTTGTTTCTGCCGTGCGCCTCTAATTGCTGACGCTGTAGAAAAGCATAGTGTGCGTAGCTTGGCACAGATTTCTATGACCAGTGTAGGACTAAAAAATTATAATTGATACAAATAAATATCATTTAATGAATTAAAAAAACACAGGCAGCCATTTGCTCCGTTGATGAGAGATCTCATAAGTCTGCATTCAGAAGCCTTTTATCAACAAACAGCTCCTCGTCAGGCGAGTAAGTAATAGTGAATCGATAATCGTAATCGGGTTTATGCCTGTTTTGTTCTCAAACTTATTCCTTTCTGTCTGGGGAACACACCAGGCCCTCAGGGCAGCAAGGGAGAGGGAGGCGGGTGGCGGGGGTCACGTTATGCTGTTCTGAGGAGGCTGCGGATGGCGGCCCGAAGGGAGCACTAATGGAAGACTAATCAGCAAAGAGCATTCGGGCAGGCTTGGCTGTTCTTTTTTAGCCTGTGCAGCAAAATCTCTAAAAAATTAACACTGACTTATGGATAGCCATAGTCATCTCTCTTGCTTAAATTCACCTCTGTGAAGCTGGGTTTTCATTTCAGGAGTTCTTTAACATACTTGGCCCTAAGAAATAATGTAATATTGCCATAATAATATAAAAATAATAATAATAAAAAAATAATAATAATAAAAAGAAGACACAGAGGGGGAGGAAGAAGGAAAAGACAAAGAAGAAGAATTTCCCTATAACAAACCTTTCCTGAACACCTTTTTTTAGTTTGGTCGAAGATATGGTGGCCATGGTGGGCCAAAAAGAGAGGCTTGTTGTTCAGCTAAATCAGAATTTCAAAGATTTCCCTGCAGACCTCCTCATTTCAGGAACATTACATGGCACGCTTCCCAAGAGACTGGAATGTTCTGCTGCTTTTGTCAGGAATGTGAACATAAACACATTTCCCTCTGGGTGTATTGGTAGATGGCAACACTGGCGCCCGCCAGCATGTTGTTTCTTCCCCACACCATGCTATGAGAAGTCCTAGCACAGTACTCCATCAGGCACTTAATGTGTTTTCTTACCAAACAAAGCTGGCCTGTGTGGAGCGGGATGGTGAAGGGGCTGAGATGTCGCCCTTTCACTCAACACTGTGGCACTCGCTGGGAAACCTGCATGGAGCTCCCGCCCCCTGAGACCTGGCCATGGGAAAATACCACCTCCAATTGGATTTGGTGTCCATCAGTCATCTGCCCAGGCCACATTCCAGGGCACTGTTTCAAAACCGGCTCGTGTTTACCCTTCTGTGATGAAGACCCGGAGCTGGAAAGATGCCCTTAGGAGTTAGCAGATGATTAGCGACTAGCTGCAACTGCTCTATGCTAAAAACAGCATGGCTTAACCCAAATGTAATGTATACAGTACATTCCTTAATGCTACAGTCTCTGCATTTTTTTGGAGCACAGTAACAGATTACCGAAATACTGTGAGCCACCTCCCTGTCACCAATGCCAAATGTTTTTAAGACAGACAAGACGTTCTTTTCACCAGCTCTAAAATTCGCTACCACTGGTTTCCTATCAGTGATGTCATCCCTTGGGTCAGTGTATCTGTCCGTGTTGATAACGTCAGCCGCTGAGACAGAAGCCCCTTTCATCCCCTTCACAACACTCATCACCTCTCTGGCATCCCGCTACGACCGAAGGAATGCACCCAAGTCACGCATTCCTCCCTCTCTGTCTCTTTCACTCTCTTTCTCTCTTTCCCGTCGGCTATTTTTGCACTTTTGTACTTATTTGGCATCCCAGGGTCAGGAAATTATTAAACCCAGCTGCACAGGAATGTTGTTCCAAGAAACCAGGAAGTCCCTAAGGTGCCAGCCCCACCCTTGGCCTTTCTCCCTCCACCCTTCCAACACTCCAGCCCAGTCTGGTGACCTCTCTGCATCCCTGGAGGTGACACTCCTTACATTTATTATACAGCTCTTTAGAATGCTGACCAGCATCCCATTGACTTTGAATGAGCCACTCCAATGTTCGGAGGTCAAATATTTTTGTATGCTGAAAACTGATAGTTGAAAAAGTAGAATGACCGCTGTCAATGGCAATGGGTTTTATGCCTCTTCCAGATCACTCCACAAGTAGTCAGTTTACTTATCGTAACGGAATATCAACAATAAGCTGGAATGCTTCGCGTCGGGGTCCTGCATCACTCTGACTGGGCTTATTCCACGAGAATGACTGCCTCACAGAACATTATACCTTACATAGTAGTCGTGGTAGCCTTTATGGGCTAGCAGAATCTATTATCGAAGTTCTTGATAACAGTAACACGGTAACAATCGTAGAATAGTATACTCTCAATACTTGTAGGGCTTGAATGGGCTTGCAGTTCTATTTCATCCTGTGTGTGTGTGTGTGTGTGTGTATTTGCATCCGTGTATGTGTGTGTTTGTGTGTGTGTGTGTCTGTGTGTATACAGTAAATGTATGAAGGCAAGACAGAATGAGGACTATAAATCAGGTTTTGTGTACACATTTATGTGTGTGTGTGTATATTGTTGTGTAGTGCGTATGTGTGCGTGTGCGTGTGTATATGTGTGCATGTGTGTGTAAAGCTCAATGGGCCTGCTGCATGTGTGGTCCAGCATGACAGTAAGGAGTGTACTCTCGATGTGAGGGGAGGGTAGAGATAGCCAGCTGTGTCTGACCCCCCCCAACCACAGACCTCTCAACCCCCACTACTCAACCCCCCCACCACCACCACCAGAGACCTCTCAACCCCCACCACTCCACCCCCCCACCCCCTCATCCTCGGTGTGGCTTCCTGGAGTTGCTTTGTCCCATGGAAACGGAGGTGTGGCAGACATCTGTTCATCCATCCCATTGTTCCTCACCCAATTCTTCTCTCCTCCCTCCTTTCTCTCTCTCTCCCTTTCTTTCTTCTCTGGCGATGGAGCTGATAGATGGCCTCTGTGGACTCTGGATCATACTTAACCAAAGGATACCTGCAGTGCTTCAGAGACCATCAATCTATCATTAACTATCATTACACACACACACATCACACAGATACACACATATCACGCACACACACACACACATACACACCACATACATAAACACACACACATCACACAGATACACACATATCACACACACACACACACACACACACACACACACACACCACATAGATAAACACACACACATCACACATATACACACATATCACACACACACACACACACACACCACATAGATAAACACACACACATCAGACAGATACACACTTATCACACACACACACACACACTCACACACACACACACACCACATAGATAAACACACACACATCACAGAGATACACACATATCACACAGACACACACACACACACCACATAGATAAACACACACATATCACACAGACACAGACACACACACACACACACACACATAGATAAACACACACATATCACACAGACACACACACTCACACATGCACAGGCAGGCACACACACATACACACACATACACACATATGCGCACACAGACCATCAATTCATCATTAACCACCTTCACATATAGGACAAAGAAAAACTGGTCATTCATTACTCCAAGGGCTATAATTCACACTGAATGCATTTGAATATGATCATTAGGCACAATGGCAGTACTTTTTACCTGTGGCAGTGTAAGGTAGGCTTCATGAAAATTCATAACAGCAATTCAAAAAGAGAAGGTGGTAATTTTTTTTTAAAGTACGTTTGCATCAGCAAGGAATAAATGTGAGTATGAGTAAGTGTGTGAATAACTTTTGATTAGAAGCCTACTGCATCAGAAATAGTATTTAGCAGATCACGCATTTATGCTCTTTGTGATTCATCAGTTGTGGAATTTGCATTTTTTGTTTTTGTTTTGGACAGCTAAATACTGTTGTGTGCGAATACGCACATGAAGTTGAGTCTGCTGGATATAGAGGTGTTTAGAAACATCATTACCCAATTTAGTTGTTTTAGCATTTATGTGGATTCACAGTATTACCCCTGTAAACTCATCCATCCATCCACACACACACACACACATGCACAGTCTCACTCTCTTTTCTCCCCAGAATGAGGTGTGTGTGCATGTGTGTGTGTGTATGTGTGTGTGTGTGTGTATGTGTGTGTGTGTGTCTGTGTGTGTGCATGTGCTCTGGTTTGAGTGAAATAGTTTTAGATGTAGATGCTACGGGGTGCTAACTTTAACGAGGACTGTTGCCAGCCCAATTCCCAGTGCTGTTACGCTCCATGCACCAAAGATAACACCGCTATGAACTCACAGCCCTTTGCATCAAGCCTGGCTTCTAAGAAACGTTTAATCTTATCTTGTGTGTGTGTGTTTGTGTGTGTGTGTGCGTGTGTGCGTATGAATACATCAATCAATCCTAGTTTAGTTTTTTTTTCTTTGAAGTGGCCTAGCTGACTTCTGGCTGTGATTACTGTGATACCAGCACCATGAAACGGACCTGGGTCGTGTCGCTTGCAGTGTAATGTCACAGTCCTGGCTCTCTTCGAACTCCACACAGCAACTGGGCCCAGCACACATCCAACCCCGAGTCTATATACTCCAGATCAGCTGTGTGTGTGGGTGTGTCTGTGTGTGTGTGTGTGTGTGTGTGTGTGTCCGTGTGCACGTGAGCAGGTTTGTGTTAACGTTACAGTGATAAAGTTGCAGTGTCTTCTTCTTCATAATAATAATATTATTATTATTATTATTATTATTATTATCATTATTATTATGTTGTAGAGAAAAAAAACTTGTACAGAAGAATTGCAGCAGTGCATATAGCTTCAGCCTCAACATAAAATCACAGCAAAGGCACCTAAGTACAGGAATATGTACCTGTAGTGTTCAGTGCTGTGGATTATAAGCACCTCATGCATCACAGTCTGCAGTGACCCTCCATGCCTGATCTCCACACGGTCTGCAGTTAAGCATTCTAACCAGTCTTGCTAACTCCAGCTTAGCATTCGAACTCACTCTCTGCCAGCCTTCCGAAGTCTCCGCCCGCTTCAGCTGGAAACACAGCAGGCTCTGGTCCTGTGGTCTTGTGACTTCTCTTATGTGAGGTGGCTCCAAATTCAGCAAACGGAGATGAACTTGGTTTCTTTGAACTTTTACTCTTGGCTTATGTTTGCAGATACTTGCAGTTAGTTCAAGGCACACAGACACAGACACACACACAGACACACACACACACACACACACACACACACACACACTTGTATGCATTTCTATCCTATTGTAGAGTGGAGTAGAGTACAGTTACTTTATTGATCCTGAAGGAAATTAAGGATATTGGGGTTACTGCATTGGCTCCCATTAAAATATTACTAAAGAATGCTAAACTGTGCCCAGACCAAACCCACACCTAACCCTAACCTGTCAGTAAAGCAATGTTTTGGCACTTTTTGTCTTACCAGTAGCAACAAAATAACCAGGAAATGTGTTAGATTAGTGTGGAACACAATTTGTTCCCTACAAATGACCCCTTGTCTGGTTTTCCTACCTTAGTGGGTAAATTTGTGCCCCACATGTGTAGCTTTACCAGGTGCACACACAGCCATACACACAATGTGGTCACTCGCTCAAGTGCCACGTACATTACTGGCTGGTGAAGTGCCCTTGGTGCTGCTGTGTTTGTCAACATCTCAGATGGATGTCACCGTGTGTGGTGTGGTGTGGTGTGCCTGCCCTCCTGAGATGGATGTCACCGTGTGTGGTGTGGTGTGGTGTGCCTGGCTTGCTGAGATGGATGTCATCGTGTGTGGGGTGGTGTGGTGTGCCTGCCCTGCTGAGATGGATGTCACCATGTGTGGGGTGGTGTGGTGTGCCTGGCTTGCTGAGATGGATGTCACCGTGTGTGGTGTGGTGTGGTGTGGTGTGCCTGGCTTGCTCGGGTAATTGGAAGAGTGTCTGGTGTGCCTGCCCTGCACTGTTTGTCTCTGTCCTTCCTTCCTTCTGTCAAGGGCACTACACAGCTTGCTCACCAAGGCCAGTCAATTGCCTCACTCACACACAGACACTACAAGCAAGGACGAGCTTTTTGGGTCTATGAAGGGATATGAACATGATGAGAGAGAGAGAGAGAGAGAGAATGAGAGAGGCAGAGGACAGAGAGAGGGGGGAGAGAAAGATTGTAGAGAGAGAAAGAGAGAGAGAGAGAGGTGGAAAAGCTGGCATGACAACCCCCATCCCTCTGACTGGATTAATTAAAGATGACACAATCCTGAAAGAATGGTGGACCGTATTTGGTGTGTGTGGGGTTTCTGGGATGGGATGCTTTTTTGGCAGGCAACTGGTGTGTGCGTATGTCTGAGTGTGTGTGAGTATGTGTGTGCGCACATGTTTGTGTCTGTGTGTGTCCATGGATGTGTGTGTATGTCTGTGTGTGTGTATGTGTGTGTGCGTGTGGGTAGTGAATCATTAAACGGGGTATTTATAACAGAAGCTGTGTGGCCTGTTTCCCCAGGATGCCACGTCTGGGGGCCCCCCTGCTGTGCCCATAGTCCGACTCACAGGCAGCCGATGTGCCTGTGTGTTCTAAAGTGTGCGTGCGTGCGTGCGTGCGTGTGTGTGTGTAAGATCTTGACTGATGCAGTGCTGCCTCAGAGGATTGGGAAACCAAGATGGAAAATCTGACCCCAAACCAGAGATGAGGCCTGAGTTCTTATGATGGGAGAGAAACTGTTAGGAGCAAGAGAT
>CM050214.1:16345206-16357706 GCA_027475355.1 Coilia nasus
GGGTAGGAGAAGGTGAGCAGGAGGAGAGGAGAGAGAGAGGTAAAGGAGGCTGTTAAGAAAGAGAAAGGATAGATTGGAAGGGTGGCGTGTCGAGGGAGAATCTAAGATCTTTGGCGTGGGTGTTTTTCCACACTGTTGGACACGCACACACACAACCACATCAGCTCATGTGGGACAGGGGGAGGCAGTTTGTCTGGCCTGCTGGACGATCGCCAACTGAAATTTACCAGAAGTCGGTCAGCGTGTGTGTAGTAAGCGTGTGTCTGTGTGTGTGTGTGTGTATAGGTGTGTGTGTATATGTAGTTGTAAGTGTCTGTGTGTGAGTGTGTTGTGGTTCAGAGACTCTGGTCATGCCTAGAAGGAGTTCAGGCCTGCCTCTCAGAGCGTAACAGAGGTGAATACAATGTTCTGCCCCCCAGCTGAGACTCCAGAGGAAGGGAGATGCAGTGTTCTCTTACCGCAGGCACGAACACAATGTCCCCCTCACCTGGGACAAACACGGTGCGTCGCACATCTCGAACTCAGCTCTCACACCTTGCACAAACACACAGGCGCTTGTCTCCCCTCTACAAACACACAAACCCAGTTGTTGTCCTTAAAATCTTGGAGTACAAAACAGAAATAGAGCGGCAACAACTAAACACTTAGTTGAGCAATTAATACATTGTAAAAATAATCTACATAAACTATTTTCATAATTAATAGTTTAGTTAAAAAATGTTTTTGGGCATGGTTTAAAAAGTCACGATCGTCTATCAGCAAATGTGAATATTTTTGGTGTCTGTAGTCCTCTATGATAGTGACCTGTCACCTGAGTGTAAAACACAGATTAACCTTTTCACCATTAATTGAGAAAAATCAATGGATTAATCAGCTGTGAAATTAATCGTTTGTTGCAGCCCTTTTACAAAACCAACCAACCGAACAAACAAACACATTGTCTCCTCTGCTTTGCTTTAATAATTAGATAAACAGCCCCATGACGGTGGGGTGACCTGGTCTGGCTGGTACGCGCCTCATGAACCTCATGAGGGCGAGGACACTCACTGTGATTTATCCTGCTCCCCTCAGCACACTGCTCGCCTTTTACTGCCTCGCTAAACCTGATTGGGCCGCCCTGATACCACACATTAGTTTCACATCTCTACTGCCCACCTAGCAGAAAAACTCTCTGTCCTTTTGGCCCATTCCACCTCTATCTCATCCCTCTCTCGCCCCTCACTCATCCCTCCTCCCCCAACTCTTCACGTAGCGGCCATATGCCTTGTCTCCTGTCTGTGAGTTTGCATACGATCGCTTTTGTTTCTGTGTTCATCTGCAGTGTAGAAGTCACGAGCGCAGGGTCTAGAATCAATTATTCTAGTGGATGTAGGCACCTGGGCACCGGTAGGGTAGTATGGAGAGGGGTTCAGTAAGGAGAACATAAATTTTGTTGACCACTTTTTACAGCTTTGTAATACATCACCTGGCTCTCTCTCTCTCTTGTCCCACTGGCACCTTGCACTGCACAGTTTGATGGTCTTCTAGACTATGATTTTTATTGTGTACTCTGGATGTCTTTCCCTGCCCTTTTGTTAATACATAAAGAGCTTGAAGTCAGCTGGAATGTTTGTGCGTCAGCAATGGCTTGTCGTTGGCCTGTCGTCGCTTGTAGCCACCACACTTGTCCTTTTCCGTCCATCCCCTGCCCATCTCCCCTCTCTTTCCTTCTCCCCCCTCTCATTCTCAGCACATTCTTAAAGGTTGTAGAACAAACAGGTTCACATACTACTTTTTACCTGCTGTAACCATTATTTTTTAAATATTTTTGTTGAATATAAGTGTGTGTCCGTATCTAGGTTTCGATGTTCTTATGTCTACGTCTAAATTGTGATTGTAATTTTGTATTGATTGTTGGTGTGCGTATTCCTCTGCTGGCTGCATAACAAATTGCCCCCTGGGGACATTAAAGATACTTTGACCCCTAACCCTTGACCTTGATCACGGCCCACTTTCCGTGTCTCTTTTGACCCTCTCTCATCCCTTGCTCAACCTCCCTCTCCTCTCACCTCCCTCACCCTTCTCTGCCTCTGTCCTCCTTCCACCTGCGTCTCTCGCATCTCTCGCTTAGCCAGAAGTAGCAGGCACAGACAAACTGAGACACTAGAGGAGAGACTACGAGACACGCCAGCAAAGTCCTTCTGGACAAATTCTTGCACTTGGCGCCCATATTGGTGATGTGTTTGGGCATCTGTTTTGGGTTAATAAGGCCAGGCCGTACGTAAATGAATGCGGAGACGCAGTAGTATAAGCACTCTCCGATGACTAAGGGACATAAAAAATACATGGTGTAAATCACAACGAAAATTTGATTGTAATGAATGTAGATGTTTGCTTGTTTGTATCAAAATAAAGCTTTAAAAGCCCTTTTTCTCACGGGTTATTTTGAACTGCAGAAGAACAGTGTTCACTACACGGCAAGTGTGGTACAGCGAAGCACGATACTGCAACATGATTGGAACACCATTTGTACAGTTCGGCAGATGATTGGCTCTTGGCTGCAGAACGTGCATTTGTATGACCGATTTATCCTGTGCTCCCATCTCCTCTTATATAAGAAAGTCTCTGACACCAGTTAGCTGCTCTGAGTGAGGAGACATTAGTTTCATCTCATCTCTGACAGCCAAATTTCACCACCACCCTCTTTAGTATCTCCTCCAAGGCCAAGAGCAACAGCAGGTGAAGATTAGCCATGGGACTGGAGAGACTTTGGCAGGACGACCATGAGCAGAAGACGCGATCACTCGTGAGTTAGTCGGCTGCCTCAAGGCCTCTGGGCGCCTTTTCCCCCCTCTGGCCCTCCAGACGTTGTTTACACTGGACCATCTGCCGCTGGCATGGCGACGGCATGCAGTGTCCATTTCGCTGGCCTCCCGTCACGACGAGGTCAGTGCAGCGTGGCCATGGAAGCTGCTTAAGCCACAGGAGGGTTGGCATCATGAATAAAAACATTCCAGCGTCCTCATGGCAACACACTGTTGACCTAGGGCCAGATGTGGCACAGATCTGGGGCTTGTTACTGGCCAGATTTGGGCCTCAGCTGATCCAGATACTGCAGTTAGGGCCAATGTAAAAGTGAACAAAGAGTAAGGGCAGTTCTGGTCTAGATTTGGGACAGATTTCAGGCTGGCTTTGGGCCTTAGCCATCTCAGCTCCTTGGGCTGGTCATGGGACTATCAACAGACTCACATTCGCCATCTTCCTCCATCTCGTTTTTTTGCTGTCTTTGAGCAGCAGCCCGACTTCGACATTGTCATATGACTATATAAATCAGAAATGAAGTCTGTTTATGAGTACAATTTAGGATTTTAAGGATTTACTTGAAGGAGGGTTGATCACTAACAGCCTCTCGGCACCCCGCCATTACCGGAAGTCCCCATCCCAGCTCCTTAGGTGTGAGTAAGTGGAGTAGTGGTGGTTCAGGTCTCGATAAGGGCTTGAGCTGAGAGAGGTTTCAGGCCTGATCTCATATTTGGGCTACGTATGAATCAGGAAAGATTTAGTCTGGAGGCAGCACAGATATCAGGAGAACCTTTGGCCAGATCTGAGCTACAGTATAACTGAGCTTTTACTACGTAGATGCTGAGAATGCATTACATTACATTGCATTACATTTATCAGATGCTTTCATGCTAAGTGACTCATATATGAGGATCAACACTCAATATTCAGACCTGTGGGTGGAATATACCAGTAAGTGCTAAATGCAAAGCTTTTTAAATAGCAGAGGTGCAAGGACAACAGGTGGAGAGGGGCAAAGCATGTACAGGTGAGGATATTTAGGTGTCAGTTAGTTATTAAGGTAGATGAGAGGTGCAGGGGAGGATGATGAGGTGTTGGAGTTGCTATGTTTAAATGAGAGGTGTAGTCAGGTCACATTCCAGAAATTCCTGCGGGATAATAGATGTCCATCCATCCATCCATCCATCCATCCATCCATCCATCCATCCATCCATCCATCCATCCATCCATCCATCCATCCATCCATCCAGTCTTTTGTGTAGCACATTTAAAAACAACAGCAGTGGACCCAACATCCATTAACATGACCCTGCATAAAGTGGAGATACAGCTAGTAGGGCTTGAATATTCCATGTGACTAGACAGACAGCCAGGTGTAAGTGTAAGTTAGGATGTTGAGGTGTTAGGTGCAGGTTAGAATGTTGCAGTTAAACCTACAGTGTAAGTTACAGTTACAGTTTGTTGTTAAGGCATGAGAAGAGATGAGATTACATTACATACATGACATTGATGAGATGCGAGTGACTGGCGTTGGGCTGGAGTTTTGGGGTGTTTCGGCCCAGACGTGGGCCTTATTCGGCTGCCAGGCCGGCCTGTCCTTCCTTGGATGTGAGTAATTGGGCGTATTGGCAACACTTATGAATCTGCCATAAGGAGAAATGAAGTCGGCTGCTCTTAGCCACCACTCCCTCCCTTCCCCCTCCCTCCCCATCCCTCCATCCCTCCCTCCATTCCTCCCTCCCCCAGGCTGCAGCAACAAAAGCACAGTGTCAACACTTTTAATTGGACTGTAAAGCAGAGCAGACAGAGGAATGTTTGAAATCAGGAGTTGGGCAACGAGAGAGTAAAGAAGAGCTGAGAGGCAGAATGGTGCCGTTTGATGTAAAACATTAGTGCTTTTTGCTGTGATGCAATATCAGTATGCAATATCGCCATCTCTCTCTGTCACACACACACACACACTCTTCTTAGTGAATTGATGCAGGCTCTCCATCAGCTCTCCTAAGCCCAGGGCTGCTTATTATGAGTGTGATGCATCTAAGATAAAGTGCATACATACAACACATCTTCATGCAAAAAAAAATAACTGTGAGACACCTGATGTGGTGTGTGTGTGTGTGTGTGTGTGTGTGTGTGTGTGTGTGTGTGTGAGAGAGAGAGAGAGAGAGAGAGAGAGAGAGAGAGAGAGAGCATGTGAGTGTTCGTGCCTCCCCACATGCACACACTTCTGTGTTGTCCCCTGTAATTTCCTGGCATTGTGAGGTACCTCACTGCAGGAAACTGTAAGAGTGGAACCTATTGATTTGCATTTGACCACTTGACCTTTCACATTCACCATCTGACCTCTTTACCGGCAGAGATGAAGAGAATGGCAAGAACATGTGGATGATGACTGTGGTGGCGGTAGTTGTGACAGCCTTGATGTGCCCAATCAGATTATTTCCCTGCCCAAGTGGAACTCTGTGCTTGGCTGGGCATCTGTGCTGTGTTATCGTAATGCAGGGGTGTCTAGGGGCAGGCCCCACCCTGTTTCCCTTGATGCTCCTCCCACTTCCATGCATTCACACATGCAGTAAAAGGCTTTGCGTTCCATAAATCCTTAAACATATTCCTTTATATTGTGTTGCCTCCCTGATGCCAGTAAAATATTGTTAGTCACAATGAAGTTGGTGATGATGATGATGATGATGATGATGATGATGATGGTGGTGGTGGTGGTGGTGGTCATGGTGGTAATAGCAGTGAGGAAGATGATGGTGATGCGGATGTCATGATGGTATTACTATTGCTGCAGCTGTTGATGATCATGATGAAGATGAGTCCTCTTCCTCTTCATCCATCCTTCCTCTGCATCTCTCCTTCCTCTCCATCTCTCCTTCCTCTCCATCTATCCTTCCTCTGCATCTCTCCTTCCTCTCCATCTATCCTTCCTCTGCATCTCTCCTTCCTCTCCATCTCTCCTTCCTCTTCATCTATCCTTCCTCTCCATTTATCCTTCCTCTGCATCTATCCTTCCTCTCCATCTCTCCTTCCTCATCTGTTCTTCATCTGCAAAACCCTTCTGTGTGCTGGAGGCTGTACTTTTCTGTCCTCTCCACTTAAAGCCCTCTTAAAGGACAGACCACTAAAACCTACCCTATCTGTAATAGGACTCTTGCCCTCTCATCATAGCAGAGAGAGGGAGGAGATGGAGAGAGAGAGTGGGGGAAAGAGAGAAAGAGAGAGTGTGTGTATACATGTGTGTGTGTGTGTTTGTGTGTGTACGTGCGTGTGTGTGTGTTTGCGTGTGCTTTTTTGTGAAGCACAGGGGACGGATAATGGGGAATAAATATGTCCCCTCTGCTCTGCCCTGGCCAGGCTGTGTAGTTGTTGGCTGATGGTGTGTGTGTGTGTGTGTGTGTGTGTGTGTGTGTTGGCTGATGAGCAGAGTAATCTCGCCTCTGCTCTCCTCAGCAACTAGCACACTGGCAGGTAGCAATTTCGCCATCAGCTGACGTAACACCACCACAACACGGCGGGCCTGGAGGAACATGACCCAGTCCAGTCTGTCCCAGAACCGGCCTGAGGAGGTGGAACTGGTCCGACTGGTCCTGTTAATGATGCAGAGGTAGTCAGCTACTGGTGGAGCTGCAGAGGTGGACTGGATGAAGTACAGAAGCATACTGCAGGAGATTGAGACACACACGCAGAGGTAAACTGGAGGAGACGGGGAATAGAGAAGCACTGGAGGAAGTACATGGGTAGCCTGGAGAAGGTTCATGGATATACAAGCAGATGGGGAACAGAGGTACAGAGTACACTGGTGGAGGTTCAGAGGAAGGGAGCACTGCTGGAGATGCAGATGTAGACTGCAGGAGGTGCAAAGTGCACAGGTATTTGAGGAGGAGCAGACTAGTAGATTGGAGGACATGAAAAAGCAAACTGCAGGAGGTGCAGAGATACACAAGCATGGGGGGAGCAGACGTAGACTGGGGAAGGTGTGGAGGTAGGACTGCAGGAGGCACACAGGAGAAGCATGGGGGGGGTGCAGTGGTAGACTGGGGAAGGTGTGGAGGTAGGACTGCAGGAGGCACACAGGAGAAGCATGGGGGGGGTGCAGTGGTAGACTGGGGAAGGTGTGGAGGTAGGACTGCAGGAGGCACACAGGAGAAGCATGGGGGGGGTGCAGTGGTAGACTGGGGAAGGTGTGGAGGTAGGACTGCAGGAGGCACACAGGAGAAGCATGGGGGGAGGTGCAGAGGTAGACTGGGGAAGGTGTGGAGGTGGGACTGCAGGAGGCACACAGGAGAAGCATGGGGGGGGGGGGTGCAGGGGTAGACTGGGGAAGGTGTGGAGGTAGGACTGCAGGGAGCACACTGGGAGAAGCATGGGGGGAGGTGCAGAGGTAGACTGGGGAAGGTGTGGAGGTGGGACTGCAGGAGGCACACAGGAGAAGCATGGGGGGGGGGGGGTGCAGGGGTAGACTGGGGAAGGTGTGGAGGTAGGACTGCAGGGAGCACACTGGGAGAAGCATGGGGGGAGGTGCAGAGGTAGAGGAGGTAGGACTGCAGGAAGGACTGGAGGAGGATGAGCAGCAGAGCATGTGAGCGGAGCTGAGCGGCGAGAATTTCAGCTCCTCGCTCACGTGGGTGTTCGTTCCCTCGCTCCATCACTCCCTCGCTCAAAGGTGAACCAGACAGCTCCGCTCGAAGACCACTCTCCACTCACCTAAAATTTCATTCAGCTCCGGTGAAATCGCTCCACGCTCGCTCACTCAAATTTCAAAGAGGGAGCAATTCCTGACGTTTTTCACCGAATTGCGCCTGGGACACGCTGCCCGATGTGGCCTGAACCAACGTGCAGCGCCCTTGTTGCTAGAGAGAGAGCCTGTTGATTGAAACCCTTCTCAGTTAAACTTTTTTTTTTTTTAATCATGTAACGGATACAAATCATTTCATTGTGTGATCAACAACTGAAGGCACACGTGAGTCTGTGTGGACTTGTGCATGCCCCAGACTCGTGGTGATGGCGGCATCGGAGCAGAACTGGAGCGAAACAGAAGTGTTGCTCTGGCCTTTGGATTAAAACCTGCTCTGTGCTCCGACTATATTTCGCACGCTCCGCTTCCTACTCGCCCCGTGCTCCGCTCCGCTCCGCTCACATGCTCTGATGAGCAGAGGTGGATCCGAGTAAGTGTAGAGGAGGGAAACAGTGGTGGAGGTGTGAAGGCAGACTGCAGGAGGTGCAGAGATATACAAGCACTGGAGGAGGAGGAGCAGAGGTGGGTAGGAGTGAGTTTAGAGGAGGCGAGCACTGGTGAAGGAACAGAGGGAGATGGAAGAGGTGCAAGAGGTGAGGTGCACAGATACACAAGCATCAGGAACAGAGGTGCATTGCAGGAGGGGCAGAGCTACAGGAGCACTGGTTGTGGACGTGTAGCTGAGTAGGCCAGTGTGTCAGCAAACTTTCCTGCAAACTGCACGTAGACGTACAGTATGACCTAACTAGCCAGGGAGCAGTGTGTGAACCCAGCGCAGCGTGTCCTGTAGGCTGGAGAAGAAACGTTATCTTACTTTTGGAATATTCTATAAAAAATGCATTTGGACCTACTCTGAAAATTTCATCAAAATCCATCCATAACTTTTTGAGTTATGTTGCTAACTAACAAACGAACAAACTAACAACCAAACGCCAATGATTACATAAAATTCGCTGGCAGAGGTAACAATGTAAGATTCAAAAATTTTAGATTCTATTTCATGGAGCCTGATATTCTTTACAACAGTCATCCTTTGAGCATTTCTGCCTCCTCTACAGACTGGCTTAGGGGTTAATCTTCACAGACACAGACAGAGACACAGGGCACACAGGACACAGACACAGGACACAGACACAGGCACAGGGCACACAGGACACAGACACAAGCACAGGACACAGGACAGAGACACAGACACAGGACACAGGACAGAGACACAGGGCACACAGGACACAGACACAGGACAGAGACACAGGACACAGGACAGAGACACAGGGCACACAGGACACAGACAGAGACACAGGGCACACAGGACACAGACACAGGACACAGACACAGGACACAGACACAGACACAGACACAGGGCACACAGGACAGAGACACAGACACAGGGCACACAGGACACAGACAGAGACACAGACACAGACACAGGAGACGAGGAGGCTCAGCAATAATGCGAGCCAAGTTACAAAAGGCAAAAGGTATGTGGTGGCCCTCTTCTTCCCCTTTCCCCTTCCCTCCCACTCTCTCTCTCTCTGTCGCAGCCTCTTTCTCTCTCTCTCTCTTTCTGTCTCTCTCTCTATTCTCTCTCTTTCTCTATGTGTCTTGCTCTAACTCTCTCCATTTGCTTTTGTTCATATTTCTCACTCTCACATTTCTCTCTCCATTTCACCCCTCTCCCTTCCTCTCTCTATCTCCTACATCATCCTAGTTATACATCTCTTTCCCTCCCTCTCTCTCTCTATCTTTTTCTCTCTCTCCCTCACACCCGCCACCTCCCTTTCTTTCTCTCTCTCTGTCTCTTTCATCATCTTGCCTCTCCTATCCTCCTTAACCACAAAGCATTTCAAGTTTGGAATCTCAAAAATGCAACACCCACAGTTCAAGTCATCGGTGGGTCATGTGTGTGTGTGTGTGTGTGTGTGTGTGTGTGTGTGTGCGTGCTTGACTATGACTCATTTAGGATTTAAAGCATTTTTGAAGCATTTAATTCGTTTTTTCTTTTGTTCTGAGACCATTTACTCACAGCATGAATACATTTATGGTGTTCAAATTCAGCAAACGGACAAACAGTTCAGGCAAACCTGTTTTCTTTTAAACTTTTCACATTGTTCCATGCAGCTATAAACAAGATCTGCGAATGTTCCAAGATCGTCCTCCTCATACTGTTTGTTTATGTTCACAAGCATTTGCGGGCAACTTAAAAAAACAAATACAAATATGTTTCCTGTTTGTAAACGCACCTCTGGTGTTGATCTGGTATGGGTCCAGGATAGTTCTGGTACTGATTGGCCCAAGAGATAGACCCTGCTTGAGTGACAGCTTGATTTAGCCATCCTCTGTCTGTCTGAGAACTCCTGAGGTTCACAAAGCAGTGGAGCTCATGTTTCATTACGATGGACAGAGATGGTGTGCTTCCATACTCTGATATCTGCCTTTGCACTCTGCTTTGCGTTTCCTCTCTTTTGTCATCTTCTCTTAGCTTTTCTTCTCTTCTTCCCTCTCCCTTCTCGTCCTGTTTCTGGCATATGATGAGGAACAGTTAATCCCCCTTAGTGGAAACGACAGAGGAATTCTGACAGAAAACTCAAACACATGTGCACACATACACACTCTCAAAGACACACACACAGACACACACATACATAGACACACACACACACACACACACAGACACACACACTTCTGGACAAGAATAGAGATGTGTTTAGACACACAGTACTCCATCGCTCTGGACATGAGCAGAGATGGTTTCTGGCATGGGCATACACTGTACAGCATCCCAGAGGATGTCAGCAGAGATGGGATCCGACAGAAGGTTCCGGACTCATGCGTCTCCCTCTGATGTGGGAGTTGTCTCAGACAGGTGTCGGACACGTCCTTGTCTGCAGGCTGTATCAGTCCCAGTAGGCCGAAGATAAGGAGCATGTCCAAAAAGAGGCTTGCAGAGAGAGCATCTCTGACAGAATCCCACTGATGTGTGGAGTGTGTGATTGTGTGTCTGGCTACCATGGTCTCCTATACAGTGCTCCTTATTTACATTACCTAGAATAGAATAGAAAGAATAGAATAGAATAGAATAGAATTGACCTATTGATGTATGTCAGTGTAGGCTGCTAATAGAATGGGGGTGATGGGAAGGCTGTGGCACAAATGGGGACCCAGGTTCGAATCCGGACTGTGGTCATTTCCTAACTCTACCCCATTTCTCTCTCCCACTCACTTCCTGTCTCCATTTTCACCATCCTATCCGAAATAAAGGCGTAAAAGCCCAAAAAAATATACTTTACAAAAAAAAAGTGTTCCTTGTGCATGTATATCGCCTGGGAGTGCAGGTATCCTATAAAATTGCATGTATGTCACCTGTGAGTGCATGGTTCCTATACAAATGTACGTGTCCTGTTGGATTGGATGCTTCTGACATTTACCACAATCTGTAAAGCAAAGCAAATGCCGTTATTTCTGCCAAAGCGCTGCCGATGATCAGGGCTGTTCTGATTGGCTGCGGAGGTGTGAGTGCCCCGTGGCGTCAGACGGCGTGGTGGCCCGGTGAAGAGTCCTGCTGTGGAGGAGCGACCGACCCTGGCGGCCATGACGCTCCCAGAGGATAATTATAGGGAGGAGGAGAAGGAGACAGAGGAGCGCCGCAGAGGAGAAAGAGGGAGAGGGAGAGAGAGAGAGAGAGAGAGAGAGGGAGAGAAAGAGAGGGAGAGAGGGAGAGAGAGAGAGAGAGAGACAAAGAGAGAGAGGGTGCAGCAGAGAGAGAGATAGAGAGGGAAAGAGAAAGAGAAAAGGACAGGAGCAGAGGAGAGAGAGAAAGAGAGAGGGAGACAGATAGAGAGTGCAGCAGAGAGAGAGAGGGAAAGAAAAGAAAAGGACAGGAGCAAAGGAGAGAGGCAGAGAGAGAGAGAGAGAGAGAGGTCGCAGCATAGAGGGGTTATTTTTATACTCCTCTCAGACCAGCGCAGCCCGCTGCACACTCTCACTGCAACACACAGATCTGGGTTTCTGTGCAAATAAGACAAGCTGTCAGCAGCCAGGCTGCAGAAGAAAAATATGTGTGAGAGAAGGAGACAGAAAGAGAGAGAAACAGACAAAGGGGGGGGGGGGGGGATAAGGAAAAGGTTCGAGAGCCAGCGTGCAACTGAAAAAAATTGTGTGCGTGTGTGTGTGTGGGTGGGTGGGAAGGAGGGGGGTGAGACGTACTGAAAGGGAGAGACTGGAGGATGGATATTGTGACTGCAATAAATCTAAATGTGACCTTGTATGTGTCTGCCTTTAGAATTCTAGTGGGTGGTAGCTTGAATATGTGTGTACAAGTGTGTGTGTGTGTGTGTGTGTGTGTGTGTGTGTGTGTGTAGCTGGTGAGAGCCCTGCTACTGTAAAAAGGGCATGCATGGCCGGCAGAGAATTGTTACTGTCTATGATGCTGATGTTCTTTGAGCTGTGACCTCAACCATGTGAGGTTAAGAGTGTGTGTTTGTGTGTGTGTGTGTGAGTTTCTGACCCCTTTCCACACGTCCCTCCGGTCAACGTTCTCTCTCTTTCTCTCTCTCCCTCTCTCTCTCTCTGTCTCTCTCTCTCTCTCTCTGTCTCTCTGTCTTTCTCTCTTTCCCTCTCTCCAACCCAGGGGAACAGCAGAGTGACAGCTTCTGCAGCAGAAATAAGCACCCCCCCCCAACTCTAAATGACATCCTCGCTCTGTCCACCCCTGCCTTTCCTTGCCATAATGCACCTGTCATTCATTATGTCACACAAATAAACACACACACACACACACACATACACACACCTCTGAATCACACATGGCATAATGACTGTAATTATGAATAATTAGCACCGGAGCTAGCTGAATGAGGAGGAAGCAATGGGCTTGATGCGTGACAGGTAGCTTCTCCTGGACTCTCGCTCCCTTTCTCTCTCTCTATCTCTCTCTCTCTCTCACACACACACACACACACACACACATAGACCCTGCTCAGCT
>CM050214.1:16370206-16420206 GCA_027475355.1 Coilia nasus
CTCATTATCCCCATGTGTAGTGTGGGGCTGGATTTGAGAGGGCTCTGCTTGGAACAGGAGTGGGAAAGACACACACACACACACACACACACACACACACACACACACACATTATGCTACTTAAAGAAAACGTGTGAGAGGTCTTTTTTTGATGTAGAGGAAGCACCACACATACACCACACACACACATAGACCCATATACACACACACACTCAGACAGACAGATGGAGGCAGACACATACACACACACATACACACACACACACACACACACACACACACACACACACACACACACACACACACACACACACACACACACACACACACACACACACAAATATAGCACACAGTACCAGATAGTGAAGAGGAGAACAACACAGTGACTGACTGACACATAGGGGCAGATTGTGGAGAGCAGGAAGTGGATGTGGAGAGGAGAGGAAGTTCAACTTCAGTTCAGCAAGTTTCGGAATTCAGTAGGGATTCGGTGTTCTGGAGAAATCCAGGCGAAAGTTTGTGCATTTCCACCCAAGAACCTCTAGCAGAGATGTGCACACACTCTCTTCACACTGCACAGCACAGAATTTGTATGGTGTTTGCTGCTGTGAGTGTGAGGGAGTATATCATGTCTGAATTTGCTGAAGTTGCTTGTGCAATCAACACATGCACACCCAATGTACGAATACACACACACACACTCTCTCTCACTCACTCACACATAAGCATAATCACTCTGATACACACACACACACACACACACCTACACACACACACACACACACACGCACGCACACACAGGAGTGCTGTGTTGAAGGGGAATTTCCAAGACATATTCGGCCTCTCCCATGAATGTCGTGAGCACTTCTGGCTTGTGTGATGTTTTGGTCTGACGGTTGGTTTCTCTGTGGAATATGACTGCACTGCTGAACTCATATAACACCTGTGCTATGCTCTCTGATGCTGACTACTGTGGAATCCCCAAGCAGTAGTATACAGCTTTGGGGTTGTAGGTGAAGATGCTACTGGCCAGCTTTCCATCGTACTGTACAGCACCTGCTTGTGATGCTCGGCCAAGTGGACGTCTGTCTCTGATTTACACTGGAACGTGCAGAAAAGAGAAGTGGAGAGACGAGAAGAGATGGAGACAGACAGAGAATTCACTTACTTTTTCGTGGTTTAGCAGAATTTTGAATCAGATTTTTTTTACAGACAGTATTTTTTCATGTAGTGTTATCTGAACTCAGTAACAGTATTTGTACAATATTACCTTTTTATAACCTGTAGGTACAAATGGATGCATCATCAGTTTTGTCAATGGTGTGGGGGTGTTATTGATGGGTTTAAATCACCCAACCGCAGCCAACAGAACAAAACATCTTATTTCTCACTATGGGATAGAGATGCTATAAAAGTGCTTCTCCGTGTAATGCCCACTGACATGAGTAATATCTGCTGTCAGGAAACATATCTTTACCCTCTGTGTATGTCATCGTACTGTGAGGCATAGAATCCACAACCAGTAGTATATGGTGGTGAACACCATCATCTGTATTGAGCTGACCTGGCTCTTTAACTGACTTCGTCTTCAAATTCAGTTCTATTTACAGATGTTTTATGTCCATGTCGGTTGGGATATGGTATTGGCAAATACTAATTAATAAATAAATAAATGTGGATGTGAACAGCAACATAATAGCATACGCACAAATGACAACACATTGACACACACACACACACAGACACACACACACGCAGACACCCTCACACGCCCGTGACGGGTGCACATACTGTACACACACAAGACAACTGTCTTGTCTTTGTCTGTTTTTGTCTAACCTGTCTCTCTCCCTCTCTCTCTGTCTTGTTTTCACAGGGCTCTCTTCACATATGAGGACAGCACAGATAATCTCACACTCGTCTCATCCGGAGGTACGTCACCACACTGAACAATTTCTCTCAGTATTTCATCCTCTATCTGCAGTACATGGCTGTGTATGTTTAGAAATGCATGCTCTTTAAAGGCAATGTTTTTTTCTTCATGACGTTTCATCTAAGATATTTGAACCCTTTACACAAAATGATTGAGGAATAATTACATGTTTTTCCACAGAGCTGGACAAGCACTTCAGCTACATTATGAATGTTTTATTTTCAGTTTGCTTCAGCTAGTGTAAATTTAGAACGGGACACAGGGCACAAGCCCAAGGCCCACACTTGGCATATCCACCCAGCAGCAGTGCGTGAGTGAAGGGCTACCGTGGGGTTTGTGCACCCAACAGCAGGGCTTGAGTGAGCTCGTCCTGGGTGAAGGGTACTTTGGGCTTTGGGCCCCTCTGGTAATGACGTGTTATGTGTTCATTAACCTCCACAGTCCTCTGCCTGTGGTGTGTGCCTTTACCTCACACTTAGAAACACTTAAAGCATCGCTTCCCAAACTATGGTACGCGTACCCCTAGGGGTACGCGACGTGATCGTAGGGGGTACGTGAGAAGATTTATTTATTTATTTATTTTTGCGGGAAGAAAATAAATCCAAATAATGTTGGCAACGTAGGCCTAATACAAGAAAAAAAACAACCTACCAATCTGTCCCAGCACTTTACTACACATGCATACATTTGTAGGGGTATGTGGTAAGAAAAAAATCTAAAAACTAAAGGGAAACGTACCGTTAACTTAATACCAAAAAAGCAACCTGACAGTCTCTGGTCCCAGCGCTTACTACAGGCATGCACGTAAGGCTTCTGAAACGCATGCACGTAACGTTCCAGGCTTCTGAAAACAGTTGTTGTTACTTGTTGCGTACAGAGTATCCTGAATTGGCAACACGCGCTGTCAAGAAACTAATGCCCTTCGCAACTACATATTTATGTGAGAGAGGATTTTCATGTCTGCGGACGGTCGGTCGGTCGGTACGCGGATCGGTCTGAAAAAAGGGGTACGTGATACTAAAAAGTTTGGGAAGCACTGACTTAAAGGAACACTCCACTTTTTTAGTAAAGAGGCTCATTTTCCGACTCCCTTACAGTTAAAATGTTAATAATAATAATAATAATAATAATAATCTTTACATGTATAGCACATACATACAGTACTGTACAAGATGCAGCTCAAAGTGCTTTATGTTGGGTTTTACCATTTTTGAATCCATTTAGCCAATCTATGGATCAAGCAGTTTACAAAGAACACAAAGTACTTGTGCATATTTGCACATGTACATATACTTGTGCATCTGGCAGTAGCACTTTAGCTATTAGCTTAGCATAATTGCTTGAATCAGATTAGCATAAATAATTGAATCTGATTAGTTTTCAATCAGATTCAATGATACATGCTAAACTAATAGCTAAAGTGCTACTGCCAGATCCAGAGAGCAGCTAAATGGATTCAAAAATGGTAAAACTCAACTGTTTGGAGTTTAAAAATAAGTTGAAAAGTGGAGTTTTCCTTTAAAACCAACCTGAACAAAAACAGTAGTAATAATAGCAACCCTGTGTTGGCCACAGTGTTTGAAGAGCATGCTAAGGTGTGTAACACTATACAGTGTGGACATGAGCACTGAGGTTTTTGACCAATCACTGCACAGAGATTTAGTCAAGTGCTTTACTAGCTTTTAAAACCTTTTACCACGTGATGTCTGGCTGTCCTCAGCTGACACTGCATCAATATTCCTAATGCATTTTTAGGAGCCAGTGATGTCTGTGTGGGCAGGGGAGAGGAGACACATTATCTGAAGCCCTCCCCAAATGATCTACTAAATATCCCTGTGCTATCAGTTAGTGTCTCCTTCTGCAAAGTTGTATTTTTAAAGACAACATTGTCCATAAATGGATGTAGTGCTTTAATGAAGTATGACAACGTATTTGATACATAAGTAATTAAAAAAAATGAAATGAGTACTTTATTAAAAGTTCAGTACCTCAAGTAATTAATATGTCCGACGCATATTATATATTTTTTGGTAGTCTGTTATTCCCCATTTAGCCAAACTGGAAGAATAAGATATGAAAACTTTAGATATTGAAATACACTTGCCAGCTAACTCATGCGGTACTGGGTGTGATCTTGAAGTAAACATTAACAGCCTCTTTGGTAAAGCCTAATATTCCCCACAAAGTATTTTTAACAAAGTTCCAGAATCTTCCTATTCTGTAGTCCGGTGTTCTGGAATGTTTCGGAATGCTTCTTGCCTTGGGTTCTAAAATGCTTTGTGAGTATTCTAGAATGTGTCTGTCTTCTGGTCTTCCTCAGAGGAGGGTCTCGCTGGCATCACCCCCTACTTTGACAATGGTCGCATCATGTACGGGTTCCTGGGCGTCAAGGAGCCTGCCAGCGCTGTCCTACCCCAGTACATCCTCATTAACTGGGTAAGATTGCACTCTTTTACCCCGGAAACCTCTGCCTCACCCCCCTGCTGAATCACGGAGCAGATTGTTGGTGCTGATGCTACCTTCCTGACAGCCTGTCGCCCTAGGCCAACAGACCCACTTTAAAGCCTGAGCATTTTGTTAGCTCTGTGTGTGTGTGTTTGTGTGTGTGTGTGTGTGTGTGTGTGTGTGTGTGTGTGTGTGTGTGTGTGTGTTTGTGTGTGTGTGTGCGTGTGCAAAACAGAGGAGGTTTTATTTGAAAATGGCTTTCAGGGGAGAGATAGCCAATAAATATGCAAGGCGAGGCCAAATGGAAGAGATTTGGGCAAATGTGAAGGAGAGAACCCATTTTAAGGGTGCATGATAATTCACCCAGGACAGTCGCAGTACTTTATTGCCTCATTTCCTCTTCACTTTATACGGAAAACGCTGATCCTGGACCAGCTGTCTACAAAACGTTGACTTAATGAACCAGTGACAGCTAGGAGTACCTAGCCCTATTCCTAGCCTTGCAAAACATACAGTAAGAGAACAAACTACTATGCAGCAGTTTCTTTGCCCTGTGCCTGAGCCTAGCAGTGCTAATGAGGAAGACTAGGGAACGTGAGGAAGCAAATGTGTGCTACCAATAGAGACAGGTGCCAATATATGGAACTCCAGCAGAAACTGCTGGCTTAGCCCTCGATACACCCCGCTGCGCAAAAAAGTGATGACACACCAAACTAAGAACAGGGACACAAAAGCCACAAAAGCCAAGGATAACCTGTAAGCACAATGGCACGGGGTAACCATAATACCATAATAAACTAGAAAAGCACTCGGAGAGCGCAGACCTTCGACAAGCAGTTCAATTTCACATCTTTTTTCCCATTTGGTCAATGGGATTTCCCATCTTAATTTTCCAAATGTTTTGTGAGGTAACCAATGAACCAATCTTTAGCAAAAGAGACCACCTTGAGGCAGTCAGAATGCCGACATACTGTCAAAATTTCAGAATGATACATTCATAACTTTTTGAGTTGTTTTGCTAACAAACAAATAAACAGACAGGCAAACCTATAAACACGGTCAAAAACATAAACTCGTTGGCGGAGGTAATAATTGCTAAAAAATGTGTGTGTGCGTGTTTGTGCGCATGTATGGGTGTGTATAAGTGTATGTGTGGACTTTACTTACCAGACAGATTGCAACAGATAGACGTTATGTGTGTGACATTTTTACAGATGCCAAGGTTAGTGTGGGATTTTCTATAATGCTCTGACTATCTGTCAGAAGCATAAATGTACCTAATCCAGGCCATATCAGAGCCAGTCAGTCACCCCAGGGCCAGGCTGGGGCCACACCAGGGCCAAAAGAAGGCTAGTGTATTGTAGGTCCTAGTCTAGACATGCAGTTTTAGAAGATGGCAGCGATTCAGTGCAATCAGAGACAATTGGGCACTACCGGTGGGCAAGCCTGTCATTACTGCTTGTTCCCTTTGTGACTCAGAATTCTCTCTCTCTCTCTCTCTGTCGGTCTCTCTCTGTCGGTCTCTCTCTCTCTCTCTCTGTCGGCCTCTCTCTTTCGCTTTTTCCTCTCTTTCTCTCTCTTTTTCCCTCCTGTCCTGCCTTTCTCTCCCTCTTCCCCTCTCATTCTCTTTTCATTTCTCTTAACCTCTTTTCCTCTTTCATTCTGTCTTTACAGTATCTTTCTCTCTCTCCATTTTCTCTCTCCCCCTATTTCCCCAACTCGTTCCATCTCCCCCTCTTTCATAGAGAAAGCGTATTACAATACAAGCCTGATATGTGAGCCTGGTGCTCATGAATGCAGAAATGAGCCAGCAGTTATGAATATTCACTCCTCATTGCATCCACTTGTCTTCCACAAACACCAATCAGTGTACAAGAGGGCACGAAGATGAGCGTGTTGTTAACATTGTTTATGCTCAGAGTGATGAGCATTTCTGACAGGCAGGTGAGGCACTGCACAGCCCCCCACCCCCACCCTCCAAAAATAACATCCATCTGTGGGTATGACTACAACAGTTGAGAGAAAACTGCCAAATGCACTGTATTGCGAAGAGCATCCAGTAGCAGTTCTCTATAATGTCCCCCTCTCCTCAAAGGACAGGAAGGAGGGAGAGCTAGCGTTCTTATTTAGGCCCACACACGTGGGTGCACTGCAGCGTAGTGGAATAAACAGCAGCTAACTCTTCTCCTGAATTTTGGCCCTTATTTGGCTCCCAGATGTGGCGCTCATTTAACCATGGTCTGGCCCTGACCTGGCTCCGTTTTGGCTCTGGTATGGCCTTGTTCTGGCTACAGCCTGCTCCTTGAGGTGATGTGGAGAGTCCCATCCATTCCAGTGGAAAGTCCCAGCAGAGTTGTGTCTTATTGGGTTTGACATTCCTCCTCAATGGCTCTTATTCAGAGCGAGTTTGGGTCTGTGGTGCTGTTTTTTTTTACTTTAACTGAGTTATGCATCTGTTAACTACAGACCAGGTCATTTTTAAAAGATTAATTAATCAAAATACTGTTATCATTTCAGTAGCTTAATATCTTATTTTACGGTATTACAAAGTACTTTTACACATGCCATTATGGGCTACCCTACATTTAACAGTCAGACTGATCTAATAGTAACACAGTTTTATACATTATGTAATTTGGGGGGGTGGTTCCGCTGTGTATTAATTAGCTAAAAGGTCACTGGCCTGAATATCACTGAAGACCTCAGAGTTTGTGCATACGGTTGGATTGAGTTCACATGGGGAACAGGCACATGTTTCATGCAAGCGGTTTGAAATGATAATAATGTTAATATTTTACGGACAGTGCTGCACAGAACAATGACATAATTGCTGTAAATGATACACAGCAGGCCTGTGGTGTTCTGAGCTACAGTAAAGACGCCAGTTGGCGGGTGCCCAGCCCTGCTGTGGGATCTGTGCCTGATCCGTGCCAAAAGAGGGCCGGATCCACGCCAAAGCCGAACCGGACGATGGGTGGAGTGAGCAGTCTATGTGCTGTGAGTTGCGTGACCTCTGCTAAATTGTTTCCAGGTCGGAGAGGATGTGGCGGATGTCCGGAAGTGCACCTGTGCGAGTCACGTGGCCACCATCGCAGACTTCTTCCAGGTGGGTGACATATTAAGAGAGACAGCAATCATCGGTCCTGTACGAGCCAAAGAGTTTTCCTCCAACACAGCATCTTCAACTTCCCCTTTCAAGTTTTCCAACATTAGAGGCATAGAACCAAGCTCTTGCTTATACTTCCCTTTAGTCATTACATTTAGTCATTATTTGTCATTTTTAAAGTGCCTACATGTGTGCGTGTTTGTGTGTGTATGTGCGCGTGTGTGCATAGATATTTGTGGACATGGGTAATGATTTATGAAAGTCCTAATGCAGAAGTGGAGTGTGTGTGAGTGTGTCAAGCCTTTCTTAGGCATATCTGCGTCAAACCTCAGTTAAGATTAGCAGCGTTCAGCTCTTCGATCGGGGTGACTAACATGTGGTAAGCATCCAGAGATTGTGCTGGAGAGCCTCTCAGGCATTTATAGCAGTAGAGGTACCGGTGAGTGGTGTGTGTGTGTGTGTGTGTGTGTGTGTGTGTGTGTGTGTGTGTGTGTGTGTGTGTGTGTGTATGGCTCTTATATGGGTGAAAAAGAGTTTATTTTGGAGAGTCTCTAATACATTTATAGCAGCAGAGGTACCTGTGAGTGGTGTGTGTGTGTGTGTGTGTGTGTGTGTGTGTGTGTGTGTGTGTGTGTGTGTGTGTGTGTGTGTGTGCGTGCGCGCGTGCGTGTGTGTGCGTGCGCGCGTGTGTGTGTGTTTATGCATGTAGGTGTGTGTGTGGCTCTTATTAAGGTGACTAACCTGCAGTGTGCAATGAGCATCCAAAGTTTGTGCAGAAGAGCTCCTCAGATACATATAGTGGTAGCTATATACTGACAAGCGATATGTGTGTGTGTGTGTGTTTGTGTGTGTGTGCCTCTTACCTGTTTGACTAACTTGTGATGAAGAGTTTATGCTAGAGAGTCTCTCAGACACATACAGTAGCAGAGACTCTTGTGAGTAATGTGCGTGTGAGATCCACACTGAGCTGAACTGCTCTTTGGTTACCTTACCTGTGAAGACGAGTGTGTAGATAGCCCACCTCCACGTTACACTTTCTGCAGTCTTTATTTAGCCTCACTCTATTTTTTCTTTTCCCTCTGTGTCTTTCTGCCATCTCTCCACCTGTCTTTCTCTTTCACTCTCTCTCAGTTCCCCCCTTTCCCCCTCAACAAGAATCAGTTCCAGTACAAGGAAAGAAGGGATTGTTTTTTTCACATACATAGAGTTGCTTAGTGAAGCATGCAGTAAAATCATAGATCAATTAATGTGTCTCTGTCTCACACTCTCTCCCTCCATGTTAGGGTGTGAACCTGACCGTGAATGCCAGTACCCTCGATGACATCGACCCATCTGCCATCAGCCAGAGACTGACCAATGGGGCAGCCACCGGGACCGGTGCAGTCATCAACCGCCTCAAGGCCAAGGAGGATGACAATATGGTGTGTGTGTGTGTGTGTGTGTGTGTGTGTGCACATGCGTTCATATGTGTGTGTGGCTAGGTGTGTGCAATTTAGATTATGACAGCTGTTTGTGTTGCTGTGTTTGGGTTGTCGTAATGCTCCAAGCTCAAACAGACTTCAAAAAAGATTTATTTCCATATAATGTAAAATGTAAAACATTTGTACCATATGACATACAGTACCATATGCACATAACCATATGCTGGTTATGTGCATGGGATTTGATGTTACAGTTGCAAATGAATATTACATCAAGTATAAGCACCAATAAGACAGGCTACATATTATTTTAAGGATATTTGTACATTAAGGTTATTTATATACAGCAAATGAAACTAATAAATTGGCCTGCTGTGGTCTCTCACCTGTCTCCCTCGCATCCCAGGGATCCAATTTCCAGAAGGCCAACTCCACCATGGAGGTGCGCAACATGAACTGGGAGCAGTTCTGGCTACAGGCTCAGGTAGGTTGCTATGGTTACAGGCTCAGGGGTATTGCTATGACTACAGGCTCAGGTAGGTTGCTATGGCTACAGGCTCAGGTAGGTTGCTATGGCTACAGGCTCAGGTAGGTTGGTATGGCTACAGGCTCAGGGGTATTGCTGTGGCTGCAGGCTCAGGTAGGTTGCTATGGCTACAGGCTCAGGTAGGTTGCTATGGTTACAGGCTCAGATAGGCTGCTAAGGCTACAGGCTCAGGTAGGTTGGTATGGTTATAGGCATAGGGGTATTGCTATGGCTACAGGCTCAGGTGGGTTGCTATGGCTACAGTCTAAGGGGTATTGCTATGGCTACAGGCTCAAGTAGGTTGGTATGGCTACAGGCTTAGGTATGTAGCCCGGTAAACCAGCCCCTCGTACTTCATTTCATTTGGTACAGAGGGTCTGGCTGTGTTGCCATTGACATTGCTGTATTAGGTACCAGCCAATCCTAGCCAATCAGCGAACAGAGTGTGTGTTCATGAGCAACGACGTTGACTTTGTGTGCTACATTTGAATTGTAGTGTAGGCAGTCTAATTGCATACGTGACGATCAGACGTTAGTGATTGAGTAAAGGCAGAGCTAATTGTTTTAAACTTCAGCAGAGTCCACACCTCCAGAAAGAAATTGTTTCGTATTAGATATGTTGCTCTGGCTACAGGCTCAGGTATATCGCTCTGGCTACAGGCTTAGGTAGGTTATTATAGCTACATGCTCAGGTAGCTTGCTATGGCTACAGACACAGCTAGGTTGCTCTGCAGCAGACTCTGTGGTGGTTGCTACAGTAAACTAGCAAAGACGTCACAGGCTAGTAGTGAGTTCATTAACCTTCATATCATCGGCCAATTCTGTTTTGCCTTAGATTCTGCCAAAACAAATAGTTGGCAGCAAATAGTTCATAAGGATGTCAATATTCTTTGACAGAAATTGTTAAATGCTAGTCAGACTATATCCCTGGTAATCGTAAGCTGGTGTTTGAGGGGCGACAAGCCTTTGTGAGTCCTGCATTGTTGCATGGTAATCCCATACAAATAAAATGTAAATAATGTAAAGGACATCTAGTTATTTGTGGAAGAGGACATCACCTATAGCCCCTTTGCGTTTGTTTGAGCATAATCATCTCTGGAATACATATAATTACAGTAGAGGGGCGTGTGGGTTTCCTCAGTGGTGTCAATAATAATAATAGTGTGACATATTCTTTTGTTGGCATTGAATTGGCTCACTTCATCTGAATTCCTGTCAGAGCTCACAGTTTTGCAGTCACTGACAGCCATACAGAACATGTAGATACTTTCATCTAATTATCCATTCAATATTCAGTATGTACAAGGCCTGGGTATTTTGCCTTCAGGAGAGGAATGGCTGCTTATATTGTATCATATATGCCACACACATTTCTCATCAAAGTGCCCACGTGTGTGCATGTTTGTGTGTGTGTGCGTGTGTGCATACATATTTGTGAACATGGGTAATGATTTATGAAAGTCGTAATGCAGAAGTGGAGTGTGTGTGAGAGTGTCCGACCTTCCTTAGGCATATCTGCGTCAAACCTCAATGATTCTCATCTGAGCATAGTATGTGTGTCTGTAGTTTGTCAGTAACTCTTATCTGTTCATGTGTGTGGCAGTGTGTGTTTGTAGTTTGTGAGTAACTCCTCTGCATGTGTGTGTCAGCGAGAGGAGGAGCAGGAAAGGAGGAGGAGAGGAGGAGGGCCCTGGAGGAGGGGTGTGTAGTGTTGTTGACTATAACTCCTCTGTATGTGTGTGTCAGCAAGAGGAGGAGCAGAGAAGGAGAGGAGGAGAGGAGGAGTGGAGGAGGGGTGTGTAGTGTTGTTGACTGTAACTCCTCTGTATGTGTGTGTCAGCAAGAGGAGGAGCAGAGAAGGAGAGGAGGAGAGGAGGAGGGGCGTGTAGTGTTGTTGACTGTACCTCTTCCACATGTGTGTCAGCTAGAGGAGGAGCAGAGGAGGAGGGGAGGAGGGGTGTGTAGTGTTGATTGTATCTCCTCTGCATGTGTGTGTCAGCGAGAGGAGGAGCAGAGAAGGAGAGGAGGAGAGGAGGAGTGGAGGAGGGGTGTGTAGTGTTGATTGTATCTCCTCTGCATGTGTGTGTCAGCGAGAGGAGGAGCAGAGAAGGAGAGGAGGAGAGGAGGAGGGGCGTGTAGTGTTGTTGACTGTACCTCTTCCACATGTGTGTCAGCTAGAGGAGGAGCAGAGGAGGAGGGGAGGAGGGGTGTGTAGTGTTGATTGTATCTCCTCTGCATGTGTGTGTCAGCGAGAGGAGGAGCAGAGGAAGGAGGAGGACAGGAGGAGGGCCCTGGAGGAGCGGCAGCGCTTCGAGGAGGAGCGGCAGGCCCTGGAGCTCAGGGAGCAGGAGGAGAGAGATCGCCGCTGTCGCGAGAGGGACCAGCAGATCGAGGAGTGCAGGTACTGTACACACTCATAATACACACACTGCACTACATTCACAGACACACTGACGTACCCCACGTGACATACTGCACGGACAGACACACACACACACACACACACACACACACACACACACACACTGCACTACATTCACAGACACACTGACATACTCCACACTACATACTGCACAAACAGACACAGACACACACACACACACACACACACTGCACTACATTCACAGACACACTGACGTACCCCACATGACATACTGCACGGACAGACACACACACACACACACACACTGCACTACATTCACAGACACACTGACATACCCCACACTACATACTACACAGACAGACAAACACACACATACACTCTCTCTCTCTGTCTCTCTCTCTCACACACACTGTATTGACTGGCATACCCCCCCCCCCCTTCACACACACACACACTAACACACTCACACAGGGTATAAGCAATACCTTCATATTTGTATTGCATCCCTCTTGAGTTTTCCCTCACTAAGGTGTTCCCCAAGGATGTAGTTTAGGTCCCATCTGTTTTCTGACCCCAGCCCAGGATCAGGCATCTAGCAGCAACCGTATTGATTACAACAGGAAGGTCAAAAGATAAACTCACTAATATCTCGCTAGGAGGAATTCTAAAATGTCGGAAAATACATCACATTTCTGGCATGGAGTAGTAAGTGAAGTTAGGAAAAAATGAAACACGCAGACATCAGTCACTATTAATCATTCACCCCGTCCTCCTCCTGCTGCTGCTGCTGGTCTCATTTACAGTCTGCAGCTGCAGCTGGAGTTAGTTTGTCTCAGACAGCTCCAGCACATACGTTTACAAGCATTTGCCAAGTTTTAAGATACATGACAAGCTAAGCTAAATGATAGCAACCTCAGCCTCTCTGCACTGCTGTTGTTGGACTTGACTCAGATCTGTGTATGTGTGTGTGTGTGTGTGTGTATGCGTGCTTGTGTGCATGCTTGTGTTTTCTGTGGATTACTGTGTGTGTGTATGTGTTTATGTATGCGTGCGTATGTGTGCTCGCGTACGTACGGGTGTGTGAGGGGGCTAACTCAGGACAGTGTAAGTAGATTACAAAAAGCCCAAAAAACTTATAATGCTAGAGTTAATCAATACTTTAGTGTTAAATAATTTACCTAGTGTTTTATCAGTTCAGTACTAGGTTTCAATACCCTTTCCTGCTGACAACAGTTTTTTTAATCTCTGTAAAGCCAAATATGCATATAGACTTTCTGTGTGTGTGTGCGTGTGCGTGTGCGTGTGCGTGTGTGTGTGTGTGTGCGTGTGTGTGTGTGTGGGTGTGTGTGTGTGTGTGTGTGTCTACAGGAGGAAGAGAGTGGAGGAGGAGGAAGAGATGGAGAGGTCAAGGAGAAGAATTACTGTAAGAGTGCGTGCACCTTCCTTGTCTCCTCTCCTCCACTGGTTTGGAAAGAGAGAGATGTGGACAGGATACGAAGGGAACTAAACAACCCACAACAAACAACACTATTATAAATCACACAATTTAGCCTCATTAGTGACAAGATTAAACTGATGGTTTTACTGTATGTAGACTACTTGGAAATGTATGCTATCTTCTACTGAATAAACACTTGCAATAAATCACCTACTGCATGCACAGAGATATTGTTAGCCAGGTTCATTTTTAACTGTTTTTAATCCCCTGTAGGTTGTAGTTTGAGTATTTTACCAGCCTATGTTCACCAGTGAGACATTAGGACAGTGAACATGATGCCACCTGCTGGCTGAAACTCTTACCTGCAGCCAACTATAGTTTATTTTACTACTTCAACCTGTAATAGCAATAGAAATGTAAAATATCTGAAGATATGTATTCACATTTTAGTGTATTTATATTAATAATGAAATAAATGAAATATTTTTTATTTTAAATAAATGTTTTTGACTAATAGTAACCAGACTTAAACTAAAACATGACATTTAGTAGGCCACACACTACCATTAATAAGAGCAGAGTAATGGCCTTGTGTAAAATATAGCACTAACTGTCCCCCTCCCTCTCTTTCTCTGTCTCTCACTCTTGCTGTTTGTCTCTCTCTCGCTTGCTCTCTCTCCCTCTCTCACATTTGTTCTTTCGCCCTTTGGCACACTTCCAGCCTGAGCCAGAGGAGCCTACCCAGCCTGACAAGAAGGAGGTGGAGGTGAGCGTGAGTATTACCCTTACTCCGCCCACTACTGTTTATAATCATGATGTGCCCCTCCCACTACTAATTAGAATGTTAAATAGGCCCCACGCACTATAAGATCAGAACCCACACAGGCTCCACCCCATACCGAATAGAACCCTAATAGGCCCCACCCACTATAAGATCAGAACCTACTCAGGCTCCACCCACTAGTGAATAGAACCCTACCTGGATCCACCCACCACCGGTTGGAACCCTGTCTGATTCGCTGGCCAGATGGATTTTACAGCATCATAGCAGTGCGGGAGGAGCTTCCTAAGGTGCCCCTATACTATAGGTAGGACCACAGGTATGAGGCCAGCTTTGGGGCAGTATGGACATTTCGGGTCATCACAGAGATACTTCCAGAAGATAATATGGGTTGTATTTAAATAACATTTCACACACATACTGCTAACTATGTATAACTTTTTATAGTAACACACACATGCGCACGCACGTGCACAGATTCTCACAAACAGAGGCTATGGAGCGAGGCTATACCACAGCAGATATGGGTCAAATGGATGCTGGGGAGGCCGCTAGTCTCCCAGGCCTTGCATGGCTGCATATGGGTCAGTAGGTTGGGCTAGCTGTACTTACACTTCTAAAAATGACAATGAGCACGACGGAGAGAGGCCGGAGTGTAAAAAGGGAATCTGCTACGTAAAAGAAGAGAACTCGGGGAGAGGAGGAGTCTGTAGTGTTGTGATGGTCTGTATCTGTCCCAATGCCACACAGTATAGCACTATGATTATATGAATGGCGTTTATTTCTGTGCTCCAGTGCACAGAATAATATATTTACGATATATGTACTGTATATCTAGAAGAATATATTTACGATATATGTACTGTATATCTAGAAGAATATATTTACGATATATGTACTGTATATCTAGAAGAATATATTTATGATATATGTACTGTATATGTAGCCCTATGCATGTTCCTAATATATCTGCCACTATAGCACACAGTATAGCATTCTGAATATATGTACAGTGTTTCATAAAAGCTCATTCTAAGTATCAGTGAGCTGTTGACTTTTTGCCCCTGTAATACACAATATAGCATTGTGCATATATACATAATGTCTTATATACTTCCTTATGGCACACATTGTGTTCTGTATAGTCTGGCAACTGTTTTCTATGTCTGTTCTTTAGGCACACAGTATAGTGCCTAAATGTATACTGTCCTACAAAGGCAAAAAGCCTTAACTGACCAGAGTGTGAAACTGAAAAAAAGCTTCCTCTTGTAAGTGCTTTTTGCAGTGTTACGGCAACGATGACATCTTATTTTTTCTCAGAAACAACAAAATTGAGTCAAGATATTTGGCAGACATGACCAAAAGTGACAATAACTCATTTTCTCCCAAAATTGAAGTTACGGTCTTTTGACTTTGAATGGCAGTATAGTGTTCTGAATATATGTGTGATGATGCTGTCCTGTCTTTGAATGCAAATTAATGAAACTTAAAGATAATTATTGGATAATTATTGGTAGAATTCATTTAATGTGAAAAAAGCTTTCTTTTGTGTATGTGTATGTGCGTGTGTGTGTGCGTGCACCTGCGTGTGTGTGTGTGTGTGTGTGTTTTTTTTTACAGGAGGCTGCAGCCATTATTGCACAGCGCACATCAAACCCGCGGGAGTTTTTCAGACAGAGGGAGAGGAGCATGGCCTCCCCCCACTCCCCCACCGCCAACACCCCCGTCCAGAGGCCGGGTACGTACTGTACACACACACTGTGGAGCACCCAAGACCTGGGCAATTACTCAGTAGTGGGGCAGTACAGCAGTCAGTAGAATGCCCTGGAGAGGGGCAGAAAGAAGGGGTAGACGTCAGGTGCATCCCAAAGGATGGGCCTGTGAGGAGCAGTTAAAAATAATTTTAAGTAGTGAAACACTGAATAATAAAGCAGTCAAAAGGGGAGGGGGGTAATGATATTAAGAGTCACCCTGCAATGCTGAATGCTGAAGTGGTGGATACAAGCTGAGTTGTGAGATGTACATGTTGTCACGTGACTGTACACCATGTCATGTGATCACCCTGTCCTGTGATCAGCTTGTCATGTGACCACTCTGTCATGTGACTTTATGTTCCCTACGTCCTGCCTGTACTGTCCATGTACCCACCGAAGGCCACACTGTGTAGAACTAGCTGTGTGGCAATCTGATCAGAAATGCATTTGTCGCACCTAAATCCTCCAGAACCATCTGTCAGTCAACAGCTTTTCATCATTCTAAACAGTGCACATTAGGCACATAAAGTCAATGCTTTTATCCAAAGTCACTTTTACATCACAGTTTATTAGGCACTCTTGTCCAGAGCAATTAAAGGCAAACTAACTGCAAGGACAGTCCCCCTGGAGCAACTTGTGGTGAGGTGCCTTGCCAAAGGGCACAATAGTGGCAGACTCTGATTGAACTTGCAACCTGGTGGTGGTGTTTTTCTGCGAGTCCTGATGGCTTTCCACCAGACCACCACAACCACTACTTACAAATTAAAGGGCAACAATCAAGCTAGACTATGACAGTAGTAAGCCATGCGTCTACACTCCTGTCCTTAGGATGAATGCACAGATGGACAGCACAGTTTTTAATTAAAATGTTGGGAAGGAACGTTACTCTGTGTTCCTGGACTGTTGCCAGGACTATGAAGTACTATCAGGCCTTTGGGTATGACAGGACACAGAGTGCAGAGAGACATTGTCCACCTGGTTCCACAACAGCTTACCTGGAAAAAGAGGAGTGAGGGCGATCTCAGAAAACTCACTTTTGGAGACACGAGAGGAAATGGTGGTGTGACGCGAGAACAAAGTTTAGAGTGTAGAAGACATTGTGCCCTTAGGCACACCCTCAAAGGTTCTTACTTCACAGATTCAACACACGGTTGAAGAGCTTAACTTTGCGGATAGAGCACACTGTTAAACATCTGAAGCTAAATGGTTGTACTAATTCATAAAGACCTCAGCTTCGTGGATGGAACAGGCGGTGTAAGACCTGACCTTTGGAAGATGTTGGAGTGTCAGAGGCAGGCTGACCCCATAGCCTTCAGTTAACCTCAGTTTGATGTCAGCATGAAACGCCAAAATGACAACATGGCTGCTTCCAAATGAAGGTTATAGGAACACATAGGCACTAAAACCACAAAGGACCGATCTATGGTGCTGAACAGTGCCATAGCCATCAGTCTTAGGCCTTGTTCACACGTATGTGGATATTTTTATAAATGGATATAATTTTTTCCATTTGGGCCTTTCGTTTACACGTTAACAAAGTTTTAACTACCTCAAAAGGATATTTTTATAACGCCCTCCAAAGTGGACATTTTTCAAAACGCTAGGTAGATGTCGCGTAAACGCAACTTAAAAAAGAAACAGATAAAATAATATCCATTTATAAAAATATGCACATAGGTGTAAACTGGTCCTAAGACAGACAGATGTCTCAATCGTCCTCAGAAGGATGCCTTCTGGGGCATCTGTGTGTGGGATACAGTGGGCGTTGGAGGGCTAACAGTGTCCTAGTCTACACACACACCAGTATGTGTGTGTGAGGCCTTCATCACAATACAGAGTTTAGGAGGCCTTGTCCGCTAAAGAAAGGTAGATTCAGACCTACTCTACAATGTCAACCACAGACAGAAATGGGTTACATCTAAAGCGAAGCTTTTCCTCTCATTCAAAGTTAATGCTTTTTGTGTCCGGTTCCTGACAAGAAAAGTCAACTAACCCAAATCTATATACGGGGACACACTCAGTCACCCAAACATAAAAAATACACTGATATACACTTAGACACATTTGGTCTCCACACACACACACACACACTCATTGGTTACATAGATACATGCTGACAGCTCTGCTTTTTCAGTTTTTATGAACATTTAGGAACATGGGGACTCACTTTCTACTTCTCTCTCCTCTTTACTCTCTCTCTCTCTGTCTTTCTTTATCTCCTTCCTTAACTCTTTCTTATTCTCTGTTTCTCTCCCTAACTACTATATCTCTCCCCAACGCTCCCTCCTTTTTTTTAATACCCCTCGCTCTCCTTAACATTATCTGTCTATCTTCCTCTCTAACTCTTTTTCTCTATCTCTCTCCCTCCCTGTCTTTCTATCTTTCTGTTTGTCTCTTCCTGTCCCCTCATTCTGTTCCTCTCGTCTTCCTCTGCTGTCGTGCGTCACTCTGTGTATGTGTGTGTATGTGTGTCCTTTGTCTGTTTGTGTGTGTGTGTGTCTGTGTGTCCGGCTGTGCTGTGGGCCCTGTGTCCTGTCCACCAGGCCGTGTGGAAAGTCCGTTTCTCTCACAGCAGTGCTCCGCGAGCGCCTCACCTGTGCTGCAGCAGTCAGGTGTACCTGGTAGGTACTCGGCTATACCCGCCCCCGCCCCCTCCCCACTCTAGAGTGACCCCTCCCTCACTCCACCCACTCCACCCACCCACTCCCTCCCTCCATCCACACACCAGCACGCAAGCACGCACACACAAACACACACGCAAACATTCTTACATACAGTATACATGCAAATATGCACACAGAGATACTGCCACACACATACACATTTTCACACGCACATACACACAGACAGATGCCAGCTATATGCTGTCACACATACACACACATACAAATGCACATGTACATACTCTGTCACTCATATGCCCATAGACATACACAGACACACACATACTACACACTGTCACACCCTAATATTCCCCCTGTGTCACACATTCACACACACATTCCCCCACCAAAGCTCATTGTAGTATAGCCACTGCCCCCCCCCCCCCCCCCATGCCCCCACCACCACCACCACCACCACCCCACCTGCAGTCTGGCTCTGCTCCCTCCAAGAGGACATATGGCCCAGGTCAAACGTGTAAATGCACTGGCTATTTTTGGCAGGTCCTTGCTGAGACACACTACAGTGTTTTGGCCCAAAGGATTCTGGGTATCCCTGCATCACAGAGACTGTGTGTGTGTGTGTGTGTGTGTGAGTGTGTGAGTGTGTGTGTGTGTGTGTGTGTGTGTGTGTGTGTGTGTGTGTGTGTGTGTGTGTGTGCTGAGCCCACTGTTGGTATCAGCTGAGTGTGGCTATCTGTCAGATCTGAGCTTGGCCCTTTTCCTAGTCAGCTGCCACCGTGTCGAACAGGGTACACATACACATACACACCCACTTTCTCTCTCTATCTATCTATTTCTCTCTCTCTCTCGCTCTCTGTCACACACAAACACACACACACACAGAACAACAGTAGTCATTTAATCAGGTGTCTCCATGGATGTGAGCAGACACGGTAGACATGGACACAAATGCACGCACACACACATACCCACCTTAGATGTGAATGGATGGAATGGACATAAACATACTAGAGACCAACAACAGACGCTGGAACCGATCTGGCTCCAACACAGCTCAGATCAGGTCTTGGTCTCCTCAAGACCCTATGCAGATAGTACCTGTGAGTAAAATTTACCCAGAATCTTTTGCAGTAAGTTGAGTTTGTGGACATTTGCATTTATACGTTTCACTCTGACCCATATCTCAGTCATGTAGTATCACCGGCAGCGATTCAGTCACCTCCGACGTGCGGAGTTTAGTGTGGATCTAGCCCTGATTTGGCCCTTGTCCGGCCCTTATTTAGCCTTGACATGGCCCTGGTTTGGCCTGGATATGGCCCAGGTCTTATCAGCTCTAGATCCAGTTCACTGTGGTCTGGATGAAACCATCCACCAAGAATGGCTGTGAGAAGAGGTCAATTACAGAAACGTTGGAATATGCACTCTGGCAAATCTGTAATAACCGTGGTTTCGTGGGCATAATAAACACGGGCAGTCTGTCAGTCAGGTTTTGTAGCCATTTAGTGCCCAGATGTGTTTGTTTCACTAACTGTTTGACCTGAGTGGTGTGCTTCTCAGTGTTAGATTGTTCTACCCCATTATTAGTTTAGAAGTGCTGAGGCCCACTCTCTCCCTCTCTCTGGCCATTCTGATGTCCTCAACCCATTAACTGGCCAGTTGTTCAATTAGCACATGTGCTCTGCACACCTATAAATCTGAGCTAGCTAGCTAGTACCTGCTTAGCGCATCTCTACTTCTGGCCTTCTAGACCAGCTAGCTAGCTAGTACCTGCTAAGCGCATCTCTAAAGCTGCCCTCCTAGACTAGCTAGCTAGCTAGCACCTGTTCAGCAGATCTCTAAACCAGGATTTCTGAACTCGCTAGTTAGCCAGTCACTCCATTAGCATTTGTTTATCGTCTGGGCTGCTTATAGCAGCACTTATCCCTCCATTTTAAATCCATCTTCCCTGTCCAGCCCGGCCCAGTCCCATTCTTTCAGGATTAATGTGTCGCCTGGTGACGTGTGTTTTTTTCCTGGTGTGTTTAGGCCACTGAGGTGCAAAGGGTGAGGGCTTCTGGTGTGTTGTGTAGGGGAGTGTTGAGGTGTGAGGAGTTGTGAGCGAGTGAACGCTGGCGTGAGTTTTGAGCCCCAGGTTGCATTCAGGTTCTCCTGCTCCGAATCTTACCCCGGCCCCCCTCTACTCTTCTCTCCATGCCTCTTCTGATGTCCGGCGGGGGCCACGCCCGTGCTCTCCCCTGTCCTCTCCACCCGTGAGTGACTGTGCCTGTGTCTCGCGGCCTCCACAACTCCACAAGCGCGCTTGTGTGTGTGTGTGTGTGTGTGTGTGGGCCCTACTGTCTTGTGACCATGGATTGTATTTCTGTTCTGTTTTCTGTGGATTTTTGTTATGTACAGTGTTGTGTCTTTTTAGCTGGTGTGAGTATGTGTGTATATGTTTGTATATGTGTGTGTGTGTGTGTGTGTGTGTTGGGGGCTTGATGCTACTGCTGTTTTACTGAAATAAACAGCTATGTGTATAAAAACCAGGGGAGTCCATTGTGCCTGTCTCAATCAGCCAAGTCCTGTTACCTAGGCAACTGTGTCACATGCATATGACCTGCTGAAGGTCATCCTGCTACTGGGATTCAGCAGGCCAAATGACATGTGTGGGTGTTTGAAATGTGTACTGTAGACCCTAGACAATGCAGTGTACTCAGATCATAGGTGTCTGCGGCTGGTACGTGGGGTCACGCAGGGTCAGGGCCAAGGTCAAGCCTTGTGGTCACGCAGGGTCAGGGCCAAGGTCAAGCCCTGTGGCCTGCTCCTGATAGTCAAGAACCTGCGTGTGACCCTTGACCCCCAGAGGGTGATGTATCTTGGGCGTGTGCACTGGCACGCATGTGCACTGACATGAATGCTATATGACTAAGGAGGTCTTGTTGTATCAGCCAAAGGAGCTCAGTTACATTTTGAACAATCCCTGCTGTAGGTGCGACACCCCACGCACGCGTGTGTAGGCCATGCCTTCCTGTGTGTCCATGTGGTGCTATGTTCTTCTGCTGTTGTGCAGTGACATGTCTGTTTATGGTGTGGATGCGATTGAGTCACTCATCCATAGAGCAAGCAAGGCATCGTGGCTAGAGCATGTTGGTTTTATCGTCAGCCATTTAAAAAGTCTGCTTGTCTGGGTTTGTGATATGTGTGGGCGTGTGTGTGCTTACTGTACGTGTGTGTCGGTGGTGGTATGCACGTTGGTCACTCTCAAAGCACAGGGCACTGTCGTGTGTGTACGTGTGTGTGAGAGAGAGTTTGTATGTGGTTTGTATGTGCTGTGATTGCACACTCAATCTTGTTGCGAGTCCAACACATTCATACATCCAGAGAAAAGCACTAGCTAGAACCTGCAAGGACTCTGTCACTTACTTGTCCTCGGAGCCGTGGAAACCTCACAAGCAGAAGTAATGTTGTGCCCTACGCCCTAGTGAACCGTGAAATGGTCCTTCTTTGAGGGCAAATGAAAAAAAAGCACCTCGAAGTTCTAGACCGTGGCTGTGTGGTGAGATGGCCAATCATCTGCCTGTGTCACAGTGTCTTCTGTGTTGTTGTAGCTGTGTGCATGTCAGAAGCTGTCAAGTTCTCATATGCATGAAATGTGTCCACACTTTCATGATAAGGAGTGAATAGGTTTTTTTTCTTTTTGGATATAATTTGTAGTTTTTTGTTGTCAAAAATAAAAAATATATATGTTTTCAAATTTATGCTAACCATTTAATTCTGATGGCTTACTAAACGTAGTGATTCTCAATGTTCCTGTCCATGTACTGCTATTGGTATTACATATGATATATGTGCTCAATGTACTATTGTTTGTGTATAATGCACAGGAATATTGAGATATTACTATTAATACTATTTAAAAAACATCAGAATTAAATCACTGTCATACAAGTGTAGAGGCATAAGAAATAACACATTTTAACTTTAAGTGTGTACTGACAAAAATGATTTGATGACCAGTACAGGTAAGCCCTTCTTAGTAGTCATATTACTCGTTGCATAAACAACCTGTGCATTATTTAACATTAGCTACGAAAATGACTGTTGCTTCTGCTCATAGCCTCTAAAGCTCTTCATGGGCAAGATCCAGAGGTGTCAGTCCCACCTTCAGAAAGTCAAATCCTTGCCACATACTTGATCCAAAACAAGTGTACGGCCACGCACATCTCCTTGCCACACTTAGATGGGTGCAGGATCACAAAAGTTCACCTGTATAAAAGGGGAAGTTGCCCACACACCGACTACTGTAGCTCGCAAAGGCTTCTTTTAGCAATGCTTCGAGCCTCTAGCTTTTTCCTTAGTAAGCCCGAGGAAGAGCAAGAGGCTCGAAACGCTGAAGCTAAAAAAATAAAGCCTTTAGGAGCTGTAGCAGTCGGTGCCGACAACTTTCTCTTTTGTACATATTTGATCCTAGCCTGATGCATCAGCTGCTTTCACATCGTTTCACTCCATGCAAAGCAGGAGGCACTAGTCGGCGCAGGCCTGGCTAATTTGATTCAACCATTTTCTGAAACTGCCGATCCTAGTGAGCACACAAATCATCAGACAGGGTAGACATGCTTTTTAGTCAAATCAGCTGTCAAGTGCAAAGGCAGAAGGAATACATGGCAGGGTTTTTACTTTCTGAAGACGGGACTGACACCTCTGGCAAGAGCAGAGGGTTTGGGTGTGTCATTTTTTTGACAAGTTGGACACATGAGCCTTTTATGATGTGCTATCAGTGCTATCTTGACAACTGCTAAGTGCTGTCAGACTAGGTTTGGGCTAAAGGTTTATCAGGCAATATTTCCAGTGCATCAGTGCATTGAGATTACCAAAGCAAACTACTACACCACAGGTTCAAATGCAGATGTAAAGGTTGTTTGATTTAAAATGTAATAATTTGAAGTAAAGCACCGTGTGAAATGTAGAAGCCATGGTCTATGTAAATGTAGTGTCTGCTTGTGGTAGGCACCTTTTTGTAGAGAGCTGCAGCACTGCTGCATAGTGTGGGTTCGCATGCAGGACAACTTCTCATGATGTCCTTCAAAGACCAAGCATGTTAGACATGGGACTGCCATAGTAATGCACTACTCCCACGACCTTTTGTTTGTTTGTTTGTTATTTTCATGCTTGAGTTTACTGTCATCTGTCTGTGTTTTTATATATCATGAGCACAACTTTAGGCTGTGCAATAATCAGAGGGGTTTTGTTCTAGTAGGTTACACTGCAAGATATATAACTTAGTTTAAGTTGAGGAGGACCATGCATGCAAGTGGTAATGTTTCTGTATACCTGTTTGTGTGGTAGGTGAAAATGTGGTTGTGTGTGTGTGTGTGTGTGTGTGTGTGTGTGTGTGTGTGCGTGCATGTCTGTGTGTGTGTGTGTGCGCGCATGCGTCTAGGTGTGTGTGTGTGTGTGTGTGTGTGTGTGTGCATGTACTGTATATATCAACGTGCTGTGTTCCTCTTGAGAGCCCCTTGTGTTTCTGGTGTCGCAGACGACCTTTCTGATGACGTGCCCTTGAACGTGGCCCCCACCCCCCCGGCAACCCCCCCAGCTGTGTCCCAGACCCTCCCTCCCATCCCCACCATTGTCACCACCTCCATCCAGGACATGGACCACAACAGGGAGTGGGGTGAGTTGATGCTCAGGGCTCTGTGTGTGTGTATGTGTGTGTCTGTGTGTGTGTGTGTGTCTGTCTGTGTGTGTGTGTGTTGGGGGGATGGGGCAGGTGATTGTGTGTTTCTGAGCTTTATATATATCTGTGTGACACTCATACATGTATGAATGCCTATATTCCCAATTCGTACATGTGTATGTGATGTGTGTGACTTTGTATACATTGTCCTTATATATATTGTCCACTAGGGGGTGGGATGTGCAAAGGTATGGAATCTTATGAAACATTCAGTCCAAACAAAAATATCAGTCCTTAGCATCATGTACAGTGTGTTTGTGTGTGAGTGCGAGTGTGTGTGTGTGTGTGTGTGTGTGTGTGTGTGTGTGTGTGTGTGTGTGTGTGTGTGTGTGTGTGTGTGTGTGTGTGTGTGTGTGTGTGTGTCCATTTGTTTGTCTGATGCTGTTTGCACACTTATGTTATTATTAGCTGCATCCTGGACTTTAGCTCGTCACAGCTCACTGACAAGAGATTTCATCTCACTTTGATAAACTCCCCAATGACTCCATATGTGGCACTGACATAACCTTCACTTCATCTTCATCTAAACCCCACGCTGACCCTAGTTTAACTCTTACATGACCTTCATCTGACCCAGAGATCACAGATCCATTGCAGAGCCAACTGCAATCTGGCTCCAGTCCAACTCTAACATCTGTGTGTGTGTGCATGCGTGTGTGTGTGTGTGTGTGTGTGTTTGTGTTTGTGTGTGCACCGGTCCATGCGTGGTGCCACCCACAGGTGAACCGGACCCCTCCTACTCCGACACCCTGATGGACGACCAGCCCTTCTGCCCGTTCGGTGAGCCGTTCGGCGAGCCTCTCCAGCCCCAGACCGGCACGGCGGCCACCGCCACCTCCTCTTTCTCCTCCTCCTCCTCCTCCTTCGTCTCCTCCGCCGCTGCGGGAGGAGGGGGGCAGCCCCAGCCCCTGCTGAGCTTCGACGAGGTGCCCGAGCGGGCTGACTCCAGCTTCGGCGCCGAGGAGGAGCCCTCCAGCCTGGTGAACGTGTCTGGGCTGGACCTGGACGCGGAGCAGCAGATGACCTCCAGCTACCAGCAGGCCCTCCAGCACGCCTCCCTAGCCGGCCTGCAGGACCTGGCCCTGGGGGACAGCGACAAGGACAGCCCCCTCCTCATGACCAACGGGGACGCCCAGCAGCAGCAGCAGGTCAGCACACACACACACACACACAGAAGTGGCACACCTCTGTCTCTCTAGGTCTCTAACACACACACACACATACACACACACACACACACACACACACACACACACACACACACACACACACACCTACACCTAAGTGGCACACCTCTGTATCTCTAGGTCTCTAACACACACACATACACACACACACAAACAAACACAAACACTCTAAGCCCAGTCTCTCTCTTTCTGACTCTTTCTCTCTCTCTCTCTCTCTCGCAAACACAAACACGCACTCTACACACAGTCTATCTCTCTTTCTTTCTCTCTTTCTCACTCTTTCTCTGAGGGCTGCCAAATAAAAAGCTAAGAAGCCAACAGTGGCTAATTTGTTTGACCTCAGTTGGAATGTGACTCTGCATATGCTGCTTTAATTTGTTATCTGCTGTATGTATTTCAAATGATTTATTTCAATAAATCATCACTCTAGTCAGCAGTACTACTAATGCCAGTATTGTCAGTCCCCTTACTCACTGTTGGTTTTGAAAACCAGACCGCGCGGATGTGAATGGTTAACTCTGGCAAAACTCAGAGACCAATTCTCGATTTTCCCAGGATGTAAGTCTGAAAGCAGGTCTTCTGTGTGGGTCTCTCTGCTACCTTAGCTTGACTTGACAAAATGTATCAATACTTCAAGGTGGGGTAGAAGATGTAGCCTACTTTAAAAATATCTTTTGTTATATTTCCTGAAATTGTCTTTGCATTCCAATAGCAAAGAGCATATTAGATTGCGTGATGAAAAACAAAACAGCATATCATGGTGTGTTGCAGTGACAGGCAAGTCTAGAACCTTTCTAGATCTTGTCTAGATACCTTTCTTAGTCGTGATTCCCATTTCACATGCTCTGCCCCAAAGGCAGCTAGACCCATCATATGCTTGGGAGCCTTTCTGTCATGTCTTACTTTGCCTTCAGATAAAGGTGTGTTGAGTGAGAAATTGAGTGTGTGTCATATTGTGTGTGTGTGTGTGTGTCCCAGGGCAATGATGGCTACTTCTCTCAGGGGAATGAGAGCGGACACCATGAGGACACCATCCCCAAGATGCCCATGTACTCCACACCCCCTGGTAAGACAACACATACACACACACACACACACACACACACACACACACACGCACACACGCACACGCACACACTTGCACTTACACATACACACACACACACACACACTCACTCACTCAGTCGCTCTTTTGTTAGCTCACTCAAGACATTAGCTGAATGCAGTGGGCAGTGTGTTTGTACACATTTCATGCTATGTCCCTGAAGAATGCCCTGTCTGTGCTTTGCATCAGTGTGTGTGTGTGTGTTTGTGTGTTTGTGTGTTTGTGTGTGTGTGTGTGTGTGTGTGTGTGTGTGTGTGTGTGTGTGTGTGTGTGTGTGTGTGCATATACACGTGTGTGCGTGGCTTGTGCATTTCAGAGTGTGTGAGTATTCTTGTCAAGAATGCCGTGTCTCTGCTTTGCATCACTGTGTGTGTGTGTGTGTGTGTGTGTGTGTGTGTGTGTGTGTGTCTGTGTGTGAGTGTGAGAATAAAGATTGCCCCGTCTGTCTTTTGCAGCGATTGATGTGACCTGCTGGGATGCTGACGGAGATGATTAAAGGTGGAGAACTGGTGCCGTCTCCGTGGTTACGTCTCCACGACGACGTCTCCAAGGCAGTCTAAACACAAGCATCTTGCATCAAACAATAAGAGTAACATTTAAAAAAACTGAATTATTATTTTAGAGGGAAAAAAAATTATCCACCAGTGAATGATTTGGGATATTGTTAAAGATGCCAGTGGGTAGGAGAGCTTTTGGTGTGTGTGTGTGGCCGTGTGTGTTTCTATGTGTGAGTGTGTATGTGTGTGTGTGTCAGAGAGAGACAAAACATATGTGTGTGTGTGTGTGTGTGTGTGTTCTAATTTATTTCATTTTTCTCTTTTGCTATGCAGAGTAGCGCCCTGTGCTAATGTATCGTAGCACTAACTTGTGTTGTATGAAAAAATTAGACTCCGTGTTACAATCCAGAGTGCAGCACAGTAGCAAACAGATACTCTCTCTCTTTCTCTCTTTTTGTCTTTCTCCCTTTCCCTCTCTCTCCCTCCCCCCTTTTCTCTCTCTCCCTCACCCTCCTCTCTGCTTTCCTCCCTCTTTCTCTCTTTCTCTCCCTCCCTATCTCTCTCTCTCTCTCTCTCTTTCTTGTGTTAGACAAGCAAACCCTCCTGTGGCCTCCTGTGTTAGTCTTTGTTTATCCCAGTTGAAGGTCTCTCTGCATTACTGTCATGTATGTGCACAGGGGAGGCAGGGGTGCTTGTGTGAGGAACGCCATGAAGGAAGACAAACTAGCTTTTAGTGCTGGACGAGGTAACTAGTGTTTGGCAGCCTCGCTAGTTTTTCATTTTTATCGGTATTGTTATTTGGTTTTGTCTTTTTTTTCCTTTGTTGGTTTGTTTTTATTGATGACAGTGCACATCGGAAGACAGCGCTGTCCATCTCCAATGTTCATAGTAGTCATCCCATTAGTTTTGACGACAAATATATTACAAATAAAATGCTCTGTATTTGTGTTTGTGCCAATTTGCAATACGTTGTGATGTACAGTACGTGACGTGACTGGGCTGTGAGCAGTAGTCACACTGGACCCAGTAGAGCGAAAGCAGCTGGAGATTAGTCCATTTAACTACCTAGCAAGTACGCTGATTGCCCCTGGATACGGGTGGAAGCTGGGGCACACTTGGCCCGTATTTGGCCCAGATGTGGCCTGGATCTGGAGCACCTTTGCCACGTCCAGAGCTGGGGAAACCCAGCCTCAGATAGTAAAAGTCCATACCACCTACAGCTCTTGAAAAAAATGTAAAAAAATTAGGAAGAGCAAATTTTCCTAAAATCAGCATCTCTACATGTATCAGAGCCTTTCCTTTCCCGTGACAGTGGAATTTGGAATTTGGGAGGAATTTTGTCAGTAGTTTACAGAATAAAACAAAAATGTTCACTTTACTCACATATATACCTAGAAATAGTTAAATCAGAGAAACTCATAATTTTACAGTGTTTTTTTTCCCCAGCACTGTATTTCTTAAAATAAAACCAGATAACTAAAACCAGATAATTCCAGTTGGAGATGTGAAAATGTAGGACCATTTTGCGGTTTGACTGTGACTTTTTGAAGTGTGGATTTTCCACCTCTGGGCAAATTGGGGCTGGTTTTGATCTCATCCGGGCTATCTGTGGTTCAGAATCAGCCACTTTTCTGGGAGTTGTTAGGTAGAGAGAGTAGCAAGGCTGTGTAAACTAATTTAGGCAATAACTAATGTTTTTAGAGCACCCATTCCGAATGGATGTTTAAGTCTCAGATGAACTGTGTGTGTGTGTGTGTGTGTGTGTGTGTGTGTGTGTGTGTGTGTGTGTGTGTGTGTGTGTGTGTGTGTGTGTGTTTGTGTGTGTGTGCACGCGTATGTGTGTGTGTGTGTTGCTTTTTTTGACATAGCTGTAAAACCTATATTGGAAGTCCTGCCAGAAAGGCAGCATCTGGAAGTGATTACGTAATTAACTTGTTTAGTCTCCTCTTCACCTGATTGATGTCCCCTAATGCCAGTGCTGTGCAGCAGCTTTTAGCCTATAGCCACACAGGCAGCCAGCAGGAGCTACAGAGCGGCCAGCTGCTGTTCATTTTCAGTGTGAACTGGCGATTTACAGGAAGGAGATAAGTGAATGTGGCACCTCCAGCTTTGTCGGCAGGAAATAGTGTGTAGACTGACAGTCATGGCAAAAATCACTGTCAGTGTCAACATTCAGAACGCATCCCCACCCCCCCTACCCTCCACACACACACACACCCAGCAACAAGCGGCAAAGCTCCTCTTTCATTTGTCACCACTGTGACTGAGTTACCCATGAAGCATTCAGTCAGCAGGCCTATAAACACACAAACATTCACAAACATTCACAAACAAAGAAATAGTGGCAGAGCAAGGTAGTAGTGGTGAAATGCGAACTGTACTGTAAATCCCTGGAAAGGAAGAAATTACAATTGGCAAACATGTTCTGTGAGGCCTGTAATATAAATAATAATAGTGATAATAATTATAGTGTTGAAGTCGAAGGCGAAGCAGCAGTCCCCACAGGCTAAGTACAGTCATCTGTAAGAGCCAGCTGGTCATGAAGACAAGCAGCTGAGCCCAGCGTACCTGGCAGGGCAAGTCCTAGTGACGTCGAGGTCGGGGTAAGGATAAGTGCCGTACTTATTAATGATTAAAGCTGACACTGGAGGCCTTGAAAGGGATCAAAAGGCTCAGCACAGACAGCCATTACAAGCCACCCCACTACTGTATCCTCATACCCATCTTGACCCAGCCATTGTCAGTGCGTCACTTTGGAGCACAAGAGCAAGCCATACTGGTGTTTAGTGGCCAGGTTGTCGACAATAAGGGTGAAATTACAGGGAGGTGACAGGCAAGGACATTGGCAAGGTAGTAATAGGATCTCTGAGCTGCCGCACATAAAATGTAGTAAACTAGCGTGACATTCGCACTCCCCAGTGTCCCCTTTCACTGAAGCCAATATCGGAGTCTGCCAGCAGCAACATGCTATCCTTCACTTTGGAAAAACATTCCAGAATTTACTAACAGAATATTAGTAGTTTAAACATCTATGTTTGGAAAGATTAAAAAGACAATTTCTTATCAAATTTGTTGGTCAACCAACTCTGACCAGTCCAGACCTGAGTAGTGTTGCCACCTGTCCCAGTTTTACCTGATTGTCTCGGTTTTTAATGGTCTGTCCTGGGGAAAAAAAAAATTCTCCCGGTATACTGACACCTAGGTGGCTGTATATAGCAAAAAGGTTGATTGGGTTGCCGAAATGTCCTGTTTTTTGTCAGACATAGGTGGCAACCCTAGACCTGAGTGAGTGAGTGAGTGGGTTTTGCTGTTCTGGTCGGCAGCGTAGAGATTTTCTGGAGAAGAATGACCCTTGTCTCAATTAGTATGCCGCTGAAAGCCAGTACTGCTCATTAGGAACCGAAAGAAGCTAGTTGATTTATCCATTTTATTCATTGCCAAATCACTGCCAATCATGACCTTTCAGAGATTCAGTCAGATATACTTAAATATCTAGAATGGCGTAACATTTACATATAATATCTCATTTGTGTTGAAGTCTTTGTACGTATGTGCTATGCTTAGCTCCATCCGTAGCCTTAAAGCTACATTTTATGAACTGTCTTGTCCCTTAGACCAAATAACAGTACATTTCTCACATTATAGTCATGTTTTTATTACCATGGTGTGTTTTGAGTTTTAAATTCTGAAGCAAATACTCTATTAAGGCTTAGACTGTCCTCTGTCTTCCTTGCTTGCTTTTAATTCTTTCTTTTGTTTTGTTTTGTGTACTGCGCTTTGAGTGATTCAGTAAACCCTGTTAAACGTCATTGCATTTAAACCACCTGAATGGGGAATCACATGCGAAAGCAATAAAACACAAGCAATGTAGTATTGTTCTGTACATAGCTTTGATTAAACTAATACCCATGGCACTCATAATTACTCTGCTAAACTGACTGAGACTGAGGCTTTCCAGAAAATTCCTCACCAAGAGATGGAGAGTGCCCCTTTTCCCTGTATGGAAGAATCAAGGCACCCAGCATCTTTAACAATAACCAAGACACAGATGCCCTCTCCCCAAATTAAGTGTGCCCCCCACCCCCTGGTAGTAACTATTATTACCCCCCCCCAACCAACCCCCTCCACACTACAGATAGAAGATTATTATCACCACACTTCTGCGACTAGTGCTACAACTATACTGTATTATACTACCACAGCAACTAATAATACTCCTCCTCTTCCTCTCTCTCTCTCTCCCAGATGCAAGGCTAGGCTATTTTTCTTTTTCTTTTTTTGGGAAAATATATATAAATATATAATTTTCTAAATTATCTCTTTCCCTGTTTTCGGTCTGCTTCTCACACACTGTTTTTGAAACAAGCACAAGATTTTGGTGACATGCTATGTGCTTATGTATGTTAATAAAAGACTTTGAAAAACTCCCATTCGTCTGCTGCTCTGTTCTGAAGCGTAACACACAGTAAGTCTCTTCGCTCAGTGACCTATAGTGTCCTTCAGGACAAGTGTAAAGTGTGTGTCTGTGATTCTGTAAATCCATTTGAGTGTGAAACCAAGAAATCATTTGAAGAACACTCCTGGAGAGCTCCTGTGCCTGGCTTCCACAGTTTATTCTGGAGATAATGGCAAATTCTTAGTATCTTACAGTCCATGATATCTCTAGATGACAGACACAGTCAACAAATGTAGAAATGAGGCAGATAGCAGCAGTGAAGTTACATGCACCTTGAATCATTAGTGGTTCACCTACATCCACGCATAAACACACACACACACACACACATGCACCCACCCACACACGGATGTGAGCACATGCACCCACACACTCACATCCACGTCAATTGCATGCGACACGGCAGTCGTAAAAACTAACATTCAAGTAAACATTTCACAGTATTGACAAGAGAAGAACAAACATGAACACCGTGCCCTCGTCAGTCACCTCAGGAGCGCGTTCAGGTGCTTGCAGTGCTCTTACGATGACCCTGCAACCCAGCGCACCACTGGAGTACAGCACCTGTGGCTCAACAGCCCTAACGTACCTGTGGTCTTCCTGCGCAGTCCCCTCTCAGCCTCGAACCTGTGATCTCATAGCAACTCCCATTTCAGTGACAGGAGTGCCACCAAGTGAGCTAAAAGCTAGGCTGTTAGCTAAGTTAGTAGTGTATCCTTTTGAAGTGTCTGGGGGGAGGTTTACTAACATTCTCACGCTCAGCTGTGGCATCCATGAGGAAAGCACTCCTCCAGGCTTTTGAGACCACTCACCTGAGTCTGGCTAAGGGTATGGCGCCAGGATGCTATGTCCATTTCAGATCAAGGTCTGTCTGGCCAACATTATTCACCAAGAGGTCAGCTATTTTGGGTCAATTCAGACTAAGCCAGACAACACTGGCTACACCCAGGCCATGATGACATCAGAACAGGCGTTGGTCAAGTAACCTGGGTCAACATTTTCATTCAAAAAATCCACCCAGGTGTAAGCCTGGTGTGATACTGGTGTGAAACGGGTACTGCTGACAACAGACCAGACCAGAATGAAATGTGCACTCACTTTGGAACACACAGGGACTAGAGTGACAGACACCAAACCTGACAGTTTCCTCCATACATTGGAAATCAAGTGTGTGAGTGTGTGTGTGTGTGTGTGTGTGTCTACTCTGCTCTGCCAGTTGCTTTGGAGAAGGATGTGTGAGTACTGGCTAAATCTGAGGCTGATTAAGTGAAGACCGGAGGACTGTAGGAATTAAAAGAAATAAATTATCCCATCACTCAGTTAAAATCAGTAATGTGTATATACATATACACACACACATTAGTGATTATATAGCTTTATATTATATTATCTATCTATCTGTATATATTATCTAATTTAATGTAGAAATATTTGGAATCTGTGGAAAGTTAAGTACTGTAGCACCTATTCTCTGTTTCAGTGGCTTGACCTTCCGCTGATGGGTCTGTCCCAAACTGAATTACCTGTGCTTGGTAATACAGTGGTCTACATGCAGCTCTCGCCTCTATTTACACAGAAAAATCTGCATTTCTAATATTACCTCTAATTACACAGAGAAATCTGGATTTTGTCTGATAGGAATGTGTCACAGCAAAAACCTGTGACATAATTACAAGTGCGTCACTGGCCTCAACCCTGCCTTCAGGGGCTAATATTTCACATTAATGATGTGAAAATTATATTTTTACATTAATGAATGTGGTCATCATTTCACAGACTCCAGATGGTCGATTTACCGCCTGCCTCTCTCTCTCTGCTAAGACACAAACAGGATGCATGCAAACAAGCTACAGACAGCCAATCATCACCTGTGTCTCTCCTGCCCATTAGACGGTGAAATGCGTGGAATGCTAGTGCTTGCGTCGTGCTAGGACACGTGCTAGAACGCACCTGTGGGTGTTAGCGACTGCAGAAGGGACACACCAGCAACAGTTGTGTGCTGCTATGGCAGTAGGATGGGATAGATGGACACCCCCCCCCCCCCACACACACACACACACACACACACACACTACCACCACATCCCCACGCCCACCCCCTTGCTCTCTCATTTTATGTAAACAGTGATCTTCTCCTGGTCTGTCTCCTAGCAACACATATACTGGCAGTGCAAGGCAAAAAAAGAGCGAGTGATGGAGAGAAAGAGAACGGTGGATGGGTGAAAAGAGAGAGAGAGATGAGGCTGTTTGCACCTCTGTCTCTCATCTCTTCAGAGATGGATACTGAGATGGAGAGGCAGGCAAAGACAGGAATGAAAGAAAGACTGAACACAGTGCTCAGTTTCAAATAACACACACTCTTCAAAATGGCACTTTGATAGGCAGGTCAAACAGCTATACAAATCCTAGCAGTGTGTCTAACTGAGAGGTGCAGAGGAGGAGATAAACTTTGATTTGCCACACACCATGTCTGTGTTGAGGGTTTTTAATTTAGTTTATCATAAACAACACCCTCTCACCACACATTCATTCATCTGTGGCTATAACAATTTGAAACAAACCTTACAACCTCTTCATAAGTTGACTAAAATTTGATGATGACACAATAAAACGATCACCTTTAACTGATTGTCACAATTCAGTTGATTCCATTACAAAAATATAATTCTGTTTGGGTAGCATTAAGGTGCTTGAGATTATCTTAAGATGTCTGAAAAAATAGGTCTCATTTTAGTTGAACACATTGGCAGCTAACCTAGCTTAATTCACAAAAGTACACACATCGTGTATGTTCAAATTATGTCCTAGCCACCTCTAAAATGGTCTGGTTTAACTGACAATATCAATTGTCATGAGTTAACACTTACTATAAACTAGAAGGGTGCAACAGTTTATATACACACTAGGCATTACCTTAACACCTCCTCATCCGAGTCTGGCATATGAGGCTAAAATTGAAAGGGATTTGCTTAAAGGCTTTCTTTTTACTCCATGGTAAGACATGCAGACACAAGGCTAAACATGTTGGGCACTATGAAAGAACACATAGTACATCCGCCACCCCCATCACACCCACAATAAAGGGCCCTTGGAATCATAATAGCATCCCCAACTAATATCCCCCACGAACACACAATAACAAGGTCTAGGGTTTGTTGGAGTAAAAGATGTGTTTCTTAGTTTTCACATTATGCCAATTGTACTGGGCTTAATGGAGCCACTGTATGGATGGGTCAAGGCACGAGCCCTAAATAATTCCGAAGCGTAGTAGTGGATGTACTTTCAGCAGGGTCATTCCAATGTTCCCGTGGAACAGTCATGACTGCATTCTATGGCACATAATGGGCACAGCACACAACTAAGGCCTCATTTCCACCGACTTGAGCATGTACAGCCCGTAACCATGTACAATATGTGGGTATGTGTGTCAGAATATGCTCAGATGACGCGTGCGATGGAAATAATCTAATCTGTTAACGCGCATTCTAAATACATACGGACAGAAAACGGGCACTTGCTGTCTACGCACTGTATACGGAAAGTGTTAAGTGGAATTGAGCCCTAAGAGAACTAAAATAAACATGGCTTTGTTGTGTTCATGTAGCTGTTTTAAAGCTGTCCTAAGTCTGGATAATATTAATGTAATATTTCATCTTTTTAATGGTTAAACTGTTTTAAACCTTTTGATCCAAAAACAAAACAAAACATAGATTAACCCCCTTCACATCTAATTCTAAGAGAGTAACAGTGGTTTAAAAATTCATATTAAAGCCAATTTTGGACATTTCTGATGTAATAACCTTTCAAATCATGGTAGATGACATTGCTGCAATAATATATTATTATGTACCTGTACAACTCTACAGGAAATTTATATTCTTATTTGATTCTGCATATGGTGCAACTGGTGTTATGATATGCTAATCCATAAACTACTACTGAATAGTAAGCCATGTTGTATGGTCCCAAAATAACACTTTGTCTTAAAATCATCTGGTTTGTCATGTTTCCCTTTTTATACTTGTTTTTCTCTACAGCTGCAAAATATGCAAAGCTGATTGGTCTGAGACACTAAGTGTTTTGCAAGGCCATATGAATCAGTGGGTTTATGCTAATGCCACGCTTGCTAATTGCCTTTTTGGGTGTATGGTGAGGGCATTCAAATGAGAGAAGACCAGGGAAGATCCAGTCTCTGAACACCACATGCAGGCACGAAGCGAAGCGCTGCATTGCACATATCAAGACACAGCTATGACGGCAGTCGGGGGTCGTAGCGAAGAAGCCGGGGTCCCTCCACATAATGGGGATTAATAAAACACAAACAAGTGACATACGTAGGCAACAAAGATGGAAATGGGGTCCTTTCATGGAAATCACTCCCTTCAAGGCTGTGGGTAGCTCCGGGCAAAACAAAACGAGCTGCTGAGTGTGACGTGGCTGTGACTAGAAGTGGCAGAAGACTCTTTCAGACAATGTCCTTGCTCATTCACAGGATGAACAAAAACTGACTCCAGAGCAAAGGGTTTTTACAGAGAGCCAGACCGTTTGCTTCTGCAGACAAACATTTAAACTCTAAGTCTACCATACGTGGCACCATAACAGTTGGACAGGCTCACTACACCAGGTAACCTCACCAAGCTAACACAACAGGTTACCTTACCAAGCTACAGTAACCTACCTCACACAATAAACCAAAAAATCTAAGCAAACAACAAGACCAGTAGCCAAGGTTTTGGTGGGCAGAGATGAAAACATTCTCCGAACTAATGCATTTCAGTTTTTAGTATTTTATAAATGCTTTGACGTCCAGCGAAAATAAGAGGTTGGATGAAGAATAGAAAAAGGTTCCCTTGTGGTCTTTTGCAATTTGCAATCCTTGTTCGACCAAGATCAGTTTAAAAAACAGACGCAACAGAAACATCTTCCTCAGTTAGTCTGTGAGTAGACCTCTGGTCCCATTTTTACAGTGTACATTTTTTTACAGTGCACCAGAAATGTAATTCTGTTCTTGTAGATTGGTCCAAAATAAAGAGCTTGTGATTACCAAAGAGAGAGAAAGAGAGAGAGAGAGAGAAAGAGAGACAGAGAGAGAGAGACAGAGACTCGAGAGAAAACATGCCCCCCACATAAGGATCCTGGAAGTCATGGCAACAGCAATTCACATTCTAGTTCCAGATCCACCATTCTAATTCTAGTGCGGAGGATACCAGGCCAGGAAAAAAAAAGGAAGACAGACAGAGATAGAGGAGAAAGACACAGAACGAGAGGAAGACAAGCTGCACAAATGTGCTCCTCTCAGTCAGCAATATCCACTTCAGCCGCTCTTAATCACTTGAGCTGCGAGCAACAAAAAATGAAATCCTTTTGTTTGGTTTTCTCAAAGAAAAAACAAAAAAAGAAAAAAGACAGGAAATGCAGAAGAGCACCAGCCTCTCTGCAGACAGGAGGGATCAGATGACAAAATGCCCGCTTGGGGGGGGTGCTTTGGCGGGTGCCCTCAGACCGCTGTGCTGCGGCCCAGTAAGGGGTAGGCGGTGGGCAGACCGCAGTCCTCCTCCAGCTCCCTGAGCAGCTGCAGGCCCAGGCCCGGCCCGCCGTGCGTGTGTGCCAGCGCGTGCGTCCGGCCCTCGCGGGGCATGGTGGCAATGAAGGACACCTGGGGCTCCAGGGGGAAGCCGCGGTGCTCCAGCCCCAGCGCAGGCAGCCGGCCCAGGGAGTCCCAGCGGCGCGAGGGCGGGGGCAGCTGGATCAGCGTGGAGCAGCCCTGGCCCTGGAGAGGGAGAGGGAGAGGGAGCAGGCTCATGGGCTCGTGGTTGGTCTTGCTGATGTCGGGCTCCTGCAGGACTCTGGGGACGTGTGGTGGCACTTTTAGGGTCCCCCCACCGCCACTCCCACCGATGCTGCTACTGCTGCTGCTGCTGTCTCGGAGAGGTCGCAGGGGCAGTGGGTCGCGGGGGGGTTCGGCCAGAACTTCGTTGTAAGGGGGTGGGGGGTCTTCCATCAGAACGGCCTCCTCGTAGCACGGCGGCTGCCCACAGGGGTCGCTGTCCACTGAAACTGAACAAGGAAAGGCAATGATGCATGACGATGCATTTTATTTATTAGCTTTTATAAATTCATTTATTTTTACATTTTTACTGCAACAGAGTCCCACAGTGTCCACCATTTTCACAAAGTGCCATAGCGTACAGACACTTGTTTACACCTTGCTGTAAAGCGTTTGTGATTGTTATTTATCAGATGCTCTTATCCATCAATGGCATACAGTAAACTAACTACAGGGACTCTATTCAGTATCTAGCAATAGTCACAGAGTGACTTTCAAACATTTACATAAACACATAATGCACTGGCGCCCAGTCTGTGGCTTACTTCAGTCACACTGCCTTAGACACAGGCTAGAGATAAAACATCATCCAACTCTCCACTATCTAGTCCCTTGAGTTAATACAGCCCCTGGCCTTGGCCAATAGTAGCCTGGTAAACCAGCCGCTTGTATTACACTTCTTTTCATACAGAGGATCTGGCTGTGCTACAATGACAAACATTTGCTTCCTGGAGGTGTAAACTGTTGCTTCCTGGATGTGTAGACTCCGCTGTTTAAAACGACTGGATCTGTCTTTACCCAATCAATAACATCTGGTCATGACGTATGCAATTAGCCAGGCTGTAAACCTGCCTATGCACTACAATTCAAACATAGTACACAAAGTCAATGTCATCGGTCATGAACACTGCCTCTGTTCACTGATTGGTGCAGTAATGATTCTACCGGAGTCAACCATGTCAAAGGAAGCACAGCCAGACCCTCTGTACGAAAAGACATGTAGTACAAGGGGCTGGTTTACCAGGCTAGGCCAATACTACAGTACATCAGCACAGCCACACGTCTACACTAAGAATCAACACTGAGAAATCCACAAAAAGAAAAACAACTTTGGAGCTGATTACACGCATGTATTTGTAGACACATTCGACAGAGCTCTGTTAAATAAGCACAAACAAAATATGGGAAGGTGAAAGCCTTAATGGCAATACACCTGGTTAATGTGACAAATTATGTAATGATGTTCATCTGGTACTGATGAGTGATAATGTGTCTGTACTGTGGTCTCATGCTAAATTCTTATCGTGGACATTTATCGTGGACATTTTCAAGAGTCAAGTCAAACAACTGCACACTGGATGAGGCTTATTGTTTACAATGTTCTCCTCCACACCTCTCCTAATATATCAGGTGAAATGTAATTACAACAAATGAACTATTTTGAGGTTCTAATTATGAAATATGCTTTCCCTTTCCTATGTATTTCCTAATCGTGTTAGCATATTAGCCGTGCTCTGTTTATGTTTGGTCTGAGCTGACTGTGTGCAGCCAATAGCTTCATTTACACTCACATTTACACTGGGGAGCTAAGCACCAGCTGACAGAAGAGGTCACACAGGGGACGGTGAAGGGGCCTGAGGTCACTCAGGGGCCTGGAAGGGGCATACTACAGGCCCGGGAAAAAAATTGGTTGTATTTGTGTGTGTGTGTGTGTGTGTGTGTGTGTGTGTGTGTGTGGTGGGGGAATTGAGGATATTTCCAGGGGGTGACACTGCTACTCAATCCTGACACAACTGGATATGTAGCAGAACCTAATTAAAAGACTGGCTGGATTGACTGGCTGGATTTAGTACACAGATGTCAAGGAACACAGAGGGCCTCTGTATTCATTTGGATCCAGCACCATGAAAACTCCTGAATGGCCTCGAGTGCATGAGTGGGTCAAATAACAGTGGTAGTTGGGGGACTCCACGCACCATCCTAGTCACCAAACCTCAGTGAAGCTGGGCAAGTGTCATCTTTCTCACATCTTCTCACTTCTGTTTGTCTTACACACACTGTAAGCTTCACAAACACCCCCACACACCTACACACTAACACACACACACACACACACACACACACAAAACACACACACACACCAAGCTCAACTCCCAATTTACTTCCCTGTTTGCCATGCACACAGCAAACTGCAGTCACCAAGCAGCAAAAGGCATTAACTGTAGTGTCTGTTTGCCTAGCTCTACATCGGTTTGTATGTCTGTCTCCCGGTCTGTCTGACTTTCTGCCAGTCAACTGATTTATCCGTTTGTCTGTCTGTTTTGTCCATGTACTTGACAAGTCAGTCGTTCTCCACATTTGTCTTCTTTATGTATGTATGTAAGTCTATCTATCTATCTATCTATCTATCTATCTATCTATCTATCTATCTATCTATCTATCTATCTATCTATCTATCTATCTATCTATCTATCTATCTATCTATCTATCTATCTATCTATCTATCTATCCATCCATCCATCCATCCATCCATCCATCCATCCATCCATCCATCCATCTATCTATCTATCTATCTATCTATCTATCTATCTAATGGATACACACACATCCTCTCCTACATCACAAGTAGACACACACAAATATACACATAAAAACAGACATATACCATGCATGTGTGTGCGCACTCGCGTACACACCCACACACACACACACAGACAACGCACACTGGTGCGCACACACACACAGACAACACACACACATCCTCTCTAACATCACAAGCAGACACACACAAAAATACACATACAAACAGACATATACCGTACATGTGTGCGCATCTTCTCCTACATCATACACACGTTCTCCTAATGTGAAACAGGCAGTAGCCTTCAACAGTGACGACTGTCAGGCAGCACTAGGAGCCTGCCAGAGAATACTACGTAACCAGGCAACAGTGTTTGTGTGAATGTCTGTCTTCGCTATAGACATAAGCGTGGGCCTTGACCCCTCCAGAAAGCGTTACCTAACCTGCTGAGGAGGTGTGCTTTCTTCTAGACTACACCTCTGTCTATGTGAGTTAAATTGATTGCTTTGCAGCTATACCTTTAAATTATTTATTTCAATTCAGTTTACCTGTGTAGAATATACTGGGGTGCTGAAGACCCACCCATGCAGGATATATCTGGGACCTACAGACTTGGCCCGATATATTGGGAACCCTCAGACTCCAGTTTGGCAAACTGGAGACACTGGGAAAGGGCGAAGTCCAAAATGTTTGTCATCCAGCTCTGTCCTAAGACTTGTTGCTTATTTTCAGCTTATAATACATACAGTATAAGCATCAGCCTCTGAGTGCGCCCTCTTCTTTTTCCCACTTGTTATCTTTATGTTTTGGGGTTTACACACCGAGCAAAACATTATAATAGAAGGCACAGACTGCGTTTTTCCTTTGTCTTAAAACGTCAGACTAACCCATGCAGATCTGCTTATGTATATAAACAGTCTTACACCTTCAGACTAACTCATGCAGGATAAATGTGGACCTAGATGAAACCATGCTGGATATATACGGGGCCTACACCTACCCATGCATGACATATTGGAGACCTACAGAACAACGCAGGCTGGATATTTCTGGCATGTAGACGTGCTCACGCTGTGGTGACTCACTTGGTTAATAAACATGAGAAAAGGAGAGAAAATATTCTGACTGGAACAGCATGTGATTAAGCTGTTCATGTGTTGTGTGACCGAGTCAGTCGTGTATTTTTATTATATTGTTTCTCCACCTCATCTCCAAAGTAAATGGAAATGGTAAAATTGCTAAGTAGACGGGTCAAAACAAGCCCTGTGGGTTCAGCAGTGCTACTGTTACGGGTTTGGCCTATGCCTTGGTTCTTTACGTGTGTCTGCATTTCCCTCTCAGGTGGTGGCTTGCTGGAGGTCATTGGTGCTGACAGGGGGCCGCATGTGATTCGCTGGGAGCCAGCCCTTCTGTGCATTAATATCGTCCATCTTCCAAGATGTCTCGCTCGCTTTCTCTCTCTCTCTCTCTGACCTTGGCTGGACACACTGATACACGTTGCTTTTGAAATCTGTCACTTTGTAGTTATAATTCTTCTTTTATATTTTTGTAAAATCTGGCATTGTTACACGTGAATGGCTATGCAGTTTTCTCTTCCTGCAGTCTTTTAGCGTAGGACGAGTGACTGCAGTTATTTAGAGGCACGGAAAGACTAACCTTTCTTCTATCTTTTCTTTGTCCACTGAACCTCGTTCGGGATTCAGGCAAGCTGCTCTAAATTCAGGAAGTCAAAGTGAGCTTTTTCTATGTTTTTTTTTCTCTTTGGTAACCATCCTGTTTCTTGTAAGTCCTGCCAACTTTACTAAAAAAACCGCAAAATTCGCAAAACCGACTCTGTGACCCTTTTATGTTATGGTGTCCTTTTTGGGTTTACTGTGGCACGTACAGTAACAGCTGGCTGTGTTAAACTCATGGCTGCTCTGATACACACCCTGGTACAGACACTGCTACCTCCAGCAATACACCACCCTGGTACAGACACTGCTACCTCCAGCAATACACCACCCTGGTACAGACACTGCTACCTCCAGCAATACACCACCCTGGTACAGACACTGCTACCTCCAGCAATACACCACCCTGGTACAGACACTGCTACACCCAACACCACCCTGGTACAGGCACTGCTACCTCCACCAATACACCACCCTGGTACAAAGACTGCTACTCCCAACACCACACTGGTACAGACATTGCTACATCCACCAATAAACCACCCAGCTACAGACACTGCTACACCACCCTGGTACAGAGACTGCTACACCCGACAACAACCTGGTACAGAGACTGCTACATCCACCAACACACCAACCTGGTACAGACACTGCTACATACACCAATACACAACCCTGGTACAGAGACGGCTACCTCCACCAATACACACACCCTGGTACAGAGACGGCTACCTCCACCAATACACACACCCTGGTACAGAGACGGCTACCTCCACCAATACACACACCCTGGTAACGAGACGGCTACCTCCACCAATACACCACCCTGACACAGCTCTCTCTATGGGGTCTTTTGGGTATCACCACCTACAGTATCTCTCACTGGGAGACACACACACACACACACACACACACACACAAGCATACACACACATGCACACACACACACAGTCATGCACATGCACACACACACACACAAATGCAAACACAAACACACACACCACACAAACACACAAAATGGGGTGTTTGGTATATTTCTCCCTGGGAGGTTTCAAGCCCAGAAGATGATTGTTGTCAGCCTGCCTACCTGCCATGATAGTGCTCTGCTTTAGCTGCAGGATGCCATGACACTAGCTATGCCCAGGCTGTTAGGCAGTAATTGCCCTGTACTTACTACAGGTGTGAGACACACACACAGACACACACACGCCACACACACGCCACACACACACACACACAGGAGAAATTCCCTGAATGACTTGAATGCTATTAAACACCCCCCAGCACTTAGAGGCTTTTACCGTGCAGTACTATTACCTCATGCAACACACCACAGGTAACCACGCATCTCTACTTTGCCATAGTGCTGCCAGAGGAATAATTCACACAGGTCCTGTGACTCTTTTAAATGCAAACAGATCTTTTATACAGGGCAGAAAGCAGTGAATAATTATATGCCTGAAATCACTGAAATGTTTCAGAGTTATCTACTAGCAAATGTGAAATGTGGCCTACTGTCCCACACCTGATTTTAGGCACCATGCCTGAGATCTTTCAGCCCTGTTAATATCAACACTATCACACACTCGCGCGCGCGCGCACACACACGCACACACACACACGTACTTCTCAAAGGGTGTGTTCAGTAGCATTGTAGTGCCATTCTCACATGTACTCTTATAGGAGGTGTGTGTGTGTGTGTGTGTGTGTGTGTGTGTGTGTGTGTGTGTGTGTGTGTGTGTGTGTGTGTGTGTGTGTCTGTGTGTGTCTGTGTGTGCATGTGTGTGTGGGTATATGTGTCAGTAGCTTACTCACAGGTCGGGCAACCCCTAATCCCCCCTCACACACACACACACACACACACACACACACACACACACACACACACACACACACACACACACACACACACACACACACACACACACACACCTTGGACCTCCAGGAACATCAAAGCAGCTGACATGGCCACAAACCCTCTGGCCCTGGCAAACTACCCTCTGGCCCTGGCAAAGTGTTTTTCTGCTCTGAATCACACCCTCCCCTCCTCTCCCTTTCTCTCTCTCTCTCTATGTTCTTCTCTTCCTTACTAATGCTCTCTGTGTTCTTCTTTTCCTTGCTAACGCTCTCTCTCTCTCTTCCTTTCCCTCTTGTTCTGTCTATCTGCCTCTACCTCTCCTTGTTCCATGCTTGCATTTCAAAGTCCGACTCTAAGGGAGCTCTACTGGCAGAGGAATAATGCTCCACTGTGCTGCAGATGCCTTTGGTCTGGGTGTGTGCAGTAAACATAAGGTGCGGCAGAACAACAGGGAAGTCGGGGAAACAAACACACAAACAAACAAAAGCAATAACAACCATCATTCATTACCATTAGGGGTGATCAAATTAATTGATGCATCGTGATGCAGACATGAACGATTAATAATAGCTAATAGCTAGATAATTAATAATTTCAATAGCAGATCATAATCGATTATAATGTATTTTCTTGTGAATTATACTGTGCTGTTACTTTTTATTTCATAATTTTTTTTATTTGCCATGAATATTGGTGGCTGTTGAGTTTTATTAAATAAAAGAGGAAGGTAATAACTGACTGCTTGTGTTTGTTGATACAATCAAAGCCATATGACGTAATATAGAAAATTGATGTGAAGAATTGTGATGCATGGTGATGCATCGAGATATCGAATCGAATCAAATCGCTAGCTTAATAATCGTAATCGTAATCGAATCGAATCGTAACATGAGTGAAGGTTCACACCTCTAATTACCATCTGCAATATTTTAGAGAAGAGGGACATTACTAATAATACCTGTTTCCTCTTTTCATTGGCCTACCTGCTGTCGTTTCTCTATCTGTAATGACTCTGTCCATCCCACTTTCTCTTCCTTTCTTTACCATTTCATCTCCCTTTCTTCCTCTTTCCACATCCCTCTCTCTCTTTCTCTCTCTCTCCTTCCCTTCCTTTCTCTGTCTCTCTGTCGTTCTCTGTCTCTGTCTCTCGTGCTCTTTCTCTCCCTCTCTCTCTCTCTATCTCCTGATTGGCTGTGGTCTATCTCTGCCCACTTCTCACCCACGCCAGTCTCTGTTCACATGTTCAGCACACAGTAAAGGCGTGCAGCTCCCACACGCGAGCATGCGCACACACACATCCCACCCACATACACACACACACGAACACACACACACACACACACCACTCAGACATGTTCAGCACACAGTGAAAGCGTACAGCTCCCGAATGCGTGCACGACACACACACACACACACACACACACATGCACACACATACACACACACACACATACACATACATCCTACACACATACACACACACACACCACTCAGACATGTTCATCACACAGTGAAAGCGTGCAGCTCCCATACGCGTGCACGACACACATGCACACACACACACATACCACACACATACACACACACATCACTCAGACATGTTCAGCACACAGTGAGAGGGTACAGCTCACGTATTCGCGCACAACACTCACACACACACACACACACACACATACACACACACGCACACACATACCACACACATACACACACACACACCACTCAGACATGTTCAGCACACAGTGAAAGCGTACAGCTCCCGTACGCACGCACAACACACACACACACACACACACACACACACATGCCACACACATACACACACACATACACCACTCAGACATATTCAGCACACAGTGAAGGCATACAGCTCCCACATGCACACACACACACACACACACACCACAAACACATGCACACAGTAAAGGCGTCTGATGATTCTCATGTCACAGCCAAACAAGCCACACACACACACACACACACACACACAGGTGAAGGTACAAATATGCACGCGCACACATATACACATAAACACACACAAAAAGCACGCAAACACACGAAAACGCAGCAACAGTAACTCAACAGTGACACATACTGTACCGCGCACACACTAACACACCACACACACCAATACACAAACAAATAATACACAGCATACACATTGGCAGTATTCGAATGATCACACACACACACACACATACACACACACTCACACTTACAGTCACACACACACACACACACACACACACTCACACTTACAGTCACACTCACACTTACACTTACACACACACACTCACACTCACACAAGCGTGCACACAGACACCTACACACACACATAGGGAGATCATGGCCATTCTGAGCTGGGTTTATGTAACCACTGGCGCACTTCACACATATTAATGCAAAGAGAGACGGTAGCAGGAGTGTGAGTGTGTGTGTGTGTGTGCGCGCGCGCGCGCGTGTGTGTGTGTGTATGGCAGGAGGCAGAACCTTTCTGGGTAATAATATAAGTCAAACACAAAGTGTTGTGAATGAGTGTAAAGGTAAGCTATATGCATTTATGTGCACGTGTCCACACACACACACACCTCTCACACACTTTACTACACATATTTACACAGTTTGACGGCTTAGACTGCTCTCCTCCTGTGCATCTAAGGACAGCTGACACAATTATGTTTTACTATTACAGCTAAGGATTATGTGTGCTGTACTGTACCTTGTGACTGCGACTGACTGACTGCACTTAACATGCCATGCCATGCACGTCCACAGCTATGGGACAGCCTCAGCTCACACGTTTTTTTAAGTAGTTTGTGGCCTTTTCAATGACAGGAGAGTGAAAAGATGACAGAAAATGACTGGAGAGAGATGGGGTAGGGTTGGGAAATGACCCAGGCCGATCTTGAACCCAGGTTTCCATGGGCACTTGCTCATTTTACAGTATGGTAGGGGTGCTCTAACCTAGCCTGGTAAACCAGCCCCTCGTACTTCATTTCATTTTGGACAGAGGGTCTGGCCTTGCTGCATTGAGAAACAATTTCTTTCTGGAGGGGTGGACTGAAGTTTGAAACTGAGTGCCTCTGCCTTTACCCAATCTCTAACGTCTGGTTGTCACATATGCAATTAGCCTACCCACACACTACAATTCAAATGTAGCACACAAAGTCAATGGCATGGCTCACGAACACTCCCTGTGTTCGCTAATTGGCTCAAATTTGCTTGGTTCGAATGCATGAATGTCAACGGCAGCAAGGCCAGACACCCTGTACAAGATGAACTGAAGTACGAGGCTTACCAGGCTAGCTCCAACCACTGCGCCCCCACAGACATTAGTTTTGAATGAAGGCAAGGACATACTGTGCTGATTCTGCTAGGCTTCAGTGTCATACTGACAGCGTCCTACACAAATTATGTGTAAGTCACATTTACACATCTAGGGCTCGGGTGGCTACTCAACATGAGGACAGTCTGGACAGTCTAATCCAGTGCTTCTCAAATAGTGGGGCGGGCCCCCCTGGGGGGGCACGGAGCGATGCCAGGGGGGGCGCGGGTGACTTTTTTTGATGTACCATAAAGGTGCACATTGACCACAGTACAGACTAAAAAACAATGTTAATAAAGTTATTCTTTGTTCTTAAGTTGATCTGTATTTCTTTTTTGTTTTCTTTAATGTCAGTAAGGATACAGTGTTATGCAGATGTACATATTGCAGATGTGCATAGACAAATGATACTATTACAGTTACGGTGGAGATTGGGGGGGGGGGGGGGGGGGGCGCGAAATGTTTTCTTCTTCCTAGGGGGGGCGTAACAGAAAATAATTGAGAAGCACTGGTCTAATCTCATATCATCTCTTCATTTCTACAGCTAGGATGCCAGATGAAGACTAGGACCTGATGGTAACTAAAAAAGTGAAATCCATAGGTTTGTGAGAGTGCAGATTAAGGACCAGCACTACTGTAAAACTAACACACACACACACACAGCTACTTTAATGTATGTTGGAGAACCAAGGAAACTTGCTCTTTCAGTAAGATGTGCATGTCTATAACAGAGACCCGGCAAAGCCATTAACATACAGTAGCCTATGTAAAGATGTTCAGCTTGTTAATGAAACATTTAGGACAAGCTCTGCTGTGTTTTGGAGTAGTTAATAAAACATGTAGGACTACTTCTAATTTACCACGTGGCTCATTACTAAGCCGTGAAGAGCAAGCTGTAATTACGTGCGTTGTGGTAAGAAAGTGTTCTGCTGTACAGTCTTGCTAGCTAATGAGACGTTTAGAATGAGTTCTACTGTATTCTGTTGATAGGTAATGAGAAATGTACTATTGTACCTTGTTGCTAGGTAAACAGAGGAATAAAACATGTTCAATGGTACCTTGTTGCTATGTAACAAGAGGTGTAGAACATGTTCAAATAATAAAGGTAATAAGAGCGTAGAATGACTTCTACTGTACCTTGTTGTTAGGTTATAAAAAATGTAAAATGAGTTCTTACTGTACCTTGTTGCTAGGTAGTAAGAAGTGTAGAATGACTTCTACTGTACCTTGTTACTAGGTAGTAAGAAGTGTAGAATGAGTTCTTCCAGAACCGTGTTGCTAGGCTATAAGAAGTGTAGAATGAGTTCTTCCAGAACCTTGTTGCTAGTCTATAAGAAGTGTAGAATGAGTTCTTCCAGTACCTTGTTGCTAGGCTATAAGAAGTGTAGAATGAGTTCTTACTGCACCTTGTTGCTAGGTTATAAGAGGTGTAGAATGATTTCTTACAGAACCTTGTTGCTAGGCTATAAGAAGAGTAGAATGAGTTCTTACTGCACCTTGTTGCTAGGTTATAAGAAGTGTGGAATGAGTTTTACTGTACCTTGTGGGACGTGATGTCCTCTTGAGGGGACGTTGAGGCCCCGGGGGGAGCTGAGGGAGGCGTTTCGGGGGGGGCGAGAGCGAGAAGGGGGCTGCGAGCGGGTGCGGGGAGTAGAAGTGAGGGGGCTCCCTGTGGGGGGGGCAGCGGGAGGGCGAGCTGCAGCGAGGGGCGGCCCCCGAGGGGGGCGGGGAAGTCCAGGGGCTCCATCTCCAGGGGCCGCAGGCACTGCTCCCGCAGCTGCTCCTGGCGCTGGCGCTTCATGCGGCGCTGCACGGAACTGCAGAAGCAGCACAGGATCACGATGAGGCCCCACACCAGCCAGAAGCCCGCGAAGCACACCAGGAACGTGTACGTGCCCTGAGACATCTCCATGGCCACCGCGCACACACACACACAGACACACACAAACACACACACAGCCCACAGCCGTGTGGACCTCAGGCTCAGAGATCCCACAGACAAGCTGGGTTTTTGCCTGATGGTGACGGTTACGTCTGTGTGTGTGTATGCTTGTGTGTGTCACTAACTGAGTGAATATGTGTCCGTGTGCTTGTGTATGTATATCTGTGTGAAGCTCTGTTTCAAATAGAGCTGGTCTGACAGTAACATTATTTCTCTTGGGGGTGGTGTGTCTGTGTGTCTTATTTAGTGTGTGTGTGTTTGTGTGCGTCTGTTGTGGTGCTGGGTTTGAAGATCAGTCTCCATACATTTCCCAAAAATGGTACGCTGAGGATAAACACACAGAAATCCACACAAAGCTCTCAGTTTAAAGCATAAACAGTTTGGTCTGTTCTCTCTCCGGTTCTCTGTCTGTCTCCTATCAGTGGCCCGTGGGACCAATTGGATGTGAGCAAGGCACTATTGGTTCACTTAGTCCACCCCCAGACAGGACATAAGGCAGCATCACATCACTGTCCAATCACATCAGCTCCTGCCGCCCACAGGAAGTCCCTCGCCAGTGTCTTCTTCCTGTTTCTGCTGAGCAACATCCAATCACATAGAGGGGCAGGTGGGTTTGTCCCGCCCCTCCCCTTTCCCAGCAGCTGGCGATGGTGAGGGTGGGGCCTGCTCTGTGGTTGTGTGTGGTGTGACCTTGACGCAGAGGGAGTTTCGGGGGTCCCCCTCAGATCTCAGGGGGCGTCCGTGTGTCCTGCTGCGGAGAACAGGGAGACAAAGCACACGGGCGCCGTCATCACTTCATCACCATCAGTTACCCCGGCGGCATGTTCTAGAAACAAACACGAGTGCTGTGACGTTGTGATGAACGAGCCTCTGCTGATGAGCCTCAGCTGTTAAAGCATCAGTGGTGACACAGGACTCGAGGGTCCGCTTCAATTTCACACATCACAAGGCCCAGGCAGGCGAGAGGCACTTTTGCAGCACACCACAGCGCACCATTACCAAACATGGCCTTCCTTTGTGAAATTGCCATGCTTCGCATCAATAACAAACATGGCCTTCCTTTGCTGCACAGCGAGGCATAAAGCACCATTATTGGTGATGGCCTTCGGTGCTATCGTGCGTCTGAATCACAGCAAAGTTGTGAGCGCACCGTTGCATAACGGGGGTTAGCTCGTGCTTGGTGCTGCTCTTTTCTCCTGAGTTTCTTTCTGGTGATATTTTCTGACAGTCAATTATCACCTTTCAGTGTGTCAGACCTTCATCTGGTTAATGACAGGTTTCAGCATGCCCATTTACTCCCCCCCTTTGCCTCTCTCTCTTACTCTCCCTCCTTCTCTCTTCTTCTCTCTCTTTTTCTTTCTCTCTCTCTTCACAACCCCACATAGGTTCTAGTTATGCAATCACGCATGCTTCTAAACACACC
>CM050214.1:16425206-16455206 GCA_027475355.1 Coilia nasus
GGACATACAGTATGTTTGTATTTATGTACTGTATGAATGTATGCATGTATGTATCTATGTATCTGTGTATGTGTGTATATATCTATGTGTGTGTGTGTGTGTATGTAAAGCATACACAAATCCAGTAAAAGCACTGCTACTATACTGAATGTAAAAGTAAAGACTGGGCAAATATCCCTGAGGAAGAAAGAGAGAGAGAGAGTTACAGACGAGTCAACAAAGCTGGTATATGTATCAAACTCTGTGGTGTGTGTTTGAAACATCCGATATTGTATCTGAGGGCACTGTGTCCAGAATCCTTGTGGTTGTAGGTGTAGGGTAGCTTATCCAATCAGAATCCTTGCAGGGTCTATGTGTAGGGCAGCTCATCCAATCAGCAAAGCTGAGGTCATTCTCAGCATGATAAGAGACAGCGTGAGAAACTGCTGAGCTGTGCTACTGTGTTGAGGAGAATCCAGCGTGTTTTGTCTGCACTGTCTGCAAGAGCCTGCCGTTGTGTGTGTGTGTGTGTGTGTGTATGTGTGTGTGTATGCGTCAGTGTGTGGGTGTGAGTGTGTGTGTGTGTGAGATTGTGTGTTAAGGAGAATCCAACGTGTTTTTTCTGCACTGATGAGTGGGTGTGTGTGTGTGAGATTGTGTGTTGAGAATCCAGTTGCTTTTTGTCTACACTGATGAGCCTGCTGTCATGAGTGTGTGTGTAAAGTATGTGTTTGTGTATGTGTCAGTGTGTGAGAGTGGGTGTGTGCGTGTGAGAGATTGTGTGTTGAGGAGAATCCAGCGTGTTTTGCCTGCACTGATGAGACTGCCGTGATGAGTGTGTGTGTATTTGTGCGTGTATGTGTGGGTGAGTGTGTGTGTGTGTGTGTGTATGTGGAGAAGAATTCATGTCAATGTTTTGTTTGCACTGATGGGTGCCTTGACCCCCCTCCACCTCTTGAAAGGCTCTGGGCTAAGATGCACTGAGTTATAGAGGCAGGCTTGGTCTTAAGTCTTTGGATGAGTGTGTGTGTGTGTGTGTGTTTGTGTGAGGGTGGCTGTATTTTGTGTGCCTGGGTGTGTGTTTTGTTCGCTTGGGCATGTGTGTGTGTGTGTGTGTGTGTGTGTGTGTGTATGTGTGAGAAAGAAATGAGAGAGACAGAGAGAGAGAGAGAGAAAGAGAGAAAGAAAGAGAGAGAGAGACTGATAGAGAGAGAGAGAGAGAGAGAGTAAGAGAGAAAGAAAGAGAGAGAGAGACTGATAGAGAGAGAGAGAGAGAGAGACAGCACAGGAACATTTTACTGCTAGTGCCATCATCTCCAACGTAACCAAAAAGACTTTCCATATATTTTCACCTTAGACACTTCATTCCCACCTCCTACACCCCACCCCCACCACACATCCCAATCTCTCTCCCATTCGTTCTCTCTTTACCACCTTTCTCTCCCTCCCTTTTTCTTTCTCATTCCTTCTCTCCTTCTACCTCACTCCTCCCTCAGTGTACCCCCATCTTACACCCTCTCCTTCTATCTATCTCTCTGCCTCGTCCGCCCCCCCCCCCTCTTTCCTTCCCTCTCTCTCTCTCTCTTTTAGTCTCTTTCCCTCTCTCCAGTACTCTATCCTTCTCTTTCTCCTTTTCCTTTTTTGCATGACACTCCTGCTATCTCACTTTCTCACACTCTCTCGGTTCGGTCTCGCCCTTTCTGGCTCAGCTGTTGATGTCTTGGTGGGAGGCTCTGTGTGTGTGTGTGTGTGTGTGTGTGTGCTTTGGCCAGGCTAGTGTGGGGTCCAGCTCAGTCCAAGGGCAGGGATTTCCCAGTGTGCGATTCCGCAGCTTGTGATTGGAGAAAGAGAGTTCCACAGCAATGTCACTGGAGGTCTCTGTGACTTAGGGAGACGTGAGGCAACAGTCAGTTAGGGTGCAAAGGGGCCAAACACATTCAAACACACACACACACACATAGACACACACACACACAGATACGTTATCTCTCATACACACATACTCACATGTAAAATGCAGACATTACACAAATACACACATGGATACTGACACACACACACACACACAAGCGGCTAGAGTGAGCCTCCATGTGGGCACTATTGTGAGGTCATGACTGGCGATGACAAAGCTGCAGTGCGAGCATGAGTGTGTAGCTGTGCGCCAAGAGTCCTAATCTGTTTGGAATGTGTGACGCCGTGGTCCCAGGGGCAGGAGAACAGAGACACACACACACACACACACTCTCTCTCTCTCTCTCTCTCAGACACACACGTACATCCTCTCTCTCTCTCACACACACACACACTCTCTCTCTCTCAGACACACACATACATCCTCTCTCACACACACAGGGGAACAGACTAACACACATCCTCACACACTTACACATACACACACAGAAACAATGACACACACATTCTAAGTCCGTCACCACTCCTACCCAGGATTCCCCACTTCCCTGATGACTACGGCCAGGTACTAACTGTAAACTACCTGTCTTTTCAATAAACGATTTGTACACTTACAAAGTTCTCAATGCCTTGTTTTCAATTACAGGGCCCTTGTTATGCTACCAAGGGAGTGTGGAGCTACTTCAAGCTTTTGTAATGGTTCAAAAATAGCAACATCTTCAAGCTTCCTCCGTGCCCTGATCACCAACATTGTGAACCTTTTCAACAAAAATGGCAAAAACAGTGAAGTTTTAAATGCAACAGGTTATTGTAGTTTTGCTCCTCAGCAAACATACCAACACGTCATGTTTTTACATACCCAGTCAGTTTTATTTCGATTTCCCCTTTAACTGAGGTGAGTGCAAACCAACTTTGCCCTGTTTGGTTTAGCATTCATTGACATCTATGCAGGTGTCCGACACCCCCCCCCCCCCCCCCCCCCCCCCCCCGCCCGAACTCTCAGTGCACCCCACTACAACCCCACACCCCCTTTCTTAATTATTTTCACAAAATAACCGGAAAAAAAAACAGTCACAACTTCATTCATCATTTAATGACCATTTCAGTAATTCAAGGATGTACTCCAAGAGCTTGGCCCAAAGCAGGCCTCCATTAAAACCATTAGGTAACAGTGGTCAGAAAACAACATATAAATATTAGACTTAATTTAAGAAGAACAGCAGGAACTTGCTCCATCCATTGAGAGTTTTTTTCTTTCCTTTTGCCACACATTGACCCTACGTCAGAATTTATGCTCGACGTAGGTCTTACACATCAAAGAGGTACATACACCAGTCTTAAGAGACACTTAAAATGATTCATTGTGACCAAAATGCCCTGATAGTTGCATTGAAATATTGTTCACTGGTGCCGTTACCAGTCAGTGAGCATTAACAACATGATTGGAAAGTTTGACTTGGGCTTTAAGTGTTCAGTCTTATAGTAATGGACACACATCTGCTATACTGACACCTAGTGGAACACGTAAGAATCACTCTTAGGCCTGAAATAAACTTGCTGTTAATAATGAAACATACACATTTTGGCGTCCAGGAATGCCCTGTCTGGTGCGTCAGTCGTGTATGTTAATAAAAATTATGCGTTGCGAGCACAAGGTGCAATACTGACATAACCACTAGGGGGTGGTCATGTGAGCATGGTGACAGGAGGTCACAGTAACATGAGAACGTGCTTCTTTACAGTTTCGGTAAAGCTGGGTCTGATTTATGTGGTTGGAGATCTCCTGTATTATGCGTAATCGCGCACAGTGCTGCAGCAATTGGTCATTCACTACCCAGCTGGTTGTGTGTGCGTACAATTGGTCAAACAGTAAGTACAAATCAGGCCTTAAGAGGACAGACTTAAGAGAACCATTTCTTGACCCTCCTTTGTTACGGACAGCAAAGAACAACATAGATTTCCTAAAACTGAGTATCAGACAAGTACGCTTCTTTAATGGTCCCTCTCACCAGCTGGACCTTTAGAGCTGTCTGAGGCAGAGAAGGAACTAACTGGCACCCGATAAGGTTCTTCTCCATGGTAACTTATCCTAAAGAGGGTTTTGAGGCAGGACTACCAGACAGGCTTTGCCTTGAGGCTCTGAAGACTGGTTCTCCTGAGACCACACACACACACACACAGACACACACACACACACACAAACACACACAAGCTGCCAGGCAGTCTACTAAGGTGAACCCAGCATAGATTAACACAGCACAGAGGCATATTCCCTCCCCAAAGCCTCACTCATTGTGCTATCACTTAAAACAGCAACATAGCAAAATAACCCAAAGTACAAACAAATGACATAGCAAAAACAACCTAAACAAAAATAATACCAAATAAAAAAACAAATAAAAACAAAAAAACAGCAAAAACAACAAAGAAAAACGACAAACAACCATGACAGGGTTATTAAAGTACACTCGTTGGGGAACCAATCCCTTTGTGCAGTACATTGGACATTATGGTATTAATTGTGTGGGACTGATGTCCACATGCAGGGAGACAGAAATACAGAGGCTTGGACACAGTGTAAGCTGTTTACACACACACACACACACACACACACACACACACACACACACACACACACACACACACACACACACACAGTAAATACACATGCTAAAAGCTCAGTGCATTGCGCCAGCGGCTAAAACCTTAGGGGAGAAGCACAGTTCTGTGGCAGATATACAGTGGGTCCTGTGGTACCCATGAGTCCTATGGCAGATATACAGTGGGTCCTGTGGTACCCATGAGTCCTATGGCAGATATACAGTGGGTCCTGTGGTACCCATGAGTCCTATGGCAGATATACAGTGGGTCCTGTGGTACCCATGAGTTATGTGGTAGATACAAGTCCTCTGGTAGATATGAGTTGTATGGTAAATTGGAGTCCTGTGGTACTGTAGGCAAAAAGTCCTGTGATCAATGTGTGTCCTGTGGTAGATCAGAAGTCCTGTGGGAGATTTGAATCCTATAATAGAGTACTGTGGTACATACAAATCCTAGGTGAGGTGAGTGTGGGAGTCCTGTGGGAGTTGTGAGTCCTGGGGTAAATATTAGTCCTGTGGCAGATTTCAGTCCTGCCGTAGATATAACTGGGTCCTGCACGGCCTCACAGTGTTCAAGCTTGGCTCAGAAACACATCATCAAACTCAAAGTGAAGTTCAGTTCAGTCCTGCACTAAGTATTGTGGTGTCTTTTTAATTTTTTTTTTACTTTATATACATATATCATCCGTTATTGCTAAATAAACAAACAAAGTCATAAGAACAGGAGTCCTTTTTTACACTGAACAGTACAGCAGACTGGAATGCACTCGAGCTTCAGTGGTTGATGTGCGCAAACGGGGGAGACATGGGGACGATGGGACACAGGTGGATGTGGTGACCCAAGGTGGACACACAGAGAGTCCTGTCCTGCAGCATCCTGCTACCCCCACCCCCCTTGAACAATGGCAAGCAGCCCCACGCCACAGTCCCCAAATGCTACTACACACACTCTCCATCAAGTCTTCCATCTGGGCTTATAGGAGAGATTGCTGGAACAGGAAGTGGACCATGGACTCCACCCTTGTGGCAGGCCCTGGCCTGGACTGGTACCATATGGGGAGGCCCTTATCTGGATCAGTACTGTAGCAGACCCAGCCGGTACCATAGGGACAGGACAGGAAAGGACAGGACAGAACAGGACAGGGCAGTGCCACAGTGGACCCAGGGCCCAGGTAGGCTCCCCTCCCCTGCCTGCCATCTCTAGTGGTGTGTGCGGGGGTGCCAGGGAGACGTATAAGCTGACTCATCAGATGGAAACCGACTGGGTCCCACTGGGGCCAGGCAGAATGACTGCCTGACAGTCCACCCTTAGTGGTCACCACGTATGGAAATCACCAACAACACACCAACGTCATGAGTACCTTACCACACCAAAAGGCACCTTCACAAGACACACACACACACACACCTGTTTATCAGACGTGGTCAAAACAGGACAAAAAGAAAAAAAGAGAGAGAAATGAAAAAGAAAGAAAAACCCAGAAGACAAACAGAAGTGGTTTGGTCTGAAGTGCATCTGCTGTAGTTCCTGACGAGAGCTCTTTTAAAGGTACTTTTTGGCAAATGAGGCAAATGAATAAGGGGTTTGGACACTGGCCAGCAAAGTCTCAGCAGTTACATCCAAATGTGTGTGCGTGCGTGTGTGTGTGTGTGTGTGTGTGTGGTGGGCGTGGATATCTGAGGGGCAGAGAGAAAGAGCAGATGGAGAGAGACGCAGGTTTGTGTCTGTGTGTGTGGGGGGGTGCATAAAGGGGTGAGAGAGACACGCAGGTTTGTGTCTGTGGGGGGGTGGGAGAGTGGGAGATAGAGAGGAACAGCAGAGGGAGAGGGAGAAGGAGAGAGAGAGAGAGAGAGAGAGAGAGAGAGAGAGACTCTCAGGTGTCGAGGGAGAGAAAGTGTGAAACAGAGAGGAATTGCAGAGAGACACACACCCGCGCACTTTCAGGTGTCTGTGTGTGTGTTGGGGGTGAACAAGGGGGAGAGAGTGTGAAAGACAGAGAGGAACAGCAGAGGAGGAGAGAAAGACAGAGAGAGAGAGAGAGAGAGAGAGAGAGAGACACCCTTAGGTGTCTGTGTGTGTTTGGGGGGGGGGGGTGGATGAGGGGGAGAGTGTGTGAGAGAGAGGAATTGCAGAGAGAGAGAGAGAAAGAAGGAGAGAAAGAGGGAGAGAGAGAGAAAGAGGGACAGACAGACACACTCAGGTGTCTGTGTGTGAGTGGGGGGGGGGGTGGATGAGGGCGAGAGAGTGTGTGAGACACAGAGGAATTGCAGAGAGAGACAGAGAGAAAGAGGGAGGAAGAGAGAGAGAGAGAAAGAGGGAGGAAGAGAGAGAGAGAAAGAGGGAGAGACACACACTCAGGTGTTCCTGCTGAGCGTGGTCTACAAAGTGGTCCAGGTGGCTGCACGCAACCACACCCACATATGCACTTACACAATCTGTACATCAAATCTATTTGGTTCAAATCTAAAGGATCTTGGACATAGCCCTAAAACACACACACACACACACACACACGCACGCACACACACGCACACGCACACACACTCACGCACACACACACACACACACACACACACACACACACACACACACACACACACACACACACACACACACACACACACACACGTTTGTGAGCCTCTGGTACTTTCAAATGCTAAAATGAACCCTCTGCAGCTAGGTTTTTTACATTAGCAACACTGACACTCTCTAAAATGTTTTCTTTTTCATTTCCCATGCATGTGTTATGTCATGATTACACATATGGTATCGTTTTGATTGTCTGGAATTACATATTATATATATATATATGTGTATGTGTGTATTATGTATATTTATAAAAGAACAAATATAAATATAAAAAATATTTTCGAGCAGACATTTGTCCGGCGACCCCCCCAATCCCGTTGGAACATTATGTGCAATATGTTTCAGTAGTTGACAGGGTGCGACTCTTCAGTACAGACACAGGCCACTCCAATTCAGATGCAGGACACTCCAACACAGATCCCTCCAACGCAGCCCCAACACAGATGCAGACCCCTCCAACACAGCACCAACACAGACAAAGGCCCCTCTAACCCAGCCCCAACACAGACAAAGGCCCCTCTTACCCAGCCCCAACACAGACGCAGGCCCCTCTAACCCAGCCCCAACACAGATGCAGACCCCTCCCAACTGCAGCTCTGATGCAGACGCAGGCCACTCCGACTGCACTCCAACTGCAGCTGCAGGCTGGGCTGAGGATGAATGATGAGAGTGAGAACCCATGGCGATGGGTGGGTTAGAGGACTGGGGGTGGGGCTTGCCAACAGCACACCTGCTGCAGGTTAGGACACACCTGTCTGGGCGGGGCTTGTCAACAGGTTAGGGCACACCTGTCCACTCCTGGTAGCACTCTCCTTGCACTCTCCTCACTGCTGGTAGCACTCTCCTTGCACTCTCCTCACTCCTGGTAGCACTCTACTCTCTGACAGCAGTCTGCTTTGCTCCACGCGCCGCTTCGGCCTTCCATATTCGTTAGTTTTTGTTTCGTTTCTTTGACCTTTTTAAACGCCTTTGCCAAATGTAGGTCACAAGGACAGCTTGGTTAGAGTGAAAATATACATTCCAATATTTATATATAGAGCTGTGTTGTTTTCTTGTTTTTTCTTTGAAAAATACAAATGTGCAAATATTGTAAACAAATGGAATCCTCTGTGGTGGGGCACCCCAGGGCAGGGGAGGGTGGGGGAATATGGGAGGGTGCATGTTTCCAGAGGGTTAGCAAAGGGTCGCAGGAGGGGCTATGGGGGGGGTGCATGTTTCCAAAGGGTTTGGTGAAGGGTCGCAGGAGGGGCTATAGGGGGGGTGCATGTTTCCAGAGGGTTTGGTGAAGGGTCGCAGGAGGGGCTATAGGGGGGGTGCATGTTTCCAGAGGGTTAGCGAAGGGTCGCAGGAGGAGCTATGGGGGGGTGCATGTTTCCAGAGGGTTTGGTGAAGGGTCGCAGGAGGGGCTATGGGGGTGCGGGGGGTACCGTTGGCAGGTTTTAGAGGGTGCTTGGGGTGGGTGGGGTTGGGTGCATGTTTCCAGAGGGTTGGCGAAGGATCGCAGAAGGGGCTATGGAGTCGGCATCTCTCACAGCCTCGTAGGCTCCTCGTCACTGTCGCTGCAGTTCCCACAGCACTCCTGAAGAGAGAGAGACACACACACACACAGCATGAGATCAGACAGGAACTGAACAGGAACGGAAGAGTTGAAAAACCACAGAGGCTCTGCACTCATCTGTGCCAGCGAGTGATTGTTTTTTTTTCTCTTGCCTTTGTGTGTTTGTGTGTGCTTGTTTGTTTGAGTGCATGCTGGCTCCTACCTGTCTCCCGAAGAGCCTCTGCAGCAGGCCCTGTTTGGGCGGGGGTGAGGGCTGGCCCCTCCAGTCCAGGTCAGGGGGGATGCTTCCGTCTGGGTTGAGGACGTTGAGCTCTTGAAAACACTCCGACTCAATCATCTGCTCAGACACACACACACACACACACACACACACACACACACACACACACACGGAGAGAGAGAGAGCGAGAGAGAGATTGTGTGAGTTATGCATACTGTACTCGCAAAGAGATACGTTTGGACGTTTGCAAATACACAAACACTCTGGAGTGTGCATAAACATACACACACACAAAACACAGGGGTTGTGAATGTGAGTGTGAGGTTGCCTTGGCAACCAGGGTCCTGGCTTTGATTGGACAGTAAACTGGGGAGGCCAAGAGAAGGAAGGCCAGTGATAAAAACCACACATGTGCCACCTAACGAGGCTCACCTAACGAGGCTCACCTAACGAGGCTCACCTAACGAGGCTCACCTAACGAGGCTCACCTAACGAGGCTTATCTCTATCACTTTCTTTTTTTCTCTCTCTCCCTCCCTCCCCCTTTCCCTCTCTTCTCTCTCTCTGGCACAATAACAATATCTGCTTTCACATGGGGAAATGGCATTGGACACACCTCAAAGTGTACTACACTTCTTCCATCACATATCAAAGTTGCTAAGGCTGTGTGTGTGTGTGTGTGTATTAGTAGGAACTGACTCACCCACTTACCAAGAATCATAATGGGTTCTGTAAACTTCATTTCTTTTTTCTAAATCTATATAAAATGGTGTTTAAAAATGGTTATTTAGACAAGAACTTAAGTAGTTTTGTTTCGCACACTGATTACAGATTACCTATCGGAATTGTTTTAGGAATAACACTAGTCAGGCATATAAGTCAAGGAATTAAAACATTAATTTAATATAATATAATATAATATAATATAATATAATATAATATAATATAATATAATATAATACAATATAGTATAGTATAATATAATATAATACTCTGCTAATGTTTCACCACAGCCCTCTAACCACCTCACACAGCTGTCCTCCATTAACCCTTCTCACACACATGTACACACACAACTGCCAGTGATGTCAACTTGTCTTACACACATATGCTGATGTCACCGATGACGCCAAAACCATCAAATAAAATCATTTCATCTCATGAACTGTTACTTGGTGATACATTTACCACAGGTTTCAATTCAAAGCAGGGAGTTATATAGTTTTTCTGTTTTAACTGCAGCTATGGCGCCCCCTGGTGGCCATATAGTATGAGAATATCTTATACTCCGTCAGTGGTGCAAAACTCTACTACTACTACTTCTACTGCTAATATACTATATAGTATTTACAAGTGTAAGTAAACAGACATTTAACTATTGATTGTCTGTTTATCACTAATAATTTATCAAGATACTACTTGTGTCTGTGTGTCTTTGATGTATTTAATGTACGAGGGAGTGAAGTGTACGTACCCTGTGTGTGGCATATAGTTTCCTACATACATGATGCACTATTCTATACCACACTACTGAGCAGAGTGTGTGAGCAGAGTCAAGAGTCAAAGCATGCAACTGTGTGTGCGTGTGCGTGTGTGTGTGCGTGTGTGTGTGTGTGTGCGTGTGTGTGTGTGTGTGTGTGTGTGTGTGTGTGTGTGTTTACCTCGTTCTGCCAGGGGATAGACACACTGCCTGTGGACACCTTGCTGTAGAAGGATTCGTCTTTGGGCTCCAGCTCCACCCCCTTCACCGTGGAGAACTGCTCAATGTCCAACACGTCCTTACAGTAGATGGCCTGAGGCTGCACACACACACACACACACACACACACACACACACACACACACACACACACACACAATACAGTACATCAGGAACTATGTAATATTAAGTTCTCTGATCCCTGATGACATACACACACACAGCCCTGAGTCACTCTGACTTGCTTAGATCACCCTCCACATCTCCACAATGAAAACATTAAATTAAATATGTATCAAGACCCTCTCAACCTATTTCATGTGGAAAATAATTGCACCACATACAACACACACACCCTGGTGGGACAGACCCTACACACACATGCACTGTGTGTACACAAGAACCATGGCAGGGATGGGGACCAGGGCCGACAGATCTTTGGTTTTGCAAATGTCTTTCTTTTTGAAATTCGCTAGAAATGTTATTGTGATAATGTGATCATAAGACCAGAGATCTGTTTGAACATGGCAAACATTTTTTTAAGTCTGATGAAGGGCTCTTTGTGCTAAAAACTACATCACAAAGCACGCACATCCTAAATGAACACTGGGAGCAGGACCAAAAGGCAGTCAACATAAGTAGGAAAGGAAAAAGTCCGCTCGAACAGAATTTATGCTCCCATAAAATGGGAGCATAAAATCTGTTTGAGCGGACTTTTTCCTTTTCTACTTATCAAAACTACATCACTACCATGCACTCTCGGTGAGAACCTAAATAAATCATAACCTACTAAGGGCTAAAGAGCTAAAGTGAAAAAAAAAACACGCTCAACTAAAACACTGAGCCAGAGAGAAAACGTCCCCCCATCCTTTTGCAGAGAACTCAATAAAGATGGCCGTGGAGACAGTCTCAATTGCAAATAAAAAGCAAAACACGTTATCAAATCATCACATTGCTCCATCCTGTGTGTCCCGGGCGTCTCTGAGTGCTGCACATTGATCACTGTGCTCTTAGCGCCTCAGAAGCCTCTCAGGTTGGATGCAGCCATGAAGTCAGATGGAGTAAAATGGACACTGGAGATCAAGATCACACAAAGACACTCTTCTGGCTACACAACTTCCTGCTTCCGAACTGCAGTTACACTACTTTTAATGGACAATAATACACATTCTCTCTCTCTCTCTCTCTCTCTCTTTCTCTCTTTCTCTCTTTCTCTCTCTCTCTCTCTCTCTCTCTCTCTCTCTCTCTCTCTCTCTCTCTCTCTCTCTCTCTCTCTCTCTCTCTCTCTCTCTCTCTCTCTCTCTCTCTCTCTCTCTCTCTCTCTCTCTCTCACACACACACCCCTCATATCAGTTATTCATTATTGATTATTAACTGGTTTAGCTAATATCCAGCAAACATAACCAGCAAAAATATTTCAAATACATGATAGGACCTCTACTTTCCAATGAAGGGTTTCTTCCCAACACTGCATTTTATCTCCTTCCCATTCCATGTTTTGCACAGATTAGAGCAATGCTTCTTAACTGGTGTGGCCGAGGGACCCACAATTTCCCCATCACCAGCAAGCCACGACCCAAATTTTTCACACCAACTCAGTGACACTTTGGTGTACCCAACCTGTCAAGAATTAATTTCCCAAACATTTCTTTACTTCTCTGTAGTATTAACATATAATAGATGATATGTGATATTAGTATTAACATATAACAGATGATATGTGATATTAGTATTGACATATAACAGATGATATGTGATATTAGTATTAACATATAACAGATGATATGTGATATTAGTATTGACATATAACAGATGATATGTGATATTAGTATTGACATATAATAGATGATATGTGATATTAGTATTGACATATAATAGTTATGTGAGAGATGGTGGCAAAAGGAGAGAAAAGCGTCTGCTAAGTGTAATGTAATGTAATGAGGTGTTTGTGTGTGTGTGTGTGTTTGTGTGTGAGAGATAGAGAGAGAGAAAGAGAGAGGGGGAGAGAGGGAGAAGAGAGAGAGGGGGAGAGAGGGAGAGAGAGAGAGAAAGACAGAGAGAGAGAGAGAGAAAGAGAGAGAGATAGAGAGAGAGACAGAGAGATAGAGAGAGAGACAGAGAGATAGAGAGAGAGAGACAGAGAGAGACAGAGAGAGAGAGAGAGACAGAGAGAGAGAGAGAGAGAGAGGGAGAGAGAGAGAGAGAGAGAGGAGAGGATGAGGAGAGGAAGAGGGGAGTGTGCCTTACGTCGGGGATGAACGGGGCCTCCAGCATGCCCGCCTCCAGCCGCTTGAAGTTAATGGAGCGGAAGATCACATGACCTTTGACCTCCGAGGCCCCCCCGGAGCCAAGCCTCTCTTCAGGGTCTTTGGCAAGCAACTGAGGACAAACACACACAGACACAGTCTTTAATATACAAGTAGCCGTCTACAAAATGACTGCTACTTCCTGCACCTACGACCACTTGCTTACACAGAGAAAGACAGAAAAACAGAGAGACAGAGAGAGAGAGACAGAGAGAGAAAGAGAGAGAGACAGAGAGAGAAAGAGAGAGAGAGACAGTGAGAGAGAGAGGGAGAGAGACAGTGAGAGAGAGAGGGAGAGAGAGAGAGAGAGAGAGAGAGAGGGTCCATCAGAATCCGCCACTTTAACATAATCTGCACAACTCCTGACACATAAACACACACATACAGACACACTCAGGTTTGTGGGCACCTCAGCCAATCTCATTAGCACTGCCTCAAGCCAGCGCATAAACTCTGCCAACCCCACACTCTTCTCATATGTATGAAAATGAAACTCGTCAAGAAACCAGAGACCTCAACGCCTTCTTAGCACTAACTTAGTTTATCACTTCTGCATCTCTCAGGCCTGTTGGACAGAAGCTCAGAGCTCATTCTGTGTCCAAATGAGACAAGTTGCGGCTCTGCAAACTCCACATTTCAGCGTGTTTTCCAGATGGGTAAGATCATGAGATAAAGGAGTTACACTACATTTTACGACATTACTATATTTTATCGGTGCCGCTCAGCTGTTAACAAACCACTGTTTGACAATAATGCCTGCTTGCATGTCTCTACATAGATATTTTATTCATCCCTGCTTACACTAGCACAACACAAATTTATCTGATCACAATACACCTACAACTTTGAATGTATGGTTTCTGCTTACAATGTCTATTGAACTGTTTTAATCTACTGTCTTCTACTCTGCATCTACTGTGCATCTCTTGGCTTGCTCCAAATGATATCAAACTGTACTTGTATAGTGACAACAAAAGACCTTCTGCTTGTACTTCTGGCTAGAGCTTACCATCCTGCAGAGGGACAGCTTACAATCCTGCAGAGGGACTTGCAGCAGTACTGGCCAACATCTGTGAAGATTCTCATTTATCCAGGTCATTGTAGTCAAAGGACCTAATTTGAGAGCAACTAGACTGCTTTTTGAAGTTCGAAGACGTTTTACCTTTCATCCAAAAAGTCTTCAAGCTCCACAAAGAAGTCCAGTTGCTTACAACTTAGCTCCTTTGACTAGTGGCCAATGCTAACTATCCTGCACAGGGACTTGTAGTAGTGCTGGCTAGGGCTAACACCATCCTCCAAAGGGACTTGGCCTAGCATTGGCCAATGATTAAAATCCTGCAGAGGGACTGGGCCTAGCACTGAGCAATGCTTCCCATCCATGCAGTGGGACTTATAGTAGTGCTGGCTAGGGCTAACACCATCCTGCAGAGGGACTGGGCCTACCATTGGCCAATGCTTCATATCCTGCAGAAGGACTGGGCCTAGCCTTGGCCAATGCTTACCATCCTGCAGAGGGACTGGGCCTAGCACTGGCCAATGATTACAATCCTGCAGAGGGACTGGGCCTAGCACTGGCCAATGATTACAATCCTGCAGAGGGACTGGGCCTAGCCTTGGCCAATGCTTACCATCCTGCAGAGGGACTGGGCCTAGCATTGAGCAATGCTTACCATCCATGCAGTGGGACTTATAGTAGTGCTGGCTAGGGCTAACACCATCCTTCAGAGGGACTGGGGCTACCATTGGCCAATGCTTACCATCCTGCAGAGGGACTGGGGCTACCATTGGCCAATGCTTACCATCCTGCAGAGGGACTGGGCCTACCATTGAGCAATGCTTACCATCCTGCAGAGGGACTGGGCCTACCACTGGCCAATGCTTACCATCCATGCAGTGGGACTGGGCCTACCACTGGCCAATGATTACAATCCTGCAGAGGTACTGGGCCTAGCCTTGGCCAATGCTTACCATCGTACAGAGGGACTGGGCCTACCATTGAGCAATGCTTACCATCCTGCAGAGGGACTGGGCCTACCACTGGCCAATGCTTACCATCCATGCAGTGGGACTGGGCCTACCACTGGCCAATGATTACAATCCTGCAGAGGTACTGGGCCTAGCCTTGGCCAATGCTTACCATCCTACAGAGGGACTGGGCCTACCATTGGCCAATGCTTACCATCCATGCAGTGGGACTGGGCCTACCACTGGCCAATGATTACAATCCTGCAGAGGTACTGGGCCTAGCCTTGGCCAATGCTTACCATCCTGCAGAGGTACTGGGCCTAGCCTTGGCCAATGCTTACCATCCTACAGAGGGACTGGGCCTACCATTGGCCAATGCTTACCATCCATGCAGTGGGACTGGGCCTACCACTGGCCAATGATTACAATCCTGCAGAGGTACTGGGCCTAGCCTTGGCCAATGCTTACCATCCTGCAGAGGTACTGGGCCTAGCCTTGGCCAATGCTTACCATCCTACAGAGGGACTGGGCCTACCATTGGCCAATGCTTACCATCCATGCAGTGGGACTGGGCCTACCACTGGCCAATGATTACAATCCTGCAGAGGTACTGGGCCTAGCCTTGGCCAATGCTTACCATCCTGCAGAGGTACTGGGCCTAGCCTTGGCCAATGCTTACCATCCTACAGAGGGACTGGGCGTCCTCGGAGAATTTGCTGGAGTACTCCTCCTCCACCTCCCTGACCAGCCGCTCCACCTCCTCACGCTTGATCTTCTTCTTGCGCTGCTGGAACGGCGACTGGCCCTCGATCATCTCGTAGAGCAGGCAGCCCAGAGCCCACCAGTCCGGGCTGAATGTGTACCGCTCATTCTTCACCACCTCGGGAGCTGGACGAGCACACACATACACACACACACAAACACACATGCACACGCACACACACACATATATATAAATGACTGGCCCCCAATCACCTTGTAAAGCAGGCCGCCCACCATTCAGGCCTGAACGTGTACCACTCATTCACCACCACGTTGGGTGCTACATACACATTAACACGTTTATATACACACACACACACACAGACAAACATACACTTTTACACATACAAAGATGGACATTTACATACAGATACACACACACACACACACAGTACAGTACACCAGAAACTATGCAATATCAAGAGGTACTCTGATCCCTTAAGAGATACACACAGCCCTGAGTCACTCTGACTTGCTCAGATCAGCCCCCACATCTCCACACACACGCACTTGCACAGTCACACACTCTTGAGTTGAGATGAGGATACAATCTGAAGAACTGGGGCAAAAAGGCTCATCCTCTAAAACCATGCTGGCCATTCACTGGTTGTTTAAGATGAGTCAAGGCATTATAATTCATAATTCAGTCTCCCCATGTGTGTGTGATATAGACATTTCCCAATATAGCATCTCTCATGTATGAGCTGGGCATGATCCACTGCAGAGATGTGTGACTGTGCTACCTGCACAGCACCTGACCTGGGTCTGCATATGGCCTGCGTATGCTCTGCTCCAGTCCTGTGTACCTGTCAGAGGCCTCGTTTGAGTTACAAACCCGTCTGTCTGTGTCCGTCTGCATATCAACAAGAACTGCTGGTCACAGCAGGGGTGGGTCTTAACATGTGGCAGTCAAGTCAAACACAAACCTTCTTCCTGCAACAATGTAACCTCGCACCTTCCCGATCTCCATGGCAGATGACATTATCATGGTCATGTGTTGAGTGTGGGGGACAGGGAGGGGATGTTGCACAGCGCACCTGCACAGACGTCAGTGAACTTTAAACCAACCAGGGCAAAGCTGCGTCACCACAGAGGCGTTAGCTAGCTTCTTGCAGTTGTGTGGAAGCAACCACAAGGGCCTGTAAGATTTGCCTGTAACCGTCTCGCTCTCGCACGTTTTCGGCCATATGAGATTGTTGCATTTTGGTGACATCCTCACACCTTTCAGTCAAGTCAGACAAGTTCTAACCATCATGCAACACCTTCAGCCCAGATTGCATCCCTGACTGCAAATGATTTTTTAAAGTGTAATGAGCCTAATCTTACAGCACCCGTCACATGACCTGGGTATGCTCTGCTACAGTGCTGTGTCTACGGATATCACTCTTGCACCCCGTCACATGACCTGGGTATGCTCTGCTACAGTGCTGAGTCTACCGATATCACTCTTGCACCCCGTCACATGACCTGGGTATGCTCTGCTACAGTGCTGTGTCTACGGATATCACTCTTGCACCCCGTCACATGACCTGGGTATGCTCTGCTACAGTGCTGTGGCAACCAATTGCCGCATTTGACTTGAGCTAGACGTTTGCATCCGTTTGCATCCGTTTGCAGCCTGACGCTGAAAATGTTGCATTGTGGTTAGAAATTGTGTCCGACATGCCCGAAATGTGTGAGGTTGTCACGAGTTGTCACAACAATGCGACCATGACACATGACCCGAAAACTCGCGGGAGCATGACGCTTACAGACAAATCGTACAGACCTTTGCAGTTGCCTCCACACAACTGCAAGTGGCTAGCTAACGCCTCCTCGGTGACGCTACTTTGCCATGGTTGGTTAAAAGTTCACTGATGTCTGTGCAGGTGCATTGTCCGGTGCTCCCCGACTGGACTTGTCATCTAAAGTGTACGTTATTGTACTCCAATTTGAAGATATATCTCTTCTCTTTATTTTTACCTTGTTCTGATGGTTTATCTGACGCTGTCAAGCCCGGCCCATTATTTATTTAATTATTAATCCCATTTCTATTTCATTGTCCGTGTTATATACCTACTTATGGTCTTTGTTTTATGGTTTTGCTGTCTTAGTTTTCATGTTTGTGTTGTGGAGCACTTTGGGGCAACTCGTTTTGTTCCAATGTTAATCTAAACAATAAGAAAGACTCGACTTCAATTAAACTCTCAGTGCACCCCACTACAACCATAGACTGTAGAGGACTACAACCCCCGCCCTCCCTCTCCACACATGACTTGTGTGTCATCTGCTACGATGATCGGGGAGGCGCGAGCTCGGTCTCGTTAGGATTTGTGTTCGACTTTATTTTCCTCATTTAATGCCCACCCCTGCTGTGACCAGCAATTCTCGTTGACGTATGCAGCCAGTTGCAGACGGGCGGACTGGAATCTCGAACGAGCCTAATATTACGCTTGCACCCCGTCACATGAGCTGCTAGAGGTCAACTACCTATCTGTGCAGCTCCCTGCCATCCAGTGATGTAGTGGTAAAAAGAAAGGGAGGTAAACTACAGTAACACACACGCACACACGGACACACATAGACATCTGCACACACACACACACACACACACACGCACGCACGCACGCACGCACGCACGCACGCACGCACGCACGCACACACAGAGACAGACAGACACACACACACACACACACGCACGCACACACAGAGACAGACAGACACACACACACACACACACGTCTGCACATACACACACATACAGTACATACGTGCACACACACACATACAAACGTGTACACGCACACACACACACACACACAGGGAGGTTCTTACCCATGTAGCCCACGGTGCCTACTCTGCCCTTGATGGTCTGCCCCTCTGGGATATGTACAGCCAGCCCCAGGTCTGATATCCGGATGTGCCCTGGGGGAGGGGATGGTGGGTCACAGAAAGAGGGAGAGAGAGAGAGGAGCCCTTTGAGTTATCCAGTCACCTGCCCATATAAACACTATAAGGGGGTGTTCACATTGGCAGTTTTTTTCTCAGATGCGGGTGAATGTTTTACATTATATTCCTATGATACAGGGTGTTTCTGAAAAAAGTCCTGGGCGCTTTTGAAAACACTGCCGCTGGTGTCGTTTTTTCCTCCTTCCCTGGGTGGTTTCAAGTTGAGAAAATTTCTACTCTCTAAGAAAAAGCGTCCTACGTCAAGTGCTTTTTTTCACAGCTGACCAATGAATGAGAGTTTGTGTCACAGTGAAAACACGGAAGTTCTTCATACAGACAAAACGGGAATATTCGTTGCCATCCTCGTCGCCATCTAACGCCAAAACAAGGGCTAATTTTCTCATCCTTGACATTGTAAATAACAGTAACAGCTGCTAGTTAACACTGATACAAGTTAGTGTAGCCTCTTTGATTCTGCAACGTACTTGTGTTTCAGAACGAACTGTTGTCATGGGGATTAAAAAAAGCTCTGTGCTTTTTTTGGGGGGGGGAAATCCTGCCGTTTTTTTATCTTTAAAAAAAAAACGCTCTGGTCAAGTGTTTTCTGCAATTAAAAAACTGCCAATGTGAACACCCCCTAAAACTATGAAGTGTTGCTTTAAGTTAAGCACTAAACAGTAGAACTGCTGGGTGCAGTCTAAAGTATGGGTTTACGAGTTGGGCCAGTGAAAAAAGTAATTCCCTGTGCATTGGAGATGATGTGCTTTGACACACTGCTGCCCTCCACTGGTCAAAGGTGGATTAAAATGCAGGGGAACTTCTTTCAACTGGGTGTAGAGGTTGGAGGTAGACAGCCCAGCTTTAGAAAATGAACACCCTATTATATGTGCAAGTATTGGATCTACTCAGTAATGAGCAACCTGAGTTCAGAAGCTATAATCTAGTACCACATAATCCACATAACCTGGTTCTTCTTGTGCCCTTAATACAGTTGGTTTCAATAATTAACTCCTATACCTGGCTGAAGAGTTGTGCTGATTAGAATCAAATTAGTAAATAGCTGGAACAAATATGAAGTAATAGATTGTTGCTTTCGAAGGCAGGTTGCCCTAGCCTGGCTATCGTGACTTGTCATTGCTCGCGAAATGCAAATGCAGCGTCACAGGTAGTATGGGTACGCCCAGGCTAAGGTTGCCCAACACTGATTGTACCTGTTTTACTAATTGGCTAATCCACCTGGCTGAAGAGTGCCTTTTGGAATCAGGTTGGTTAATGAATGGCTACAGGAAATTCGCTAGAATTAATATTTTTTTACTTTCTGAAGCCAGGCTGTCTGAATCATAAAGACATATGGACATGAAAACTTCTGAGGTGCCACTGAGGAAGTAGTTCATCAGAACAACAGAGGTAGAACTAGAACCCTGGAATGCCATTCTTAAAGAACTAGGAGTGTGTGTGTGTGTGTGTGTGTGTGTGTGTGTGTGTGTGTGTGTGTGTGTGTGTGTGTGTGTGTGTGTGTGTGTGTGTCTGTACATATGCACGTGTTATTTATCTTTGATAATATAATCGTAAATGCATTTCACAACGTGAAAATAAAAAATAAATTAAAAATGTAATAAAACTTCCATTGTCCTATGCCTAGTGCATAATAAGTCCAAACCAGACTACATAAGTGCTTCACCATAAAGCAATGACTTCCCTTTGAAAAGCAACAAAAAGGAGATGTTACAAAAGATGAGCTTTTGGGCAGTGTTACTGGGCAGTGTCACTGAATGATGTTCTGCACTTTTCCACTGATTGGCAACACATCTGCATTTTAATGATACCTAAATCATTACCAGTAAATGTGTTGTAATTTTGTAAATGGACTATAAGGAACCTATTGTGTTATTGCCTTGCAACACTGCTCAACATGCATCATCATCATTGCCCAATGCATCATCACCACAACTAATATGCATTTCTCATGAATTTGCATTTTCAACCATACCACCATGTCACAGAGAATACTCAGTAACTACCACAATGAGCGCACCCAGTAACAGACATGTATTTGTGTGCAGGCGTGTGTGTGTTCATTTAGTCTGTCTCATTCTGTTTAAAAATCTTAGTTTGCTAGAGAGATGTGGCAAATTTACATGTACAAAGGTCTTGTTTGCTGCAAATGATAAATCTTTATGTCAAGGTGGATTTTTTGGAAAAATATGCGATCAACAATTGTTAGTTCTCATTTTATAGTGTTAAGGCATCTCTGACTAGCTTTGATGATATAATTATATGTTTCAAGGGATTTTGAGCTTAACCCAAATAAACAAAAGTACTGCTTTTGATGCCTCATGAGCAAGTATTATGCCACCTATTTTAACATATGAGACCACTTTGTCTGTGTAGATTCTCATTAATCTAGATCATGGTAGTCAAAGGAGCTAAGTTGTAATCAACTGGACTTCTTCTTGGAGCTTGAAGACATTTCACCTTTCATCCAAAAGGCTTCTTCAGTTCTGGCCTGATGTTGGGAAACCAGGAGCTATATCTTTGGATCACTGGAGGTGGAGCTGTAGACCACATCCCTCATTCCATGACAAAGGGTCACAGGAGTCACCCGTCAAGGTGTGAATTGAACTTGGCTACAGTGCATTCTACTCACCATGGTCATCCAGCAGAATATTCTCGGGCTTCAGGTCCCTACGAAAAGAGGCAACAACAGGTTCAACAGAGGCAAACTGCATTGGAATATCATTTAAAAGACAGAGCTGTAATTAAACATCACTTTACAAAACATATCTACCACAGATCTGTAACTAAACATTACTGTGGCAACCCTATTTTTATTTACAGTGCTACAAAGCTATGTCAACACTATTGTGCAAACTCGTATTTACAGGAAAACAGTCTTGCGAAAATTTGAGTGCGTGAAACTCAGTGTCAGTTCTGTTCTACATAAAGTGGCATAATATCAGTGGCATTTGTCATGTTAAGGTGACCCGTTTTGGGCCTTTAAATGCCCTCTTGAGGTCATGGGATTTTGGCACTGACGTGTATGTCTTGGCCACAGCCCTCGTGTTTTGGGTCAGGGATATTTTTGGTTAGGGTTATTAATGATATCCTGTTTGTGCAGTTAATGCATAAAAATGCCACATAAGATATGACAAACAGAGACCATTCTGATACACTGTGTAGGTCAGGACCAGTCTAATAGGTTAATGTGCACACTAGTTTAAACTGAACCATGTGTGGACTCTATGTGTTAGGCACATGACAACTAATACCACTTAATTCCACTGATGCATTCGCTGGCTTTTTACAAATGCTTTACAAACACACTGGTTGTGCATAACTCCGTGTCATTTTGAGGTCACGTCGTTAAATGAGCACCTAACCACCAAGCTGTTACGTAGAGATCTTTGTCCACATACAGGTGTATAAATAAGCCCAACGACTCACCACAACAATGGTATTTAAATAACTGTACTTATAACTTAACCACAGCTTGGTTAAGTTTCCCACTGTGATGTGTTTTTTAGAATGTCAATTAATTTTCTACATACACACACCCATCAAGTAGTCCTTATTTTCCAACTGTATTATAATTCGTGTCGTGGCCGCATTACCACCCTGATCGTGCATTAACTTTCTGATATACTGTACGAACACCATGTCAACCATTACCCCTTATGTACTGTATATGCCGTATAACACAGAGGGAGTCACGGCAAATCTTTATGAGGATGAACTGCAAGCAACCATCATGGAAATCACTAGTTATATTTTCACAAAAGGCACTAAGACTGAGAGACGGTAAAGGGCTGACAAAGTATGACATCACAAAGGAATGAAATGCTCCGGAATGTTTCAGCATGCTGGAACAGAACTTTCCAACGAAGCGAGGTAGTGGAGATCGATTATGACAGAGGACTTGCTAAAGGTGTTTTGCAAAACAAAATTGCATGACATGACGCAAGAGAGAGAGAGAGAGAGAGAGAGAGAGAGATTGTGTTGTAGATACAAAGAGTACAGAGATGCAAAATAGACAATGACGCACAGAGAGAGAGAGAGAGAGAGAGAGAGACAGAGAGAGAGAGAGAGAGAAAGAGAGAGAAATAGGAGGGGTGTGCAATGCATAACCTATGAGACATACAGTGAATTCCTGAAGGTGAAAGGAGGTCATGAAGCAATACATGAATTTAGATTCTCTCTCTGTCTCGTTATGCATCTGAGTGTGTGCGTGTCTGTGTCAGGGGTGGGGCTTTAATACTCCAATGTTATTTTGCCAATGAATGTGATGTGATGTGTTTGGCAACACTGTATTGCAACAGACAATCAACAACTAACAAAGCATTTTTTAAATTTTTTAATTACATTTTTAAAGGGAAAAGGAGAGGGAGAAAAAGCAGAGAGAAAAAAAGAGAGAGGAAGAAAGAGACAGAAAGTGAAGGAGGGAAAATGTGGAATGAGAGAGGGACAGACAGGAAGAAAGAAAGAAAGAAAGAAAGAAAGAAAGAAAGAAGGAAAGAAAGAAAGAAAGAAAGAAAGAAAGAAAGAATTGAAGGAAGAGAGGGAGAGAAAGTGGGAGGAAAAAAGCTCAAGCTTTGAAGGCATAACAGAAAAGTGTGATACACTTATACACGCATATGGGGCAAAGGGGTACTTGAATAGGTGCCCAGGACCAGGGATGGGAATTGATATGATTTTTATGATTCCGATTCCATTTTCAATTCTGTTTAACGATTCGGTTCTTTATCGATTCTTTTATCGATTATCATTTGGAAAAACAGATCGATTAGCATCAATTTTGTTTGGTTTAGAAGTAACACGACCGTACGAACCCAACAGTGAGGTGCCATGTTTCCTGCTGTGGCCCGCGGCAAACGATTCCATGGAATTAAAACACAGGGAACCGGTTCTCAACAACAACCTGTTTTTGATTCCCATCCCTGCCCAGGAACTGTAAAGGGCCTTGGACACAGTAAAAAATAAAAACCAACAGTAGGACGTGATCATGTTAAAATAAACAAATTCCGTGGTCGAGTGGAGCATTTTGCAGCCTACAACGCAAACTCAGGATGATGTTGCCATATATACTAGCCTGGGCCCGCTCATACTGCCTGTGATGCTGCATTGAACTTCCCGTTCAAGTCAGTCTAGCAAACCTGCCTATTCTCAGCTGCTCCTCTGCCTGAGAAATCCGGCACCAATGAAAAAACAAATGCTGCGTTTTTGTCATCAGAATAAGTGGTCTGATTGGTTATAGCTCTGTCCAGTAGTACATAAAGGCATTTGAAAACACCAGTTTATCCCGCCTCTGAGAATCTTTGCCAGACCAAGCTCCGTCTACGAGCTTGTTATGACAGCCAGGCTAGCAATATACACCAAGGGAATTTTGCACTGGATTTCTTCTTTAATGATGATAGTAATTTTGTGATCACCGAGATGTCTTTGAATGATGCTGCCCAGTAGCGCAGTAAGGATTTAATTCTGCACTGTTTAGGCCCATCTGACCTTGGCCGAAGGCCTTATCGGCAGCATATCACATACCAATCTGACACTCAGAGACTCTCCCTCTACCAGTCTGGGAGTTGCACTCCCCTGGGAACCACGGGAAACATTAGTGGAGGGATTGGCAGTGCCCTGACGTATTTCTCTGGTGCTACTGGACTATAACAAAGCTCGCCATGTGTATCTTTGTCCTGTGTTACTTTGCCAAACTGTAAGAGACCTTTGAGCCACCTCCTTTGTATGAAATGTGCTATACAAATAAAGATTATTATTATTATCGTTATTATTACTTGACACAGACAGATCACCCAATATCCTGATTTTAAACAGCAAAGGAAAACAAGTGTGCATGCATAGCCATCCACATCCTCCAATCAGGACCACCCTCTATACAAAAACATATAAATCATACGTCATAACTCTCTCCCCTGGTTTGGACAAAAGAACATCATGAAAAAAATAACACCAGCATTCATCCTGCATCTAAACTTGGTAGTATACCAGCCACAAAACAACACTGAAAGTCAACACACAAACTCTCTTTTACCCACATACACACACACACACACACAAATGGCACACACAATGTGGTTTATTAGTCCCAACTTAAACCAGCAACTCGCAGCACGGAGGATTGGGAGGATGCCGCACCACCACAAGTAAGCTAAAAAACAGGCTGTCAGGGAGGGGTGTTTAGCAGCATGCACATCACATAGCTAGCTGCAGTTAAACACACACATACACACATTTATTTCTTTTGTTTGTAGCCACAATTCAAATTAAATACATTTGACAGCTGCAAAATTTGCTCAGACATGACCCACTGTTATATGACCCACTAACATTAACTGAAGTAGAAACACACACACACACACACACACACACACACACACACACACACCTGTAGACGATCCTCTCTCGGTGCAGGTCCTCGAGGCCGCAGCAAAGCTCGGCGGCGTAGAAGACTGCGCGGCCCTCGGTGAAGCCGGCCTCGCCCATGTGGTAGATGTGGAACTTGAGGTCGCCGCCGTTCATCAGGGTCAGCACCAGACACAGAGCATCCTTCGTCTCGTACGCGTACGCCAAACTCACCTATGCAAACACACACACACACACAAACATGCATAAACATGCACACACACATGCACAAACACACAGACAAGCACGAACACAGATAGACACGCATACAACCACAGACACACAAACACACACATGCAGGCACAAACACAGATGCACACAGGTGCAGACACACATGCAGATAAACACAGACGAACACGAAAACACACAACACACACACACACACGTCTGTGTGAATCAGACCAGGGCATAATAGCCAAATGAGACTCATGTTTACTAAAACAGTGACCTGAATTACTGCAATTTGAAATCTCTGGATACCTGGATCAGGTTATAAAAGGACACAAAAAGTCTCTGTTAGATAAAAGGCTGCCTTTTCAAGTGACGGTCGTCATGGGTCAGTGACATTTAATGACTGGGCTTAAGTGTCTGGGCTAATCAGCACAATCAGAAACCAAAGGCAGACAGATTAAGTGTGTCAACAAAGCACCATGTCTGACAAGCACGCTTACCTGACTGAAAAGGAGTCTACTGAGATCATATTACTACTCTGTAAAAACCAGCAGCCCATGACAGGAAAAGCATTGGCCAACGGAGTTCATGGTTGCAACTGAATGTATACTTCTGACTTAGTGCGTACTTGCGACTGATTGCATACTTGCAGCGTGCATGAGAAAACAGCATTGGCCTGATGTGATGCACACTTGTAGATAATAAAAGCTCAGCTTAGTGCATACTCATAGTATTGGCATACTTCTAGCCCATGATAGATACAGCATTGGCCTATTGAGTGCATACGTGTAATGTATGATACGAGTAGCACTGGCCTAGTAAGTGCATACTTGGACATGACTCCTGGACCATGCGTGTCCAACAAAAACAACCCTGAAATAGTCCTCACTGTCGTCAGCCTGGTGTGTTATCTCCTCCAGGGCCGAATGTTATAGGGCTCAGGCTTTTTCGGGCCTAACTTTTAAGCCTGATTACAGCTCTAGTATGAGACCCACACTAAGGCACCTCTAGTCTAAGGGCTCATTCACACCAAACACTCTCCGTATACAGCTCCTAGACAGCAAGTGCCCTTTTTCTGTCCGTATTCGTTTAGAATGCACGTTAACAAATTAGATTGTTCACACTGCACGCGTGATCCGAGCGTATTCTGTCACACATACACACATATTGTACACGGTTATGTGCTGTACACACTCAAGCTGGTGTGAATGAGCCCTAAGGCGTGTTCCCTAAAGTGGGTGTGGTCACTTTTCCAGGGTGGCAAGTTGTAAACCTCCTAATAGATGTGGCTTATAGACAAACCCGGTGTCTCAGTTACTCTCAGTAAACTGATATGGGTTTGCAGGTTGGTTAGGTAGTTACTAAGGGCCGGTCCACACGACAACGTTTTCAGGTCAAAACGGTAAAGTTTGTTTGCGTTTTGGCCTTCCGTCCACACGGCGCTGGCGTTTTGGGTGACCGAAAACGATACTTTTTGAGAACGGGTTCCAAAGTGAGAAAGTCTGACAACGCCGCCGTTTCATTCTCGTGTGGACAGGGTAAACGCAACCTTTTGAAAACGATGACGTCGTCGCCCATTCACCTTGCGCTGCACATATAACAACAACTTCAAACTTTTACAAACTGGTTGCTGTCGAATAAATTGTGATTTGATTAGCTTATAGTGTAGGCTGGCTGTTGTGAAATTGTTTCTATCATTTGCCATTAAACTGTCTGAATGGCTAGTAGGCTATAACAAATACTTCTAGGCTTTCATTATTCTTAATTAATTAAAGAGCAACTGTCGCTGCTTTCAGCTCCCCTCAGTAACAATACGCATTGCTAAAATCAACATAATCTGTTTTAAGCGAATAATTGCGCAGTTGTCTCAAGCTTATTTGCAGCCCCTTCTATTTTTTCATGTTCTGCTCCGTATCGCTTAAATGGGTCAATTTAACAACGTGACATCTCACAACAGCGTCAAACTTTTACAAACAGGTTGTTGTGGGATACTTTGGGGGTAAAAATCGTCTGCAGTGTAGGCTATGTGTAATGCAACTGTTTCTACCTTCTGACATTGAACTACAGGATGTTTTTTGTATACTTCGCTAGTTCAGCCCAACAAAAGCTTTTCACGTTATGCTTTTTAAATAGGGCAACTGTCGCTGCATCCGACCCATCTAAACTGGAACGCACATTTCTAAAATCAACATACATTACATGTTTAAAGTGAATCATTGCGCTTCTGATCATGCCCCTCAAGCTGGGACAGCACACCCTCTGCAATGAAAACGTTCCCGTGTGTACGTAAATATTTACTGCTCCGTTGTCGTGTGGACGCGACTTTTTTTTTAACCCGCAAAGAAAAAAATCCAGGAACGTTGTCGTGTGGACGGGGCCTAAATCACCTATGTGCAACGCTGGCCAGAGACCCCCAGTCATTTTAAGGTGTATATGTGTGTGTTTGTGTGTGTATGTCTGTGTGTTTGTGTATGTGCATCAGGGTGTGTGTGTGTGTGTGTGTGTGTATGTATGTGTGTGTGTGTGTGTGTGTGTGTGTGTGTGCGAGAGAGAGAGAGAGAGAGAGAGAGAGAGAGAGTGAGGGAGAGGGAGAGAAAGAGAGTGTGTGTGGGATCACCAGTCCTCTAAACTCCACTTACCACAAATCTGCTGTTGACCTTCTCCAGAATCTGCTTCTCATTGAGCGCCATGGACTCCCCTTTCCGCTTCTTGATCCTCTTCTTCTCCAGCTTCTTGCAGGCGTACATCTTACCTGTGGCTCGTACCTGACACGCACACACCTGCACGCGGGAGGGGGAGGAGTAAGAGGAGGAAGAAATAGAGATAGAGAGAGAGAAAAGAAAAGGTGGACAAAAGAGAGGAGAGACAGATGAGCACAAATGCAGAGCGAAGTAAAAGTCTTTATTGTCACTACACAAAGTATAGTGAGATGTCGTTTGGAGCAGCCAACAACAGACGCATAGAAGAATGAAATAGATAAAAAAAAATGTGTATGCATGTGTCTGTGTGTGTGGAGTATGGGTAGGGTAGGGGGCAAAGTTTACTCAGAGCTCAAAAGCAACCTCCAGCATTAAGGCAACAACACACACCCACACCAGGACACTATCACAAGAACATTAGGACAAAACATTGACACAAACGGATCATTCATGTTCATCTGATGACTAGGGGGTGTGAGGCTCTGTATGTGTTGGGAGTGGGGGGTGGTATTAATGCACTTCTCTCTCTCTCTCATGCCACCATGGGAAGATGGCCAAGAAAGATACATAGGCGCCACCATGGGGGAATCACACAGGACAAGCAGACCTGCTAGGACAACATACACACACACACACACACACACAGACTTATACACACTCATACACACACACAGGCACTAACACAGACACAGCGATGTGTGTATGCCAGCTGCCAGCTATTGAGAGTATGCGTCATGCCCTCCGCCTGAGTCTCAGCTCTTTGCCACACACACACACACATACGCACGCACACGCACACAATATGCTGATGATGGACTTCATGAAAGCTGGGGGAAGAGGAGTTGTGGATAGTATTGGTGGTTGTTGTTAACTGCTCTTCTGTGTGGATCTCTAACTATGACACTATGAACTTTTTCACCTAAAGTGTCCCTGGAGTACAAACCCTCTGATTGCACTCTATGCCTACTTAAATGAATCGAGATATGTGAATACATGCGTTAAAAACACTTAAAAATGTGAATACATGTGTCATAAAAACAAAGATGAACAAGGCACTCACCTCTCCAAAGCCTCCTTTTCCTAATACCCTGTACTGCCGGAATGTGTTTTTGGTGATTGGCTGTCTGCAGAGTGGAGAGAGAGGGAGAACAACATCACACTCAGGCAGACATGGAAAGAGAGAAGGAGAGAAAGAGAGATAGAAAGAGAGATAGAGATATAGAAAAAGAGAGAGAGAGAGAGAGTGAAATAGAAACAGAGAAAGAGAGAAGTAGAAAGAGAGAGAGGTACAGAGAGAAAGAGTGTGAGATAGTAAGAATGTGTGAGAGAGGCAGAAAAAGCAGGAAAGAGATAGAAAAGGAGAAAAAAGAAGCAATAATTACTGAATCTACTCCAAAGCTAAAGGTCTCCATCACACCAACGTACTTTGCACAGATCAAGCTGTTACATCATACTGAGGTGAGAAACACACTAAAGGCGTGTGTGTGTGTGTTTGTGTGCGTGTGTGTGTGTGCGTGTTAATGTGTGCATGTACTGCAGTCGTAACTCCACTTACGAAATCAAACTTCCCTGTGAAAGTGTCGAATCAGGAAGTGTTGCCACATCGTCCCGATGCATGCACTCACATGTAGCCCTGACAGAGCAGTTAGCAGTGGGGTGTGCACCGTAGGTACTGTAGGCAAGGTGGAGGCCTGACTGTGTGTGTGTGTGTGTGTGTGTGTGTGTGTGTGTGTGTGTGTGTGTATCAGCTGTCGTTGGCAGCCTTCACATTTGAATCACATGATACTGTCTTGATCATTAACCTGCTCCTATCTTGTATGTTGTGTGTAGCATAACGTACTCTTGATACATGTGTTCCTACCCAGTATTTGCTGATCTATAGGGTCCATACTGCATATCCCCTCCTCCCTCTTTGCAGACTGACTACCCTGTGGTCCTACGCGAGATGATGTCAGTAATCGCGGTTGAAGTCTGCTGTGTTGTTATTTCAGCCTTTTAGTGACTGGTCAAAGGTGTGTGAGTTTGAGAGTGAAGGCAAATAAAGACGGGGAGGTCAAAGGGCATGTGTAGGGGTCTGTGTGAGCATGGCAACACAAACAGAGCAGCGGGCCAATGGGAGCCCTGTCTGGCCGGGGCTTTTGGGGACAGTTTTAGAAACACGGTCGGTTTGGGGTTACCATCAGTTACCCACAAGAGAGG
>CM050214.1:16460206-16465206 GCA_027475355.1 Coilia nasus
AACAGCACGGACCAGAGGCTAACTGAAGTCAAGGAAGTCCGGCTGATTTGGAACTCCATTAGGATTATGGGGGACTCCTACGGCACTGAACGGAACCACAAGTCACTTGGCTTCAGGATGATGCATCGAGCACATTCTCAAAACAGGATTTCAGAAGCTTAAAAAAGACCATGAACAACAGCAATAACAATGTCTCACATCAATGAAAACTCACAATGACTCACTGCTTCTCAACGGAAGTCAGGCTGACTTGGGTTGGGATACATATGAAGAAAACACATGAGAATAACAGGACTCAGTATTCTCACATGTCGTCTTCATGCCAAGACTGAGCTGCTGCACTGAGCTGCTGTTTTAAGTATCACTGACCCCCAATAACCCCTCCTCAGGTCACTGTGGGCAGCTCTATCCCAACATTCTAACTGAGCTGTACTATAAATCGAAAATATTAGGCTACAACATACAATGTCACAACATACATATCGCAAATGTGTCTTAGTAGCGTTAAATGGTCTCTACAAGCTATGCTTTTGTGGTCGACCTGTTCACTTTACTCACACATATACTTATAAATAGTTAAATCAGAGAAACTGATAATTTTACAGTGGTCTCTTAATTTTTCCAGAGTTGTATTTAGCAATTCAAGTGGAGCCCAAATGCCCTTGTTTCTTTCCCAATAGCACAGGCTATTTAATGTTTCGAGTGTAGCGGTGAACACAAACCTGAATGACTGTATATTAAAGTATTTTTTTCCGTGTCACAAATCATATTGTCACTGCAACATTAAGCAATGTTATCACATAGGCTACAGCCTGTGTCTTTCGAATCAAAGGCAAGGCTGTCCTCAGTGCTACCTAATCTACACCCACAGTCCCAGTCTTCGTCAAAGAGCCTAAGACCCACACTCAAGACTCCAGACTAGTTTTGCGACAGTTCACAAAATGTATTAATCAGTTTGTATCATGGATTATCAGTAATCCACTCCTTCAAGGTAGGGTAGGAGATCCTGGAAAAATGGTTTGAGGAAGCTACATTTTGAAAGTACACAATTCAAAAGTCCAAAACGTTTTCTTCAGACTTCCCCCAGGAAGTCATGCCTCCAGATGCATGCACACAGCAATACAATTTAAGCAATACAGTAAAAAGTGCTACTCCTACCCTACCTTTAAAACATTCTTAAAAATCAGATATGCTCAAAGACACGTCATTTAATCACACAAAAACAAAAGGCCCAGTTTGACATTAGATGCATCATTGTGACAATCTTAGATTAAAGCTAGGTGATGAAAGTAATGCACACATACCGTTACCCGTGACAAGCACACCAAACAGGACCACATGAGCCCCATTCATCCCAATTCAAGCCCTCGCTAGGATCTCATTAACAGGCAGCCCCCCTGGCGGTCAGGCTAATCAGAGAGCTGGCTGAATGTGCAAATGCAGGCCTGGGGGAAATACACACAGCTGACGCAGGATCTACGCAGACGCAAAAGAGCATGGGCCCACACACCCTTGTGGTGAGCGACGGACCTCGTTGTCTACCAATGCCGGCAGTGACGTGAGTGTCAGGATCACATCAAGGCACAGCAAAACCAGGACAGGGCGAGGTCTATGTGTGAAAGTGAGTGAGAAATGTGTGTGTGTGTGTGTGTGTGTGTGTGTGTGTGTGCATATCTGCATATTTGCAAATCTGCGTGCATGCTGATGAAAGGATGCTGAGAGAGCTTTTATCTGGTGTGTTGTGACTGTGTGTGAGGTTAGTGTGTAAAATGTGCACCGTCTTGTTCTTTGACAGCGCTGTGTGAAGTAGAGATCAGGAAAACAGTAAGGGGATGTCCACTGTGATTCACACTCCCACACCACACACACACACACACACACACACACACACACACACACACACACACACACACGTGAACACGGTTTGACAGGAACTCATCGATTCATACAACTAACCTCACTGACTCACGTCACATTCATGACCAGAGCCTATGCATTTCACCTCACTGACCTACAGCATATCTAAAGCCCCAACCTGGGCACTTAACCTGACTGACCAAGTTACATCTGGATCAGAGCCTGGACACCTAACCTCACTGACCAAGTCACATGTGGACCAGAGCACAGGCACCTAGCCTTAAAGACCTGTGTCGTGTCTTGGTAGATGCCCTGTCAAGCAGCCCTTCTTGCTTACTGTAAGGAGAGCAGAGTTGCTTAGTGCTGTGTGTGTGTGTGTGTATGTGTGTGTGTGTGTGTGTGTGTGCGCGTGATCTGGTGTAGTCTGTGTAGGTTTCGGGTGGTGTGTCAAAGCAGTCTGTGTGTTTGCGGTGTGTGATATGGTGTAGCAGGTGTGCAGAGATCTAGGCCTAGTTTGTGTTTGCGTAGTCCAAGACAATAGGTGATAATGCAGCCTCTGATGTGGCCAAGTGCAATCTGTGTCAGCTGCAGGCAGGGGCTCCACACTTTCTCCTCAACAACCACACACACTCACACACACTCACACACTCACACACACTCACACACACTCACACACACTCACACACACACACACACACACACACACTCACTCACACACACACTCACACACACTCACACACACTCACACACACACACACTCTCACACACTCTCACACACACACACACACACACACACACACAGCGCGCACACACAGCGCGCACAAACACACACACACACTCTGAGATGAGGGCAATAGAACTCTGAGAACATCTCTAAGGGCTCATTCACACCAAACACTCTGCGTATTCAGAGCGTGCCCGTTTTCTGTCCGTATTTGTTTAGAATGCATGTTAACAAATTAGACTGTTCACACCGCAAGTGTGTTTTGCGCGTATTCTGTCCCTGTACAAACATATTGTATACAGATACGTGCTGTACACGCTCAAGTCGTGTGAATCAGGCCTAAGCCTGTTAGTACTGCTGTGGTACAGCAGGACTACTTCAAAAATCACAAAACCCAATGGGGTGGGTAGATCACACAACAGGAATGATATATGAACCACTCCAATAGAACTACACAGAACTAAACTTTAAGAGCACATCAACAAAAATTGAAGATCCTGATACACGAGGAAACTTTCTCAGCAGTGTTGTTGATCAATGTTATAAATAGATGTTGACAGGGCACTTTATCACTGATAGTGGGCAACACAGTTTTATTAGGGAAACTTAGATCAGCAGCAGACAAGTTTTTGCCATCATCATGACATTGTGAAAACAGTAATCAACCATGTTGTTGCCCAGCAACCATGCTCAAAATGTTGCACACTTTATGTTATCACTTTACAGTAAGAGTGTGACAAAGACCCAGCCATGCATCCACATTTGAGCCTCTGGTTCTGTATCGCATGAACACTCTCTGGCTTCTAATTCATAGTCTTCACCCATGCCCTGGTCAAGTTGAAACATGCCTTACTGTGAAACAGTCCTGGTTTCAAAATCAGAATAGACTGGAGAAAAAGGCCGCTTCAGAAAGTGTGTACAGAGCAACACTGTGTGTGTGTGTGTGTGTGTATGTGTGTGTTTGTGTGTGTGGAGTAACTCTGGAGGCCATACACTGAGCAGCAAGAAACATCACAAGCTTTTTATCCAAAAACTATGGTTCGCATGTGGTCCTACGTGAGTTTTGGATGGCCGCCATAGCTTGGCAGTTCCTCAGGAATATTCACCAGAAGAGGTCACTTCCTGGGTTGACCTGCCTTTTGTGCCGGGGCACGGGGCATGGGTCACACAGGCCACAGGTGACTTTTTTGATACAATTAGTATAAGCAAGTCCATTATCGGCCAGGTGCCAAGAGACATTTGGATGCAAGATCAGTTTACAATAAACTTTATAAACTTCACTTACTCAAACCAAAGGTTTACGGGAGCTGAATTTGTCTATTTTCATGGGGATAACTTCTTTCTCACTGAGTAAAGCCTCATTTTTATTGAAACAGCAACAGAAATGGCTGAGAATGGCTCAGAACAATAAAAACTTCTCACAGCAACGAAAATGTCTATCTGGAAGAATAGTCACATTACAACAAAAAAAAACTACCCATGTGTGGGTGACTAACCCAAAGCCTACTAAAAGCGGCCATCCATCTGTAACCCATGCTAAATGTAACGCCCCTTACGCACAGTGCTGGCGTAAGTAATGACCTTAAAATGACCATGGACCAACATGAACAGTGGCCTGTTTAGTGACTAAAGTGATCCCACACCACAGTGACACTTTGTCCTATTACTAACCAACCTCCTCACCCCCTTGACAGAAAGACAATATGAAAGATGGAATTGTGACGTCCGGCTGTAAACTTAATTTTAGGCTAATTTCAGACTGCGTCACTGTGGATGGTGACAGGAACGCTGAGGAACGTTGGAAGCCCTCACGCCAAGCACGCACGCACACACACACACACACACACACACACACACACACACACACACACACACACACACACACACACACACACACACACTTCATATGCCCCCACAGATCTGCATGTTCAGCTCCCTGGCCAAGTGCCAGCTCAATGGACGGGTGGGGGGGGGGGGGGGGGGGGTGTGGGCAAACAAGACCTGACCCCCCGATAGCCACTGCAACATAATAATCTTATTAGCGGGAGGGCACACCATTTCATCCAGCCAGCATTATAATCATATTAGTGGGTGGGCACACCACTTCATTCATAGGATGACAGAGGCTCCATTGAAAGAAGAGTTGGGGAGCAGAAGACTGAAAGGATGAAGGGAGGGGAAAGAGGGAGAGAAAATGAAAGGGGGAGAGAAAGAAAAAAAGGGAAAGAGCGCAAACAAGAGGAAGAAAGAAAGAAAGAAAGAAAAAAAGAAAGAATGAAAGAATGAAAGAAAATGGACTTGAAGAGTGAAGAGCCGGAAATGAACTAGAGCAGAGTCATTTAGGGGTGGTGCGGAGTTGTGTTTATGTGTGTGTGTGTGTGTGTGTGTGTGTGTGTGGTGTGGTGTGTGTGAGGTAAAG
>CM050214.1:16467706-16567706 GCA_027475355.1 Coilia nasus
CAAGGACTACCATGGCTGGATATGTATTCAGCAGGTCTCATGGCAGACTTGGCAGTTGTGGGTGGCTGGAGTTAAAGGAACACTGCACGTTTTGGAGAAAAAAAGGGTTATTTTCCAACTCCCTTAGAGTTAAACAGTTGGGTTTTACAGTTTTTAAAATTCATTCAGCGATCTTTGGATCTTGCAGTAGAATCTCCGAATCGGGCAGTAGCACTGCTACCGCTCTAAATGTGGTTCAATGACTTATTCCTTGTCACACACAGCTAGAGACAACCGACGAGTTACAACAAGAAAATTGTGCACATCCTGTGTCAAGGTCATTCACTCAAGGTGTGAAGGGCGTAGAGAAGCTCATGCCAATACAGGCAGCATGAATTTGAAAGGGCTATGCAGTCTCCTAGTCTTGATTATAGTCATAAGAGGTAAACATTTCAGTCTTCTAATCTTAAAACTGTTTTGTTTTAGACATAAATGGCAGCTTTAGCCTGTCATTGTTCTGTTGTTTAAACTGACAAGGTCAAAAACGATGGCTATCATCATGAGGTCAACACCTCTTGTTGCCAAGCTAAAATATTCTAGTATTTCCATGTCTTTGAAGGTTTATGTAAATAGCATGCAAAGTTACAACACAAAAAACAAAACACATGCCTGTGACAATTCCAGAGAAACCGTTTCTCTTATTTGCCTAGAAAACTCTTGTTAGTGTCGGACATTTTTCTAAATCCTCTTCTAGTACAAGGTGACTTCAGCTTGTTCTGAAGTCCTTATACATAGAGGAAAAATGTTAACTTGTAAACAATCAACAATTAAAAGGTTTTTCTGTTACTTTCTGTAATTCCTTCCATCCTCTTGTGACTTTGCCAATCATAAAACCACAGTTTAATTAAAAAATCATTACAAACCTTTCAAACTGATAATGAAGTGTACCATGTTAATGTGGGATTCTTTTATAAGCGTGTAACTGACATTTTGAAGAATGTCTTTGTTGTGACTGGGTGGTGGCCACTTTGGGAATTTGGGAAGGCATTTTGGGAAGCTAACTGGTCAGTGGGCTAGCTGGTTTGCTGTTTGCCGTTAGCTTTGCTAAAGTGGCTTCTTTGCTCAGCACAGCACAGCACTCACTTCCTGTGCGAGTTTCAGCCAAACCAGACCAATTAATAGCAGGGGAGATGCCACAGTTCCCCGTCCCCCTCCCACTCCCCCCACTCAGCCACTCACATTCATCAGCAGGACAGCACAAGCCAGCCAGGCCAATCAATCAATTCACTCAGCACAGCCAGCTATCACAGTGCACTCTCCCTAGCAGCTTCCAATCTCACCATGTGAGTGTGTGTGTGTGAGAAAAAGAGCTAGACAGAGAGACAGAGAGAGAACGAGAGAGAGAGAGAGCGAGTGAGTGTGTGTGTGTGTGTGTGTGAAAGAGACAAAATTTATTTGTTCAGAGAGAAGCAGTAAAACTGTTTATGTGAATGTCTGCAAGCTTTCTGTGACTGTCAACACATGTACAGGCATGCGCATATTTTTATGTGTTCATGTGTGTGTGGGGGGGTTGGAGGAGGGATGGGGTAGGTGTGAGGTACTGTCATGAACCTGAAGTACTTTCAAGCCTGATCCGTATTAAGCCTAATAAAGCCCCCGGCCCTGATGGTCTGAGTGGCAAAGTTCTTAAATTCTGCTCTCACCAGTTAAAAGGTGTGCTGACAAACCTGTTTCAAATACTACTATATACATCCACAGTCCCCAACACATGGAAGCAGTCAAATATCGTGCCAGTCCCTAAAAAACCTGGTGCAACTGAGCTCAATGACTTTAGACCCATCGCACTCACCTCCATTCTTTGTAAAAGTATGGAGAGAGTAGTGAGCAAACATATAATGACCAGTATATCCACTACTTTAGACCAACTTTAGTTTGCATATAAAAGTCAAAGGGGCACAGATGATGCAACTACAACCCTGTACAATTTCTTAGCCAAACACTTACAAGTCCCCTCACACTATGCTAGGATTTTGTTTATAGATTTCACATCAGCTTTTAATTCTATGCAAATTCATGTACTTTTACAAAGACTTGTTGACTTAGGGGTCAATGGTGGGGTAATTCATTGGGTCAGGGATTTCTTGTCTGACCGCCCTCAACGGGTTATCCTGGGGAATATTAAGTCTGATACCACTGTTTTGAATACTGGGGCACCACAGGGCACTATTTTATCTCCCTTACTGTTCTCTATATACACAAACGAATTCCAAATTCAAGAACAACATTTTAGTTTATTTAAATATGCCGATGACATGGCTCTGGTTGGCCTACTGCGACAGGGGGATACGGAAAGAGAATATGCATATACCCACCATACATCCACTCTGCAGGAATGGTGCGAAAATAGTTTTTTAGAAATTAATGTAAATAAGACAAAAGAACTTGTCATTAAAAATGATAAGAATCTTTTATCTCCAATAATCATTAAGGGTCAGACTGTGGAAGTGGTGAATGATTTTAAATATCTGGGAACTTTTATAGACTGTAAACTTACTTTTAAAGAAAACACAGATTTTATTTTTAAAAAGTGCTCACAACGTCTCCACCTCCTACGTAGACTCAAGCACTTTAATGTAAATAAGGATATTTTACAAACGGTGTATAAAAACCTTGTCAAAAGCATCTTATCATTTAATATGATCATGTGGTATGGCAACCTGAACATGCAGAGGAAAAATAAGTTACAGAGAATAGTGAATATGGCCTCAAAGATAATAGGACAGCCCCAAAAGCATTTAAGTGTAATGTCTGAAGAACTGATTTTAAACAAAACTAGGAAAATCATGGTTGATCCATCCCACCCACTGCACAGTCAATTTGAGCTTCTACCCTCTATGAGGCGTTTTAGAGTGCCTACTGCAAATAAAAACATCTTTAAAAACTCCTTTGTTCCTTTGGGAATCAGGGCAATGAATCCTCACCTAATTCACCCACAGTGTTTTTAGGGGTCTGATTACTTATTTACGTATTTATCATACTCATGCATGATATTTACTACTCCTTAGTTATCTTATTCTTTTAAACACCACACTGTTGTGGTTATGTACATGTACTTTTAATTTAGTAGGCCTAGATTACATGCATTTTTCTTTTTAATAAGGGTCTAGCTTACTCCTCATCTACTTTGTGGGAAATGCAGTGCCTGGATGAGGTGTGGACTGTGTATTTTGATGTTAAATGTTGTGTATTGTGTCTTTTCATGTTTAATGTTTAACTGTCTGTAGTGAAACTGAAGACAAATTTCCACATCGTGGACAATAAAGTATTCGTATTCGTATTCGTATTCGTGTTTGTGGGGGTTGAAGGTGGGGGAGGTGGGGGCTACTGTCTGTGTGTGTGGGTGTTGGAGGTGGGGTGGGGGTAGTGTCTGTGTGTGTGGGGGGTTGGAGGTGGGGGAGGTTGGGGGCTACTGTCTGTGTGTGTGGGGGTTGGAGGTGGGGTAGGTGGGGGGTAGTGTCTGTGTGTGTGGGGGGTTGGAGGTGGGGTGGGGGCTACTGTCTGTGTGTGTGGGGGTTGGAGGTGGGGTAGGTGGGGGGTAGTGTCTGTGTGTGTGGGGGTTGGAGATGTGGTTGGGGGGGTGTGGTGCACTGTCTGTCTGCATACCTTCTTATGCTACTTTCCTATGTGTGTACACCAGTGTGTGGAAGCAGTGTAGGTGGACTAGACCAGGGGTTCCCAAACTTTACCATGACAAGGCCCCCCATAGACCAGTAGATTCCAGGTAAGGCCCCCCTGAGATGAAAAGTGTGTACGTGATCACCCGGATGTGTTCTATACCAGCCAATTAGAAAGATGATGGCTAATAAAAATAATAACGGTAATAGTAGTAATGTTAAGATATCCGGTAGATTATTATAATGCAGCTTTTAACAAATGGGAATATTTTTTGGTTTTATTTATTCAAGTATTTATTTCGGTTTGCTACTTTTCCCTCCAACTTGCCGCGGCCCCCTTAGCACCCCCTCACGGCCCCCCAGGGGGCCGCGGCCCCCACTTTGAAAACCCCTGGACTAGACAATGGCCTTTTGGCACGGCCGTGATACAAACAGGGCATTTAGCGGGTAGATCAATGTTTGTGCCCCATGAAAGCACGGATGCGAGAGAGGACGGCCTACACAGCATGCGAGAGGAATGCAGCGCATCGCTAGCTCCTCACAAGCTCCAAATGTCGAACACTCCCCTTCCTGCCGTTTAGCCAGAGGTGTCAATCCCGGGTTCAGAAAGTAAAAACCCTGCCACAAATTTGATCCAACCAGCTCTGAATCAGCTGGCACCTCTGAACCCGGGATTGACACCTCTGCGTTTAGCCCCTCATGCACAGCAAACTGAAACACCACATGGTAGCCACATGCTAAAAGGCATGGCTGCATAATTCAGGGAAAATATCTGGGACTTTTATGGACAAACATGACCACTGCAATTTCATTTGTGATCTGCAAGTTTTAAAAGTCAAGTTTCAGTTCAATATGCCAAATTCTCGCCTGACGTTTGGGCCACCTTCAATTGGTGAGCATGTCTAGTCTAGAGCATGGAAGGTGACCTGTCTGTCACAGAAAGAGATGTTGAACCTAATAATCATAAATGTGACAAAATAAAACATGAGGACAGACCAATAAGCCACATGCTAAACGCTAACATGACGTTGTGCTAACTGCATTTGGTTTAAATTCTGATTTGTTTTTTTGTTTTTTTTTGTAAAAGTGCTACTCCATGAAAAGATTAGTCTTTACAGTTTTATGACGCCGTGTCTTGCAAAGGAAGACTCTAGTATATTAGGCCTTCCCTGATAAGAGCTAGAGCTTTAATTGGAGCGTAGAGAGGACTGATGCCTTAAAATGTGTTAAATCCCCTCTGGGAATTAGATTAAAATACTTCTTCCCCACTGAAGCACTGCACAGCTGCCAGCCTCACACATGCAGAATATCAGTGGTGTGTCCTGCACTACCCCACATGCTGAGTGTGTGTGTACGTGTATGTGTGTGTGTGTGTGTGTGTGTGTGTGTGTGTATTTGAGTTTGAGTGTTACTGTGTGTGTGTGTGTGTGTGTTAGGTGGAGGGAGGGAGTGTCATAAAATGAACAACATCCCTCAGTCACATGCATCAGATGCTGACTTGCCCTTAATCAAGGGGATACAATGAGATGAAACACTTACAAGATATGAAAGAAAACAAACAGAAAATAAAAATACATTTCCCATGGCTCTAAAAATAGGAACTCCTTCCATTTTCACAAGAGAGAGAAAACACCATTCAAAGCTCCAAGGAACACAAACATTGCATTAATTATTTCCTCCATCCCCGTGCCTTGACGATAATCATCGTAATGCCTTAAAACACTTTATGATTACTTTATTCCTAATTGACTTTGTCCCTGTCTCACACACACACACAGTCACACACACACACACACAGTTCATTGTTTAAGAAGAACTGAAATGCTTGACACAATGTCTGACACACATGAGTAATGTCTGAACTTGTGTTGGTAGTTGGGCCTGAATGGAGCCCTTATCAGTATAGTTTGCTGTGAGCTATAAACCATAAACATAAGGTCTAAAAATACAACACATGTGTTTAACAGCTCACTGTGAGAAACACACACATACACACACACACACACACACACACACACAAAAGACTCAAAAGACCATTCACTACTTCACGGAGAGACCATTGACACTGTATGGCCCAGGGGGAGCCCATTTCTTGGCTGCATAACCTTGGTCACTTAAGGGATGTTGTGCGTGCCTTTTTAATGCCTTTTTGTGCCATTCGTTATGTTGTTTGGAATGGTTTCAAGCTGATTGTGGTTGCTGAATGTTAACAGCACAACAAAGAGACAACAGATTAAACTGAAACACACTGATTGTACTGACAAAGGATGACAGCTGTCAAAAATGCATAATTATCTTTATGTGTTAACAGGACAGAGGCTTTCCTTTGGTACTGAGAATACTGCACATTACTGAGAATACTGCACATTACTGAGAATACTGCACATTACTGAGAACACTGCACATTACTGCTTTGAAGCCACTGTGGAGCATGTGCAGCCTGATCTAGGTCAGTGACATGATCACTCATTGAATTCTAATCTTTTCCATCACTGTCTAAAATCATATTGCAAGTGTGTGTGTGTGTTTATGTTTGTGTTTGTGCGTGCGTGTACGCGTGTGTATGCGTGTGTGTAAGTGCGCATGTGTGTGTCTTAAGACAGGTTATGAACAGGACAAACCGTAATCTTACTTTACAGTTCCCATCTGATAAAACTCTACTCAGGTAAACACTGCCTAATCTTGTCTGGGCTGGGATGACATCCCAACACATTAGACTCAATTCACACCATCCCAATAAGTGTCACAATTGTTGCAGTTAAATGTCCTGGCTACTTAATGTCACTTAGTCAGAAAGGACAGACAGCCCTTCACAACACTTTGAGAACAGCATTACATGGGCTGTTCAAACACGGCATGGGAAAGAAAAACAAAGTTGGACTTAGCTTTCCATGTTTATTTTATGACGCCTCATGGAGCACATATCCTCGGGGAGCCAGCCTTGTTTTGTTACTGGAAATAGCAGTAGCATCGCACGAACAGGCCCTCCAACCGGACAATCCCAGAGACCCCGGCCGCATATCACCACCGAGGCCTGTCTGCCGTTGTCACGAAACCTCTGGGCTTTCGAGAGCGAGAGCGAGAGCGAGAGCGAGAGCGAGAGCGAAGGCTGGCTGGGGTGGGGGGGTGGGGGTGGAGATTGGTAGACCATACTGCGGGGTAGAGAAGAATCATGCACTTTACCTTGAAATAATAAAAGGGGTCATTGTGCGAAATTCATATGACAAAGCCGCACGTCGCCCCGACTCCAAGTCGTAAAGGCCGCGTTTACCCCTGAGACTCACATAAATTGTGAGACGGCTACAGAGCGAAGACAGCTAGTGGAGCCAGGCGCCTCTGCTCTAATGAGGTTTGCGCTGAGCTGACGTGCGCTGAGGTGACCCTGGCGACAGACAGCGCATTGTCTCTGGTCCCGGGTTTCCCTCACCTCATGAGCAGCAGTTTAACTGGCGGGCCGTAAACCCGCCACCACACGAGGGCCCGAGTGGCATGTTGATGGTGCCGCCACAGGGAGTCGTCACGGCAACTCCATCGAGGTGCGTTAAGGGAAGCCATCTGGACCTCATGCACTCCTGCTCTTAACCCAGCCAATCAGAGCACAGCAGGCCAGCACAGGGCTCTTGGCATGAGACAAAGAGCTGTTTCCTGAAAATGTGTCATTCCAAAACCTCTTAAAGGTGCCCCCAGACAGGCAAAGGCCTTATTTAACATGTTCTCCATGTGAGAAGCAGGAAATTGGTTGAGAAATCGGCACACGCATCTAGATTTGGGGTTTCCTGCTGAGATCCACCTCCCCACACTAAAGGGAGGGAGTGCGGCCTCGTTGAGAAATGCAACAAGCATCAGACGGTGAGAGGAAGAGACTTGGACAACACTCTCCACCAGTGACAGGGACAAGAAGCAATCACTCTTAGCATTTGAAGAGGACAATAATACTGTGCTGTAAATGCAATACCACCCTCTTTGCTTTTGTCTATCCCAAAAGAAACAAATTAATTCATAGATGCATTACAAGTCCTCAAACAGGCAGTATGACCCTTGTCAGGAGTAGGCTTTACTTATAATAACTACAGTGAAGCCATGATATATATGGGGTCACCACCCTCAAAGCACAGCTACTTGGCCCACCACACTCACAGCACAGCTGTGCAACTGAGATGTTATAACATGTCATAACATGCCATTTACATGTAATTTCACAGATGCTCAAAATCCGGAGGAACTAACTACATGTAACTAGAGAGAGTGTCCACCTGGAGCAATTTGGGGTGAAGTGCCTTACTCAGGGGGACAGTGGTGGCAGATCCTGGGACCAGACTTGCAAACATCTGGTCTTTTTGCAATCCCTGACCACTGACCACCAGACTACCACAATCCCATTGCTGCAACCTCTGGGTTCCACTACCAGCGACAGAACTGGATACACCAGATGCAAAAGCTCTATGCACATTCAAAAAACAGTAGACCAGCCTTCTAAAGCAATTTTTTTCAATCGAATGAAACATTTCAGTTGTGTGTCTGGTTTAGACCCACTGTCATTGTTCCCAGGACCAGTCCGTATATTAACCCGTAGGTACCCTTTCCAGCGAATTCTAATTGTGATAACGATTTCAGGGTCAAACGATCTCAAAACAAATAAAATCGAGGGCAACAATGTTTTTGTCCTAATTATTTTCTACTGTTTGTACTGTACATTAGATGTATACATTAGACATTTCTACTGTTTGTACATTAGACATCAAAGGAGACTTACTAATGTTTACGAAGAAAGGTATTAGGGAAAATCCGAAGGTACAAGAATGTTTTTTCGACAAATACGTATGTATATACGTAAGAATATAAATGTAAGAATACATTTTCAATAAAGGAAGCATGTTACTGAGGAAAACAAAATAATCGTTTGAATAATCCTGATTTCAGTTTTGGCCCAAATAATCGTGATTAAATTTTTTTCCATAATCGAGCAGCCTTAGCTCAAACACTGTGCACACATCATCAAGGTTCACATATCTCCACTTTTCCTATCTGTCTCAAGAATCATGATTTTGGAGGTTATGTGATGTAGGCAACATCAAAATGTTAAGCCACTGAATGCGACAAAACATCAGTTTGTTGTTGTTAGTTCACAACACCGATGTCAGCTGCTGGGTGCCCATCTTAAAGGGGGGAACAACCACATTGCTCGAGCCACACTGACCAGCCATGAGTAATGTCATATGAAATTAATAACACACCAACAAGGTAAGCTGTAACATCGGCACTTTGCTCTCAACATCAACCAAACATTAACTGGTCTTCTCACACATCCCTGACTAAATAAACTAGATGTGAACATGGTGGTAGCCTGTCTCTCTGAACTGTGTGGAGTTCCCCAAAGAGCATTTAGCCTAAATTAGCGGTGATCTCCCGCTTGCATGCTTTAGTCAGCATCTGGTTCAAAACATTAAATTAGCTGTTGGATTAAAGCATCTGCTAACAAATCTACACATGAACACAAAAATAAACAAACAATTTTTTCAGCCAGCCTTTCTGACAGCACCCTTCAGTGATGTTCCTCCTCGTTTCGAGGACACTTTGGATAACAGCATCTGCTAAGTGCAATGTAATGTGATGTTAATCTAATGCGATTTACATTACACAGCCCAAACCCTGACGCTACGCGTTCTACTAGAATTTACTGTAACAGCCAATGTGTGCTAATGAATGAATCAAGTGCTGGACAAGACAGTACATTGGGACACTGATGCTAGTGTGGATGATAGGTGAGGACTTCCCCGCCAGATACAGAGGGTTGTGACAGAGCTGGCCGATAGAATGTGGGCTGGTGGGGGTGCAGTGGCGCTGTGGTTAGAGAGAATGTGGGCTGGTGATCTTGTGATGCCGAGGACCTGGATCTCCTCCTGGGCTGCCCTCAGACCGCCTGCACCAAGATGAGGCTGAGGCCGAAACACAGGAGGAAATCATATGATTGTGTTTAAATGTGATTTAGGAGCCGCTGTCAACCCCTCCCAGCACTTCATCTCCATCGGTGGCACCCTGCCACACACTGAGGAGAGAGAAGCACGCACACACCAAAAGCACATTAAGGAGGAGGGGTGTTGAAAAAGAACAAAACAGTTACTGTGAAGTCAATAGGGCCTTCTGAGGAGGGAGAGAGAGAGAGAGAGAGAGAGAGAGAGAGAGAGAGAGAGAGAGAGAGAGGGAAAAAGAGACAAAAAGGGAGGGCGAGAAAGGGCATGAGGGCACAGGAGTCAGAGAGGATGAGAGAGAGAGAGGAAAAAAAGAGAGAAAGTAGGAACTTCACACAATGTAAGAACAGGGAGAAATTGTGAAAGGAATAAAAAAGCAGTTACTTTAGAAAAAGAGGCAGAAAGCAGAAGACGAGCAAGACATAGAGATGAGCATAGCATAGTAAGACTACTAAGAGGGGAGAGAGAGAGAGCGAGAGAGAGAGAGAGAGAGAGAGCGAGAGAGAAAGCCAGGAAGGGGAGAAATGGTGGCAAAGAAACATGCATAAGAGAGAAAGAGGGAGAGGGAGATAGATAAAGAGTATGCATGTTGGTGTGTGTGTGTGTGTGTGCGTGTGTGTGTGTGTGTGTGAGAGAGAGAGAGAGAGGAAGTGTTGTGTCATATTTTGCAACACGTCAGCCGTTTTTTGTTCTTCTTCTGTCCTTCTCTGTTTTCTTCATGATGGACATCAGCTGGCTGAACCCTTACACCCTACAGGGTATCAGCCCACACCCACACACACACACACTCATGCCCAGAGTCCACACACACACACACGGACATCCTACCTCCATACACTCACATACACACTCATGCTCAGAGTCCACACACACACGCACATCCTACCTCCATACACTCACATACACACTCATGCAAACTTGTGCACACATACACAAACACATGCCTCAACTTCAAACACACACACACACACACACACACACACACACACACACACACACTCTCATGCCTATTAACACACACTCAATCCTTAACTACTAAGACACAGACAAGTACACACTGTACTTCCATATTCATTAAGATACTTGCACACACACGCACACCCCTCAACTTTAAAACTACTAACACACACCATAACTCCACACTCACTAGGGCACACGGCACACACACATACACACTTTTGCATGCATCACTTTCTTTTGCATGCATCACTTTCTTGGCTTTTTCTAAAACCAAGTCCAGACAAATGAGTGCGGTCTGTTATAATAGGCTTAAACAGATAGCCACATGCCTAACTAATATGCCTAACACATAACTAAACACTCAGTTCAGTTTCCTTTTTACAATCCCATCACCAGCATCAAAAAGGGACTGTTGCTTTCCTGCTAATGAGTAACAGACACAGATGGTTTGAAGCAGTCTTTCAAATCAGGGCGGCCAATCAATGCAGTAGGGCTGCACAATATATCGAAAATATCGTGATATCGCAATATACAACATTGCATGACATACATATCGCAAAACATGGCTTAACTGCAATAAATGGGACATTACTGTAAGATGTTTCAAGCTCCAAATATGAAGATATTTGAGAAATCAAATGGAGTCCTACTGCCCTTGATATCCACCCCCACAGGCTGCGCACTGGCTACGGCCTAGCGGTGAAAATTAAGATGAAAGATGTTAAAACTATATTTAAATATTTAAATGTATTTAACTATATTTAAAAATGTAAATCTTTATTTATCGCAAAACATATCATCGCAACATTCTGCAATGTTAGTGCATATCGCATATTTTTCCAATATCGAGCAGCCCTACAATGCACCTGCGTCTCTATTTAGTCTGTCTGTGTGTTTGTCTGTCTGTTTGCATATACTTGAGCAACAGTCATGGTGGGACGCCTGCAACTGTCTGCAACTTCCTCTTCTGGCCCCGGCCGCCATTTCCTTTCTGGTGCACTTGTGGTGGCGCTTGGCTAGGCTCGGCTCAGCTCGCTGCAGCGCTGCACTGCGCTGACAGTCAGACGGGCTGCGGCCTGACGCCCCCTCCTTCCTCAGGCACACCAGCCGGCTGCACCGGGGGACACAGGAAGTGCCTGTGCCAGCGTAGCAGGCAGCACTGTGCCCTGTCACTGGGCCGCCGCCGCCGCCACTGCTGGCACACACTTGGGGTGTGTGGGGGTGTGGGGGGTGGGGCCATGTCGTGCCTGCGTGCCTGAGTGTCGGTGCGCTCGTGTTCCGTTGGCTCATGTGAAGCTGCAATTAAGCAAAGCACAACTGCAAAGCACCGAGCGACATGACACGCACACACGCGCACTCACACACAAACACAACACAATAAAGCAACGTTCTCTCGAAAGCGCGTCATCGGATGCAATGGGCCTTGGCAGCAAGATTACAAAAAACAGCAGCAATTTGGAAGGGCCCTTTGTAAGTGCGTGTGTGTATGTATGTGTGTGTAAGAGAGAGCCTGTACGTGTGTGTGTGTGTATGCGTGTGTGTGTGTACATGTGCATGTGTGTGTGTGTGAGAGAGAGAGAGAGAGAGTGTGTGTGCGTGTTTGTATGTTGTCATCTAATAGTCCAGTGTCACAAAAGAAAGAAAACAAACTTCTTTGGTTCAAGTGAAGACAACCCAGAAACAAAGGAGTTAAACACACACACACACACCATATAGCATAAAAGATGCTGCGATCTTCTAAAAGTCCATGTACTAAAAATAAATGAAATATTAAATGATCCTACTGAGTTCTGTAACTAGATATAAGGCTAAGATGAAGCCACACACACAGAGACAGAGACACAAACTGTCTGTCTGTCTGTCTGTCTGTCTGTCTGTCTGTCTGTCTGTCTGTCTGTCTGTCTGTCTGTCTGTCTGTCTGTCTCTGTCTCTGTCTCTGTCTCTGTCTCTCTCTCTCTCTCTCTCTCTCTCTCAGGTCTGTGGTGGAGTTAAGTGGTTAAGAAGAGTGACAGTTCTGTCTGTCTGTTAGTTTCCTGTGTTTTCAGATGAAGTGAACTGATGCAAGTCACTGGTGTGGGGTGCTCACATACAAAAACAAAGCGAACAACAGAGTACCTCCTATTTCAAGTCATGAGGCAACAGTTCTCATGAAATTACATGTCTCTGGTTCAACGTCACAGCAAAGAGGAATGCTACGCTTATAACACCTTTCTGTGCTCCAGCCAAACTGTTTCACAACTTATTACAGGCTAAAACAGCCCATGGTAAATATTTTTTGGTGAAGTGTGTGAACCCTGAACTGAAATGTATTAGTCTAAATTCTGTGGTGATTCGGCTCCACATAACCACTAGCTCCATATCAGTATGTTACTGAACACAAACACAAGGTCTGATCTTAGCCAATCCTTTATTGATTAGTATATGTCTAGCTGCCACAAGCTGACTTCTGATACCTAGCCAAAAGGTATGAAAAAACAAATACACAAGTTCACACCATTGACTCTTATATACAGTCAATGGTTCACACACACACACACACACACACACACACACACACACACACACACACACACACACACACACACACACACACACACACACACACACACACACACGTTTCTCTCTCCTCTACAGGTCATCTAGGCCACCTAAGCTGTCACATCACATGTCCAAGTTACGCTATGTGTAGTGTATAATGTTTGTCTGGCGGGTGTTTGTTAGAGTCATACAAAATATATACACATTCATACAAACTATATCAGCAAATCATCTCCCTAATCATCTACTCATGAATCTATTCCATTTTTTAAAAGAAAGGCATGTTGTGAGGCACATCTTACATGGCAAGACATCAAACCATTTGTAAACCACTAAACTGATCTAACAGCACTGCTTAAGAGCTTAAAAGAGACACCATTTTAAATTTATCAAATCAGCACCATCAGCATAAGCCTCTACTCGGTCAGCTGCATTTGTTCACAGTGAAAGACACTGAGACTCAAATTTCCGGCAACTGCAAATTCAGTGGCGACAAACTATGTGTGAAGTGTGCAACAGTCAATGAATCCAGGGCCTCACAAAGAAGAACAACTATAGTCTCGAAAACCTCATATAATAACAAGAATAGCCTCTAAAACCCTACATAACAGCCAACTATAGCCTCTAACCTCAAAAAAAACAACTTCAGCCTCTGGAAAACTCAAATAATGGCCAACTATAGCCTCTTGAGCCTCAAATAATAGCCTAATAATAATAGTCTAAATGTATGTTTCGTTCAATCATCTGGCCTTGTGATGGTAAATTTCTTAACAAATAAAGAGCGGCCTGTATTAGATGCCTAGTCATCGGCCATCGGGCATCTGCCTTCTAAACAGCAGACCCAGAACTCACATCGGGCACAAAACTGAGATCAATTATAGTTGGCACAGCCAGGATACACCCAGGGCACAAGCACCTCATATCGATAACAGGCCTTCACACATACAGACAAGTTTATTCTTCCAGTAGGCTGTTGTATTCCTTTTCCTTTGACTTTTGACTTGACTTTGACTTTTTGTCCATAGAGGTCCTTCAATCAAATCAAACAAAAACAAACCAGAATGCTGGGGGCTCTCAGGTGAAATCTTTTGCGCCATGTGTTCATTACGAAATCAAAACTTTAACTGCACTATGTTGATTATTACACTTTAATTGCACTGTTGTTTGTCATATAGACCATTTGCCTTGCTGGCAACACATGTACACACCTATAATCTTAAAGTTGGCATGTGTACACACCTGTAAGATGCAGATTCTCATCTATACTTGTAATCTGATGGTTTGCACCTATAATCTGCAGGCTTACACATGTACACACCTGTAAACTGTAGGGTCTCATTTATACACACCTGTAAAGTGCAGGGTCTCATCTGTGCACACCTGTACTCCACAGGTTGACACATGTACACACCTGTACTCTGCAGGTTTACACATGTACACACCTGTAAAGTGCAGGGTCTCACCTGTACACACCTGTACTCTGCAGGCTTACACATGTACACACCTGTAAACTGTAGGGTCTCATCTATACACACCTGTAAAGTGCAGGGTCTCACCTGTACACACCTGTACTCTGCAGGTTGGCACATGTTCACACCTGCATCCTGCAGGTTGACACAGGTACATACCTATAGTCTGGCGTAGCTCCTCACACAGGCTGATGTGGGGGAATTGGAGCATTTGTTTCCACTTCTTGCTCTTCCCCTTCCTGTTCCCACCACCCCCTGTGAAGCAAAGAGAAAGAATATTCATATTATATGTATACACAAAGATATAGCTATACACAGAGACTTATATTCATACACATCATTTAACAGGTTTGTTTACACTTGCAGTGAGAGCTGCTGAGAAAGATGGCTGATTGATTTCCCAGGGTGTAACTAAAATACACCTATGGCTTGGCTGTTTCTGTAGCATCATCTAATGCTACCCGGGCTACTCCAAATGTCCTCTATCTTAGCCACTATTGTTAGAAATGTCCTTCTAAAGAGCAGAGGGACTATTTAAGGCTTATTTGACAGATCAATTTACTGCACTGACACCAACATCTCAATAAAATGTACAGGCATGCCCAGTGCAGACATCATAGAGAAGCTGCGTGCATATCCACTGGGTTGAGGCCCAGTTCTGGCCCGCGAGTGGCCTGACATGGACACGGGTCCAGCACGGTGCTCTCTGGGTGAATTGAGTTAAAAGTAACTAAGAGAATCAGGACTTGGCCCAAGCGAGCTGACTCTCGGCGAACAAACCAAAGCTTTGTGAGGCGATCCCTTTGGCACTTGCGGAATTAGCCAAGGCTTTGAGGACACCAAAGAGGCTGCGACGGTCAGCTTCAAAAATGCCCATTTTCCTCTCCACGCACTCTTTCCCACACACACACTGCTAACACACAAATACACACTCTTAACACACAGATGCCACTCGGCGCCCCATTGTGCTACTGTGCCCAGCCATACACGCTTATCAGAGCTGTGTTTGTGTTTGTGTGTGTGTGTGTGTGTGTGGGTTTGTGTCATGACCCCACATTGCTACACTCAAATTAAATACACACACACACACACACACACACACACACACACACACACACACACACACACACACACACACACACACACACTACCCCTCATCTCACAAGTAAGATTAAGCGCACACAGCCACACACTGTCCCATATCTCCTAACGCAGATTAAACATGCAGCATCTCCCCACTCAGATTACAGTAGACATGCATACACACTACCCCACATCTCCCCTCTCAGATTAAACACACACACACACCTCCCAAAATCTCCCCACTAAGATTATATACACACACACTACAACCACACACCTCCCTCATCTCACAACCAAGATTACACACACAGACTATTCCACCTTTCTCCACTTAGATCAAACACACACACATACGCGCACGCACACACACACGCACAACCCCATATCTTCCCACTAAGATCAAACACACACACAACGAATCCCACATCTTTCCACTCAGACCAAACAAACACACACAACCCCATATCTCCCCAATAAGATCAAACACACACAGGCTTCTCTGCCTCACTGTATGCTACACATTGACTCCACTCAGCCCCAGCGCACTGACTCCTTTAGTTTTTACAGACTTTGGCTTTCCTTTTTCACTCGTTATGTTTACATTCTATACATTCTTTTTTCTTGTTTACATGAATGCCAGTGTATGCATGAGGGCTGGTGTGGGATAGGGGGGGGGGGGGGGAAGGACTAGTCTCCACTCGCTAGGTCGAGGTATGAGGAAGTCAGGGGTCTGAGCAGAGAGCTGCTGAGTTCATTCTGACTCTGACTCAAACTCTTCACCTCCATGCCTCAGAAGTACATAAAACATTGCGCAGCTGCACAAAGACACTCTGTGTCTCTCTTTAAAATAGACACCCCTGCTTCATTTGGGGTGCTTTTAGGAATGTAGAAAATGTAGACATTTTTTTAATAATGTTGTAGAAAAAATATCAGTTTCCAAAAGCAAAAAATATTCGGCAGAACCGCAACACCAGACGTTAGCAATACAAAAGTGGGCTGTCAACAGAGACAGACTGACAGCACATGTGGTGTTGCATTGTGGGAGGCCAAACAGATTCAAATGCCATGTTAGGGGGGAGGGTCCTCCATGTCTAGTGAATGGTTTAGTGGGACATTTAAGTGAAAGTAAAGAGTTCTATAGCTTCATTCCGGATGAGAGAAATATAATTTTTGAATCAGGTTTAAATCTGGTCTGCATCTAAGCTCAGGGGGTAAAGTGATAAACCTGGTTTAGTTAACCAAGAGGTGGCTGTAAACCTGTAAGTAGAAGAGTCCAGGGCTGCATTCTCTTAACTAAACAAATGCCAAGGAGTTCTTCTTATGTCAGGTTTATGACTACTGCTGAGTTAAATAAGCCAGGCTTGTCACTTCAAAACCTGTGTACATCCCAGAGTCTTGCACGGAGGAGTCAGTGCTGTCCTCTACTGCCTGATCCGTCGGTCACAGGCGTGAGGGGTACATCGGCCAGTGGCACGGGGTACCGCATGCTGAAGGGGCTCCGTCTTGGAAATGGAAAGCGGGAGGGCTTGTGCTTGGAGTGATGGGTAAACACGAGTGAGGCGGTAAAACTGGAACCGAAATAGAGTGAGCAGACTTGCAATCATCTGGCTAATATTGCATTGGGAACTGTGTATGAAAATACTAAACCGACAGCACAGCATGAGTGTAAAAGAAACACAAGCAGGAGGCATGCCAGATCCAAATGCATCCAAGCATGAATACTTGGGGAAGAAAAATAAACTTTGGCCACTGTTGGTGAATTTGCTAAAACAGCCGCCCACCATGTATTAACAGTAAGCAGAGGGGACCCTCACAGAGGGGACTCGAAAATCTGTGCCATCCTGACCCAAGCAGCTGCACCTGGAGCTAATAACTGTAGTACAACATGTATCACTGCAAACAGCAGGCTATCCTTCTTTGTGCTGGCTTTAACAGTCTGTACGCTTTAATTAAGGGAAGTCTGGCTGACAAGACACATGTACGGCAAACCCTCAACAATCACGCGCACGTTTCCTGTCGTTTGGGCCAACTGAAGGATGAAACACAGCCTCACCTTCAGCGGTGACAATGGAAAAGTCGACTAGCTGTACAGGCAGAGCTTTTAGGTACATGACTACAGCTGTCCACAAATTTGAAAATTTCTTACTCACAAAAATTATGTCTTTGGTTGTTCTTAAAGTTGCAATACACAAGTATAGCCTAGCCTACCAAACGTCAAAGGTTTCACTTCTGTTTCTGCAAGACCATTGGATATTATAATATGCACACATTGTGTAGTTACACACGATACATACAACACTTTCAAAACACCATAAAAACACGTAATCTGTGAGGTAAAGGAATTTAAATTACAGTATTTACAATGTAACCTCACAACCTGTACAGTGGAAGCGTAAGGTTAAAATGTTGCTAGTCCACTCTGTTATATTTAACAAGCTAACGAACATTACCACTGTGATATGTGCAGCTGAGTCGAAATGAATTCACTTTTGCTGTAGAATAAGCAGACCATGAATTGTAAGTTGTAGTGTACAGGGGGGATTTCAAAGTAGCCTAATGCACACGCGGCAGTCCCGAGACCGTTACACCTGCTGTAAGCTCAAGGGAAAAAACATGGTTTACATGATCACCATGATGACACTACAGACAGAGCCTTGACGCTTCCATCACAATTCAGATTTACAATTCAGACCCCACTAACACAATCGGTAGCCACCATCGCCAAACGCTCTCATGAGTAGTGAACAGTGAAATAAATATCGCTGTCAGACAAGTGAGTCAATCACAGCCATATTCACTGACTTGCTACCATTCTCAAGCGTTTTGACACCGATCTAATTGTTAGAAGGATGCTATCGAAATGCAAAGCGGTAGTCTTCGCTGCAGTAGCGTACACTTGTCTGAATGACAGTTCCCCCTCTCATGCTTGTCCATTTCAAGGGTTAAGGTATTCTTATATGATCTGAAAACGCATTAATAAGACATCGATGGCAGGCTAAATCGCTGTACATGCAACTGCTAAAATATAATGTCTGCAACTGTCATATTTGATCTTGGCTTCCTCTGGGAATCCCCACGTTTTGCAGCTGGACGACAGGATTAAAACATGTTGGTGTCAGCCGAATCGTTGCCCTGAAGATTCGTCGACTCTTTCTTACCTTCCCTCGCCTTCAGGAGGACAGTGTTGGCCACAATATTCTCGAGTTCCATGGTTTCCTGGGGTTGCGAGCACCACAGGCCCAACCTCGTCGCCGGGTTGGCAGTGAGCGTGTCCTGCCCCACTCCCCCCCCCACGACGGAATATAGGCTAACCCTTGAATGACTCCCTTCGTGGTTGTCGAGCTGAGTTCCTTTTTTCTCCGCCCCCAAATCTTTAAGTTACGTCGCTGCACTTTAAAACGCTCCACCCTTTAACGCTCCACATTGGCCAATCCCGGCTGTCCGAAGCAACCCACCTGAAAAAGTAAACTCTTTGGCGAACAGCCAGTCGGACCGTAAGAGAGCCTTCCTTGTGCGCTTGTCAATCTAGTTCATATTCCCCAAACCATGAAGCTGTGAAACTGATAGAGTTGATGTTTAACAGATGCCATGACAGACTAGGAACACAACCGCTGTTTTACTCTTTGCAGTGAGGCAGCATGTGAAACACCTACTCATAGAGTCGGCTCCGCCACGCCCATGTTTGGTGTGTAGGCCAACATTAAAGGATACTAGAGACATCTAGAGGGCTACATTCGTCAAGAACATCTCACTGCTCTACACAGATGAATAATATAGCCTACAATATGTGCATTGAGGTTGTTTTAAAAGCACCTCTTCACTATTGATATTTTCTCACAATTTGAAAAGTGAAGCCTACAAAAATTAGATAAACATGATTTCAACAGAATGATTTACAGCTTATATGGACATGTCTTCTATTTGTTGCTGTATAACCACCGTTGTCTTTGAACTGCAAAATTGAGTCGCTGTATTACTAGATAATAGACTGAAAGGTGATGGTCGAGAAACCCAGGACAACTGGAGTTGGCAGCTATTGTCCAATTGCACTCTCTCTCTCTCTCTCTCTCTCTCTCTCTCTCTCTCTCTCTCTCTCTCTCTCTCTCTCTCTCTCTCTCTATGTGTCTGTCAGTTAGTTAGCCTGCCTGCCTCTCTCGCTCTCTCTCTCTTTCTCGCTCTCTCTCTCTCTCGCTCTCTCTCTGTCTCTCTTTCTCTTTCTCTGTCTGTCTTTCCCTTTCTTCTACCTGTCTGTCTGTCTCGCTCTTTCTTTCTCTCTCTCTGTCTCATCACTCTAGCTATGGCTAATGGGAGAATAACACTAGAGCCTTGTAGACTAGAGAGCTGTGTTGCGTAGCTTGTACTTCCCCAAGAAGTGTTTGGGCAGAAGGTGAAGTCAGAGATAAGCCCATGTCTGTACAGTCATGATTAAAGGGCAGGGAGTCACCTCAAAACACTCTCATGTCCAGTCTGACTGCACAGCAAGTTGTGAAATTCAGATACCTTCAATAATTACAGAGGGAAAGTAACCATACTACTGTCCTTCATGAAAAATAACTGCTTATTTGTATCACTTGTAATACGAGTATGGTGTCACATCTTTTCTCTTTTTCTGTTCAGTATGACACAAGACCATGTCTGGCCCACCTAAATGTTTAAACCATTTCAGTAACAAAATTAGCTTCAGTGCCACTCTTTCCAATAGCCTACACAGGCTTTTGTGCAATGTCTTTCTTTAATGATTTGTGCAGAGTGGTACAATAAGCTGTAGGCCTATTTTCTCCCTTTGACTGAGTTCACTTTTTTTTTTTTTATAACCTTTATTTAACCAGGTTGGTCACATTGAGATATAAATCTCTTTTTCAAGAGAGACCTGGCCAAGATGGCAGAACAAATAGTTTCAAGTAAAAAACAAACAAAAACAACCAAAACATTGAAAAACAATTAAGAAGACATCCATTCGATATATAAATCCAATACAGAGAACTAATTAAAACATTTGCATACATGTATGGACTCGTGTTCTATGGATTTAACACAACCTGTAAAATCATGCAAGGAGATAAAACTGTAGTTTTAGAGTTTTCTGTAAATCATTCCAAGCAGAAGGTGCAGCAAACATAAAAGCCTTTTAAACAACTCTGTCCGGGCTTGAGGTACATTCAGTAAAATAAAGTCCTGTGACCTTAAACCACGAGTGCTCTGTTTAAAAGAAATAAGTTCAGATATATAAGATGGGAGCTTGCCAATTATGGCCTTATACAAAAAGATGTAAAGGTGAGTGAGCCTGCGAATTGACAGGGAGGGCAGATTCGCTTTTGAGTAAAGTGTATAGTGACGAGTAAGGGGTCTGGAGTTTGTAATGAATCTTAAAGCACCATGCAGCATCCAACTTTTGAAGACAATGAAACGGAGCATTCATATACAGCAGATCACCATAATCAATAATAGGTAGAAATGTAGCATCAACCAGCCTTTTTCTGGATGACATCGTAAAACAAGACTTGTTCCTGAAATAAAAACCTAATTTCAATTTTAACTTTTTTACTAGGTTGTCTATATGCGGCTTAAAAGAAAAGTGTTCATCAATTAAAAATCCTAGGTATTTGTAAGATGAAACTGCCTCAATTGATTTACCCTGATCAGTATAAATAGTAAGATCAGAGTCCCTTTTCATTGAGTTTGAAAACACCATTAATGTGGTCTTTTCAGCATTAAGAACCAGCTTTAACTGGTGCAACTGTGCTTGTACTTTATCAAAAGCAGTTTGCAGATACTCAAAGGCCTTCCTAACAGTGGCCGCACAGCAGGAGATAACTGTATCATCTGCAAAAAAATGAAAAGATGCATGTTGGATATTCACTCCCACACAGTTTATATATATAGTGAATAAAAGTGGTCCTAAAACTGAACCCTGCTGGACCCCTTTACAGACGGACACAAACTGAGACGTTAGGCCTTCCGCTTGTGTAGCCTGAGTCCTCTCAGTAAGGTAATTGATGAACCAGCGCACAGAGTGCTGAGACATCCCTATACTGACCATTACATTATTACATTACACATTACACTTAGCAGACGCTTTTATCCAAAGCGACTTACAAAAGGAGGACATAATAGCAAACAGATGTGTAGAGAACATCGAAGGTACCTATGTAAAGAGATGGTTAGTAGAATTTGGTTTTGTTAAGCACCAGCCTGTTAACTAGTGTGTTATGATCAACTGTATCAAATGCCTTGGACAGATCAATGAAAAGAGACACACAGTGTTTCTTATCATCGAGTGCTTTGACTATATCATTTAACACTTTTACAGCAGCAGTGGTAGTGCTATGTTTTTTTGATGTTTGATGTTTGATGTTTTTTTGTCTGATACCTTGATAAGATTGACTGAGTGATTAAGTATTCTTTCACTTGCTCACTAATTAGGGATTCAAATACTTTTGCCAAGGCCAAGTTTAGAAATGGGTCTGTAATTATTGGGCATGGTTGGGTCATCTCCTTTTAAAAGAGGTAAAACATAAGCAGATTTCCATACCTTGGAAATTATGTTTGTGACCAATGAAAGATTAAAAATATGAGTAATAGGTTCAGCTATAAAATCTGCTGCCAATTTCAGAAAAAAAGGTTCTAAGTGATCTGGGCCAGCAGGCTTTCGAGAATTTAATTCTTTCAAGGCTTTATGAACATTACTAATAGAAAAGGGGCAGAAACTGAAACCACTGTCAACAGAGGTAATGACATCAATTACAGGCTCCACTCCCATAGGAGCAGCAGCGTCAGGGTAGAGTGGGGCAAAACGCCCCCGTGGGGCAATATGCCCCCCACATGTTTTTCCCTAAATAACCACTAGATGGCGCAAAGATACATTTTCACTGTTGCTATGCATTACGTTGACAACGGGGATATACAAATTAACACAGAGAAGACGTCAGAAGCGAAGTATTTGAAGAGAGACGATTTACATGGTAAGTGATATAATTTTCAGATGTAAGTAAACAAGTGTTTATGAAAATGTTGTTAAGCAATATATCACAGTAGTATATGATAGATTTAGAGTGAAGTCTGTAGTTTCAGAGCATATGCTGTTTATAAGGAATACAATTATATTTTAATAACTAAACCTTTTTTTGAAAAACCATAGCTTGAGGGGCAAAACGCCCCCAGGGGGCATCGCTTCCCTCTATCATAATATTGTATGAGAACAATACCTGTCCAACAAATCCCGTTTTTTTTTTACATTTAATGTCGTAAACAGATGGTAAAATCTGAATATTTGAACAAAACATAAAATATTTATAATATTTACCTCAGGTAAATTTGCTAGCCGAGTTAGCACAGTTAGCTCAGGCGTTTAGGTGAACCAATGATAAACCATAGAGGATGGTATTAGTTTCTGAAATCTATTTTATTACATATATTAAGCTAGGCCTATAGGCTATATTTATACCTATATGTTTTATTTTATTTGTAGGGGTTTCTTTTTGATAATAAACAGTTATCCAGCCCATAGGTCAAGTCTGGAAATGTCAATTCTTACTTTTTTTATTTCTTCTTATAAATGAGAAATTACAAAAGAATAAGCACCCGTGGCAATTACACAGAAGTATCTTTACAAAATGCTATCAAGGCCATCAGAGAGGGAGCTGCCGTCAAAGCTGCAGCCCATCAATTTGGCATCCCCCCAAAGACCCTAAGGCGGCACAGGGACAAAACAGTTTTGGAGCCAGGGATGAAGTGCTTGGTCCGCAAAACAGTTTTCCCGCCCTACTTCGAGCTCCAGCTAACTGAACACATCCAAAGAATGGAGAGGGCATTGTTTGGTTTGACAGCAGCGGATGTGAGGAGGTTGGCATATGAGCTGGCTGAGAAGATGGGCCTGAAGCATACCTTCAACAGTGAGCAGAAGATGGCAGGAAAAGACTGGCTCAGTGTCAGGCAACCTGAGGGGGTCAGCATATCTAGAATGGTGGGGTTCAACAAGCCCAAAGTTGACCTCTTTTTTAAAATTTATGAAGAGGAGGTCCTGAAGCTTGGGGAGCATGTGGGGCCCACCTGTGTGTGGAACATGGATGAGGTGGGAATCCAAAATGTACAGAAGCCAAATAAGATCGTCGGCACAAAAGGGAAGAGGCAAGTGGGAAGAGTGACCAGCGGGGAGAGGGGGTTTACAATAACTGCTGCCTGTGCCATGAATGCTGCTGGGCAGTTTGTTCCCCCGTTGTTCATATTCCCACGCAAGAGGATGAACGACCGTCTAATGTTTGGCGCTCCTCCTGGGTCAGTTGGTGGGGTGACCGACTCCGTGTGGATGGACAGCGCCTTGTTTCTCCAGTGGCTGAAGCATTTCAGCAGCATCGTGGGATGCACCCCTCAGAGGCCTCATATCCTCATTTTAGATGGCCACCACTCCCACAAGACCCTTGAGGTGGTGCTTTTTGCGAGGGAGCATGGAGTAGTTATGATCACCATCCCCCCCCACTGCAGCCACAAGATGCAGCCACTGGACAACACATTTTTTAAGTCCCTGAAGGTCAATTATAACACCGCGGCCGACAGATGGATGACCTGGACAGAGAGTGGACATCTACCATGTGTGTGGCTTGTTCAACGAAGCCTACTCGGTTGCAGCCAGTGTCGGGAAGGGCCAAAAGGGCTTCAAGGCTTGCGGAATATGGCCTGTAAACATAAACGTATTCAAGGATGAAGATTTTGAGGGGGCAGAGGTCACTGAAGAGCCAGATCCAGCAATTGAAGACAGCTGGGAGACTGGGGAGGAGTTGAGTACTGGTAAGAAACTATAAATACTATCACTAGTATTACTTGTGGCATCATCATCATCATCATCATCACTAACTTCTGAAATGTGTTTGTGTTCTCGACAGGCCCCAGTACGTCATCTGTGGTCCTCAGTGACCGTCCCCAACCTGCTACAAGTCAGCAGAGGCCAGGCCAGGATGGTAAGAAAACATTGGTAACTATTCATTAAATTGAACCTCATCACCATCATCATCATCATCATCATCACCATCATCATTATTACGTGTGTGTGTGTGTGTGTGTGCACGCGCATGTGCGTGTGTGTTCTTCACAGGCCCTAGTACGACATCTGTAGTCCTCAGTGCCCGTGCCCAACCTGTTACAAGGCAGCAGGGTCCAGCTGATGATAGTAAGGAAACTATTGACTATGCAACTATTCACTTAATTTTTAATTGGACCTCATCACCATCATCATTATCATTATCATTACATGGTGTGCGTGTGTGTTTTTGACAGGCCCCAGTACGACACACATACCTGGTACAAGTCAACAGAGGCCAGGCCATGGTAAGAAAACCTTGGTCATTATTTTTATTATATTCTCTTTTAATATCAGCATCACTGTGTTTTGTACACACATCAATGTGTTTGTATGTGTATTCTATAATACAGGGGTTCCCAACCTTTTCCAGCTTGGGGCCCACTTGAAACTTTCACGAATGTCCGGGACAGACATCTGACCCAATAAACAATACAACTCAATTAAATAGTCAAAACAACACACTTACAAATATTATTTTGATTTTTAGAAAATTATTTCAAGGTCCTCTTGGAATACCTTCAGGGCTCACCAGTGGGCCCAGGCCCAGAGTTTGAGAATCACTGCTATAATGTATTTCTTATCCCTTTTCAAAGGGCTGTGTCTCTCCCTTATTGAGGAGCTGTCCCCCAGGCCACGGATACAGAACAAGAGGCCCAGAAAGAGGGCGAGTGAAGCATCAGCTGTCCTGACCTCTTCCCCATACAAGAGGATTTTGGAGGAGAAGACTGCTGCACGGCAAGACAAAGCCATTTCAAAAAAGGTTAAAAACAAAACTAAAAACATAACAAAGAAGCCAAGCAACAAGGATGACGAGGATGCTGAATGCCTGTATTGTGGGGAGCTATTTTCAGTTGGTGGGGGACACTGGATCAGATGTGAGGGTTGCCAAAAATGGGCACATACAGAGTGTTCAAATGAGATGGGAGGGGAATTCATATGTGAAATTTGTATGGACAAAGAATGAAGGGTGTCTGTCTGTCTGTCTGTCTGTCTGTCTGTCTGTCTGTCTGTCTGTCTGTCTGTCTGTCTGTCTCTCTCTCTCTCTCTCTTTCTGTCTGTCTAAAAGAATTTATTTATTTATTTATCTATCTATTTATCTATATATTTATTCATAAATGCATATTTTACATTTGGAATTTTTGAAAATGTTCATGAAAGCCTGATGTTGATTTGTTGACTGTTTAGATGTATGAATTTATTAATATATTTATTAATGCATTTTCTCTCGCTCTCTCTCTTTCTGTCTGTCTAAATGAATGAATGAATGTATTTATTTATTTATTTATTAATACATGTATATTTTATATTTGGAATTTTTGAAAATGTACAAAGCCTGCTGTTTTCTTGACTGTTCAGATTTATGAATGTATTAATATATTTATTAATGCATTTATTATAATTATTATTATCATTAATGCATTTATTATCATTATCATTAAAATAAATATGAATACAATGCACTGTTGAAATATTACTGGTCTTTTACTTTCAGAGGTTAAAGACTATTATCTGTTCACTTTGGTGTTAATATATGAAGCAAACAGGTTGGTAAGAAAGGGGGGCATTTTACCCCACCAGTGGGGTAAAACGGCCCCTCACACCCAGTTTTGTTTTTGTTATAACAATTAACGAACTATTAACTTACAACAATTTCCGTGATGGTTTATTAATATGTCACTGACAACAAAAACTGTGACAAAAACTAAACGTATATGGTTAACTTTTGCTTAGAGAAAAGTTACGTTTTCCTTAAGGGGGGCGTTTTGTTCTAAGTGATCTGGGCCAGCAGGCTTTCGAGAATTTAATTCTTTCAAGGCTTTATGAACATTACTAATAGAAAAGGGGCAGAAACTGAAACCACTGTCAACAGAGGTAATGACATCAATTACAGGCTCCACTCCCATAGGAGCAGCAGCGTCATACAAGAACCCCGAAAAAATAACATGTTCATTAAAACAGTTTAACATTTCTACTTTGTCAGATATATCCGCATTGGATGAGCCAAAATGAGATTAACAGTAATTTAATTTGGTGTATCAAAAGTACTGCCTTTGATTGCTTTTCCATTCCTCTTGAAAACACATTCTGACTTATTGGTCCTTCCTCCTCTGTGGCTGTCTAATTTTACCTCGAGCCTAAAAAAACATTTTGTAGCCAGCATTCACAGCAACAACGCCCATGTCGCCAAAATAAAACCCAAAATAAAAATGACATTTGGCTATAATAGCCTGTGAAAATGTATGACATTGAAACATCTTAGCAGCATGTAGAGTACAAAAAGTAAACTATACACATATATGGTTCCAGTAGCCTGTACTTTAAAAATGCAATTCATAATGGCGTCTAAATATAAATTATGTTTACAGCATGGGTTTTTTTTTGTTTACAGCGTAGATACAGCTGTCTTTACATTTCTATTGACGTCATCAGCAAGCGCAGTTGAGCAGGGCGACATCTGTCACGTGATTCTAACACACGTGTTTAGTTGTACACACCAGGAGCTCTTTGGAACGTGTAAGTTATAATAGTAATTTAATTATAGAGTTTTGCAGAAACAATGCCAAAGGCTAAGAAGTCCGGAAAGCGTAAGACGTTTGACTACACCAAGAACCGAAAGAAGCTCAAAAAGAAGTTAAGGAATAAGCTAGCACCAACAATTGAATGGTAAGACATCTGCTGTGGCTAACGTTAGCTAAATTAGCTTTTCAACGTAAGTTCTTGTTTGTGTCCTTTTGCCTACCTTACTAATTAGAATTGCTGCGATTTCATTTGAAAGGAGCAAATGTTGTATTTATGAAAGGTACTTGTCCTATAACTATAGGCATATATCATTGTAAAACATTAGGCTATCGTAACTGTGTACGTACTAAGGGTGCACTCAGCAAACATACACTGAACAAGGACAGTATTGTAGATGACAAGTGCAGCATAAACCTCACTGTAAATGGGACAAATCAAAGAACTGTAAACAAGTGATTGGTCATTGGATTTCGTCAACATAACACACTGCAGTTCCTCGACCCAGGGGAAGAACCCTTTAGGGTGCTGAAAGCAAGTTTGGGTTCGTGACCTGTAGGAGATTTGCCTTGATGGAGAATAGTCTACCATTCCCTTAGTCTCATTCCACCTACAAGATCACAGTTTATGATAATAGTAAACATTTATTCAAAAATTACAGTTCTGTATTACTTTTTGTCTTGCTTCCTCGGCCCTCGCTTCCTCGTCATTGCCCCGTCCTATTTCTGGCCTATAATGATTGGTTTACATTGTTTAAAGCAAATGTTATCCATTGAAAAACTTTGCATTTAACTTCTTACGTCTGTGCTGTGTGTTTACCTTATGGTTACCATTCGGCATTAAAGGTGGATCACTGTAGAAAATGTGTGTTATTGCATGAGAATGTTTTTAGACTTTTGTAAAAGAAAAAAATCTTCAAATTGTGTTCTACTAGGTGAATAGGCCTATTGTGTGTGGTATTGTGAAAAGGGTGATCATTTCAGTAAGTGGATTTAGGCAAGTGAGAACATGGTTTTGACAATGGGATTCTTTAATGATTGAGAAAAACTGCAGTAATCAAACAAACGGGTCAGCTATCCCCAATACACAAGCCCAAGCCACACCATTATTATGTTCCACATAATTTGTATTGACGTTATGTTTATGCAGCAATTATTTTGTAAAAGTATTCACAACAAGCTGCTCATAGTGCAAGGGGGATCTTGAATGGACATGGAGTGTCTTAGGGGGGTACGTGGTAGGTAAAAATTTGAGAACCACTGGCCTAAAATATTGTAATGTACAGAAACTATTGTAATAATCCAGATGATGTACAGAAATGATGACCGTGTGCCACCATCATCAGAGTTGGTGTCCCTCGTGTAACCATGATGTTTGCCTGTTTGATGCGCAGTGCACAGATAAGAAAGGCCTGGGATGACAAGAAAACTGTCCAGCAGAACTTGAGAGACATGGGACTGCAGCATGACTCCAAAGCCGTGCTTCCCATCCGGCAACCCAAGGTAAGAGAACAGCAGTCTGCTGAATCCTTGGACCTTGATTCAGATTCAGATGTGTGGTTTAGGAATAAACACACACACACACACACACACACACACACACACACACACACACACACACACACACACACACACACACACACACACACACTCTCTCTCTGTCTCTGATGCCCTTGATAACAAGCCCATAAGTGACCCAAAAAGGAGGGCTAAGCCTCCTAAAACAAGTGTCATTTGGCTTGTTTTTTTTTACTGAGGTTTACTGAGGTAACGCTGAGTTAACTTGCCCAGTTTTGTCACTTAACCATTTAACCATGTACTTGGGAAAAGGCCCATTGCAAATCAGGATGGGGAACAAGTATGTAAAACGGGAACAAGTTGTTTTTTTCTAGTGTAGCCAGTTCTATAGTGAAGTCATTTTCCTCCACAAACATTTATATAGATTCAATCATTTTTGATTGCAAATGTATAAATAGCCTACACTATCTTGGTCCACGTTAACAAACCACATGTTGTATTTTGTAAGTTGTACTGCAGTGCATAATAATGCGGTGTCTGATTATTGCTCCCCTGTTGTGTTATCCTGCTTATATTACATAATAATAACAATGATAATAATAACAATAATAATAATAGTGTCAAGTAAGATGTATTCTCAGGGGTGCTGTGTTTTTTATTTATCTGGACTTTGTATTCTAGCTCATGGAAAGTGAAACAATGGATGTGGAGACTGAAGGCACGATAGTAACGAAGCCATACGTGATCAAAGGTAAGGCGTGGGTCCTTAAGTGTACTTTGGGCTGCAAGGCATCTGCATTTCCATAGCTAAGACTTCCATGCAAAGACAAGAAGGGCTGTGTTGCACTACAGATAATGTTAGCAATGTCATCATTTTTTCTGAGAGCTGTGGGTAACGTGTCAAGTCAGTTTTTATTTCTTGCAAATAGGGTTTGCTTTCCATGCTTGCTGTACAACTTCGGCAGACTGAATGAAAGCATTGTGTTGTCAGCACAGATTTGAACCCTACCTACATTCATATATGGGTTCCATTTGTTTAGAGAAAAAAGGGATTTTTGACCCAGAGCCTTTTTCTAAGTATACCTCGTGTGTTGATAGGCTGCTAGGAATAGATACCAAAGCATCAGGAGTCACACCATCCTCTCTTAATACCAGCTTTGAGCCTGTTGTGAAATGTGGTCTTGCCACATTGTAAGCCAAAGGCGAGAGCAGTCACCCCACCAGGCCTCGAACCTGGGTCTCCAGGGTCCCAAACATTGACTCTGACCGCAACGTCATAGAGCCAGGCTCATTGGAATGTCAGTCAGTACATAATCAACTGTAGTCATCGTACTCCATCACACTGCCCTACCCTTTGGGAAGCGCACCTATGCGCTTCACACCTTCAGGTGTCCCTCGTGCATCTCCCACCTTTTCAGAGGTTGGTTTGTTTGCCTTAATTCCCTGCAGACATGGAGAGTGAAGTAAGCAACCCTCGCCAGATCGCCAAAACCCTGTCCAGGGATCTGATCGAGTACGCACAGCACATGATTCGCCAGCATGGGGAGGATTACAAGGTAAAGGAGGCCTTGTCATCTTCGCATGCTGCCATCTACTCTATGTTAAAACAGTTTTGTTGTCTGACTGCCTCACCTCTGTCCTTACAGTGATCTCTGTATAAACCCCTCTTGTGTGTAGAGACTCTTTATTATAACTGATGGTATCAGTATATCTGTATGATCTGAATATGTATTCTGGAAAATCATCAGTCAGTACATTAGGTGTCTGTAGCTGTAGCTGTATTATCCATCCATACTTTAAATAAAAGTTTCTCCTCAATATAATGTAAGCTGTAAGGTACTGAAAATGAATGGCAAGTACCGTCTACCCCTCAAGCCCTGTTAGTTCCTTCAGGCTGTTGAGTGAGATGAGCAAAACTACTGTTTATCTGACAACTGTTATCATAGCAAGCTTTGTGTAGGCTACCAAATCATGTCAGTACCACCCAGCCCCACATATTGGTACAATTCTGAATAATCATCACAATCAGTGCACACATACATCCCAGGTTCAGAAAGTAAAAGTCCTGCCACATATTTGTTCCAGCCAACTCATTAAATTGGTTGATCCTAGGTAGATGGGATCATTAGTAAAATTACTTTTATAAAGAGCACAGGCAGAAGCAATACATGGCAATACATGTTTATTTTCTCAATCCGGTTTGTCTGCCTCTGTCAATACATTATTATGTACCAAACTGTAGAAAGTGTTTGGCATGTGCAGGCTCTTAAGCTCTGTGTGTTTCTGCAGGCCATGGCGCGAGATGAGAAGAACTACTACCAGGACACGCCGAAGCAGATCAGGAGGAAGATCGAGGACTACAAGCGCCACCACCCGGACGATTACTCCGCCTTCACACAGTCGCTGAAGGCTTGAGAGCGAGGGCAGCTGTGGCAAGGAGAGCAGGATGCAGTGGCTTAATGTTGTCACACGGGGGAAGCATGTTTCATCCCTCTGAAAACATGGAGGGGACTGAGTTCAACCTCTTCAATACGCCTCTCTGTTGTCACAGAGATTGAGTACACTGCGAAAGGTCAAAGGACACGCATGTGTGACTGTTTTTAAAAGCGTTTGTAAACAAAGAGAGGAAGACCCCACAGAAAGGTCTCACTGACATGTCTCTGTACTAGTTTGGATTAGAATTGAATGTCTCATGATGCAGGCTATATTTTCTCTTTTTAATGTAAATGTATGTTAACCATGACTTCTGTACTAATGTGTATCATAGCTTTATGTCAACATTGAAATGCCCTTTATTCATTAGCAGAGCAAGTAATTTCCGACAGTATGGTGTGATTTTTCTCAACAAAAGTCTGTGATTTAAGCAAAGACTTTACATTCTGTGGCTGTTTCCTGTGTATCAAACACCTCTAGAAAAGGAAAGAATGGTAAATGTGGTGTACAAGGATTATGTTGTTCACATTGTTGTTTTAACAAAGAAGGATTGAGAAATTGAGAAATTTGGTCTGTGCCAATTTTATAAGATTATGAATTTCCACGCTTGGTTTGATTGAATGGTTTGTGTGTTTGAGGCTGTGAGCTGTTACACTGGGATACACCATCGCTGGATTACCGGAGCCCTCAGGGTGATTGTACAGACCGCAGACAGCAGAGGGCGCTGTAGGAGCAAGAGCTCGTAATATTTTGGAATTGTGATCTATGCCATTTTAATACAAAAAACAATGTACCACATGTGTAGATGTATTGTAATACTTTATTCAGTGGGCACATTTGGGCATGTACACACATGTTGGTCAAGGTCAAAGGTACAGGAATATTCAGTGGAAGTGTGTACTTCGTGTACTGAGAAATCACCAAGTTCTTCTAGACAAAACAGAAAAAAAGACTGCTGGGTGTGTACATTTTATAGATCGGAATGATCTAGCTGATTGCTCCAAAAAGTATTTGTTTACATTTTGCCAAATTGACAAAACAGTAGCATAAGCAAAATACCCCCAGGTCGATCACTGAGTCCTGAATAGATAGTGTGACCACTATAGAATATGTTTAGGGCTGCACTTTGGACACTAACTCTGTGTTTTGAGTTTGTTTATCTGAACAGCTGGGGTGTGTATGAACTATATGTCCTTGCCATATCGCTGGCTGTTGACTTTAAACAGGATGTGTCCCCAGGCGGCATGCCTTGTTTGCATTAGCCAGTCTCTCTTTTCACTGGGTGGAGAGACGCTAAGTACACGTCATTACCACCAGCATGGTCTCATTTGTATAACTCGCACAGCTATACGTCACTTTAGGGTTACTGTGTAACCAGCATGGGCACCTGTCCAGTTCCAGAAAAGTACATATCATATAATTTATGATTTACACAAATGGGAAACAGTCTTTTTATTGGACTTAGCAGGTGATATATTTAAAAAAAAAAATCAGCCTGTGTCTATAAGAGTTGCATTGTAGTCTTTGTAAACATGTCTTCCAGTTAAAATTTTGCCTAGGCCTTAACTTGTTTGACAACACATATTTTATTTAATTTCACAGACAACTAAAACAGTTTACCAACCTTAAAGCAAAATTGATGTGTTTACCCTACAAAATGAATGAAAACAAAAGATACGACTCTCACTCTTCCTCAGGTCAGCTTTTAAGCAGGTCCAAAAGCATTCCCTGTTGACCTTTAGCATTTTCCTATCCTTAAATTCAACCGATCAGAAAGAGGTATATATGAGCTTATCAGGTACTGTAAAAACAGGAGTGCCTGAGTCCTAAGTTTGAACATATACATCACTGCTTAATATATAATATATATCAGTGCTTAAATGTTTGCTACCCACATGTTTTGTGTCTCTAGTTCTGAATGACTAGTGCAAAGCTAATCATTCTTAAAAGTGGTCTCCTTTTACTAGCAGATGGACAATGTGTGCAGCATTTATGTTACAATTAGAGGTTGCTGACTATTAAAGCAGTTTGACAGGGATAATGGCATCTAAAACATAAATATCAATCATAAGTTTACATATAATCCACCATTACAATATATACTGTTTATATACAAAAAAGTGTTTACACAAAACATTTCCTACATCTTCCCCTACCCTGCTACGTACATATTACGTAAGTAACAAATGTCTCTACATAAATACATATTTAATTATAGCTTGTAAATGCAAAACAGCACACTAATTTTCACAGAAGTTCAGTTCACAGAAGTGCTCCAGTGGAGCCCGCACTGCATCTAAGATCAGTGTGTCCATCTCTGCCCCTGGCGAAGGGTCATCCTAGAACACTGACATCAGCCTGACAAAGCACCCTTCTGTGGTGCTATGGTGTTGTTTGGGAACACTGAACAGACACAGTGTTTGTGCTTACGATCTTGTTTATATCATTAAATTAGCAGAGCAATGTTGCCTAGTTCTCAAATTAGCTTACATTGGGCTCTAGATGTTGCACTTTCCCTGTCATCTGAATTAGGTTTAAACTTGTCTGCAATCGAGACATGTAAGTCTCATTGGGCAGATATCCCACATCTGGTCCAGCCTGCAGTTTCTCTCTGGATAATCTCTACAGAATTTAGTTTTCCCGACATAAATACATATAAATGCATTTACATATAAGCTCAGTGTCCACTGAAGAAAGACAAACACTGCAGTAAAAAGGCTGATGCTTCTTCAACACTGCATTTTGCCATGCCAAGGATATGTGTATTGAGAGAACATCAGCCTGCAATACAATAATCTATAAAACATGAGATCAAAGTCCACAAACATAAAAACCCTCTCAGACATGTCATGTCCTGTTTTAGGCTTGCACACATAAAAAAACAAGGCCCTGCACTGCTCTGGGACCTTTGACCCCACATTGTGTCATGTTGAATGTAAATTCAGAGTTGGGACTTGTGCGGCTTTCTCCTGTATTACCTGCTACTCCTGAGTAGGTTACTTCTACTCAAGCACTACTGTGAATGTGTGTGTGTGTGTGTGTGTGTGTGTGTGTGTGTGTGTGTGTGTGTATGCATACCTTCGTATGCTTCTGCCATTTTGTCCTCAGTGCATTCTCTCAGTTATGAGTTTGTGTGGTTGTAAATGTTTACGGCTTTTCTACTCTTCTGCTCTGAGTAGGCTACTTTTGCTAGCTCTGCTATGAATGTATGTGTGTGTGTGTATGTACACGCGTGTGCATGTGTATGCCATTTCTACTCATCTTCTCTGAGCAGACTACTTCTACTAGCTCAGCTATGGATGTAAGTGTATGTGCGTACAGTATGTGTGTGTCTTTGCTGGACCAGCGCTGGTGGAGCAGCGCTGGCGTGCCTAGACCAGCTTGAGCAGCAGGTCCTGGAAGTTGTGCAGCTGGTTGCGGGCGCTCTGGCCGCTGATGCCCGTCTGGGAGGGCACCAGAAGCAGCTGCCGGCTCTCGCTCATGCCACCCAGCGAGAGCGCCTCGGACAGGTCGGGCATGCTCACTGCCCCCGGCTTATCCTGGCACACACAGAAGGGCACAGACAGGAGGAAGGCTGAGTTTACACACACATCTTATGAGCTTCTCATTTACTTTATACACACACATATACACACACAAATACATTGACAATCACATGCCCACACATACACCTACACATATATACACGAAACCGAGTTTACGCACGTCTTATGAGCTCTTTAATTAATTTACACACACACACACACACACACATTTGCAATAACATAGACACACATACATACACATACACACTCATGCACAAACACACACCTACACATATACACACACACACATAAAATACTGTGCAAAAACACATGCACACAATAACACCTACAGTACACACACACACACACACAGGCACACTCCACTCAGCTAAAGCGGCCCCATCCGGTCTCATCCCTGACAGGCAGGAATGTAGGCTTTCTGTTCCTCATGTTCTTCCCTGAAGGAGTCATTAAAAAGGCAGAGATCCCTTGGGGAAACCTTACACCAAACTGTGCCTTACATAATACCATAATACCACAATATGGGCAATTGTCCTCAGGTAAACCTCAGCATGTTCAGATTTGCCTGCACAATACAGTAGCTTACAAGTAGTTTACAGTAGAAGGCTGTTGGATACCAGAGTTTACGGTAAAAAACTCTTGGCTGTCAACTCCAGATGTCTCACTCAGAGGCCACGCTGTAAGCCCTTTCCAAAAGAACAGTTCTTGGCCATGTGTGTGTGTGTGTGTGCGCGCGCATTTCCATCTTCTCTCTCCTCACCTGTTTGTTCCCCAGTGCTACAACAGGCAACTGTGTGTGTGTGTGTGTGTGTGTGTGTGTGTGTGTGTGTGTGTGTGTGTGTGTGTGTGTGTGTGTGTGAAAGAGTGTTCCTCACCTGTTTTTTCCCCAGTACTATCACAGGCCGCTGTATTTATATATGTGTGTGTGTGTGTGTGTGTGTGTGTGTGTGTGTGTGTGTGTGTGTGTGTGTGTGTGTGTGAAAGAGTGTTCCTCACCTGTTTTTTCCCCAGTACTATCACAGGCCGCTGTATTTATATATATGTGTGTGTGTGTGTGTGTGTGTGTGTGTATGTGTGTATGTGTCAAGCCTTCCCCCATCTACCTCACCTGTTTGTTGCCCAGCATTATGACAGGCAGTTGTGTGTGTGTCCATCCATTCTTTTGTTCTCGAGCACTCGAGTGTGTGTGTGTGTGTGTGTGTGTGTGTGTGTGTGTGTGTGTGTGTGTGTGTGTGCGTGTGTGTGTGCGTGTCAACCCCACCCCACTCCATTCACCTCACCTGTTTGTTGCCCAGCACTATGACAGGCAGCTGTGTCTATGTGTGTGTGTGTGTGTGTGTGTGTGTGTGCGTGTCCGTGTGTCCATCCCCCACATCCACCTCACCTGTTTGTTGCCCAGCACTATGACAAGCAGCTGTGTCTATGTGTGTGTGTGTGTGTGTGTGTGTGTGTGTGTGTGTGTGTGTGTGTGTGCGTGTCCACCCGCCCTATTCACCTCACCTGTTTGTTGCCCAGTGCTATGACAGGCAGCTGTGTCTATGTGTGTGTGTGTGTGTGTGTGTGTGTGTGTGTGTGTGCGTGCATGTCCATGTGTCCATCCCCCCACATCCACCTCACCTGTTTGTTTCCCAGCACTATGACAAGCAGCTGTGTCTATGTCTGTCTGTGTGTGTGTGTGTGTGTGTGTGTGTGTGTGTGTGTGTGTGCGCGCATGTCCACCACACCCATTCACCTCACCTGTTTGTTGCCCAGCACTATGACGGGCAGCTGTGTCTATGTGTGTGTGTGTGTGTGTGTGTGTGTGTGTGTGTGTGTGTGTGTCCACCCGCCCCATTCACCTCACCTGTTTGTTGCCCAGCACTATGACGGGCAGCTGTGTCTATGTGTGTGTGTGTGTGTGTGTGTGTGTGTGTGTGTGTGTGTGTCCACCCGCCCCATTCACCTCACCTGTTTGTTGCCCAGCACTATGACGGGCAGCTGTGTCTATGTGTGTGTGTGTGTGTGTGTGTGTGTGTGTGTGTGTGTGCGTGTTCACCTCACCTGTTTGTTGCCCAGCACTATGACAGGCAGCTGTGTCTATGTGTGTGTGTGTGTGTGTGAGTGTGTGTCCGTGTCCACCTCACCTGTTTGTTGCCCAGCACTATGACAGGCAGCTGTGTCTATGTGTGTGTGTGTGTGTGTGTGTGTGTGTGTGTGTGCATGTTCACCTCACCTGTTTGTTGCCCAGCACTATGACGGGCAGCTGGCTGTTGGCCTTGAGGAGGCGGTGCAGCTCCGTGCGGGCCTGGGGCAGGCGCCGCCGGTCTGCCGAGTCCACCACATACACCAGCACGTGCGTCTTCCGCAGGTAGTCTGCCCAGTACACACGCAGGTCCTCGCCACCTCCGACTGCAGTGCAACAAGGTAGTGCCGATATTAGAAGAGAGGCACACCACCCAAAACTACCTACACCACCCAAAACACCACCCAAATCCCCCACACAGATGTGACTGCATAAGGGATGCGCATGCTGAATAGTGTTCATGCTACAACGCACCTACAGTCCAGAGTGTTAACACACAGTTAGCCTCTCACAGATGGACGGTGTGTAATTACATGTCAGAGACTGTCTCTCTCCCTCACTATGACTGGCTCTGTCTGCCAAATACTCAACTCACTGCATCACTGCGCACCAGGTGCGGTTGCCAGGTGCACCCAGAAAACATCCTGCGGCTATAATTACTCAGCGATACACAAGAGGGCTTCATATTGGGCCACTAGCGCACACATTGGACCGTAATGGGAACTAACTTACCTGGTTCTGTACCGAACAAACATTTTAACAGAGACTGTGTATACAGTAATTTCATTTTACCTTTTTATTCAGACTGCATACTTGTGTAATCCCACCAACCCCCTCATGGCCACTTGCTATTTAATGACCAACTCTCAGCACGAGTACTTGGCCAGTAAAATACCACTGTGGTTATCGTCAAGGGCTGGGAACAGCAAAAAGTGTGACATGCCACTTTGAGCTGCTACTGCAGCAAAGCCACTCTGAGGTGAGTCGTGGATTTATGTTTAGAAATTAATGAGCTTAATAGGAGTATCGAGGCCAGGGCTTAGTACTGGGCCCCCCCTAACTGAATTATTCATTACAACAGAAGGAGCAGAGAGACAGTGAAAGACACACAAAAAAGCAAGATGGAGCAGAATTGAAAAAAGAGAGGGAGAGAGAGAGAACGAGACAGATAGAGAATGACTGAAAGACAGGAAGAGGGATGGTGAAAGTCAGTCAGACAGAAACTCTAACAGCAGCAGTTACAAAATGGGTGATGGGGAGGAGCTTAAGAGCATAGTGGAAGTTAAGGAGTGAGCAGTGCTATATTCTGGTAGACACACAGAAAAAAGACACACAAAAGAAAGGGAAGGGGACTGCCATTATATATATATATATATAGAGTGGAACAGAGTGAGAGAGAAAGAGACACACTGTGTGTGTGTGTGTGTGTGTGTGTGTGTGTGTGTGTGTGTGTGTGTGTGTATGTGTGTGTGTGTGTGTGTGTGTGTGTGTGTGTGTGTGTGTGTGTGTGTGTGTGTGTGTGTGTGTGTGTGTGTGTGAGAGAGAGAGAGAGAGAGAGAGAGAGAGAGAGACAGTGGGATGGGTGGGGGTGGGGTGTGCTGTAAGACAAACTGCTGTAGTTTGGCAGACCGGGAGAGAGAATGAGGGAGGAAAAAGACAAAAGACAATGATGAGAATGAATGAGAGAGAAACAGCATGAAAAAGAGACAGAGAGAGGCACAGAGACAATGAGATGGAGAATGCGAGTGACTGAGACAAAGAGATGGAAAGGGAGAGGGAGAGTGAGTGAGAAAGAGAAATAGAGAGGGTGAGTGAGTGAGAGAAAGAGAGATGGAGGGAGTGAGTGAGAGAGAGAGAGAGAATGAAGTATCGGCTGCTGTCCCAGCAGCGCTCAACCCCCACCCCGGCCCCCACGCCCCTGTCCCCATTCCTGCGGCCCCTGGGCTCCTCACTCTCTAGGAAGTCCAGCTGGCAGAGCGGCGTGCTGACGCGCATGAAGTTGAAGCCGCGTGTGGGTCTGCAGCGATGGTTGGGGAGAGCGGCACTGGCCTCACCCGACAGCCCCTGTAGCACACTGCTCTTGCCCGCGCCGTCCAGGCCCAGCACCAGCACCTGCTTCTCTCGCCTCTCCTCCTCCTCCTGGGAGACAAACAAACACAGCAGCACTTGGAGGGGGTGTGTGTGTGGGGGGGTGCGTGTGGGGGGTGGAAGTGTGTGACTGGTCTTCCCTTAACTTAAGCGTGTTTGAGGTGGTGTGACATGTTTAACATGTGTCGTCAGTGCTGACGTGATTAAACTGAAAATACCTACATTGTTTATTGCACATTAATAACACCGTTGGTAAAAACTGCACGTGTATAAACGTATCCATACATGACATAATTGATGTGTAATTATGTCCTACGCCAAACGTAAACGCTTAAGTGAAAGCCACGCAGCTCTGGAAACTATAATGCTCATATTGTTATGTTGGCTGGTTTCTGTGCGCCATGAGTCATATACTACATACTCTGCGCCCTATATGACAAGAAATAAATGAAAAGCCTGATATATTCCACACGGTTTTACACAGTGGCAACAGACTTTGAGGAGGCTAAGTATACTCAACAGATACTTTTGTTTTTACATGATTAATGTACGTAGTCCAAACTGCCATTAAAAGTGACAATAAGTAATTATTCTGTGACTATGGACTCTGTTGTCTAATACCCAAAATAATAAGCCTAAATTCTATTACAGCACAGCGTCGTTTTCCAAGCTCGTCGTCTGGAGGCGACGCACCTCATGCCACATTGCAGATATGGATAAATAACGAAACATTGACATATCTCGTTGCGATGTCGCTCTGCTGTCGTTTCGATATTGTTAATTCACTTCTTTCAGGTTGGCAGTTTGTTTTTCCTTCCGCAAGCAATCTCTACATTTCTGGGAAGTTCCTTATATCGAGACGTTGTTCTGGCCGGTTAGCTGGTTTAATTTGGACCAGCCTAGAAAAATGAAAGTGTTTTAAACAGCGAGCAAATAACTCACCTCGTGAATGGCGTAGTACTTCGCGTCTGGTGTCCATGCTTGCCTTTTGAAAAGATGACTCAAGACGATGAAAAGGGCTGAGCCAAACGCGGCAACCGCCGCGGTCAGCGCGATGGATATGTGCCTGAGCAGAACCATGTGTGACGGCTGGACTGCGATGGCACGCAGTCAGCTCGGAAGACCAGCAGCGAGCTTTCTGAGGGTTGGTGAGCCTATCGGTTCACGTGACCCTCCCTTGTTTGTGTTGATAAATATGAGGAGCCGAGCAGCCGTGGTCCGAAACCTCAGTGCCCGCCAGGTGACAGCAGACAAAAAAGTATAGCTGGGAATGCTGGATCCAAGCCGAATGGAATTTGGAGACTCAGCTATGTTTGAATTGTTCCACACTAAATTGTATTGGTGTTCATTGCCAGTGTTGATGAGATGATGTGATCAAGACACGTACTAATTGCATGCATTAAATGCATGCTTTTTTATTCATCAGTTTCATCTCGAATCTAATCAGACAGTCTGGAATGCTCGAATGGTCTTCACAGCAACCTTTCAATTAACACCAATTTCCAGTCAATGATAGGATTTGTAGGGGATGTATGTTGCCATTAGATGGCGTTATTTCAGTATTCACTGGTATTATCCTATCCTACTCCCCACAACTTTTTGCGGTCTGTATACTGAAAGAAAGTTGATAACAGCTTTATTCAGAAAATATATTAAATGCGTGATAATTTGTCTTGTGAACATCTTGGTGGCAAACGCACATATTTATGACTAGATACGTGTATGTTAATCAGTTAAATAAGATGCGTGTAAGCGTGCAAAATACAATGTGTCTATTGTGCCTTCCTCATTAAAAGGTTTGGGGGGGGGGGGGGGGGGGGGTGTAGAAGATGCTGGTTGCATTTACTACGAGCACTACGGTCGTTACCTGTTTGACGTAATTGATCCAGCAGCATCACGACCAAGCCGGAGTACAGGGAAACTACGGGCACTTAAAGGAAACCCCAACGCCAAAGGAATTACCCGTTCCCGGACTTCTTTTTGAATTATTCGAGAAATCATTCTACAAATAAGAACTTTTGGGGATCGTGATAACAGGCAATGCGTGATTTTGGAGAAATTCATTTTAGAGAACCTAAGAATGTTGTGGAGCTAGTGCATTAGCCTTGATGTCGTCTGCTAAACATGGTGGCCAAACAGTGAACAGTGAATCTAGAGAGGGCTTTTAAATATTCAAGAAATGCAGACATTGGAGGTTTTGTTCATATAGGCAGCGTTGGTTCCTTGTATTTCGTTATGTTTATGGGTTCTGCTGACGCAAAAATGAGGGTTATCCATGCTCTAATAAGCATTAGCTAACGGGTGCAAGCTCGTGCAAACCCCGCTTTAAAAGTTACAGCCAAGTTTGTCCATGGTTGATGTTCAAACTAACAGCAGTCTGTGGTTGCTTTTGCTTACATTCAGGGTCCACCAAATCCAACTGTATTGTTCTTACATTCTCTGGCATCAGTGTTTCATGTCTCAGTAGTTACGGCATTCTAAAATTCGACTAGCATAGATGTGCCGATGTGTGTGATATAGCCTAGCTGTAACTGGAGCAGAGCGCAGGTGCATAGGAGAAGTTACAATGGAAACTGTCCCGTTATCGATGGTGTCCTTTGATGGGAAATATGATGCATTTGATCGAATCATATGACGGAGAACATGTTGCGCATACTGTGTGTAAGTAGGGAAGAAGCTCAACGTGTGAGGCTTCGTGGATAGTGTGCTTTAGACACGAATGATAATGAATACGTTGGAAATCAAGCCTCTGAACTGCTCATAGACTAATTCATGGCACCGACAACACCAGCGCTGCTTTTCAACATCGGCATTCGATTTATTACAAAACAAGTGAAAGATGAACTTACAATTTTTCTTATAATCGTCCAGAGGAAAGTACATGGAGACTAGTTTGACATGCCAAGGAAGGAGTTACCGTTGCCGGAGGGTTGGGAAGAGGCCCTAGACTACGACGGGAAGGTCTACTACATTGATCACATTAATCACACAACAAGCTGGATCGACCCAAGAGACAGGTTAGTCCGCTTACACACCATACCATTTGTACCGCCAGAGTTGATGACAAATGTCACCCCCGCCCCCCATAGCTTACTAACACTGCAACATGTAGGACACATAATCTGTGCATCATCCCCCCTGCACTACAGAAGGAGATTATTTCTTCTTACATGAAACATATTGCCATTGGACTGTTTGGCCATAGTTTTATGTAAGAAGATTAGACTCGTGTTGCTGCACAAGCATGCAACCTTTTTCCCCAACTGTGGAGAAACAGTCTGGATTATAGTTGTGGCATGTGCCTCTTTTAACCAATAACTCAAGATGGCTGGACTTTGAAACAAAATCACTCTGTTGGCCTAATGCAGAAATTCTTCAGATCATTAAGACTTTGAAAGCTTTTCGGGAAAATTCCTTGTTGGGTTGTTTTAAGTGCATGAACTGTGCTGAAAGATGTGATCCTTCTCCTGCTGATATTTTTCATCCATTTGAACAGATGGTTATCAGGTTGTTTTGTGTGTACATAAAGCCCTGTTTTGTATTGGAAGACTTTTTTGGGATGTAGATGTAAGAGGTCATTTGACTTTGATGTGAGTCTCTCCCAGGTAGCCCAGCTACTGGTGCTGTCCAATGCATGCAATAGAAAAAGCAGCCTTTTTTCCTTCCAGATGCGCTTCTCTGTCAGTGAACGGGTTGAAGTACACCAGAAGGCCCGGCAAACTTTAACCAGCTAGTGAAAGTTGCTTCAAGGATCCCTCTTTTTTCTATAGGGTTCATGTCTTTCCTTTTCCAAAATTTCTGTACGCCATGTAGCAGTGTCCCTTTTCCTGAAGCATTTTTTCTCATTGATAGCTGCTTGTGTCATCCATACAGAGTGTCATTGGTTGTTGTCTTGCGGTATGTTGGTCATGTAAGTCGGTTGTTTCTTGTGTTGTAAGGAAATCTTATTGGTTGTTGCTTATGTTGTGTTGTGGTCAACCTATGCTGTCCTGTGTAGTGATATGTTGGCTGTAATTAAGCCTGACTGGTTGCTGTTGTCCATAAGTGAGTCTGCTTTCAGTAGCCGCCAGGGGCTACACTAAACCCCCTTCTCCCCCTCCTCTCTCCACTGTACCTCGAGAGACAGGTGGAGAATGAGTAAGCCAAGAACAGCACCACTTTTACTTGGATCAGGAATCTCCATTAGACCCCAGGCCTCTCACCTGAGCAGAGGAAGCTGTTCCTGTCTTTTCCTGTGCCTCAGCACAGGTGTCTTGTCACCTCGTCTGTGAAAAGGAAAGCGTGTTTTTCTGTGCTGCAGCAGGTCAGGTGTCCCCTCTCCATCTGTATGTCTGTGCACCCTGCATCCAGTGTCAGCAAGGCAAATGCCTCAAAAGACCCCCTCCTGTGTTTTGTTTGCAACTCACACAATGCAGTCCCTTGAGCTGGTGAATGTGTTACGGGCAGCTCTGGCCAAACCACATTCCTGCAACAGAACACCTGTCAGCCCGACACAGGCTCTCTTGCTGGTCCCCTGTTTCTCTGCCTAGGCTAACACTCATGTCAGAGTGGTCCTTAAACCTGTAGTCTAATGTTAATGTAAGGCTGGTTCTTAAACATGTAGCCTAATGTTACTGTGAGGCTGGTTCCTAGACCTGTAGCATGATGTTTATATAAGGCTGGTTCCTAGACCGGTAGCGTAATATTGCTGTTAGGTAACTGGGAGTACTGATTTCTAGACCTGTAGGCTAGCGTAATGTTACTGTGAGGCTAATTCCTAGACCTGTAGCCTGATGTTACTGTGAGGCTGGTTCCTAGACCAGTAGCATAATGTTAATATAAGGCTGGTTCCTAGACCTGCAGCATAATGTTACTTGGTTGGTAGGTACTGTAGTTAGGTATGTGATAAAGTGGCTAGTGAATTAGTTTGGTAGATAGTACGTTTGGTTTGTTATTAGGTTGACGGGGTGGGATGTAGCTCTCTTGGTAAGATGGATAGTTTACTTGGTGATTAGGCATGGGGGGGGGGGGTAGTTAGGTCAGTAGGTAGATGAGTATTTCGATAGATAAATTGGTTAGGTCAGCAATGTGGTTGGAAGGTAGGCAGGGGGAAAGGGAGGGATGAACAGAATTGGTTAGTTGGGTAGGTAGATAGTCTAGCCTGGTGAACCAAACCCTCGTACTTCATTTCATTTTGTAAAGAGGGTCTGGCCTTGCTGCCGTTGACATTCATGTATTCGGACCAAGTGAATCTGAGCCAATCAGCGAACAGAGGGAGTGTTCGTGAGCGATGACATTGACTTTGTGTGCTACATTTGAATTGTAGTGCGCAGGTAGGCTAATTGCATATGTGACGACCAGATGTTAGCGATTGGGTAAAGGCAGAGCCACTTGTTCACACTTGTCCACACCTCCAGGAAGAAATCGTTTGTCAATACAGCAAGGCCAGACCGTCTGTACAAAATGAAATGAAGTACGAGGGGCTGGTTTACCAGGCTATAGATAGTCTGGCTCATGTCTGGTTTAAAAGTATTCATTCCAGCGTGGTCACTGGGCAGGTAGTTTGACTGGTCTAAATGACTGGTCTAAATGACTGGTCTGCAGCCAGAAGTAGCCTAGCTGCTGAGTGGGTAGGTAGGTGTAAGCTAGCTCAGTCGTCCAAATGAGTTGCGTAGGGGATGATACAGCAGGTGAATTTTTGAACAGTCTTGCCATGCAGCATTACAACCAGGTGTATTTATTTTCACAGTTTTCCCACTGTAATAGCTTTTGCATTGTTTTAATGAGGAGAAGTAAAATGATCAAAAGCTAACCTGGCACAGTCATCCAATCAGAACATTTGGAGTTTAGGATTTTGTGTTTTCTAGCAATATGGCTCAAACAGTTGTCCCAGTCACCTAATGAAGAAAGCAAATGTGATTGTAATGCAAAATTCACTTTTCCAATAAACACAAAGTAGCTATTCCAATCTATCAACCAGTCATTCAAATCATCAATCAATTGTTCATTCAGTTTATTCATAGTGCAAAGTTCTCCATGCTGCATGGTCTTGGTATATCTAACAGAGAGAAATAATAATATTGAGAAACCATATAGGCTAGACAGCATGCAAAGCAAAGATGACAAAAAAAAAAAAACAAGGTAACAAAGGCAAGGTCGGTGTTTGGCTCGTAAACGATGTGACGAAAGATACTATAATAAACACAAACACGTATTGGCAATTATATTGTGTTTTGTGTAATTTTGTTGTACAGGCAACTGTTCAATAACAATACAAGTCTTTAAGTGATATTCAAGTTAAAAGGAAGAAAGCAAATGTGTGGGGAAAATGATTGAGATTGACTTTCCAAATGGTTAATTAGTCTTTCCATGGAGGACTATCTACTAGGCTAAAGCCACCTGTCCTGTGGCAGTGATGCTGTGTGTGTGTGTGTGTGTGTGTGTGTGTGTGTGTGTGTGTGTGTGTGTGTGTGTGTGTGCGTACCGCTCCCCTGGCACACCTTACCACCGCCTGCCTCCGCCACCGCCATCATGGCTCATAAACATTCCGTCAGGTGAAAGGAATGTTATCAGCGCTGGCAGTCGAACGGGCAGGCAAACATTGCTGTGTATGTGTGTGTGTGTGAGTGTGTGAGAGAGTGGTAAGCGCAGGGACAGGGGACAGCGGGTGAGTGCGAGTGCGGTGTTCTGGGCTTTATGGGCGGACCTTGAGCAGGTCGCAGAGGCCTGTGGCGGCATCAGCAGCCTCATAAAAGGGACCTGAGGAATTTCCACCTCCGCTCAATGAATGTGTGTGACTCACAGGCCTGCTATGTGGCTGGCATATTTACACACACACACACACACACACACACACACACACACACACACACACACACAAACACACAGCTTGCCACTCCCGCACAGTAACCACTGTGGCACAGTCAGGTTGGTATGTATTGTTTGGACCTTTGTATAATACACCTTGTTTTCTCGTTCTCTCACTTTTCCCCCTAACACTCTCTCCCTCTTTCTCTCTCACTCTCCCACTTTATCTCTGTCTTTTTCTGTATCTCATGTCTTTTTTTCTTTGTCACTCTTTACAACTTTCATTTAATGCTCTCTTCCCTTCTTTTTCCCATATCTGTTTATCTATTTTTATCTCTCTATCTCTGTCTCTACTTTCTCTGTGTTTACCTGTGTTGGTGTTATCATGTAGGGAAGACCCTTGGCTTGTCATCATCTGCAATGAAGTCATCTGTGTATGTGTGTGTGGTGGACATGGGCTGTGTGTTGTGCACGTGGTTTGGGTTGGAATGTGCTCCTCCTGTCCTGACAGTATCTCTCTGGAGATGCCCCTACCCCAGAACTGGCCAATCACCTGTTATCTTTGTGCCTGTGTGGGTGTGTGTGCGCATGTATGTGTGCGCATGTGTGTGTGTGTGTGTGTGCATGTGTGTGCGTGTATGTGTCCCTTTGCAGGGGGGTAAAGTTGACTGGCCAAGATGATGTCACCTGTAGTGGTGTGTGTTTACACAGGTGTGGTGTGGTGTTTATTGGAAGACTTTCTCCGCTGTTAAAAAGACAAGCCCAATGTGTGTGTGTGTGTGTGTGTGTGTTGAAAAGAAAAGCCCGGTATATGTGTGTTGAATAGACAAGGTTACTGTGTTTGAGAAGTGATGAAAGCACGGTTCGGTGTCTTTGGGGTGTCCCTGTTCCTGGGGTGCCCCACATGACCATCAGCTGTACCCCAGTGGTGTATGGGATGCCCTTAAAAGGATCCCCTGCTAGTTAGACATGCTCGCCTTATATGATTAACGTTAGCGTCTGCTCTAGCTAAGTCATATAAAAAAACTCAAATATGTTCGTTTGTATGAGAAAATGTAGAAAATCTAATCTTTAGGTGACCAATCTTGTTGGGTCGATGACGTCAAATGGTTGTGGTGAGAGTTCTCCTGTGCTGTGATGCATGGAATATCTGTAAATAACCAGAACGTCATAGTTTTTTTTAATATACTGTGACGGCCATTCCCATATAGCATATAGGCCCTCAGTAGTAGATAATTATGAAGTATACAAGTATGTTTTCATCACACAGAGATGCTACTTTGATCCATTAGCTCGCCCTGAACTGTCCCTGACAGAAAGCGGAGCTCCTTACAGCAAATACACTCCCTCTCCTTTGGCATTGGCAAGCAGTTGCTGCACAGGCAACATCGATTTTGGCTTATTTCGCTTCCTCACCTCTCTGATCATCTTCATTTTCAGTCTGCCGAGTTGTCCTCCAGACTTGGAGTGTGCTCTGGTTCAAACTGAAAACTGTGTTCATCTTGCTCGTAGACAGCCTCTTGCTAAGTGTCTTCATCAACAGAGATTGCAAATCCTAGCAACCATTTGATGTCATTGACCCAGAATGCATTGCGACCTAAACAAGAATGGCGAACCACTTGTTTTCTCATACAAACTAATTTTCTCATACAATGGAACATATTTGAGTTTTTTGATATGACGTGTATATATAGCCAATGACGGCGTTAATCATATAAAGCCAGCATATCTAACTAGCCGGTGATCCTTCTAAGCAGAGAGAGAGAGAGAGTAGATGTTTGGAGTAAACAGTAAGAGGTGCATGTTGTTAGAAAGAAGAGGTGGATGTCAGAAGGGAAAAGTGGATGGTAGGAGAGAGAATAAAGCTGACGCTCTCATCTAGAGAGATATACAGTGAACTAGGTGCAGGCACAGTGCCCCTGGACCAACATGGGGTTAAATGCCTCACTTCAGGTAGGGTGCAGGAGAATGCTGGATATTCGCTCCCCCACCCGCATTTCTTTCCTACTGGTGCAGGAATCGAACCTGCGACCCTCCGATCTCAAGACCAACTCCCCAACCATTACACCACAGCTTGCTCAGATAACTCATGAGAACAATGGCTAGAGACATGGGGAAGAGAAAGAAGAGGTGGATTTTAGGGAGGAGAAGAGATGGATGTTCATGGGAAAAAAAGAGGTGTATGCTGGGGACAGGGGGTGGGGTTTGGGTGTCACGGTGAAGGAAAAGGGTGGATGTCAGGAGGGGGGAGAAAAGGTGGATGGTAGGAGAGCAGGGGTGGATGTTGGGGGGGGGGGGGGGGGGGGGGGAGGAAGAGGTGGATGTTGGGGGACATGTGGATGTCGGGGGAGAAAAGGTGGATGGTGGAACAGCAGAGGTGGTTGTTGGGGGGTGGGGAGAACGAGGTGGATGTTGGGGGGGTGGGGGGGTGGGGGGTGAAGTGGGGGAGAGGTGGATGTTGGGGGGGGGGGTGTCAAGATGAGGAAAAAGGTGGATGTTGTGGATGTTATGTTGGACCTGACAAAGGTGGAGGACAGGGGAAGGACTTGTCAGGTAGGATGATGCAAGCTCAACCTCGGCCTGAGGCTTGCTTGGGCATATTGTGTGTGTGTGTGTGTGTGTGTGTGTGTGTGTACGTACATGTTCTCCGCGGCTTTGCTCCCGGCCAAGTTAAATTTAGAATGAGCTGTGGGGGTCTGTTCTCTCTCGTCTCGTCTCCATTATTCATCATTTGAAGGGAGCCAGTTCAGTTTTCACTGCTTCACCATTTCACTGCTCCCCAGCCGGCTGCAGGCGCTGCCAGTGGCTCAGTCTGTGTGTGTGTGTGTGTGTGTACCTGTGTGCGTATGTGTGTGTGTGTGTGGGGTGGGGGGGGGGGGGGGGGTAAACACACCTCACATTTCAGCAGCACAGCAACCATCACACGAAAACCCTGACGGTTTCTTTCCTAGAGCATGATACAGAAAGCACTGACCATTCATACAGTCACCCAGCTACAGGTAATATGCATACAGCCAGCCAGCTACAGGAAACATTTATGCAGCCAGCCAACTACAGGAAACACTCATACAGCCAGCCAGCACAGGAAACACTCATACAGCCAGCCAGCTACAGGAAACACTCATACAGCCAGCCAGCTACAGGAGATACTCATACAGCCAGCCAACATCCAGTTAGACAACTACAGGAAACACTTATGCAGTCATCCAGCTACAGGAAGTACACATACAGCCAGCCAACTACAGGAAGGACTCACCGAGCTCATATAGGAAATGTTCATGGAGGTTGGACTGTAAGCTACAGGAAATACTCATGGAGTTCATACAGTCAGCCAACTACATGAATTCCTGACTAAGCTTGTACAGGAAATATTCATAGGCCTCATACAGTCAGCCGGCTTTAGAAAAGACAGTCTAGTTTCACTGTCCGAACACTAGCACAGCCACAGCTAACAAGTAAGTCTTTGGCATGAAGATAAACAAAGAGCTGTGAGCTGAAAGGGAGTGAGGAGGAGTAGAGAAGCGTACGCAGGCTAGGCTACGTAACCGGGCTGGGTGAGAATGGGAATGAGTGCTAGGCTATCTGATAAGAGTGCGTATCAGGGGAGGTGTGAGTCGGCGCCCAGGAATGCTACAGCTCCACCAGCCTCTCCCCTGGGGGCCGGACCTGCTAAGGCTGGCTGGTCACGGATGGTCAAAGATGGTGGATAGGCAAAGCAAGATGCTTCATGGTAGTTCATGTCTATGGGAGCAAAGTGGGGATCAGTTCTGGACTGCATAAATAGGCGCGTCATTGACGTGCTTGGCTGCAGTAGCTAGTATCGTACACTAAAATAAACTCAGTGCACACCTGAATTAAGTTTGAATTAATTAATCTGAATTGATTTTCTCCAGAGTGGAGTCATAGTGTCACAACATTTTCCTTAAATGGGCAGGGGGGGTTTGGAGATCATGACGCCGTGTCCGAAATGTACATCCATTGCTCAGAAAAATAAGGCTTTTAAATATTCTGTGAAATTCTGGAGTTCTGCCATAGTCCTCAGTGTTAGAGTGTGCCTGCATAAAGGGGGATTGGTGGCGATCGTGGTTCCAGGAAGTGGCTCGTCATGAAGGATCTTGGCCTGTCTACCATCTTAAGGATGGTCACACAAGGGGCTCAGCCAGCTGCTGCCCAGCAGGGAAAAACCCTTGCACACTGGCCACTCTAAAGTACCTGGATAAGATGCTGCCGCATGACAGTGGCACGTGTGCTTGTGTGTGTTTGCTGTTTGACTTATGAGTGTATGGATGTTTGCTTTATGGGTGTGTGTGTTGTCTTTGCTTAAAGGGCATTTGGTTGTATGTGTCTCTGTCTGTCTGCTGTACGTGTGTGTGTGGGTCTTGTAGGTCTGCTAATAAAGAGAGCGAAGAATGATGTTTTGTTGGGGCACTCTAATGCTCTGTGGCTGTTTCAGGGTTAGAAGTGTGTGTGTGTGTGTGTGTGTGTGTGTGTGTGTGTGTGTGTGTGTGTGTGTGTGTGTGTGCGCGCGCGTGTGTGGAGAGAGAAACAGATTGGGTGTAGAAAGATGTTCTTTGTGGTGCTCTTGTTGTCTGTAGATGGGTTAGCGTTGGACTTGGTGTGTGTGTGTGTGTTTGCAGAGCACTGGTGGGCCTGCTTATTAAGGGGGTGTTGAGAGACATTTTTCTGGTGCTTTGCTGGGCTAGGGTAAGTAGACTGTGTGTGTATGTATGTGTTAGATGGGTGGCTGGTGGGCCTGGTAATAAAGTCTGTGTGGAGGGATGTGTGTGTGTGTGTGTGTGTGTGTGTGTGTGTCTGGGCGTCCGCCCGCTTCCTGGGATGGGTGCTGCTGGAGGGTCGGAGTGCGTTGCCGCAGTAACCTCCAGGCGATTTGTTGACGGGGCTGCTGGAATGTCAGAGCACCCCGTTTCCGCCTATTGTTGCTTTAGCCAGCGCCCAATGAGGTGAATGCACACCATTCTTCTGCTGTTGCAAACCCCCTTCCCTTCCAGGGGCACACACACACACACACACACACACACACACACACACACATTTACACTGTGCCACACACGCACACACACACACTTCATCATACACACCACACAAACTTTATCTTACACACACATCCCCACTTCCATTCACACACTGCAATATAAGCATAATTTAATACCTACACATACACACTCATTCACACTTTCACTGCCACAAGCACACATACACATGCTCCTTTTTAAACGTGCATTCATCGTCATACACTCACATTTTCACACTCCCGTTCAAACAGAGCAGCATATGAATTATTTATCACCCTCTCACTCACTCAGTCTCGCTCTCTCTTTCATACAAACACACGCAGTCACTCATCACTAAGGTGTGTGATGAAAAACACACACACACACACACACACAGGGTGAGAGTTTCTGGTCATAATTAGGGGTGTTGAAATTAATTATGTAATTGATGCATCGCGATGCAGACATGAACGATTAATAATCGTTTCAATAGCAGATCATAATCGATTACAATGTATTTTTTTTGTCAATTTTACTGTGCTGTTACTTTTTATTTCTTTATTTTTTTCATTTGCCGTAAATACTGGTGGCTGTTGAGTTTCATTAAATAAAAGATAAAAGAGGAAGGTAATATCTCACTGCTTGTGTTTGTTGATGAAATCAAAGCCATGTAAAGTAATATAGAAAATTGTTGTGAAGAATCCTGATGCATCGAGATATGGAATCGAATCGGATCGCTAGCTTAATAATCGTAATCGAATCGTGAGATGAGTTAAGGTTCACAACTCTAGTCATAATAGATATGAAGTCTGCTCTGTTGTGGTGTTTGCATTTGGGCAGAGTATCTATGGTGCTGTGCTCTAACCCTTGCCATTTGGGCAGAGTATCTATGGTGCTGTGCTCTAACCCTTGCCATTTGGGCAGAGTATCTATGGTGCTGTGCTCTAACCCTTGCCATTTGTGTACGTGTGTCCCCAGGCAAACCAAGCCTCTGACGTTTGCCGACTGCATCGGGGACGAGCTGCCCGTGGGCTGGGAGGAGGCCTACGACCCCCATGTGGGAGCCTACTATGTGGACCATAACACCAGTGAGTCACCACAGCTGCATGATGGGATACACCAGACCTCCAGAGACTCCACTGTTTATGTTCTCACAAATTCATAAAATTGATGATTCTCTGTCTGTTGATGTTTTTTTACCTTTAACTTTCATCTGTGTCATACACCACAACCTTTGACCTTAATCTGTCCTATATGCCTTAACCTTCGACCTTTATCTCTGTAATGTGCCTTAAAGGAACACTCCACTGTTTTAAGAAATAAGATCATTTTCCAACTCTCATTTAGCAAAATTGCACAAAAAATAGTGACTTCCTTTGACCTTTAACTTTCATTCTGGAAGCTTAGTCATGTCTTGTCTGTCTCTTCTGAGAAACACTGGCCCTCTTGTATCAAACGTGCGTACGACAGAAAACGACCTTCCTGTAATGTAGCCTGTTATTTCACATTTAATGGTTGATTAGGCTGGATTGTGTTAATTAATTCATATTGCTAAATAGTTTTTTATTTACAAGTAGTACAACATTGAATCTTTCATGGGCTTTTACAAAGGGTACTGTGTGATTTTGTAATGATGCCATTTGACATTGTAGGCCTACGTCAGCACGTGTGTCTTGGAAATAAGGTTTAAGTTTTAAATTCCCCCCTTTCCTGCTTCCTTGGTGCAGCATGTCAAAAAGAATCAGCTGGATCAACCAGAGCTGCACCGTCATGGTGGCTGTCGTGGGGCTAGAAAAAAGTCTGGTTTTGCATGCATTATGCACCATCATGTCATAAATTCTATGGGCAAGGCCTGTAAATTAAGTATATAATTGAGCATGCTATTTAAATTACGCTCATTGTTAGGCTTTGTGTGCTACATTTGAATTGTGTGTAGGCAGGCTTATAGTCTATAGGCTTATATCCAGGCTAATTGCACACGTTACGAGCAGTGGTTAGCAGTTGGGTAAAGGCAGATCCAGTCGTTTTAAACTTTGTCAGAGTCTATACCTCCAGAAAGCAAATGTTTCTTAATGCAGCACAGACATAGCCTGGTAAACCAACCCCTCGTACTTCATTTCATTTTGTACAGAGGGTCTGGCCTTGCTGCTGTTGATATTCATGTAGCTAACAGAGGAAGTGTTTGTGAGCGATGACGTTGACTTTGTGTGCTACAGTTGAATTGTAGTGTGTAGGTAGGCTAATAGCAAACACAACGCAATTCAGCAATTTTCAGAGGGAAACTCCAACAATACGTGACGACCAGATGTTAGCGATTGGGTAAAGGCAAAGCCACTTGTTTTAAACTTCAGCAGAGTCCACACCTCCAGGAAGAAATAGTTTCTCAACGAAGCAAGGGACTGCTTTACCAGGCTAGCACAGACAGACCATCTGTATGAAAAGAAGTGTAGTATGAGGGGTTGGTTTAGCAGGCTACATTCTATGCGCTTCCGTTTGGCCCTGTAATGCGTGCGCATTCCATACTGTAGAATGTTTTCAGCATTCTGTGTTCCATATCACCCAGTTGGCCTTGTTCCATCGCAGACTTGGCCCACAGGATTCCATTACAGTCTGCATGTGTCCTCTACAACACAGCCAAACTAGACGAAGAGAGAGGGAGAAAGGAAGAAAGAGAGAGAGGCCCAGTGTTCAGCACGTCAGAGTGCGTTTCCCATGTGGAGGCTCTGAAAATATCACACACAGACACGTCTCGCCTCACTTGTCAGAACCCTCCCCAATTTTGATCCTCTATCTTTATCTCTCTTCGGTGTTGTCTTCCTTTTTCTTCTAACTCATCTTCTTTTCACCTCTGTATCCCATCTGATCTGCATCTCTCTCGCTCTCCTTTTCCTTTCACTCTTCTCCGACTCTCTCTCTCTTTCTCTCCTCTCCATCTCTCTCTCACTCCGCTCCTGTGTGATATCTTCGTGGTGGTGTGCTGTCATGTGCTGTTGACGTTCCCACTTCTCCACCTGTCGGCTGTATCGCCCCCTGAGTTCCCCATCCTTATTCTCATGCTTTACTTCCTGCTTTACTTCCTGCTCTCTCTCCCCCTCCTCTATCTCTCCTCCTACCTCTCCTCCTCTCCATGTCCTCACACTATCTGCCTCTCCCTCTCGCTATCACTCCCCAGTTCTCTCTCCTCCTCTCTCTCCCCCCTCTATCTCTCCCTCTCCCCATGTCCTCATACTATCTGCCTCTCCCTCTCTCCATCACTCCCCAGCTCTCTCTCTCCTCCTCTCTCTCCCCCTCCTCTATCTCTCCCTCTCTCCTCCTACCTCTCCTCCTCCCCATGTCCTCACACTATCTGCCTCTCCCCCCTCTATCACTCCCCAGCTCTCTCTCTCCTCCTCTTTCTCTCCCCCCTCTATCTCTTCTGCTCTCTCTCCCCCCTCTGTCTCTCCCTCTCTCCATGTCCTCATACTATCTGCCTCTCCCCCTTTCTATTGCTGCCCTGCTCTCTCTCTCCTCCTCTCTCTCTCCTCTCTCTCTCCTCTTCTCTCTCCCCCCTCTATCTCTCCCTCTCTCCATGTCCTCACACTATCTGCCTCTCCCCCCCTCTATCGCTCCCCCCCCTCTATTTCTCCTCTTCTCTCTCTCTCCCCCATCTATCTCTCCCTCTCTCCTCCTCTCCTCCTCTGTATCTCTGCTCCTCTCTAAAGGCCAATGTATAGTCTATTTGACAAGTGCAGCTCGACCAAAAAAAAAAAGGTTTTGACAGATGTTGCAGAGTTGGAGGCTTTCATATGTCTGCACCAGTGACAAAAATCTGTTATGAAAAAGAACACTTCTTCAGACCCATCCGAACAAGGACGCATGTTGCGTGTGATCAAAGCAACACTGCAGAGCACAGTACTTCGAGTTGCTATCCAATCAGAGTAGGTGACAACGTTCGCGGCATTTGAATTTTTTTGATGTACAACTCAGACAGAAATTGTTTCTTTCATGTCATATTCTGTCGAGTGACTGGACTGTAAATTGGCCTTAACTCTCCCCCTCTACCCCTCCTCCTCTCTCCCTGCCCCCTTCCCTACCTCTCCCCCTATACCCCCTCCATCTCTCTACCTCTTCTCCTTTCTGTGTCCTGATGCAATCTGTCTGTTTTATATCGCTGTGGTCTCGTCTTATTTTCATGTGTCCCCTTTTTCTTTTCAACTGCCTCGATCCGTCTCTTCACGCTCCCTCTGCCTGTTGGCCTCTCTCGTGTATTTTTCTTGTGCATCTTTCTCTTTCGCTTGTGTCCCCTCACCCTTCACCCCGTGACCTATGGTACTCCTTGGAAAATTTGCAGAAATGCTGAAGACAGCATAAGACCAAAATAGCACACACTTTTGTGGACTCAGCATCCAGTAAAACAAGAGTAACCAATTCGTAAATCAATTAGCTTCACTGTCAAGCTAAATTATCTCTCTGCTCTATTTTGTTTCTGCTAACGGAATCTATTTCTGCTTCTGCGAGCGGAATTGTCTGTCTTATGTGTCATGCGAACTGCAGATAGGCGACCTGTTTTTGCAAACTTGCATAGTGCAGTTATAGCCCACTGAGGGCCTCAAAGCAAATTCATAAGTGTCGTCCACCCTGTTACGAGTTGATGAACCACTGAAACGATTTTGGAAACATTATTTTAAGGTTAAAAGAAACTACTTAGTGTTGCGTCAAAGGTAGGGTAGGAGATGTTTTCTTGGAGTACTTTTTGCTACTTTGCTCAAAATCTCAATGGCAACCAATGAATTAAATTCTCAAACACAAAAATAAAACATGTGACAGTACTGAAAACACACCATCCAATCAATTTAAACGACGCATTCAAAGTGATTGAATGGTGATATGTCTGTCAAACTCAACTGCCATTTGTCCCTCCCCCCCTTCCCCGTGCACGAATCTGGAGACGTGACTTTGGGGGGAAGTCTGAAGAAAGGAGTTTGGAGTTTTGAATTGTGTACTTTCAAAATGTAGCTTGCTGGAATCGTTTTTTTCCAGGATCTCCTACCCTATCTTTACCTGCGTTAATGTCTCCTTCCACTCCGTCCTGCCCCCCAGAGAGCACTCAGCTGGAGGACCCGCGGGTGCAATGGCAGCGGGAGCAGCAGCGCATGCTGGAGGACTACCTGCAGGTGGCGCAAGAGGCCCTGAGCGCCCAGCGGGAGATCTACCAGGTGAAGGAGCAGCGTCTGGAGCTGGCCCAGCAGGAGTACCAGCAGCTTCACCAGTCCTGGAGAGACAAGTCCACTTCACAGAGCAGCTGTAAGTGTGTGTGTGTGTGTGTGTGTGTGTGTGTGTGTGTGTTTTGATACGATGTGTGCATATGCCGCTGTGCGTTCATCCCCTTGATGCCTACATACACACATATCATCTGTATGTGTGTGTTCTTGGGGATATGTGTGTCTTTGGTGATTGTGTGTGTGTGTGTGTGTTTCTGTTTTGGTGTGTGTATATGCTGCTGTTTGTTCATGTCCTTAATGTCTAATGTATATCCACACATATCATTTGTGTTTGTCCTTGGGGATATGCGTGTCTTTGGTGATGTGTGATGTGTGTGAGTTTCTGTTATTCTGTATGAATATACTGCTGTGTGTTCATACCCTAGATGCCTATATTCACACATGACATCTCATCTGTGTGTGTGTGTGTGTGTGTGTGTGTTTGGGTGTGTGTGTGTCCTGTATGCGGTGTCCTGTCATCAGGTTGCCTAGTCTGATGAACCAGAGTTGACATGAATCCACAGCACACTTAGGAAGTCATTTCACACACCCTCAAATCAGTTCAAACATTTCAGGGGGACGCTATATGAGGGAGTTTGCTTGCTGTGTGTGTGTGTGTGTATGTGTGTGTGTGTGTGTGTGTGTGTTTGTGAGTGTTTGTGAGTGTGTGAGTGATTGTTTGGCTTCGTCCTTTGGCAAAGGAGTTGCTCTTTTAATCTCGTTAGCTTGTTCATCAGATGAGTGGATGTGCTGGGATGAGCTTTCAGATTGGATCAGACAATGTCAGATGAGATGTCACCTAGAGGTACTCATCATCATCTCTCTCTCTCTCTCTCGCTCTCTCTCTCTCTCTCTCTCTCTCTCTCTCTGTCTCTCTGTTTCTCATCTCCTTTTCTGTCATTTTCTCTAACAGTAAATTCCAGGTCTTCCTCCAGCAGCAAGTATGACCCAGAAATCCTGAAGGCGGAGATAGTGACGGCGAAGAGCAGGGTGTGTATAATCTGCATTAATCTGCATTACCATAACACCACAACAGCAGATGAAACAGAATCTCTGATCTCTCGCCGTGTGTATCTTCACTCCAACTGTCAATGTTTAAGCTCTGTAGAGGTTGGTGTTGGTATGCTCATCTTAAAAGGGTGATGACACCCCCTTGAAACACCATCTTAGACGCGCTGTGAAATGTAGAATCATTTGGCCTTGGATGGGGAAAGGAAGATTATGAACTTATATCGCACCATAGCATTGGTAATCGCATTATATCGCACCATAGCATTGGTAATTGGTACCAGTGTTATACTTGTCTGTGAACGTGCCTCTGTATCTAGATGCTTATCAAGTGCAAGCTGTTGCGATAAGTGTTGGTATATCATCAGAAAGATTGGCTTAAAGCAGTTCCTTAAGACTTGTAAACGTGTTTGAACCTGACCTTTTGTTTTGCACCTCTCTTTTTCTCTCTCTCTCTTTCTCACTGTTTGTTTTTCTCTTTCTCCATTTGTTCTCTCCATTCCTGTCTCTGTCTGTCTCAGGTGAATAAGTTGAAGAGGGACCTGGCCTTCATGAGGCAGGAGCTGCAGTATAAGGAGCAGGGCTTTGAGACACTCAAAGAGTAAGTGGACCTAATTTGACTGATCCCAGAACTGTCCAGGAGACCTCCTCTGACTAAATCCAGAACAGTCCAGGAGATAGGCGTAAGGCAGAGGTCTGGCCCAGATCTGGCCTGAAAGTAGCTCCATGTGAACTAGATGTGATGGGTGGGTGTGTGTTGTGATGGGTGATGTGGTTCTGTGGGTAAAATCGATGTGGGTCTAATTATTTTATCTGAGCTTACAGTAGGCTCTAATCTGCCAGATTCTGTCGTGGTCCTTATGAACTCTGGTGTGTGTGTGTGTGATGTGATGGGAATGGATGTGTCTGTGTATGTGTTTGTGTGATGTGATGTGATGGGGATGTCAGTGTGTGTGTATGTGATGTGATGGGGATGTGTGTGATGCGCGTCTTGTGTGGTCAGGACGTGTTTGTCACATCTGTGTGATCTGGTATGGATCAACCCCAAATCCAGCTGGAGTTCCATCAGAATTGGAATGAGATTTATTGGCCAAGTATACTTACATGCACAAGGAATTTGACTCCCGCAGATGTTGACAGACATTAGTAATTCAGTAGTCAAAGTGATATATAAGATATTACACATTAGACACACACACACACACACACACACTGTACGCACAGACTATATGTGTGTTTGCATACATATCTTGGGGCTGCTCTTTTTACTGCCATTTATAGAACTCTGTCCCGTTTATAAAATCCCTCTGTTCTCCAAACAGCTGTCTGCCCTGCCCTGCCCTGCCCTGTGGGAAGTGAGAGCTCTTCAGGGTACCTATGGAGTATCAAACCATCTTTTGAAAAACCAGAAACATTTAAGGCTGAGGCCAACCCACTCTGGCCTCTTTTGAATCCTTTATTTAAACATGTCAGATTCAAGGTCCCAATTTCAAGCCAGTGGATAAAAGGTTGGGCAGGGAATATATTTCAGAAGCAATTTTCATACAGTAGCTGTGAATCCCGATAGCCATGAATACATGATGTCGTCTTAGAGAAACAGCAAAAAACACATCATCTGTGGCAGCTACAGCCCTGTAAAAGCCATGTGTAATCATTCCCCTCTGATTGAATGACAGCATTAGATGGCCCGCCAGCGGGTTTAGTGATTCATATCTTCCTGCTTTGTGATTCTTATTGCACACAGTCATCTCAGAGGGAGGGATAAGGTGTTGTTTTTTATTATGTATACTTTTTAAAACCTATTTTATTCTTGCTAGCTTTTCTATTGCCCTGCTTTTAGGCCTAGTCCAGAAATAGATGAGAACTTCGGCGCAGATCGCCACTAAAAACAACCAGGACTGATCCAGGACTGGTGGTAATCTTTGCCAGGTAGACTGGCTGTAAGTGTCTGATGCGAAGTGGCCTTTTAAAGGCCCGGAGGCTTGCCTTGCGTGGCACACACACAGCCCGGTGTGGTATGCAACCTGTCAGCCTTCTCAGGTGTCTCTTCCTGCTGATAAAATGGGCCATTGTTGCCCAGGCGGGTTGCAGACTCCCTGCTACTCTGCTTCTACCTGGAGCAGACTGTCACTCTTTTAGAGCGAGTGTTTTAAACTCCACTTTACCAAAGCTGTAAAAAGGAGCCTTAAACACACTTTACCACAGCTGAAAAACAAGGATTACTCTCTCAATTAGTATACACACAACTTTAGATTTATGATTTAAAGGACCACTCCACTTTTTCACTGTTTAACACAAAGGGAGTTGGAAAATGAGCCTATTAACCAAAGAATGTGTAGTGTTCCCTAAAACTCTTACTTAATAAAGTAAATAAACTTAAACCATCTACCTCAGCCTTAAAACCACCTCAGTTTTATTTAGCACAGAATGAGGGTTACACATGCGCTCTGTACCGCAACTGTAGAAGGCTTTCCACCCTTACTCTCCCTCGGGTTAAGAATGAGGTTCACACACTCCCATTCTACCACAGCTGTAGACAGGGTTACACTGTAACTCTCCACCTCAGTTTTAGAATGAGTTACAGTCTCACTCTCTCCATCACGCTCCCTTGTCACTCTCGCACTACCACAGCTTGAGGACGGGTTACACTGAAACTGTAACTGTCACCCTTGAGTTTTAAAATGAGGTAACGCTTAACTGTAACTGTCCACCTCTGTTTTTGTAGAATGAGGTTCACACCTTCATACTGTGTCACAGGTTTTGAATGGTTTTTATATTTTAACTCTCTCTCTCACAGCTTCAGAGCATGCTTCACATTCTTACCAGGCACCACAGCTTTCTGAAGGAGTGTGTTACATACAGTACTTTCTTTTACACTTTTTTTGGATGTTTTCTCATCCTTTAAGCACTTTACTGAACCTCCCCTTAAAAACAAAAAAACATGTCAACTGAGCTGTTCCACTGTTTCACTGGCTCCACTCCGGTCCCCATCGGCATCCGTGTCTGAGTCTGTGCTGCTGAAGATGCCTTTGGCCTGAGCGCATTGAGGAATGCAGATCTCACCACACCACTATTATTTCTTCTCTTTTAGTGGGACTTTTTTTTTGTCCTGGTGTTCCTTGAGGCATTTTAAAATGGCTTAGTGAGCTCCAGTGCTGCTGCAGGGCTGTGGGTGCTGGTGGGGGGGGGGGGGGGGGGGGGGCTGAAACATTAGCTAGCTCAGTGCTCCCTTCCCTTCACCGGCTCCTCAGCCAGGAATGCAGCTCAACCCGTTCCTCCCATTCTCCTCTCTTCTGTTCTCCTTTCCCCTGCAATGCCACGCCATACTACACACACACACACACACACACACACACACACACACACACACACAAACACTTACCCCTCCACACACACACGCACACACACACGCACACACTCACACACAAACATTTACCCCGCCACTGTGTACCGCTGAGCTACCACACACACTCACACACACACACAAACACTTACCCGCCACTCTGTACCGCTAAGCTACCACACACACACACGCACAAACACAAACATTTACCCGCCACTCTGTACCGCTGAGCTACCACACACACACACACACACACACACACACACACACACACACACACTCACACACAAACACTTACCCCTCCACTCTGTACCTCTGAGCTACCACACACGCACACACAAACACTTACCCCGCCACTCTGCATCACTGAGCTACCACACACACAGTCACACTCCCACAAAAACACTTAACCCGTCACTCTGTACCGCTGAGCTACCACACACACACACACACACACACTCTCACACTCCCACAAAAACACTTACTTCACCACTCTGTACCGCTGAGCTACCACACACACACAACACGACTCTGTACAGCTGAGCTGCCATGCATATACACACACACACACACCACTTTGTAACACTTAACTGCCATACACACACACACACACACACACACATATACACACACACGTATACACACACACGTATGTACACTGCCAGGAATGCGCCACTTAACCGTCTCATATAGCACACATCTAGTCTGCTCCGTCTCAGCGCTCACCTCCCTTCTGCCAGTGTAACTGAAGCAACATGGCTGACATGGCTGGGATCAGTCAAAAGGCTGTTTGTTTACTTTAAGTTATTTACCTAAGGGGCAAATGGTATTTGAGGTGATGTTTTGCTATTGGCAGTGTACGTATGTGTGTGTCTATGTGTGTTGCCTGTATGTAAACTGGTGATTGACAGATGTGACCTCGGGCTTGTGCTGTAGTGTGTGGCGTTAAGTAAGACGTGCTGTTTGGGTGAAATGTAGACGTGCTAGATTTACAGCATTGTACTGCTGCCACCATGGAGGTGTTTTAGTGAGGGAAACGACAGCTAAAACCGTTGATGGCTCATTAAATATTAACTCTGACTGAGGATGCCATTGATTATAGCTGTTTGATCCTTGATGACAGGTGTTTGATAAAATCTCTGTACTTTTGACACAGTTGTTTGTGTGATATGTTTAAAAAATGCCTGTAGATAGTGCAGACTACGCCCAGGCATGCAATTTATTATACATTTAAAGCCCCCTTTTATGACACCCAAGGTTTGTTAAGGCCATTCACACCGCAACTGTTATTTCAGCCTTTTTTGTCCGTCTGTGAGATGGGCATCTACTGCGTTCAGACAGAACTCTGTTCAAACAGTGAAGCTGGATACACCAACAGCTTAGTAGACATATATTTACACCTGTGTTCTGTTTGGGGGGCGTAGTACAGTAAGTGCAGTGCTGACATGTGGGTAATCCCTGTTCTGTCTTGTCTGCCATGGTTATGTCACAACACGAGTGCTTACGGCGGCTTCATGCCTATGTCTTACTTGCGGCGTATACCTTTCCTTTCTTACTTTCTCGTCTTTCTTTCGTTCTCGGCTTCGCAGGCCTGTCTCAGAGCCTCTGAGCCGTGTCACTTCCTCCTGGGACTGGCATGCTTGTTTGCCCTCAGTGACACAGATGAGGCGCTGATGCTGTCTGTTTCCCACAGTCATAGAGAAGCACTGCTTTCTGATGAGGTGTATTCTGCACATCTATACGAGGTGCATTCCCAATATCCCCGAAGGGACGTCTCAAAGGATTTAATAAAGTTTTAATCTATTTCTATTCTATTCTACACATGTACTGGGCGCATTCTGCACATCTGATTGGGTGTATTTTTCATCTGACTGGGTGTTTTTCCACACATCTGAAATCACAATGCTTTTGTGATCCTGAGTACATGACAATTGTGTCTTGCAGGAGAAGAGCTTTGATACAACACGACTGATTTCAGATCCTTCTTTTGATTGGTTAATGATGTTTGCAATTTACGTCAAACCTAATTTTTTGGTATGCAACATTTGGTATGCTCAGTGTTTCAACAGCAGGAGAAACCGACCCTTTTCCCATACTATGGAAAGACTTTTCCATCTGCGTAGAATTTCATACTGAAAGGAAGGAACAGAGCAGAGAGTAGATTTTAGAATATTCATATTGATATTTTTTGAGTATATATTTTTTACCTTTAGTGACGATAGACAAGGAAATGAGTGGGAGAGAGATGTATTAGGGTTGGGAAATGACCCAGGCCGCATTCAAACCTGCTATGGGTGCTGTAACCACTGCATCGCAGCACTCCCCTGGTATTGTGTTGTGTAACCTCTGTTCCTTTCTGGAATGTTCTTCTTGAGTTGTCTAACCTCTCTTCCTTTTCTGCATGTTTCTCTACCCCCATCTCCCCCAACCCTAACCCCATGCCCACCCAGAATTAACCACAAGGTGTCGAGCACGCCGTACGGCTACAAGCCGCAGGAGGCGCAGGCCATCCTAAAGGAGGTGAAGAGCATCCGGGAGGCCATCAGCTCCGGGGAGAAGGAGAAACAGGAGCTCATGCAGGTACGCACGTTTAAGTTCAAGTTCGTTGTCGTATGTACAGTAAGTACAGCAAGTTTCCCCTGCACAATGAAATTCTTTGTTTGCTGACCATGAGAAAGCCACATGTAATAGAACACATTAAGACATAATAAAAAGATAGCAATAAAACAACAACAACAACACAATAAAAGCAATAAATACAATGACAATAAAAGTGTCTGTGCAGTGGTGCAAGCCAGTCGGTATGTGCAATGCAGTGTGTTATAACTTAAGTGGGGAGTGGAGGTCACGGCTACTATGAACTATGATGACCGTGACCAGGCTGAACAATAGTGTTGGACCACTTTTAGAGCAGTATTATGTGAATTTGCATTTTGAAGATAACTGTAATCAGGTTAGAATTTATAGGACATCTCCCTGCTTTAGTTGTTTACACTCACATCAAGAATCTTGGCATTAAAATATCATTTTTTTTTTAGTGTGGACACTCATGTTGCTATAGTTATCATCTGATGTCTTGGTACAAGACATTGAATGGGCCTTAAAGGGTGACTTAGAAAGGTGACTTAAAGGGTGACACAGGATACTCCTGTGATGTATGAAAAGTAACATTTTATTGTCACTGTTTACATATACTCATGTGTTGTTTACATTGGCATGGGTACTGCCCCCTTAAATGTACCCACAGACTGTATAGGATTTCATTGTAGTATTGCTCTTTTTTGTCCACATTCATACACTCTGACAACTTTAAGTACAGACAAAGTGGATGCAGCAAACAAAAGAGAGAATGTAAATTTGCAGACATGACTCAAAGTACACAAGCATGCTAAAAACGCAAGCAGGTTGTGTGTCTGTCTGTTTGCTAGGTATGGTTATTGTGTTCTTGTAGGTGTTTTTGTAGGCTAGAGGAACTTCATAGCTTCTGCCTGATGGTAGTGAAACTACCCACCACCCCATCGTACTATTAACATTCATTTCAGATAACCAGCCACATGTGTACAGTAAGGAGACATGGCATATTTCAGGTTCTTCTATGGTGGTTTTGTTATTGCCAGCACTGCTCTAGGTATTGGAGTTATGGAGTGGTGGGTGGTTCAGCTCAGAAAAAAAGTTATTCCAAAATTAGCAATTATGTTTGACATTTCCCAGTCTCACACAATAAATAGATGGATCGATAAATAAATAAATAAATAAATACATACAGAAATACTATAAATAGCTGTAAGAAGGCAGACAAAAATTTCAGCAACAGTCCCAACAGGCACATTTAGCTCGCATGGTTTCACAGTTATGAAACGAGGCACATCTTAAGCTTTTCTAAGGTGTCTCTATTATTGGCAGTGTTGGAAATAAGAGTTAGGGCTGTGTCATGTTTCCGTGTATAGTACTGAAGGCACTACAAGGTCCTGTTTGGCAAACGGGGTCTCGTGTGAGCGAGCCGTAGTGTGTACAGTTAAGGAATGGTATCCATGGGCGACAGTGGTCAACACAAGGCATCTCCCATGCAGTCAGCCGGGCATCTTTGTGCTAGGCTCACTACCCAGTGTGAGGTGTTGGGCTCACTACCCCGTGTGTGGTGTTGGGCTCACTACCCAGTGTGTGGTGTTGGGCTCACTACCCACTGTGAGGTGTTGGGCTCACTACCCAGTGTGTGGGGTTGGGCTCACTACCCAGTGTGTGGGGTTGGGCTCACTACCCAGTGTGTGGGGTTGGGCTCACTACCCACTATATGGTAGCGCATGTCTGAGCTTGTGGGGACACGGATGCTAGGGCAGCCGCATACACACACACAACACACTACACACACACTTGCTTTGTCTGTCTCTATCTCTCTGCCTTCACCCCCCCCCCCCCATATCTTGCTGTATTTCAAACACACACAAACACTCTCTCTCCTCTCCCTTTCTTTATGTCTCTTTAAAACACACACACTTTCTCTTATCTCTCTCCCGCTGTTCCTTTCTTACTGTCTAACACATATATACACACACACACACACACACAAACACGCGCACGCACACACACACACACACACACACACACTTAATTTCTTTCTCTCTGACACACACATAGACGGAGTCAAGGCTGTTGTGTGGTTGCCACGGCATCTCTACTGTATACAGCGAGCCTCACAATGCACTCTGCTGTCCAGTGCTTCAGTCTGATTAGGTTTCAGATTAGGACTCAGATTAGGATAAAGATTATATATCAAGAGTATAATCCGTGCTGCATTTCAATAACCAAAATGGAAATAAAATGTCAGAAAATGTCTATCAGTTTTCCCCAAACCCCAAGATGATGTCATCTCATGTCTTGTTTTGTCCACTCTGCAAATATCAAAGTTTATTATCATTACACAGGTGTACAGGAACAAGAAACTTAGGGTTTAGGGAGCTTAGTTTAGTTTAGAGAGCTTGAACCAACTGTTCAGTGTTCAGTTTTGAATCCTGAGATGTGTGTGGTTTTTGTGACTGTTTGGAGGGTGTGGGGAGGGGCAAACGATGCTGAGTAATGCATGTCTGATCCTTTTTACACAGCCTCTACCACAGCTGCTGTCTGTCTGTACCTGTGTGTCTGTGTGTGTCTGTGTGTGTCTGTGTGTGTCTGTGTGTGTCTGTGTGTGTCTGTGTGTGTGTCTGTGTGTGTCTGTGTGTGTCTGTGTGTGTGTGTGTGTGTGTGTGTGTGTGTGTGTGTGTGTGTGTGTGTGTGTGTGTGTGTACTGGCATTGTTAAACTCCATCAGATTGTCTGAAATCCCTGTCTGCTCCAGTTGGACACACATGTACACACACACAGATATTGCTTACTTTCCCCATTTTTCTGTCTGTGCAGCTCATTCTGTGTCGCTGTTCTGTTTCACTCTTTTTATTATTATTATTATTATTGTTATTATTATTATAACCTTTATTTAACCAGGTTGGTCACATCGAGATACAAATCTCTTTTTCAAGAGAGACCTGGCCAAGATGGCAAAACAAATAGTTTCAAGTAAAAAACAAACAAAAACAACCAAAACATTGAAAAACAATTAAGAAGACATCCATTCGATATATAAATCCAATACAGAGAACTAATTAAAACATTTGCATACATGTATGGACTCGTGTTCTATGGGTTTAACATAACCTGTAAAATCATGCAAGGAGATAAAACACTGTAGTTTTAGAGTTTTCTGTAAATCATTCCAAGCAGAAGGTGCAGCAAACATAAAAGCCTTTTTAAACAACTCTGTCCGGGCTTGAGGTACATTCAGTAAAATAAAGTCCTGTGACCTTAAACCACGAGTGCTCTGTTTAAAAGAAATAAGTTCAGATATATAAGATGGGAGCTTGCCAATTAGGGCCTTATACAAAAAGATGTAAAGGTGAGTGAGCCTGCGAATTGACAGGGAGGGCAGATTCGCTTTTGAGTAAAGTGTACAGTGATGAGTAAGGGGTCTGGAGTTTGTAATGAATCTTAAAGCGCCATGATACACAGCATCCAACTTTTGAAGACGATGAAACGGAGCATTCATATACAGCAGATCACCATAATCAATAATAGGTAGAAATGTAGCATCAACCAGCCTTTATCTGGATGACATCGTAAAACAAGACTTGTTCCTGAAATAAAAACCTAATTTCAATTTTAACTTTTTTACTAGGTTGTCTATATGCGGTTTAAAAGAAAAGTGTTCATCAATTAAAAATCCTAGGTATTTGTAAGATGAAACTGCCTCAATTGATTTACCCTGATCAGTATAAATAGTAAGATCAGAGTCCCTTTTCATTGAGTTTGAAAACACCATTAATTAGGTCTTTTCAGCATTAACAACCAGCTTTAACTGGTGCAATTGTGCTTGTACTTTATCAAAAGCAGTTTGCAGATACTCAAAGGCCTTCCTAACAGTGGCCGCACAGCAGGAGATAACTGTATCATCTGCAAAAAAATGAAAAGATGCATGTTGGATATTCACTCCCACACAGTTTATATATATAGTGAATAAAAGTGGTCCTAAAACTGAACCCTGCGGGACCCCTTTACAGACAGACACAAACTGAGACGTTAGGCCTTCCGCTTGTGTAGCCTGAGTCCTCTCAGTAAGGTAATTGATGAACCAGCACACAGAGTGCTGAGACATCCCTATACTGACCAGCCTATTAACTAGTGTGTTATGATCAACTGTATCAAATGCCTTGGACAGATCAATGAAAAGAGACACACAGTGTTTCTTATCATCGAGTGCATTGACTATCATTTAACACTTTTACAGCAGCAGTGGTAGTGCTATGCTTTTTTCTGAACCCGGACTGATACCTTGATAAGATTGACTGAGTGATTAAGTATTCTTTCACTTGCTCACTAATTAGGGATTCAAATACTTTTGCCAAGGCTGAGAGTTTAGAAATGCTCTTGCTTGCACAGACACACACACAAACACACACACACACACACACACACTCAGACAGACACTTTTCTTGATTCCCCTCTGATCATCAGCTATGTTACTGCTGTGGGGGGTTGTGCAGTGATTAGTTACACTATGTGGCTGCTAACTAGACACGGCTAGTCTCCCATGGGTGCTCAAACACCTGTTACACACACACACACACATGCACACACACAGTGTGTGAATGCTACCTAGGCGTTGCTGTTCTGCCATCATCCCCAATCGTGAGTCTCATTTGTCCTTATTGTTACTGATTGGCACGGCAACACACCCCGCTTATCATGATGAAGGGGCTCATTACTAGGCATGATGTCCCTTCACTCAGACAGTCTGTGTGTGTGTGTGTGTGTGTGTGTGTGTGTGTGTGTGTGTGTGTGTGTGTGTGTGTGTGTGTGTGTGTGTGTAAGTGTGTAAGTGTGACTGTGACTGTGTGTGAAAGTGTGTCTGTGTGCCGTGGGTACAAAGTGAATGGATGTAAATGGTGGTGTATAAAAATATGTGTTTAGGTGTATTTGTTTGTCTAAGTAACAGAAGCAAATATCTGCTCACTGATACAGTATGAGAGAAAAAAGTTTTCCCGAAGTTTTATTATGTCAGGTTTGAGTTAGGCCCTTGTGATAAATACCGCCATTTGTTTACCGTAAATCTTCAAATATACGCGCCACCCCTTGTGCTTCTGTAGTCAGCTGCTGATGTGTATTTTAAAATTGTACCCAGCCCAACAGCGGGATCACACTGGACTTTGAATGTTACATAACATAACTTGTTTTAGATCATCATAACTTGTTTTAGATCACTTACATTAATGTTGTTGTTCCATGCTTGCACAGGTAATGTTTAGAGGTGGTCACTGAATAGCTATGGAAATGCCTGGATACATTTTGCATCTCACAAAAAGAAATGTTGTTTATATTGCATATTATGCAGTGTATATCTGTGTGTGTGTGTGTATGTGACAGAGAGTGTGAGATTACCTGTTTTTTGTGCTTTGGCAGAAACTGGCTGCTTTGAAAGATGGCTTCCAGCTGGGGGCGGGCTCCCAGTCTGATCTGTGGGTCAGCAGCACGTCATTGGCCAACTCCAACCTGTCAATCCCACGCCTCTACTCTGACGCCCAGTCCCAGACAGACATCCCTGCTGAGGTGAGGGGGTGGTGGGGGTGGGGGGAGACATTAAAGATGAAACCTGTCAGTGTCACCCATCACCTGTCATGAATGCTTATGGGCATTGTAGTGAAAGACTCAGTTTCTAGTTAAAGGCCTTCTTGCACCTCCTTTGACTATTGCAGCCATATCCCGCAGAGAACCGTTTTAGTCATGTTTGCACTCTGTTTGTGAACTGTTGTAATCTGGTTACTTTTGTACTAAACTTGCATGCTAAAAACGCAAGCTTTATTAGTTTAGTTTGTTTTGAAAACGGTATTGAGTGGTTGCATGGCTTCACAACATGACTACCTACTCCTTACATAGAGTTGCACCATTTATCAGTGTCAGACACTTTTGTACAAAGTCCTTTAGATAGAATCATTAGTTGGGATCAGTTCATTATGTAATGAATGAATAATGGATAGTTAATAATGAGATGAAAGTAATAATAAATGAGTTCATTATGATGTCGCTGATAACAGAGACACATAGGATTTAGATTGGATTAATTTGAACCCAGCTGATTTGCTGTGCTGAACAGCGGCATTTTCTAGACCTTTCAGCTGATTGGTTGTATCAAATGTCAGTATTCATTGGGGCTCTCAGCTGATTGGTTGTATTAAAAATCAGTATTCATTGGGGCTCTCAGCTGATTGGCTGTGCTGAACATCAGTGCTCACTGGAGCTGTCGGAGGAGTGTGTGAGTGAGTGAGGCTTAGTGTCACCACAGGGTTCATTTTCATGCTGGGCATCAGTGTGGTGGAGCAGTCACCTCAGGTTTGCATAGACCTCAGCCACTACCCAGCCAGGACAGTTACAGTAACAGTATGCTACTACCCAGCCAGGATATTTGTTTTGAGAAAACACAAGATACTTAGCTAAGAAGCCTACCTTTGGGAGAAGAGATTTAAGCCTTCCTGACTACAAACCTTATTCTAGCATAGTATTCTTTGGGAGAACACTTAGCTCTTTCGATGCATTATTATTATTATTATATTTCCTGAGTGAGTCATCCTATTGCTGGACCTGTTTGCTAAGTCGCAGGGTCTAGTTGGTCTGTGAAAACCTCCAGGACCGCTCATCAGTAGTGTAACTCAGGCACCTTACAGTACCGGTATGCTACTACCGTATACAGCAAGCAGAGTTCCAGTGCTGGTCTGCTGCTACAATATCCAGCCAGGACAGTTACAGTACCAGTATGCTACTACCATATCCAGCCAGGACAGTTACAGTACCAGTATGCTACTACCCAGCCAGAACAGTCACAGTATCGGTTTGAACCCACACGCATAGTTAGCAAATATTTCAGCAAGTCTTTCAGCTTACACAATATTTCATCATTAGCTTACACAATATTTCATCATTATCAGTAGCAATGTACAAATGAAATATAGTCTCACACATGGGCATAGTCTCTGGTTAAAGACTAACTATAATTCGCTGCCTTAAAAGCTTAAAAAGTGTACTAACATGAAAGTGGAATCTAATCTAATGTAAACATTAACTAAATGTTTGCATTAGTCGTGTGCATTGTAATTCATTGTAACTCATTCTTCTTCTGCTGCAGTTCGTATCCAGTAGTAACAAGCTGGCAGAGAAGGTGCGACTGAGCCTGAAGTATGAAGAAGCCAAGCGGAGGTAAGAGTTTCACCTGAGAAAGGAACCTCAGGCTCAGGAATATATATCTATGTGTGTGTACACACACTCCCCCACATCACAACACTTTAGTGTGTATTCACACACACACACACACACACACACACACACACACACACACACACACACACACACACACACACACACACACACACACACACACACACACACACACACACACGTATCACAGTTTTTCAGAAATGTGTATGTGTACACACACACACACACACACACACACACTCACACACACACACTCACTCTCTCTTTTGCCACATCAGGACACCTTCAAGGTTAGACACATTTAGCTTTTCTCGTCACGTTATAGCAGCAGCAGCATATCTTATCCGAGGTTTGACACGTCTGTAGAGAGAGGAGCTGTGACAGGCGGCGTCTGCACATATCCTTAGTGATCTCCTGCCGTCTCTCACTCTCCAGCTGTCCCCAGGCTCACAGACACACAGGTCCAGCTAGCCCTAGAGACTCACAGACACACAGGTCCAGATAGCCCTAGAGACTCACAGACACACAGGTCCAGCTAGCTCTAGAGACTCACAGACACAGGTCAAGATAGCCCTAGAGACTCACAGACACACAGGTCCAGATAGCCCTAGAGACTCACAGACACACAGGTCCAGCTAGCCCTAGAGGCTCACAAACACAGGTCCAGCTAGCCCTAGAGACTCACAGACACACAGGTCCAGATAGCCCTAGAGACTCACAGACACACAGGTCCAGATAGCCCTAGAGACTCACAGACACACAGGTCAAGATAGCCCTAGAGACTCACAGACACACAGGTCAAGATAGCCCTAGAGGCTCACAAACACACAGGTCCAGCTAGCCCTAGAGACTCACACACAGGTCCAGCTAGCCCTAGAGACTCACAGACACACAGGTCCAGATAGCCACTGTCAGTCTAGACTACTAGACACAGACATTCAGATAACCCCTGTTGATACTGTAGTCACTGTAGATAAAACTCCAAACAACTTGGTGATGTAAGACACAGTGGAGATCCAAAATGAAGCCTCGGGGAAACGGGCTACAGGTACACGTATACACGTTACATACACATATGTGGGTACAAGTGCAAGTGAGGACATGGGCTGAGTCTAGCCCAAGTCAGTCAGCTTAAAAAAATCATACCAACCATTCACAGCAGAAAAACATGAAGTGAACTGCAGAAGCAAAAATAGGAGTTAGGATGTAGTGTACTTTGTATTAGGTATGAAATAGACACTGGCATTATTTCAAGATTCAAGATTGTTGATAGTTGCCTGTACAACGAAATTAGACAGCAAAGCCACAAATAACACACAACACATTTATGCAAATACGTACAATGTATTTGCATAAATGTGTTGTGTGTTTTTTTGATATTGTCTGTATTGAGTATAGGTAGCAGGTATTTTCACATGTTCTAATCTGACTTCTAATCTTTCCTCACAAACACACACAGACAAACGCACAAAAACGCATGCAAACACAAACACACACACACACACACAAAAACACACACTTACACACGTGTCCCTGTGCTCCCATCAGGATCGCTACCATTGAGGTCCAGATCGCCAAGCTGGACAGCGAGGCGTGGCCAGGCCTGCTGGACCCCGAGCGGGACCGGCTGATTCTGATCAGCGAGAAGGAGGAGCTCCTGAAGGAGCTGCAGTACGTGCGGCCCGGGTCTGGCCCACACGCGCCCAGCGATGCCCAGCGGCTGGAGAGCGAGCGCAAACGCCTGGAGAGGGACCTGCAGGCCGCGCGCAGCAACCAGAGCAAAGCCCTGACCGAGAGGTGAGCCAGCCAATCACAGGCACTGGGGGGGAAAGGGCGTCAGCCAATCAGATATGAGTGTGCTGAAAGGAATAGAGAAAAGGTGGAAAGTACTGTGAGCGTGACCCTCTCTCTCCTAACTTTTTCTCTTCTCTCTCTCTCTTGCTCGCTCCCTCTCTCTGTGTCTGCCTCTCTTTCTATCTTTATCAGACACACACACACACACACACACACACACACCTTGTTCTGCACCACTGATGCCAATCAAATGTCTGGCTTCCTTCCTCCCACCTGAGCACCAGCCCAGACTAGCCTGTCTGCCTTTGTTTGTGTGTGTGTGTGTGTGTGTGTCTGTCTGTCTGTCTGCCTCTGTGTGTGTGTGTGTGTGTGTGTGTGTGTGTGTGTGTGTCTGTCTGTCTGTCTGTCTGTCTGTCTGCCTCTGTGTCCGAAATGGGGAAAAATGCTGGGCCGCAGAGAGCATTTGGTAGCAGCAAGGCATCAAGGCTGTCTGAATCGAATAAATGCATAAAATGCTGCCTTTTAAAGAAACCTTCGTTTTGCCCAATTTTGAAGGAAGCATAGATGCTTTCTTCATGCTGTCTTCAACATCCAACATTCTATCAAACTATGAGCTGTTGGTGTTATGGCCACAGCGTTCTGTGTTGCTGTCTAGCCAGGCCGAACGAAACGACGGTTTTAATCGACACCTTGATGCCTGCTTAAGGTGCGTGACGTATTAGACAGTGAGGGCAGCAAGTCACTAGCTTGCCGTTTCGGACACAGCCTGTGTCTGTCTGTCTCTTTTTCAGTCAGTAGCTCACGTGTGTCTCACCCAGAGCTTTGGTGTGTGTGTGCTTTTCACACCTCCTCTGTCTTCTCTCCTCTCCTCCATCCTCTCCTCTCCCCTGTCCTCTGTTCCTCTGTCTCCCTCCATCCCTCACCCCCTACCTTCTCGAAGTTTGCACCATACTCCACACTCACACCTTCACTATGTTGTGTGTTAGTGTATAATTGTGTTTGTGCTGCATTGATGTATAATTGGTGTGTGTGTGTGTGTGTGTGTGTGTGTTTGTGTCAGGTTAAAACTGCACTGCAAGAGGAACAAGCTGGTGAAGGAACTGGAGGAGACGGTGCGCTTGGCAACATCACTACACACTCAGCTCAAGAGGTACACACACACACACACACACACATACACACTCAGCTCAAGAGTTACTGGACTTTGTCTTTCTGTCAGTTACACACGCACACAAATACACATACAGTTGCAAGTGTGTGGAGGCGTTTCACACAAACACACTTGGCTACTGGTTGCTAAGAGACAGTTAGCTGGTGAGATAAAATGTTAGGAATGAAAGACTAACTTGGGATGATGACACCACTCTCATACCATTCAGCACCCTGCCAAGTATACGGATGAAGTTCCCAGAAATTTGGAACAATGGTTTTGCACGCTCACTGTGTGTGTGTGTGTGTGTGTGTGTGTGTGTGTGTGTGTGTGTGTGTGTGTGTGTGTGTGTGTTTGTGTGTGTGTGTGTACACATGTTTGTCTGTCTGTCTTTCTGTGAGTGTGTGTGTGTGTGTGTGTGTGTACATGTGTTTCTCTGTCTGTCTGTCTTTCTGTGAGTGTGTGTGTGTGCGTGTGTACATGTGTTTCTCTGTCTGTCTGTCTTTCTGTGAGTGTGTTTGTGTGTGTGGATATGAGTGAGAGTGTGAGACAGTCAAGTCAGTCAGGCCCCGTCCACACAACAACGTTCCTGGATTTTTTTCTTTGCAGGTTAAAAAAAAAGTGGCGTCCACACGACAACAGAGCAGTAATATTTACGTCCACACGGGAACATTTTCATTGCAGAAGGTGTGCTTTCCCAGCTTGAGGGGCATGATCAGAAGCGCAATGATTCACTTTAAACATGTAATGTATGTTGATTTTAGCAATGTGCGTTCTAGTTTAGGTGGGTCGGATGCAGCGACAGTTGCCCTATTTAAAAAGCATAACGTGAAAAGCGTTTGTTGGGCTGAACTAGCGATGTATACAAAAAACATCCTGTAGTTCAATGTCAGAAGGTAGAAACAGTTGCATTACACATAGCCTACACTGCAGACGATTTTGCCCCAAGTATCCCACAACAACCTGTTTGTAAAAGTTTGACGCTGTTGTGAGATGTCACGTGGTTAAATTGACCCATTTAAGCGATACTGAGCAGAACATGAGAAAATAGAAGGGGCTGCAAATATACTTGAGACAACTGCGCAATTATTCGCTTAAAACAGGTTATATGTTGATTTTAGCAATGCGTATTGTTACTGAGGGGAGCTGAAAGCAGCGACAGTTGCTCTTTAATTAATTAAGAATAATGAAAGCCTACAAGAAGTATTTGTTATAGCCTACTAGCCATACAGACAGTTTAATGGCAAAGGAAAGAAACAATTGCACAACAGCCATCCTACACTATAAGCTAATCAAATCACAATTTATTCGACAGCAACCAGTTTGTAAAAGTTTGAAGTTGTTGTTATATGTGCAGTGCAAGGTGAATGGGCGCTGACGTCATCGTTTTCAAAAGGTTGCGTTTACCCTGTCCACACGAGAATGAAACGGCGGCGTTGTCAGACTTTCTCACTTTGAAACCCGTTCTCAAAAAGTATTGTTTTTGGGCACCCAAAACGCCGGCGCCGTGTTGACGGAAGGCCAAAACGCAAACAAACTTAACCGTTTTGACCTGAAAACGTTGTCGTGTGGACGGGCCCTCAGTCAGTCAAGATAGATAAAGCAAGTGAAAGAAGTGGAGAATTTCACTTTGAACTCCCCGTGTGTGTGTGTGTGTGTGTGTCTGTGTGTGTGTCTGTGTGTGTGTCTGTGTGTGTGTGTCTTGTATTTTCACTAATTCATGTGCTGTGTCTGGCGGGCTCCACATCAAAGTGTGTGAACCAAGGGCTGGAGTCCCTTGTGTGTGTGTGTGTGTGTGTGTGTGTGTGTGTGTGTGTGTGTGTGTGTGTGTGTGTGTGTGTGCGTATGATGATAAAACTCTTTAATTAGCCTCGCAGCCCAGCGCATCTAAAACGGCTGCAGCTCTCTTCAGAAAGTAGGGGAAGAGTAAAGTATAGTAATAAATAAATAAACAAATACACAAGCCAGTGTTCTTATTCCTCTGATGGAATAGACAGTGGGGATAATGTGTGTGATGCATGGAGCATCAGCATGCTGATTTTCTAATTCGATGAGCAACTCTTGAAACTTTCTCTCCCCTCTTTTCTCTTCCTTCCCTCTCTTCCTCTATTTTCCTCCCTCTTTCTTCCCTCTTTCTCTCCCCTCTTTTCTCTTCCTTCCCTCTCTCCTCTATTTTTCTTCTCTCTTTCTCTGTTTCTCTCTCTCTCTCCCCTCTGGCTATCTCATTACCCCCTCTCTGTTATCTTTTGCCCTTTTTTGTATCTGCTTGTGCCCATTTCTCTGTCTCTCCCCCCACCCACCCCCGTCCTTCTCTCTCTCCATCCTCTCTCTCTCTCTCTCATCTCTCTCTCTCTCTAGTTTGTCAGAGAGCACTCTGTCGTGTTCGTCAGGCAGCAGTCGGGGCTCCCTAGCGTCGAGTCGCGGTTCCCTGGCAACCACGTCCAGCCTTGGCTCCGCCTCCTCGCTCAGCTACACCGACATCTACCTGGAGCAGCCGGAACTTTCCGACCCGGACTTCCAGAGCAAGCTGGAGCAGCTGCTGGCCGAGGGAGGCGCCGGTACCGGCTGCAGTCCCGGGTCGGGCTTCAGGCCGTCGGGGTCCATCACCACCATCCACGAGAACGAGGTGTCGGAGGCGGGCCCTGGGGTGATTGGCGGACCGGGGGCGGGACTGGGGGCGGGGTCGGGAGCGGCGGGGGCCGGCGGACCAGCGTGGCGGACGCAGGCCCTGCGCGTTTCCGAGACGCCGCACTCCATCACGTCGCTTTCGCCGCGCTCCTCCCTCTCCTCGCTGTCTCCGCCCTGCTCGCCCCTGGTGCCTGACACCTCCTTCCTGTCCGCCGAGCTGTTCGGCCCGAGCGCGGCCCACAATCCCCTGGGGCTGGACGCCGAGCTGCAGAGCCGCCTGGCCGAGCTGAGGCTGCTGGACAAGAGCGTGGAGGAGGCGCAGACGCCAGAGCAGACAGAGACGCAGATGCAGGAGGAGCCTCGCGCAGACGCCGCTGCCATCGCCGCAGACGCAGCCAAAGGTACGGCCCACCACAGGCACTCAGGATTTGGCTGGTTAGCTTCAGCCCATTAGCAAGGCATTTTCCAGGAATTGCTTCAAATTCAACTTTCAACTTTATTTATTCTTAAAAAGGAAGTTTGGTGTGCAGCAGGGGTCATACCAAATTTCCTTTTTAAGACAAACAAGGTTGAAGTTGATGGATTTTCTGGAAAATGGTGACTCCAAATGTTTCCCCCATGCTGACTGGTGGGGGCTCTACCCTCAGTTAATGCACGAGGACGTCCCCGAACCACGTCACTGTCCATTTTTGAACATCCAGTGCCCTTCATCGATATAGCCTTCTGCTCTACCTCACGTCAATCAGTAACGTGGCATTGAATTGGCTAAGTACAATGGCAGTGAGAATAAGCCCTATAACACTCCATTTTGAAACTTGAAAATTGTGTTCAATTTTGGCTAAACTCACTAGCCTAGTATTTCCCATTGAAATTAATGGGGGCAGGATTTCCTCCCTTTCTCCAGTGATTATAATACCTCCATGGACCCATCAATCGCTCTCAAACACCCCCCAGTACTCCAGGCCTTTAGTGGAGCTTTTAGGGTGTAAGGAGGTGGGTGGAGATTAGGCAGGAGATTTTTAGATCTTGGCCTGATCACCGTGCTTAAATACAAAGGAAGGAGAACGAAACTAGAAAAGCACTCAGAGAGCGCAGACCTCCGCCAGGGCAGCGCAGATCACCACCAAAATCTAATCACTTTTACGTTAGCCCATTTTTTATTTGAAAATGAATGAATTTTTGACCCTGAAAATGTCATCAAAATCCATTCATAACCTTTTGAGTTATGTTGCTAACTAACAAACAAACACCAGTGATTATATAACCTCCACTGGCGGAGGTAATAACAAGCTATTTGTTTAAATGTATTTCTCTGTTCTTCCTTATTTCACCGTATTTATATAAAATCATTTTTTTCTTTGTCACAGTCAAATTTGACAGACTATTTTCAATATAGATCTTTAGAAAGGAACCAGAGGAAACTAGTTCCCCTACATTTTGAATTTTTAGGAGCTACTAAATGTTCTTTAATGAGTAGCACAAGGATGCTGCGGCCTGTTTTGCTAATGTCAGGCGTGTGTGTGTGCACGTGCGTGCGTCTGTGTGTGTATGCGTCTGTATACGTGTGTGTGTGTGTGCATATGCGTGTGTGTGTGTGTATGCGTGTGTGTGTGTATAGAGAGAGCTGAGGCCCTTAAACAGCGCTGCTGTTGCATAAGCTCTGTGCTCTTAAGCGGTTCTTGTATGTGGTGAGAGCGAACTGGAGCTGGAGATTTCACCTGAAACTGGAGAGCACGGCTACAGTTACACGCCTTCTCAGAACTGTGCCACCTGTGTGTGTGTGTGTGTGTGTGTGTGTGCGCGCGCGCCTGTGTGTGGGTGTGTGTGTATGGCTGGATTGAACTCGTTTTGGCCAGGGCAACCTGATAGCTCCTCTCCTTGAGTGGGAGGTTTGAAAAGAGGTTGCCACGGCATCAAGTGACTGTGTCATGGTCTCACTCCCCATTTCTCTCTTCCCCTCGCTCTTTCTTTCTCTCTCTCTCTCTCTCTCTCTCTCTCTCTCTCTCTCTCGCTCTCCCTCTCCCTCGCTCTCCCTCCCCCTTTTTCTCTCTGCCCCTCTCTCTTTCTCTCCCTCTTTTTCTCTCATACAGAAGGTACTGCTCAGATCAGAGGGGCGGGTGCTGGAACTAAGAGGGTAGGCGTGACCTCAGCAGTATCTGACGAATCAGTGGCAGGAGACAGCGGCGTCTACGAGCCCTCTGACAAAAGGTAAACCACTGACGCAGAAAACACTCCCCTCTAGATATTATTGGCAAGTTCTCGTTTTAATTCTTAAGTACCTCGTTCTGATTCTGAACATGAACAAAGTTTATTACCAGTGTTTTAATACTGAAGTTGGGAACAGACTTTTTTTCCATCTTTTATAAATACAACGAGACTGAGCACACCAAAACCCCCGACAGCCGGCTGCGATTTTGAGTCTGTTCTAAGCACAAACATAAAATCATGGTTAAAAAAACAACGGATAAACAGTGTCACAATCACAACCATGAACAATATACCGTAGAACAGACTGGTACAGATTAAATCAAACATGTTTTGAATTACGTCAACAATTGAAACGATCGTTTCAGATTCAAATCAGTCTGCCCAACAAACATGCTGACTGACGTTGTGACTGAGCCCCTTGACCGCCTCTGACTACTACCGCAGCTTGTCCCAGCGTTCCATCGTATCAGAATCGGAGTTAAAACTCTGTGGCCAGCCTAGGGTTCAAAAGAGTGGAATGTGAGAATGAAGTGGTGAGTGAATGGTTTTTATTTGTTGCGTGGCTGTAGGCCGGGCCTGCCTGCGGACCTGCTGAGCTACGAGGAGAGTGTGCCCCTCAGCTGTGCCCAGATCAGTCTGGGGCTGAAGTACGAGGCCAAGGAGCAGCGCTTCGCCATCTCCGTCCTGCAGATGGCCAACTGCTCCGCCCTCCCCCTGCCTGCAGAGCGCAACATGTAAGGCGCCACACCAGAGTGATCAGTAGCATTCGATCGGCTTTCATTTGGAGTAGTATGCCTCCCTCTTTCTCCCGCTGTCTATAAACCTGTCAATCTGTCTGTCTGTTTTTCTCTCTTCTCTCACTCTGTCTCTCTGTTTTCTCATTCATCCCTCTCTCTCGCTCTCTCTCTGTCCTTCTCTCTCTCTGTCCTTCTTCTCTCTCCTCTCATTGTTTTTCTCTTCATCACTCTCTCTCTCTTTCTCTTTCTCTCTCTCTCTCTCTCTCCTTCTCTCTCTCTCTCTCGGTCCTTCTCCTTCTCTCTCCTCTCATTGTTTTCCTCTTCATAACTCTCTCTCTCTCTCTCTCTCTCTCTCTCACCTTCTCTCTCTCTCTCTGTCCTTCTCCTTCTCTCCCTCCTCTCATTGTTTTCCTCTTAATCACACTCTCTCTCTCTCTCTCTCTCTCTCTCTCTCTCTCTCTCTCTCTCTCTCTCTCTCTCTCTCTCTCTCTCAGATATGTGCGTGTGGCTGTGCTGCCCTGCTCCGAGGCGACTCGCTGTCTGTTCCGCACCTCTGGCGTTGCCCCCCAGGACCCCGTCCAGCTCAACGAGGTCTTCGGCATGCACGTGGCCCACAGTGCACTGCGCCAGAAGACGCTCCGTGTGGACGTCTGTGTCACCAGCGCCTCTGGAAGAGAGCAGTGTCTGGTCAGTGAAGTAATACACACCTGCATGTTACAATGTGAATGTACAATGTGTGTATGTCAGTGAAAACATATAACATTTTCCACTTGGAACAGCGGCCCTCGCTGTCAATTTTCCTCTTTTTATTTACAGTCGCCTGTACTCTGCATGGCCAAACAATTACAATAAAAGACGCACCTGCATTCCTCAACAGTACTTATCGCTGTCAAGGCTGCTAACAGCAAAGTTGCTATAGACGCAATTCAGCCAATCACAATCATCAAAGCATCGAACATGCAGTTGTTAGAATATGTTGGTGGGCGGCATATTATTGATTTTCTGAGAGGGGCTGCGGGCCGGTGGAAATGGGCCAGATTTGGCCCGCTGGCCGGACTTTGGACATGTCTGGGTTAGACATTTTGTCTGTTTCCATCTCCCTGAAGCAGCTTCCATCTAAAGAATTTTTAAGCAGCTTCTATTTTTACATTCCATTTCTGATTGACAGATAGCACTAATGAGTTGTAGTAATGTGTTGCAGTGTTGCATCAGATTATCATTTGTGTGTGTGTGTGTGTGTGTGTGTGTGTGTGTGCGCGTGTACGCGTTTGTGTGTGTGTGGCTGCAGGCTGGGGCCCAGATCAGTCTAGCTGACGTTAGCTCCTCGGGGGAGAGACAGGTGAGGTGGTACAACCTACTGAATCACACCCACATGTCCAGCATAGACAGGAAGCCCGCCCACCCACCTGAGGAGACGCCATCGGACACACAGCAGGCAAGTTAAACACACCTGCACCTGTACACACCTCCACCTGTGCACTCCTCCATTAGCACTCCTCCAGACACACACCCACCCACCTCAGGAGACCCCCTCGGACACCCAGCAGGTAAGTTAAACATAGTAGACGCCTCCATCTTAGCACACCTCCTCCTGTGCTGCCCTACAAAGCCAAAAGGCAGTGACTGCATCATTTGTCAAATTAAGTTTAGACTGGAACTTGGCTTTAGAACACCCTTCTTTCTGTTCTGACTACATATCTTGCTTTTTCATATTATGACAATACCTAACAGCATCACCACTTTTATACCTATAACATGTTTGACAGGGCTGTCTGACAACTTTTAAAGGCATTTTTTTCAGTGTCTATGTCCACATAGTCACTGCCTTTGTATGGCATTGTGCAGTCCTCCATTAGCATCCATACATCCATACAACACCTTTCCTCATCTCAGGAGACTTTCTTAGATCCGTTTTATTAAGAGCAAATAAAGGTCATTTTATCGTCCAGGCGACAAGTGTAACTTGACAAAAAAACTAAAGTTGTCGACGGATGTCACCGCGCTAGAGGTTTTCATAGTTTCAGAGGCTTTCCCCTTCATCATAGTTTCATAGACAAAATCCCGTTATGAAATCAAACACTTCTGAAAAACAGTGATGCATGTTACACGCGATCAAAGCAACAATCCAGAACGCAGGTTCAGTCAGAGTAAGCGACAACATCTGTGACATTTTTAAAATTTGTTGCTGTGCTCTGTGACACGCTAGCAGACAGAATATTTCTGTCTCTTTGATGTCATATTCTGTCGAGCGACACTTGAATATAAATATATAAACTGGCCTTAAGGGGGTGTGCAGGTATCTCTCTCTTTTCCCTCAGCTTTCTCCCCAGCATCTGTTGCAGTCTGTTGATGTGCTGGCACCATCTGCTCAGACAGTGCCAAACATTGGGTCAAGGATTTTAGGAGTTTAAACTGAATTTATGCTATGTTAAACTGTTTATGCTATGTTATGGCAATGTAATGTTTGTAGTGGGTTGTCCTCTCTCAAAGATAGCTGTGAAGAGATGATGATGATGATGATGTCACTGTTTGTTGTTGTTTATTTGTTGGGCCGGTCCTGCTGTGTTGATTTCGTGTCTGTGTGTTCTGCTTCACCGCTTCAGACAGCACTGCCTGCAGCTCCACAGGGGCCTACCGCTACTGCTGAGCAAGACTGGTGAGTGTCTGTCTGTCTGTCTCTCTCATCATCACACACACACACACACACACACACTCTGTCACACCCACATAAACACACAGTCACTGTCACATTCACACACAAATACACACACACAGTGTCACGCACACGCACTGTCACACAGACACACACAAATTCTGTCACGCTCAAACAAGTACGATGTCGCCAGAACTCCACAGAGACTTGCTACAGATGAACAAGACTAGGAACACACACACTGTCACACTCACACACACACACACACACACACACACACAATGTGCCTGCTACTCCATAGAGGCCTGCTGTAGGATAGACACAACGCAGGAGAACAAGACAGATAAGCTACACACACACAAACTCACACACACACAGTTATGGAAACACACACATATTTAGCACTGGCTAAGACCTGCTGTAGGATCCACACAATGCAGTTGAGCAAGACAGATGAGTAGCACACACACACACACACACACACACACACATTACTGAGTCACCAAGTCCCCACTGAGTGATAAAGCAAGAGCTACATTTAAATAATTTACATGATGTTGATGTGTTACATGTTGGATTAAAAATCACTCAAAATCACTTTATCTTTCTCTCTTCCTCTCCCAATCTCTCTTTTCACTCTTCTCTACCTCACACTTCCTCACTCTTTTTTTTCCCTCATCCCTTCCTCCTTCCCTTTCTTTCTCTCTCTCTCTCTCTCTCTCTCTCTCTCTCTCTCTCTCTCTCTCTCTCTCTCTCTCTCTCTCTCCTTCTATTGCTCTCCCTCCTCTCCCTCCTCTCCTTCAATCTCTTTCTCCCTGTCAGGCCTGTGCCAGACGGCTTTGAGGATGAGGAATGCAGTGACCCTGAGGGGGAGGAGTTTTATCCTGACAGTGGCCAATGGGATGCAGAGCAGGAGGAAGAGGCGGTGCCAGCAGCACCCACACCGGCACGCCCACCATCCACCATGGCAGAGAAGGTACTAGGAAACACCCACAGAAGGGGCACAGTGCTGGTGTTCTGTCGATCTGTGCTGCTTGTCGAGTTAGGCTACCGCGCAAGCAGCCGAGGAAAGTTAGGGATAGGGTTAGGATTAGAAGTATGTTTGCGAAAATGCCTACCAGCCTAGGTGCAGTGTAGCGTAGTGTGACTACTACTTGATGAAGAGCCTTCATTATCTACAGACAGTGGACAGACAAGCTGCTGCAGATCAAATACTACTTCTTCACAAAATGTTAAATGTGTCTTTAGCCTTAACCCACAGCTGCAGTTGTGGGAATATAACGCTCCCATTAGGTTCCAGACAGGTGCGACCTTTATAAAAGCATCAACACTTTCTTTAGTTCTTTACTGATGTGACCAGGTAAAACATGTCACTTCCTCCAGGTCTTTTGTCATGTGGCCAGGTGACCCATATCACTTCCTGTAGGTCTTAACTGATGTGTACGTGCAGTCTGAGAGTGTTGCTTTTTGTTTAGCTTTCACCAGTGACATAAAAGCCACAAGTCAGCAGCTTATAATGTATTTGCCCCTCCTGCCTCCTGAGTAATGTTGGTGTAATTAACATACCTTTGAATGTAGCAGTCAGTCAGGCCATGCACACACTCCAAGCCAGTAAAGTGTGTGTGTGTGTGTGTGTGTGTGTGTGTGTGTGTGTGCGTGTGTGTGTGTGTGTGTGTGTGTGGACCTGCCTCAGCTTACACACTAAATCCTCACATGCCCAAAGCTGATTTGGACATTCCCGTGTTCCCCTCAGGAATGCCTCTTGGCCCCTGGTCGGCCATTGTTGTCTTCACTCTCCCTCTGACCAGCTCATGGACAGCTCAGCACAGACTCTACTGTCTGTGTAGATTCTCATTCATCCAGGTCATGGTAGTCAAAGGAGCTAAGTTGTAAGTGTATAAGTGTATAAGGTGCAACTGTAAGTGTAAGTGTATAAGGTGCAACTGGACTTCTTTCTGGAGCTTGAAGACATTTCAACTTTCATTTAAAAGGCTTCTTCGGTTTTGATCTGATGATGGGGAAACCAGGACCTATAACGTCGTCAAGCTCCAAAGAGAAGTCCAGTTGCTTACAACTTAGCTCCTCTGACCACAGGCTCCACTGTTTCCCTCAGAAGGAGAGACAATTGAGCCAGACAGACACAGTGAATACGCCCTAGAGTTAGTCATTCATCTGTAGTCATTATTAATATCAGACATGGTTTGTGTTAATTAAATACTATTTGCAACCAAGGCAGTTATTGTGATGACGCCTGGCGCAGAGGAGAAAAGTAAACATGCCAGAGATATTCTTAGGGGCAAGACTGCAGGCAAGGTTTCATACTGACAAATATTAACAGCTAATTAGTGTTAGTGTTGATCAGATGCATCACCGTGAACCAGTGGTAGTGCATGTTTGTGTGTGTTCATGTCCGTGCATGCATGTGTGAATGGCAAATAAACCACTAATTAACGATTCATTAGCCTTAGTGTAGGTCACAAATTGCCAACACCACCAAGGTTCCCCTGTGGTGAGAGTGAGAATGTGGTGTGTTGTGTTGCAAGTAAACAAGGAGGGCTGGAGTGGATAGTATTGCTGGTATTAGGCAGTGTGTTTTTGGGGTGAATAGGGAGATTAGTATGGGTGATAAACTGCTGGGTGTGGGTTTCAGTGATGGTGTGGTGTGAATATGGAGAGCAGTATAGAGGATCTAGTGGTGTAATGAGACTAAATGTGTGTGTGTTTTAGGTGAATAAGGAGACCAGTATGGATGATCTGTAGCCTGGTAAACCAGCCCCTGGTACTTAATTTCTTTTTGTACAGAGGGTCTGGCTGTGGTTCCATTGACATGGTTGTTTCAGGCAGAATCTTGCCTAACCAATCAGCAAAAAAAGAGAGTGTTCGTGAGCGATGACGTTGACTTTGTGTGCTACATTTGAATTGTAGTGTATATGCAGGCTTATAGCCAGGTGTATTGCATAAGTCACAACCAGATGTTAGCAATTGGGTAAAGGCAGAGCCACTCATTCAGCAGAGTGTACACCTCCAGGAAGAAGACATTTCTCTGTAAAGCACATCCAGACCCTCTGTACAAAATGAAGTGTAGTATGAGAGGCTGGTTTACCAGGCTAGATGAGCTGGTGGTGTAGTGAGACTAAAGGGATGTGTGTGTGTGTTTGTGTGTGTTCGTGTGTGTTGTGGGTTAATAAGGAGACCGGTATGGATGGTGGTGTGGTGTGAATGATACAGTGGTGTGTTTGTGTTCTAGGTGAATAAGGAGACCAGTATGGATGGTTTGGTGGTGTGGGTTTGACTGAGTGTTATAGTGTGTGTGTGCTGCAGGTGAATAAGAGGACCAGAATGGATGATGGTGTTTTGTAGTGGGTGTCGGTAATGGTTTGACTGAGTGTTGTGGTGTGTTGTGGGTAAATAAAGACACCAGTATGGATGGAATGCTGAGAATGGTGTGTGTGTGTGTGTGTGTGTGTGTGTGTGTGTGTGTGTGTGTTTTAGGTGAACAAGGAGACCAGTATGGATGGTATGGTAGATGAAACTAAAGGTGTGTGTGTTGTAGGTGAACAAGGAGAGCAGTATGGATTGTATGGCAGGTGAAACTAAAGGTGTGTGTGTGTGTGTGTGTGTGTGTTGTAGGTGAACAAGGAGACCAGTATGGATGGTATGGTAGGTGAAACTAAAGGTGTGTGTGTGTGTGTGTGTGTGTGTTGTAGGTGAACAAGGAGACCAGTATGGATGGTATGGTAGGTGAAACTAAAGGTGTGTGTGTGTGTGTGTGTTGTAGGTGAACAAGGAGACCAGTATGGATGGTATGGTAGGTGAAACTAAAGGTGTGTGTGTGTGTGTGTTGTAGGTGAACAAGGAGACCAGTATGGATGGTATGCGCCACTGTTCTTCCTCTTCGGTGGTCCGGCCCAAAGAGAGGCGTCACGAGCTGCAGCAGCAGAACCCCTTTGTGCGGGGCAACACCATCATCCGCTCCAAAACCTTCTCGCCCGGACCGCAGAGCCAGTACATCTGCAGGGTACAGACACACTCACAGACATGCTAAACATGCAAGCGCACTCACACAAGTACACACATACACACACACACACACACACACACACACACACACACACACACACAAACACACACACAAATATTAAGCACACACTGCCACCCACACACACACACACACACACACACACACACACACACACATTACCTATCTGCAACATTATCATGGTGTGCACACACACACATTCACTCCTTACATGCATGTTTTGTGGAGTTTGCGATGATTTTCTTGCCTGGTCTCTCTGTCTCTGCTTCTTATTCCTTGTGTCTGTGTGTGTATGTGCGTGTATGTGAATGCACGTGTGTGTGTGTGTGTGGGTGCACGTGTGTGTGTCTGTGCATGTGTATGTTTTCTCTCTAGATTAACCGCAGTGACAGTGACAGCTCCACACTGTCTAAGAAATCTCCCTTTGTGAGGAATGCTTCAGAACGACGCAGCGTCCGCATGAAGAAGGTAATAGCTCACCTAACACACATCATCATCAACCTGTGTGTGTGTGTGGCGCATATTGCTACCCATCTCTACACACATACACACAACCATAGAATCACACAGCCATACACACACACGGCCACACACACACACAACCAAAAAAGCATAACTTACCCTGACTGTGTGTTTGTGCATTAACTGACACATATGTATGTTCTTTGTATGTTGTATGTATGTTGTATCAATGTAAGGGACGGAACATCCCTTTGTGATGTTAACAGTATGAAGCCAATGTGCCTGGTAAAAACTTGGTGTTGTGTATGGAGATTATATAATACACAGCAGCTCAAAGTGTTAGCAGTGTTAGCAAATTAAATTTCTATCCCTGGTACAGTCTAGCACTGAGTCAGTGAAGCTCATTCGCTAGTCTCCCAAATCTGGTCTGACCAATCACATCGGTCTATCCTTGTGGAGAGTTGCTGGGCGGGCTTAACACCATGACGACAGGGCTGCGACGGTGCACTGGTGTAGTGCTATGGTAAACAAGTTTGTTGCTCTGATTGGTGGTAGCACTATCCTATTGTGTGCAGGGACAGTTCGAAAGACAACAATTATATGCCGTCCCTTGGATTGCGCCTGACCTATCCATCGTGTCCAGACCGCACAATTTGATGTGGGCTGGCTTGTCAGGCTGTTGTGTCCCCGTATAACACACTCTCGGGCAGTGAACGGTGTGCGCGTGTCCTCATATAACACACACTTCTATAACACAGTGCTGGCCTAAGCTGTATGTGTGTGTCCCCATGTAAACTGTTGGACGGCAGAACACAGAGCAGAGCACATGACACAGGATTATACACAGCCACAGTTTGCCCACATGCAGTTCTGCATAATGTATGGGTGAAGGGGTGTATGTGTACGTGTACGTGTGTATACACATGCATTGGTGTAGTAGTGTGTGTGTGCTGGTGTATGATCTGCTTTCAGGAGTTTGCCTTCAGTGAGGTTTGCACCTAGATATGCCCTGTGGACAGTGTTATGCTGTGCGTATGCTAACATTTCCCTGAGTCATGAACTAACGCTGGCTAGAAATTCTTGGAATCCCGCAGACCCAGTAGACATTTCTGACAGGTTGGAGAGTTTGCGTCTTACTGTGCTGAAAGGGGAGGACAGTTTCCATTAGAGGATTATTCGTATCGTGTGTGTGTGTGTGTGCGTGTGTGTGTACATTAGCATTCCTGTGAGGCTCAGAGCTTTTCTGAGTAAACAGTCGTGCTCACTTGAGCAGAACAACTTTCCTAAGAGGTGCCTGTCCTTATGAGGGTGGTTATGTGTGGAATTGGATAAAGTAGAGGACAGGGCTGTGCAAAACTTTAAAATGTAATTTTGAGTCCTGTTCACTGACTCGGTTCCAAATATAGCTGAAATTGAAGAATGTAATTTGTAATTCAAGGTCCTGGGTTTACCACAGCCCTTGTAGAGAACAGTATTCCCTTAGGACATGGATATTAGCTTCTCGTTTACGATCATGATACTGAAGTATCCTGGCTTCCTTTTTACACAAGTAACCATCTTTCCCCAGTTACAGTTTCCCGAACAAGCCCTTATCACGGTTAGCAGAATTCAGGATACCCTGGGGGGTAGCATGTATACACTGTATCCCGAATGGCTGCTCTGTATGCAAGCACAAATTTTGATATTCGCCTTTAGTAACTGATGACAGCGGTGAAGAAGAAATCGAGATGCTAGTTACCTCCACCAGCGAAGGTTATGTAATCATCGACGTTTGTTTGTTTGCAACATAACTCAAAAATGTATGGATGGATTTTGATGAAATTTTCAGGGTAGGTCAAAAATGAGATTCACCACCATTCACGAAAATAGTGGTGGTGATCTGAGCTGCCCTGGCGGAGGTCTGCGCTCTCGGAGTGCTTTTCTAATATTTATCAAGTAAACGGGGATATTAATATGCAGGTTTCTCAAAGTTCATATAAACACCTCATCACGCATATGATCAAAACCGAGATAAGCCTCAAATTCGGGATAGTGAAGTACATGGTAAACAGTCTTTGTTTATGTTTGGAATAGGACATCCTCTTCCCCCAGACCCACGGACAAATATTTACTTTTGTGTATTTGCGAATACTGAGTAGATATGGAGGTCCAATATAGGTACTTGTCATCCCTCCCCCTTTCACTCCAACGCTCCTTGCAGCTATTTCTAACTGGGATTTTTATGGCTAAAGAAGTCCATACCAGCGAAGGTTATGTAATCATCGACGTTTGTTTGTTTGCAACATAACTCAAAAATTTCACATTTTAAACCCGTAAAACCACTGAATGAAGTTGAAACATCATGCAAGCACATTTTTTTTATTTTGAGGGAAGAATACAGTCTAGTTCTTCCTTCTCCTCCGCCTCCCCTGTACTCATCCCCACCCCATGTGCTGCTCTCTAGCCCCCCCTGGTGGTGCGGGGTCTGGAGCACACGCCGCTGGACCTGGAGATGGACCTGCAGGTGGTGCGCACGCGGCACAGCCGCCTGAGCGAGGAGCTGCACGTGCTGAGGGAGCTGAAGCTGCAGCTGGAGGCGGCGCGCCAGCAGGGACACACGCAGCTCCCCAACTGGGTGCAGCAGGACGACCGCTTCCACATGCTGCTCAAGCACGCCGAGAGACAGGTACACACACACACACACACACACACACACACACACACACACACACACACACAGACACACACACTCGTCCGCTTCCACATGCTGCTCAAGCAGGCCGAGAGACAGGTACACACACACATACACACACACACACACACACACACACACATGCACGCAGCTCCCCGACTGGGTGCAGCAGGACGACCGCTTCCACATGCTGCTCAAGCACGCCGAGAGACAGGTACACACACACACACACACACACACACACACACACATGCACGCAGCTCCCCGACTGGGTGCAGCAGGACGACCGCTTCCACATGCTGCTCAAGCAGGCTGAGACAGGTACACACATGCGCGCACACACACACACACACACACACACACTCAGACACACACACTCGTCCGCTTCCACATGCTGCTCAAGCAGGCCGAGACAGGTGCGCACGTAAACCCACACACACACACACTACCTTAACACACACACACATAAACACTGTCTCTCTCACACACACACACATGTAAACACACACACTCATAAACACTCTCTCTCGCTCACAAACACACACACACACACTCATAAACACACACACTCGTAAACACACACACACTCAAACACTCTCTCTCTCACACACTCGTAAACACACACACACTCATAAACACTCTTTCACACACCTGTAAATGCTCACACACTCTTGTAAACGCACACACACACACTCATAAACACTCTCACACACATACACTTACACACACGCACTCATGTTCATACACAGACACTCATAAACACTTACACACTTTCTCAAACACACTTATATTCATATTCATTCCCCTCTCTCTCTCTGCCTCTCCCTCCCTCTGTCCCATTTTCGTTCTCTCTCTCTCTCTCTCTCTCTCTCTCTCTCTCTCTCTATATATATATATATATATATATATATATATATATATATATATATATATATATATATATACTTATATATATATATATATATACTTTGTCCTCTTCCTGTCTCTCTCTCTCTCCCTCCCCTTTAGACTGCGGAGGAGTTGCTTCAGGAGCAGCGTGTGGAGAAGATGATGCGCGTGGCTGCCAAGGACGTCCACAAGATCCGCGGCCAGACCAGGAAAGAGATGCCCGAGGTCCAGACCTTCAGGTGAGATGCAGCCCCATCCTACTACTGACCTCCCATACTACTACTGCCCCCCCATACTGATACTGCACCCCCATACTGATACTGCACCCCCATACTGATACTGCACCCCCATACTGATGCACTTCCATCCTACTACTGCACTGCCATCTTATTACTGCCCCCCCCCCCTCCCCCATACTGCCACTGCACCCCCATCGTACTACTGCACTGCCATCTTATTACTGCCCCCCTCCACTCTGCTGCTCATTGCCCCAACACCACCCCCACCCCTTAGCACCCCCATCCTACTGCTTCCCCTCCATCAGCAGAGGGCAAAGAGTGAAAAGTACAACATAATCTTCATTGTCATCATCCAGACCTTAGGGACAATGAAATATAGTTTGCATTAAACCAGAGATGGGAAACATAATAGCATTGTGTACAAAAAGTGCAGGAAAGTAGGGTTTTAGCTTGACAGTATGATTGATTGCTGTATTATCCAGTGTAGGCGTTGTATTTTGAAACTGTCTATTGTGTAGGTGCAGCAGTTGATAAGACTGACGCCCATTTTTGTCCTCATCTCATCTTTCCAGTATCTGTTATGCGCACACACACACACACACACACACACACACACACACACACACACTGTAAACGGTTGTCAAAGCTGCTTAAGTCTTATAGCAGTGTTCTCTGTGGGTCCCTCTCCAGGGAGAAACACACTCACTCACACACACACACACACACCTACTGACACACACACACACACACTGTAAACGGCTGTCAAAGCCGCTTGTGTCTCACGGCTGTGTTCCCTGTGGGTCCCTCTCCAGGGAGAAGATGGCGTTCTTCACTCGGGCGAAGATAAACGTCCCCGACCTACCAGCCGACGACGTGTAGACACAGCGCCTGAGTATTCTCGCCGAGTCCTCCCTGCCGTTTCCATGGAAACGCTTGCCAACCTCTGGTGGTGTAATGAAGGAGTTGAGAGATGATGCATGCTGGGCTGAAAATGCCTCATCTGTCCTCAGTAGCTCACAGACTTGCAAATCCACATAGGTTCTTTTTTTTTTTTTTTTAAAGTTAGTAACAAGATTTTTTTTTGACAGAGTGTAGCATTGTGTTCTGTTACTAATGTGTGTTTATTTTGGTATCTGTCGTAGGATTATGTTGTGTTAGGACCCAGTCGCACTCACGCACCAGTTATATGACCTTTGACCTGTAGAGACGACAAGTGCTGCTCAGTGACACTGGGCAGAAGCAACCACGTAAGCACAAGATGTGAACTTGGAATCGTAAGGTACTTGGGCACTGTTCAGACAGAGCACACTGTGGTGCTATTGGTTATCTCTCTCGTCCTTCTCCTGGCTAGTCTTGAGCACATACACTGGGTTCAACCTGAGCTGTTGCTAATGCTAGCTAGCCCCGAGCACATTAATTGGGTTCACTCTGAGCGGGTGCTATTGCTAGCTAGCCCTGAGCACATTAATTTGGTTCAACCTGACCTGTTGCTAACGCTAGTTAGCCTTGAGCACATTATTTGAGTTCATTCTGAGCTGTTGCTAACGCTAGTTAGCATTGAGCACATTAATTGGGTTCACTCTGAGCTGGTGCTAATGCTGGCTAGTTTTGAGCACATTAATTGGGTGTATCCTGAGCTGCTGGTAACACTAGCTACCCTTGAGCACATTGTCAGTTCATCCTCAGCTGTTGCTTACGCTAGCTAGCTAGCTAGTCTTGAACACACACACTGGGTTTAACCTGAGATGTTGATAACATTACCTAGTGTTAAGCAGCTGCTGTGGGTTCAACTTGAGCTGTGGCTAATACTAGTGTTAGCCAAGTTTGGGCTAGCATTAGTCAAGTTTGGGCCAGAGCCTGCCCAAAACTGTCCCAGATCCTGAGCCCCTCACACTATATCTGGAAATGATGTTTATGAGTGTAATGATGGGATTAGTGACCCCCTGTCCCCACCTCTATGACCTTTGACCTTTCATCTCCTGACCCCTGCACTCTCACCCCTGGCGACCCGTTGGTAGCATCCACTATAGTGCACTCACTCTTCTCCATCCTCAGGTAGAATACGGGATAGTTCATGCACTTTAAAAAAGGAATCGAGAGAGCAAGGTAGAGACAGAGGGAGGGAGGGAGGGAGGTGGGGTGGGAATGTGGACAGCATCGATAATGAACACTATGAAACATATGAAGCATGGCAGTTTATCTTATGTGAACTTACTTCGACTTTTTTTTTAACGTTTCGCTACTTTAGTTTGTGCTTTAATGAAGAGCTGTATTCCATGTATTCCACAAGGACACTCTTAAGATGATTGATGAAGAATTCCAAGCACCTGCAGCCTATTCCCCTGCTGATAGGCGTTCCTTACAATCCTGCTGGCATTCCTTGTTCCCGCTGGCATTCCTGATGCTTCCGCCGACATTCCCATGCTCTTATTCCTGTGTGTGTTTCGGCATTTCATTGCTTTCTTTCTCTTTTATTGCTTTCCTCCACACCTCCACGACACTTAAGCAGAACCTACACACACCCACTCACTCACAGCATCAGTTCAGGCACTGAGTGCCTTAATGAAGAGACTGTCAGACACACACACACACCCACACATGGGCAGGAGTGGAAAGAGTGACACTTAATCTCAGTTTGGGCTGTCTGTTAACATCTGTCTGAGGGATCCATGCTTACACACGCACACACACTTTCTGTCTGTCACACACGCACACAGGCTCTTGGGTGTGTGTGGACAGGCTCTGCCACTTGGGAAAACACAACCCACATGTCGATATGCACACACACACACACACACACACACTCACGCACAGTGTCGTGCTGGGGGAAGTGACAGCTTCTTGATGGGGGTGTGTGAAGTAGTCATTGAATTATACTGTCTGCAATGACGTGAATTTTCTCACCACAAGGCTACAGCATTGGAATAGCAAACATCACACTCCTCGAGCAGAAGCCTGCTATATATGTAACTGATGCAGCAACACTTTATTGTCATGTGCTGTGAGTGTGTGGGTGCATGTAAGTGCGCATTCATGATTTCTTGTGAGTGTGGGTGTTCATTAGCCTGGTAAACCAGCCCCTCGTACTTTATTTCATTTTGTACAGAGGGTCTGGAACAGAGACCGTCAGAAACAGTTTGCTGGAGGTGTGGACTCTGTTGAAGTTTGAAAAAAGTGTCTCTGCCTTTACCCAATTGCTAACGCCTGGTCGTCACGTATGCAATTAGCCTACCTAAGCACTACAATTCAAATGTAGCACACAAGGTCAACGTCACGGCTAACGAACACACCCTCTGTTCGCTGATTGGATCGGTCTTGCTGGGACTTGCTAAATGACCCTCAAGATATTCCGGTCCAGACCCTCTGTACAAAATGAAATGAAGTACGAGGGGTGGGTTTACCAGGCTAGGTGATGTAGCTGCAAGGAGATCATGCGTCTTACCATGCGTTTATGTATTTTTGATGTTTCTACCAATGTGAAACTCCCTGCATCTCTGTACACACGTGAGAGACCCAGAAAGAAAGAAAGAAAGAAAGAAAGAAAGAAAGAAAGAAAGAAAGAAAGAAAGAAAAAGAAAAAGAAATGTGATTCCAGTGCATGTGTAGATTTGAGTGTGAGTGAGGGAGAGAAAGATGCAGACAGCTTGCAGTCATGGAATGTAAATGCATGTGTGCTCTACATGTAGATGTGGAGTATATGTGTCTGTGGGTAAGTCAAAGAGAAAGAGTGATGTGCAGTGTTGGGATGTAGATGTATGTGTGCTGTTGATGTAGGGTGTGTCTGTGTGTGTAAAAGTGAGAAAGATGGATGGTCCACAGTAATGTAATGCAAATGTATGTCTAGATGTGTGTGTGTGTGTGTGTGTGTGTGTGTGTTGGTGACTGAGAGGAACACGTGTGGCAGTAGTGTGCTGCTCGTGCAGTATGAATAGGCAGTGTTGAAGTGGGTCTCCTCTTTACTCCTTAACCAGCAGCTCAATCTGGGTTCCAGACAAAAACAGGGGTTCACCAGAAGGTGGACCTGCGCAGGTCCGACCCACCTTTGGTACTGACCATAGACAGTAAAAGGAATGGACGAAGTGATAGTGTCGTTTTCAGTGGGAGCCCATGAATGCAGATTTTCAGTTATCGGCTTGGTGATGTGTCTACTGCACAAGCGCGTGGTGACGTCCTGTGATGTCGGCCGACGAACCCGAATACGATAAATTGAGTGGTAGATTAACATTAACGTTACTCGCTTCAACTGCTGCTAGCACAGCAGCTGCTAGCACTGTATTTTTCCTTGTAGCAGGGTATATATTTACTCAAAATTTGACAAGTTGATTAGTAACAACTCTAGACAATGTTATTTTGACTTTAATGGGTCAAAAGCCAGAAGCTTTAGATCTCCTTTCAAGCAACACTACGTAGTTTTTTCAAGGTTTAAGGTTGAAAAAATGACTTAGTGTTGCTTTAAGACAAACGCTGTTAGCGTGCATAGGTTGTCACGATCATCCAATCAGAACAGTAGGAGCTCATCATGTTGTTGCCAGGCAAGTTACCTCATATGTCCTCACCTTAAGAGATGCAGTCTAGCCCCTCCATGCCCCTCCAGAACGACTCCTTAGACACCTACATACATCAGCACTGCTCTGAGAGCGCCCTAAGCCCCCTGCACTGAGCCCTTCCTTCCAACACATGATGGGCAAATCTGAAACGCTCACTCCTTCACTATGTAGTGGCCTTTGTAGTGAATCAGCCAATGTAGATGACAGACTATGTAGTTCACTATGCGGAGAACCCGTCAGTGTAACTCATTCTGTGGCGTGCTTTGTAGTAGTAAACATGATTTTTTACTGAGACTAGAGAAGAGAAATATCTTCCTGACATCCACTTGCTTCTTTGACTAAGGAAGCCAAAAGCCAGCCAGCCCTGTTCCCAGTGTGGACCCCAAGGTACAAGGTGTTCTAATCTCTGTCTGTCTCTGGAGGAGGATCGAGGCCAGACCTGACCCTGGGTCAGTGGCGACAGGGGAGGTGCGCTTGACGTGTACTTGACGCAGACCCTTATCGGATAGTCAATCTTGACTATGGTTGCTTAGCAACCACAATGACCTTGCAGCTGTGGGTAGCTGTGGGACTTTTGTTCCTGAGGAAAGTGTGTGTCTGTGTGTTTTTTAATAGAGAACTGTGTTTATGTGGTTGGGAGTGTATGCAGGTGTCTTGCAGCTTTGTGTGTGTGAGTTTGTGTTTGTGTGTGGATTTAGGACTTGCTGTAGGCTGTTTGTTTGGTTAGAGTGTGTCGGGCGCATAATGAGAAGGTGTGTCTGTGGCCTTGTGAGTGAAAAGTTTCACACTCCCTCTTCACTTTATAACTCTTAGCCCCTGGTCAGACATCACCAGCAAACACACACACATACACACACACACACACACTTTGTCTGCCTGCCAACAGTGAGCTGCCTTCCTGTCTTTGTTCAAGTCTTCAAGCTTCAAGTCTTTTTTTTCCAGGCTCCCCTATTTCAGCAGACCCCCACCAACTACAGCTAGAAACAGAAAAGCTTTATGATTTACCAAAAAACTAACAAACAAAACTGAAACATTCAGCCATAGTCTCTCAGGTCTCTGAGAGGCGGAGGAACTTTCATGGCTTCTAGAACCTTCAGACCTTCATTATTCCTGCCTTCCACTCCTGTTCTTGGGTGCTCGGGGTCTCCACCAACACATGCTGACTCATTCTACAGAGCAGTGGCTGATGAGTACTCCTGACTTGATCCTTAAACATGAAGGTCGAGTGTATTCCCAAGTTCTCGCCATTAGTGTGACTCATGAGTCTTTGTTGAAGCAGGTCTATTTGTATATTAACCTGCCTGTCTGTCTGTCTGTCTGTCTGTCTGTCTGTCTGTCTGTGTCACCCTGCCTGCCTATCTGCATCTGTGCCTGTGTGCCTGCCTGTCTTTCTGTGTCTTCCTGCCGATTTGTCTGCCTGCCAGTGTGTCTGTCTATCAGCCCGCGTCTACCTGTGTCTTCATTCCCTGCTTGCTATCCATTGATCGTCACATATAAAACCAGGAAACAGTGGTGCTGCCGTCTAGCATCGGTGCTGTTATTTTCTGCCAGTGTGCCCATAGTGTTGTTTTCCTCTAAATAAAATGTGGGCTGCCTACCCAGAAGCAATAAGATCCTGTGGTCCATCTAGATTCCTGTCAGGGACCGGAGATAATGTCTCTCTCCAGCAGCTCTGCCGACGAGAAAGGCCCTGCAAGAAAAACTCAAACCGGGTGGGTCGATAGACAGACGGTGGCTGGGGTGCATCACTGGAAGAAGAGTAATTGTCATAGACATTCACGTGTATCGCTCTGAGCGTAGCACCATCCTAACAGATGGGTTATATTTCCATGAAGGCTGCCTAAATGGAGCATCAGTCTCTCAACATGTCTGGCGTTGGTGATTGATGCAGAACTGGAATGTACGTTTGTTTTGTTTCATCTTTTTTTGTTTTTTTTTGTTTCATACACTGAGTAGGACATGCAAGGTTAGCTATAGGATAACTGTAAATCGACATTCCAATTTGAATGTGGACCAGCTGTGACCAGCTCTCTTTTTCATCACAAATCATCTCTCTTGTTTTAGTTGTCAGTCCCATTGCGTTCAGAGTTGCTGCTCTTATTGTAAAGTAACACACTAGATCCACAAATTGGAATGCATTTAGAACACTAAGCACATAGAACCGTGCATGAGGACACACGTAGGAACACTAAGCACATGGAGAACGTTAGAACTGGACCTGGGGACGCACGTGGAACACTAAGCACATGGAGAATGTTAGAACTGGACCTGGGGACGCACGTGGAACACAGCACACCAGGACACTATGAGCTGGCTTTATGGGGCAAAATTTGCTGGAATGTGATCAGTCTGTGTTCATGAAACTGTGTTAAGTGATGAACTACATGTAATGACTGTGGTGTGACATGCCAGAAAGGTCCACAGGATTTATGGGATCGGTGTCTGCTTAAAGACGCAGGTAAGGAAACACTTCAAAGCACACATCGCACGATCAGTGTAGACTGACACCAATATTATTTCTCTTTTTGTAAATTTATCAAATAAATATCTCGTCACTATATACAGTACACAAAATGATACTAAATATTACCATTTACAGGAATGATGTGAATCCTGTTTTTTTTTTTTATGTTTCCTTTCTGATGACTCAGAGGTTAAGGTGTAAGTGGGGATTTTTGTTTTTACGATGAACAGAGGTTTCCGCAAAGGTCTGGTTCAGGTGCTCAGAACCCAAGGTGGAACCTGACCCAGCTCTTGTGTGGTTCTGTCAGAATCGGATCACCTTCTGATGAGCCTCAGGGTTGTGAACTGTTATGTAGACCACTAACATGCAGAGTAGATCGGCTCTGATGCTAATGGGGTAGACGGAGTGTACGCGTTTCCATTCCAGATGCTTTTGACCCGACCCGATGGAGGTCAAGGGTAATGTAGAGAGGCTATATCTGGATTCTCCTAAATAATAAAGAGCCCCCTTTACAGATCGAAGATTTTTATTGAATGTGTGTGTGTGTGTGTGTGTGTGCCTCACCTCTGAAGGAGTGCAGGTGTGGAGGATGTGGTCTCAGCTGTCTGGGTCACTGGACGTTACTTATCCCAAGTGTACAGTTCTGTTTTATTTTTATTTTTTATTTTTTCTTGTTTAAATCTTCTTTGTTCCATCATCAGTCACACACTTTAAATGACCCGAGACCTTTACTTCACTTTGTCAGAATAATACAAAAAAAAATTAAATCCATCACCGTCAGATCTCATGCTGGTAGTAACAAATGATTGTCATTAGAGGTTGGTGTAGAAGTTTCAGTTTGTTTTAAATATTTTTTTTAATCAATTGTGTTAATAGTGGCAAAGAGCTCGATCTTTCCATTGAGATGGTTGTGAGAAACGCGGCATGTATTTATTGCACTTTTGTGATTTGGGTTTGTTGTCCTTCTTTTCTCATGAGACTCCTAAAAGCTGTGAATTTGTTTTTGTTTTTTTCCCTTTTTTTTTCCTCCTCATCGACACTGTACTGTCAAAGCAGAGTTGTACATATGTCACCAGCACAAGAATGTTTTGTAGTTTCACAAGTATAAAAATGTTCTTTTCTTCTACTTGTCTGAGTCATGTCATTTGTGTGTTTGTGTGTGTGTGTGTGTGTGTGTGTGTGTGTGTGTGTGTGTGTGTGTGTGTGTGTGTGTGTGTGTGTGCGTGCGTGCGTGCGTGTGTGTGCGGGCCACTGCTTTATTATGTACTGCTTTTGAAACAGAACACTGCAGTTATACGGTAAGGGTTTGGCCTAATGGTTAGGGAGTTGGTGTTCGCTGTTTGATTCCCATACAGGTAGTAAAAATGTGTGTGGAGAAGTGAATAACCAGCGCTCCTGCACCCTCATCCGTGGCTGAAGTACCCTTAAGCAAGGCATTCAACCCATCATTGCTCCAGGGGGACTGTCCCTGTACCAAATTCACTGTAAGTCACTCTGGATAAGACCATCAGGTAAATGCAGGTAAAACCCAGAGTGTACATTTATAACTGGGTTAATGTACCGTGAAATCCCTTAATGTACATCTGCAGGCTGTGCTTCTAGTCATTAAGAGTGACATGATTAAGTTATAAAGTAATGTGGCTAGCCCAGCTCTCAATAAAAAACATGTCAAGTCAGGAGACGATGAATAATTGGCTTATTTCCCCCAATCCACCCTCTCTATGAATCTCTGCTTCCCACCCCTGGCCCTGTCCTACACATACAGTATCAGTCCAGTAGAGGGCGCTGTAGTTCCATCTCTCTCACAAGCCTGGTCCCCTGGGTTATTGAGCCAGCTGTGTGGGTGCGCAGTCAGCACAGTACACAGTGAATTTCTCTTCAGTTAATGTGCACTTGGTGAAAAGGACACTGAGGTAGGACATGGGATTAGTGACTACAAACCTTTAAGTGTGTGTGAAAATCAAGGCATGCTTTAAGCCAAAGGAGTTTTTGAACATTCTTAAAATGCATTCTATAACAATATAAAGACTCTAAAATTCCAGATTATTATCCAAATTTCAGAAAAAGTTTATCCACTTATCAATACAGTTTATTCACCCTATAGAAGAATTTTTGTACCAAACACAAATTCCAAAATCACACTGTATATGTGCACTAGAGACCATTAAAATGCACGGGGACTGTTCAAACATGTTTTGCAGGTCTTTTTAAAACATCTTGCGTTACACCATGCATCCACCTCACCGTGATCACCAAATTCATACTCTACCCACCTCTGATTTTACCACTACACCCCTGTTCACATCTGACGCCACAACAGAAAGGCTCACGCATCCATCATCTAAAATGACTCATATTTATTACTATATCTGCATGTTTTACATCAATAACAAGCTCTTATGAAAAACATGTTATCACAAAGGCCTTCTTTTGCACCAAAAAAAAAAAGTTCTTCCGAGACTCACAAATTCACACATGTACACCCAAATACAAACGCACACACATTCATACAAACACATATACACTAACGGACACCCTTTTCTTCTGGTGGTTGAGGTTTGTCACTGGGGGTCTGGCGGCTTCTTGGGGGAAGGTGCTGTCGTCACGACTACAGTGGACACCGATTTGGGCGACCCAGCGGCCGTCCTCTGCTGCAGCTGTTGAGCAGGAACCGTCTGGATGCGCACCTGAGCACGCACGCACGCACACACACACACACACACCACACACACACACACAGACACACACAGACACAGTCACACACATGTGACCTTCTCTAACATGGTGCCACCCTGTGTTGTAACCTGTATCTGCCAGTGATTTACGTGTGTGTGTGTGTGTGTGTGTGTGTGTGTGTGTGCGTGTGCATATGCCAGTGTTTAGACATGATCATCTACGTAGCCTGCCTTATATGTGTGGTGTGTGTACACATGCTCTTGTAGGCTGTACCCACTGCACAAGCTGCTGTTGTGTGTGTGTGTGTCTGTCTACCTTGCTGTATGTGTACCTGTGTCTGTCACTGTTTCTGCTGTGTGTCTGTCTGTGTGTGTGTCTGTTCTTGCGTGTGTGTGTGTACCTGCGTAGCCTGTCCCTGCTGCTGAAGTTGCTGCAGCTGCTGTGCAGTAACGAAGCTGACGGGTTTGTTCCCAGCAATGAGCTTGGTGCCAGCAGGCATGGTGGTGAGGATGATGTTCCTGCCCAGACTGCTCAGGCTGAGAGAGAGGGAGGAGGAGAAGAAAAAGAAAGATAGATAGGGAGGGGAGAGGGGGAACGATAGATAGGGAGGAGAGAGAGAGAGAGAGAGAGAGAGAGCGAGAGATTGGGAGGGAGAAAAAATACTCCATTAGACCACAGCCTAAATTTCCTCCGTGATTACACCAATAAAGCAGCGTTAACTACCCATCAATACAGCACACATCCCCATACACAC